>JAWWES010000115.1:80116491-80139968 GCA_035583135.1 Lophotriccus pileatus | reverse complement strand
ATGCATTGAGTCCACAGAGTGAGCATGTGCATAGATAGATAGACATATACATGTAAGTTCATATGTGTGTATAGATGTGTTCATAAACATACACAGATGCACATATACATGTGTACATATATATATATATATACACAGACATCTATATATTTACATGCTGTGTTTGTTTACTGCTATATTGTATTGCCATATCTCTGTTTCCCTGTACCTCGTCTATAAAACACTGCCTTAGTTGTGTTTTGGGGAAGAATGAGCTGAAAGTTGTGAAGGATGAAGCTACTCTTAGGTGTCACTGAGACACCTGAGCTGTATTCAGAGCCAGAACAGCCCCATGTGGGGTCACAGAGATGGTTGTTTGCTTCTGCCCAGCCTGCTCGCAATGCAGGACCAGTCAATGCCCACCACAGCCCTTTTCTGCCTGTGGAAGCAGTGTGCAGAGTCTGAAAAAGGCAGCAGCCTCAATGTCCTCAATTCAAAGCTGCATCCAAATAGCTCTGACAATAGAAACATTTTGTATGAGGAAGAATTAGTCACATGTTTTCTAATTGCAAGATCAGGCATTTAATACAGCCTTTAATGTAATACTTCTAAACACCCATAAGTTTACTAACTGCACCCTGCTGGGACTCACATTAACACTTAGTAAATAGACTATTCAGAAAATGGCATGGCAAGAGTTACACCTCCAAGTAATATTCTATAGAGCCGCATACAAATTGTAACCACATTTTCATAAGTGATAAAATGTTTTATCCTCTTCTGAAAAATAAAGGCCATAAAAGCCAAATGCATTTCAAAATAACAAAAGAAAGAAAGGATATAGCTAGTCAGGATTTGAAAGGTTTTGATTTCACTTTGTCAAGCCCGACACTTATATGAGAATTGGGCACCTAAACACCTTTGTGGGTCTGGCAAGAAGTTCTCAGCCACAAAGCAAGTACAGGGAAATGGAAGAAAATTCGAAGTTGCTAATGTGTGGTTCTACTTTAAGGACTAGCTAAGTGAAACTGGCACCACTGAGAAGCTGGTGAGATTCCTGAGCTTATACCATCTGCCTTGCTTGCTTAAGTGATGAAAAGCCCTTCTTATAAGGCTGGTTCTAACTATGCCAGCATAAAAAGGATGTTCCAGGTTCCAGTCCATTTCACTCATATGGCCCCTTTTGCTCAAACAGCTGTGACAGGGAGCTTCATTCCTTCAGCAAAGCCTTTATCCCTGCTAGTGCAAACTAGTGAAAAATGAGGGAATGTTAAGGAGAAAAAAAACTGGTTTTTTTCCAGCACAAGGTTTTAAAAAGAATATCTTTTGCTGAGCAAACCACTTTAAAATAACACCAGTGATATAACTAAGAAAATATGGAAAGGGAAAAGCTAGGAAAACTCAAATGTTCCCTCTTTTCCACTCACATATTTCAAAGGGTTAAAAATCTCAAGTCATATAAGCAAAATACCCCAAAGCATGGCTTTGATTAAAAAGGAATTTAAAAAAAAAAAAAAAAAAAAAGAAGAAATGGAGGGTTTCTTTGTGCATATGTCCCTACTTTTTGTTGCTGCTGTGTGGAAGAGAGACCTAAGCATGCTTTTCAGTTTCATTTTCTAAGTTAGCAAAAAACTGGCTAAATTCTGGTCCCACTTTGAGAGAAATCTGAACAAAGAGAAATTATGTGGAACAGAATCCTCATATATTGGGAAAGCTGCTCCATGATACCTGTTCTTCCCATCAAAACAGGGACCGTCTGGACTCCAGGTGTCCCTGTTACTAGGGGTTAGTACTATTGCGTTCTTTTTTTCTAGTAATATGTATTAATTAAATCCAGGGATGCTTTTTACAGAATCTTTTATAAAACCAGTATGAGATACTGGAAGGAAAGAAGGGCAGGACAGAGAAGGGAAACAGAAACATCTTTCAAGATATCTCCCTAAAAAATGCAGGAAATTATTGCTTTTTTGTCTAGAAAAGAGTACATATCCCCTTCATCAGAATTATAATAGGTGTATTTGGAAAGAACATGATCATTTATGCTCTTGGGCAAATCCACAGATACATACTTAGATGGACAACCTGTGAACTACTAGTCTGCCATTTCTCTGCTTGCAAAGTTTCTTCCATCCTCTGAACTCCCTGCCACTGTCCAATCAGGAGGTCTGCTGGGCTGAAATGGTGGGCCAAATACTTTTTTTGGATGAAGCTGCTCACATATTTTGGCAAATGTCTGCATTAGAAAATGAAAACCACACTAGAACTTAGTAGTTCCTAAAGTTTCTTTACTTCTTGTTTAATCCCTTTCCACAACTGGTCCTAGAAGCGTAGTAGTGACGCTTCTGTTTACAAATTGCAGTAAGTTTAAGCAGAAGTGCCTGCTCCAAAACCTACTCAGAAGTCATGGATAGCCTTTGTAAGCTTTGGATCATGATCTTTGAGTCTGAGCTCAGGACAGTTCTTCCACCATTCCTCCAAAACAGCAAGTACAAGAGGAACAGCCTCACCTTACAGCTAACCATCTCTTTTGGCCAAAGGGGTGATTCCAATTTCACAGCCACTGACTGTTCAAAGCATAGTGCTCCTCAAAGCTGGCAAGGCAGAAGATGAACATATTGCCATGAGATGCCTTTATGTATCATCTCTGCAGCATCTCTGCTGGAACAAGTTAATGCAGCTGCTTCTTTGAGGACTCAGAAAGGGAACTTGCATCTTGGAGCTGCACTAGTGGGAAACAATTCCCAGGCCAACCCTGCCTTTACGCTGTGGGTGATCGCCAATCAATTCCAGGTGCTGCTCACCAAGTACAGCATGTCCCAAATTTCTCATGGCTGAGCTGATGCCATTCTCAGACTTTCCACCATTTGAATAAAGCTGGAAGTTAGCTGTGCTACAGAGAACTGTGCTTCCACGTGGGAACAGTCATTTTGTCACCAGCCTCAGTATGCTTTGGCATCTGACCTACTCTCCTATTTATGATTCTTCCCATCTTTCATTCTGATTTTATAATACTACCCCCCGGGAGTCTTTTGCAAAATACTTTATAGGCAGAGGAGTTCTAGAGTGTGGTGCCAACACATAAGAGAGCATCAGGCATTAGCCTGCCATTGCAGCCTGGTTTCGAAAGATAGTGGTACATGGCTTCCATGTATTTATCGGTTGCTACTTCGCTTCCAGGTCTCCAAAGGTAACTTCTGCTCCTCGGACAATGGGGGCCTTTTCCCTGTGGTTAGTAGAGATGGATATTTTTGAAGGCTCCCAGGAAGTAAATCATGTTGCCAAAATGAGTCTCCTTTCTGCCAGCATTAACAGTGCTGGAAACTGACACCTTGGGGCTTCTTAATGAGAGCTTTTAGATGAGCTGTTAAGGAGCAGGCAGCACTGCTCCTTGAGGCAGCACTCCCGCCAGTGTGGCTGTTCTCCTTAAAAATTAGGATGATGAGAGGTAGAGTCCAGATTTTCCAGCCCTGTTTGATCATCCTCATCAATGGTTAAGACCGAGCTCTTGGACTATACCCATAGCGATAAAGCAAACATGGCCATGAGCACTGGCATGGGATTATCCAGCCTGCATAGTGGCTGGAGAGCTCTCCACCAGACTGTGGCTGGTGTCAACCCACCTTCCCCAGGTGATGCCAAGCCCTTCTCACAGGACTCTCACAGGGCCAGGGACTGCTCCCACAGTCCTGCTGTCTTTGAGGACTTGCAGTAGTATCTGTGTGGATGTGAAAATTGGTAGCCACATGCCATAAAGCAAAGACTCTGGTCCATATGCTGGTACAACCTTTGGGTGCCTAGAAGTAGGTAAAGGATGGTACTGCAGTTTGGTAGTGAGGGGATTTTCTCTACCATGGGAAACCGGCAGTTCAACACATGGTCCTTTTGTCTGAGCTCAACCATTTTTTAAAATGCCTTTTGTCTCATCTCCAGTGCTGACTGTGGAAATATTTTTGACAATCTGACAAGGATTACATCAAGCAGAAAAAAAATGAAGGGGATGTGAGGGCACAGAAAGAAATGAAGCCTTCCTCAGGCCGTGACAATTTCTTAACTTTGAGAAAAACAGTGTTTGCAATTTTCACAAGGCATTAGTCTAATTTATCTGAAGATCTGCTTGTGATTTGTGGGAGATGTTTGTTAAAGCTGATATAAAAGGTAATGCTAGGATTTAATCCTCAGGGCTTTAGCAAATAACCACTATCTTTTAATAGGAAGTGGGTGGCATGTTGGTTGTCAATTCTAATTTCTCCTCTAGACTGAAAGCCTTCTCCATACTTTTTCTATTATCCTGTACTGCTAACTTTTACAAGACTGCAGGATTTGCCTTTTACATGGGATAAAAACAGAAGGTAGAACTTTAATAGAGATTCACCGTGTTTCAAGGGAGCATATGTGAAAGCATCAAAGCAGGGGAAGAAGTTAGCACTGAAGATGCTCTCAGGACACCCATTGCTCCTGTGGTTTGTGCATTATGCTCTTATGAAGAGATCTGGATTTGATGTCTTGTCCTTTGCTTTCTGGGGTGAGGAAAAATCTGAGCCCTTTGAGACTGGGGAAGAGTATTAAATAAGGAAAGAAAGGACCTACGGCAAAGATCAGAAAGAAAAAACAATACACAGAAAAAACAAGAGGACTGAGAGGATTCAGCTCTACGGTACCTAACAATAATTTTTAAAGGCACGAGTTTGTCCAATGTGTTGTTTATTCATCCAATTTATTGTAATGATGAACAGCTTTAAAATTGGAGAAGTATGCTAATTCATAGTTTGTGTGCGAAATAAATGATAGGCAGCTGTGGGACAGGGGGCCACTGGGGGGTCTCTGGCAACACAGACTGTACAAGCAAAGAAACATAACTCAGGGTCTCTGGTAGCAACGAGAACATATATATAGCAAATTAAATAGTTCTTCCTACCACTTAATGAAAGCTGGGTGCATGTGACATTGCTGTTGTTGTATAGTGATCAATTTGATGTGAATTTGGCCTGTACTTAGCATTGTGCTGGGGAAATCTTTCTGTGCTATTTGAATACTTTTGAATATAGGAACATCAGTGGATTAAAGCCTCTCACCAGTCAGGTGATAGGCTGGCAAATGATTTTGGAGACACCTTGACAAGTAGGAAAAATGAAGGATGTTCATTTCACTGTGCTACTGAAATGAAGTACTGGGATGGATCCACCAACACCTAGAATGCCAGCCAAGGGCAGTGTAATCCATCTCAATTTTTTTGCTGAAGAATAGAAGGTTAGTTCTTGTAGATGTTTCCACATCTCTGTGCATGAGGAAAAGAGGAGACAGAGGTACAGTTTGGTGGCAGCATGGTCTTGAAAGGAACACATGCACCACAGTCCCACAGAGGCAAGGGCCAGAGGATCTCTGCAATGGGTCAAAGCAACCCACAGCTCACACTCACTGCTGGAGATCTACAGAGGCAGTGCAAGAAACATGGACAGATAGGTACCTTGTTTTCTACAACAACAAACCTACACCATCTGCACAAAAATTATATTAAAACCCGAACAGACTTTCCAGTAAAATGCAAATCCACACGCATCTTGCGTGAGCTTGAAGAGTGGCACAAAAATACCACTCACCCCATGCTCAGCAGCAGGAAGCCTAGCTGCAGTTCTGAATCACACAGGTGAAGGCAGGGTTGGACTGCAAGTGAATGTGGGTTCAGACTGTGGTTTTGCACCATATGTGTAAAAGGAGAGCTGTTTGCAAAGGATGGTGTGAAAGTTTGCCAGTTGTCCGAGCCAGGTGGATTGCTTGAATGGGCAAGGGACTGAATGCAGGGAATGCAAACCAATATCTAATAAACACAGTGATTGCAGGAGGCAGAATTCTAACTGAAAAAACATGTTTTAAATCTTAGAATAAAGATTTAGAATTTAGAATTAAGAATTTAGAATTAATTCTAAAATTAATTCTAAAAGTCATTCAGGAAATCCAGCCAGACACCAAAATAACCATAGGCTCCCTGGCACTTTTTGCAAGAAATAAATAGCTCAGTAGTTATTTCTGGATCAAACAGTACTGAGGACTAATGTCCCATGCCACTGATCTCATGTACAAATGAAACCCAACTCTAAACCCATACCCAAGGAGAGGCCAGTGAGGATTGTCAGACTATATCTAAGTACAGAAGATGGACCCTGATAGTAATACCCCCAAACCTATCCTAAAAGTACCACTTTGAATTGGCAACAGCTGCAGTTCCTGGCAGGTGAAAGCCTGACTCTAACCCCAAACCTACATACAACTTGGAGCCTTGTCCTCTTCAGCTTTGATGTGGCTGCAGAAGGATCAGTGAATGACTCTCTCAGGCTCAAAATCGCTTCAGCTAGATGGTTCTTTTCAGCTACAGTATTAAAACCCAATCAATAATCCTTTGTGATCCAGGGAAAATGCCCAGCACTGTGTTTGCAGCAAGAATTAGGGTTTAAGGTGAGGTCTAGGACAACATGAGGATGATTAATGGCTTTTGGTGAAGTCTCCTACCCAAGTATGAGACTAACATGATAGGGCCATGTATCTGTGCACTGAAAACAGACTGAGCTCAGTGTTTTTTGCTGAAGGCAGCTCTACTATCTTGTATGATGTATTTGGATTTTGAGTTAAAGTGTGAAGCATGCATTATGACTGGATCTAATAAGGGCTCTTTAGGTTTCCAAACATTACTATATGTCTTTTAGTTCAGGATTGGAGATGATGTCAGGGTGATATGTTAAAAAACCTCAGTGATAGATGCTGATGTTTTCCATCAAGGAAATTTTAATTACTTTGGTACTATACATATCACTTGGGCTAGTTGCTAACAAGTCTCAGAATGAGATTAAGAATTTAGGATAAAGTTGCAATTTGGCTACATGGACTTGCATTCCTGTTTTGTGAAGAAGAGCACTAAATTTGTGCTGACTGAAGTATGCCAGTCAAGTGCAAATATTTCATATGGACTGGTCATGACCTGTATATAGGACTGGAAGGGAAATTAAGCAAGTTCGCAAATGACACAAAACAGGGAGGTTGTGTTGACTCCCTCAAAGATAGGGAGGCCCTGCTGAGAGACCTTGACAAATTATAGCACCGGGCAATCACCAACCATATGAAGTTCAGCAAGGGGAAGTGCTGGATTGTGCTCCTGGGATGGGGCAACCTTGGATGTACGTACAAACTAGGGAAAGAGATGCTGAAAAGCAGTGCCATGGAAAGGGACCTGAGGGTCCTGGTCAGTGGCAAGTTGAATATGAGTCAGCAGTGCCCTGGCAGCCAGGAGGGCCAACTGTGTCCTGGGGGGCATCAGGCAAAGCACTGCCAGCTGGTTGAGGGAAGGGATTCTCCCGCTCTGCTCTGCACTGGGCAGGCTTCACCTTCAACATTGTATGCAGCTTTGGGCACCACAATGTGAGAAAGATATTGGAGAGTGTCCAACAGAGGGCAAAGAAGATGGTGAAGGGCCTTGAGGGGAAGCCGTACGAGGAGCAGCTGAGGTCACTTGGTATGTTCAGCCTGGAGAAGAGGAGACTGAGTGGAGACCTCACTGCAGTTTACAGCTTTCTCATGAAGGGAAGAGGAGGGGCAGACACTGATGTCTTCTCTGAGGTGACTAGTGACAGGACCCAAGTGAATGGCCTGAAGTTGTGTCAGGAGAGGTTTGGGTTATAGATTAGAAAAATGTTCTTCACCGAGAGGGTGGTTGGACACTGGAACAGGCTCCCCAGGGAAGGGGTCACAGCACTAAGCCTGACAGAGTTCAAGAAGCATTTGGATGATACTCTCAGGCACATGGTATGCCTCATGTGGATAGTCCTGTGCAGGGCCAGCAGTTGGATTCAGTGATCCTTGTGGGTCCCTTTCAACTCAGCATATTCTGTGATTAAGTTTTGGTGTGTATATATATTACTGAATAACATTTAGTGAGTATTTATTATTATTGCATATTATTATTGATTATTACTGTTATTATTGCTAAATTTGCTGTGGCCTATATTTTGTTTTCACTAATATAAAAAAAAATGTACAAACCAAGAAACAAAGAAGGAGGAGGAGAGGAGGTCAAATCCCACAGCAGTGCAAGCTGCTTCCCAGGAGGCCTTGTCTTGACAATACTGCCAGGATTTGCAGGTGCAGACCCATGAAAATAACAGCAGAAGAACAACAGTATAAAAACAATTAAAGAAAAGTACTGCCAAAGAGAGTCTGGAAAACACTGCCTCATCAGCTTCGGGAAAAGGGTTTGGAGCTGCAGACCACAGGCTCCAAGCATTACAAACGCTAAGGCAACGGAGTACTTAAGGCACAGTGCAGCACACATGTGAGACAAGCACTGTTTTGTAGCAGGGTGACAAGTCCTGGAAATTTCTGTCCATTTCCCAGAGGACTCCCAAGCCTTTACAAGAACATCCTGTCAATAAGTGACATTAACAGCAGTCCCCTGCAGCAGGCAGTGACGGTGCCTGGGATCTGTGATGGGTCAGAAACAGTTCGTTTTAGTAGGTGAAGGCTTTTATGAATTGCGCCTGCCTAGCTGAGATCTAGGTGTTCCTGGTCTCAAAAGGCTTCTTCAGTACTTAGTCCTGAGCCTGGCAGGCGTCACTACTCCCGGCCAAAGGAGAGGCTGGATTTGGGCGTCTCAGTCAGCCTGGAATCAGTCAGTGAGTTATGTCTAGGGATTGCTGATGTTTTATTTCCAGGTGTGTCAGGGAGCAAAAATCCTCTTCTTTTTTTCCATTTTATTTTTTATTTTTCTTAGGCAGGGTATGACATGGTATGTGCATGGCTGCTTAGCTGAAAATGACACAAGTCCCAAACCTACTCCTTAGGTATTTGCTGTAAAACTAGACACAGCAATATGATAGCAAGTCAGAATGAAATGAGAAATAACCCCTTTCCCTCATCTGAATATGACGTCAGAAACTATTCACCCACACATACAATTACTGATTTCTTGCTATTATTTCATTGTGTTAGAAGGATTCTTTGAAAATTATAACAGATCTTTACTAGCAATTTAAACTAGACACCAGTCTCCATCCTGGTTACTGCACATCTATTGCCAAGACACTGTTTTGGTAACAGTTAATAATCAGCTGTCTGGACTACCTCACCATAAACATTACAGGGTTTCATCACTCATGTTTTATTTAATTCCACTTGTCATCAGGATCTATTATTGGAGCCTTACAATTTTGTTCAAGAGGGCTGATTTTTACTACTGTTGAAAGGTTCTCTATGTACTTTTTGCACTTTATTCTCCTGAGCTAGGATCCTTTTTTTTTGGTTCTCAGGTTGACATAAGATGTTTATTCAAATAAATTCATTAGATGATTGACAACCTATAGGAGTCCCTGATGGAATATGCTTGAGATGCTAGGAGGTAAAAAAAGAAAAGGCATAAGGTTACTAAATTACTTGGGCTAAATGTAACCACCTGTCTTTGATTCTACACCCTTTGTTTACTATCCTGAAAGGTACATCCCAGCTGAAGAAGGTATAAATTGAAATCATTCTTTCCCATACACATCATCCTCTGCTCACTGATTTGTTTTTTGTCCTGTTATGACCTCCTACACTTAGCCTGGAAGCATGCAGTGTAAATGGAACAGGTAGTTGCCTGGAATAATCAAAATAGTTAAAATGGTCAACTGTAAAAATGGGAATAATGAGAAAGTAGCCCCCTCTGTTGCACAGAGCCTCAGACAAGACTCACACCAAGTGAGTACATCAGCCCCTGTGATGGGGAGTGATGGCCCTGCCATTCACATGCCTTTGCTTTTCCTCTGTCCCCTGACTCTGCTTTTCCTCTCTTGCCAGAAGGAGAGGCTGTAAGGGAAAGACTAGCAGCAGGCAGAGAGTGTGCAGACTGTACTCCTGAGGGCTGCTGGAGAAAAGGATGCAGGTTTCTATGTTTGTCTGTGTACAGCAAAGAAGCTCCAAACTGAAGGAGCCCAGAATAGGCAGTTTCTGGGTTGGAACGAGCCTCCTGCATTGTACCAGCCCCAGAGATCCATGAATCTGATCTGTTTTGATCACAAATTGCCTTGCAGACTTGTAAATCCTCTTACCATCAGAGCTTGCTCATAGCTGGTGCTTCTGGAAAAAAAAAAAAAAGAGACAAACCAACAGACAAACCAACATTTTTCTGACAGAACAAGTAAAATCTCCTCTTGCTTGGTAATACCCCACTATGCAAGCCAGCAGTGAAACACATCTGAACAGAGAAGAAAAAGGCATTTCTTTGAAGTCAACAGCAGATGCTACAGTGAATATGTTTTTACATCCAGTCTCTCAGTGCCTTGACATACTCAGACATGCTTGATCTGTGCTCATGCAATATCTCAGTAAGTTCTCCTCTGCAAGGCACGCAATCATATTAGTATGGCCCAGAGCCCGAAAGAGTAAGTCTTGCTCAGAGTGTATATATATTTTTTTAATATGATATAATATAATAATATAATTATATTATATAATCAGCTCAAACTGAGTACAGCGTTATGCCACGGCCACTACATGGCCAAAACCGATGGGCCTGTGTGCTGCTCCAAGTGTAGGTGGAGCAAAAGCACAACATTCTGCATTTGTTCATGTAGAAATCTCCCATCCTGAGGCTCTTGAATGTGTTTTGCCAAAAGAAACAAACATCTTTTCTCTTTATACCCCAGTTCCTTCTGTCTGCCCTTTGATTTGTCCCATTCCTGTTGTTCCTGACCTTTCTCAGATCCAAACCTGCAACTCTAGGCACAGTGCTTGGAGTAATCCCTGATTATCATTGAGCAACTAGCAGTCTTCTGTTTTCCTTTTGTTTGCATTATGCACTTTCATTTTGGATTTTTTCTCTCCAGCCACTACCTTTAAGCTTCTCTTATTTGTAAGCAACCTTTATTCCAAAATATTTTCTCTGCACTCACCATGTGTTTATTTTTGAAATGCCCTCACATCTGTCATTCATAATTTTATTAGGTTGATCTTGCTGCAACACCTTTCCTCTCTTTTCCCTCTCTTCTGAAGGAAGTGTCCTTAAGTCTAGACACTGTTATATTTTGGTAATATGTGGTGGTGAAACTCCATGTTAAAGGTGTAGCTCGGACTCCCTTCAGTGGCTGTACCCAGAGATTCTCAGGGAGATGTGCTTCTTACCTCTCAGGGAGGGGTGTGTGTGCTCTTTCCATGTTCCTCTCCCCCTGTTATGCCCCATGCCCATCACCACCTACCTGCCTTGGGAAGAGAAAGGCAGGAAGAAGCCTGGTGAAGGCAAGAACAGGCAGAACAGCTGCAGGAGCAGCTGAGTCAGATACCAGAGTATTTTGCAGAGTTTTTGCTGGCCACATTCAGTCTTTCATTACTGCTTGCTCCAAAGACCATCTTCCCTCCAGTTTCATTCCTTTCGGCCCCCAGCTCTTGCTGCCTCATCTGTCCTCTCCTGGCTGAGCCAAACTCTCCTGTTCCCATTCTCTCCTTCTCTCCCTGCTGTTTGCCCTGCCTGTTTTAGACTCCCTGTCACTCAGAGAGCCACACAGAGCCTGGCATGCCTGGGTCCCTTTTCAAGCACTGCTGTAATAACAACAACAGAATCACATTGTGCTTATATCTTTACTAGCTTATACAGGAATATACAGTGGTGTTTTACAAGGCTATAAAAATATATCTTAAAGGAAACAAGCACAGGAAAACAGGAGAAGTGGGGCCAGATCAGCTGATGTAAATAAAGGCTGCATTGAATTAAATAGTGCTGCAACTATTTACAGCAGCTGCAGGACCTGACCTGTGGCCCCTTCCTCAAGCAGGGACTTGCTGTAAGCCTCCTGCCCCTGTTATGGCACAAACTGAACCGAGTTCCCTGTGCCCACCCAATGGGATGCTGGCAAGGAGGAGTAGGAGGAGGTGGACCCTCACTCCAGTGCCTCAGGGGGTGAGACACAGCTGTGTTGCAGCTGCTGATGGTGATGCTGACAACCAGGCTGCTGTGCTGTGCCCAGTGGTGAGGGAGGGACACATCTTCCTCTGCCCATCTCCTGTGCCTAGCCATGGACCAGCTGCAGTCCCTCTGGAACTGGGCAGGATTCATGGTATTCACCGAAGGGTACCATTTCAGGTCTCTAAAATCTACTTGTGAGGTAAGATCAGATTCAGCAGAGAGCTTTGACTTTTGGGTGCTAGAAAGAAAATAAGGAGAAAGCAGGGGAAATCATTTGTGAAGGGCCAAACTTCGTATTTTGACAATTTCTGGTTTGAGGACAAGCTGAATTCAGTTCAGTTTTACCTGAAACAAGTATTGAACTTTCCATTCAGCCACTAAAATGGTACACTTGTGCCTCCGTAGGACTTTCTGGATTACATGCACAGTCCTCAGCGTGTACAGTAGAGTACATTTTATTTTTCCTGGATCTGATTTGCAAAAATAAAAATTCCAATAGTAATCTTTGAGGAGAGATGATGTCCCATTGAGGCATCAGAATGACATGATGACTCTGGCAAGTTGTTGTATTGAATAATTAGAGAATCCAGTTATACAAATAAAACAAAAGGACTAACTTTGTCAAACTAAACTACGAAAAAGGATAAAGCTATTTTTGTGTTGTTTTATTCCAGGAATTTTCAGAAGTAAGGGATATTTTCTCTGTAGGAGTGCAGTTCTGTGGACAGTCAGAAGAGCCCATGGGTAGGAGGTGTCAGCTTTACCCTCCACAAGACTGTCTTGGTTGTCTTGAATCATTTACAGATTTCAGTATTTTCAGAATATTGCCTTACAAAAAAATAACTATATCCAATTTGAATCTTGAAAAGAGACTAGATGTCAAACAATAAGATCAGCTGGTGTTTCTTTCAATGCTGAAACAAAATGCTCAGAGCACTGCAATGATACACGTAAAAATCTGTTAGTCGCATCTCATCTGGAAAAGTGTAGATTTCAATAGATCTTCATTTCATTTAAAAAAAAAAAAAAAAAAAAAGGCAAAAGAAACCCCAAACCCTCCCAGCCAGCTGTAAAGAAAAAGTGTAAAGCTATCTCAGCCCAGCAGTTGGCTTCCTGAGATGGCTGCGAAAGGGCGATGAAAGGAGGTCACGTATGGAACAGCTCTTTCAGCTCACATCTCTGGCGGCTGCAATCGCCCTCACCTTGGCAGGGGTACTGAGGGTTTGGTTCCTCGTGACACTCCCCAGCAGAGCAGCCATTCTCACCTGCGCAGCAGGGATGGAAAGCCCTGCCAAATCGCCACGGCGGGTTTCTGCTCTGGGGACAAAACAATACTGAATCAGGCCTAGAAATGTTGAGGTTTGGATTTCCAAGGATCTTTAATTCTGGTTTCCAAGTCTGTAAACACGCAGTGATTAACAGTCTGGAAGCACTCACCATTTCCCCAATGTCCTGAGCCTTAATGGCAATCTCGGGGAGGGAGGATGATGGGTTATATCCCATCTTTTGTTGAAATCCATGAGAAATTACTTGCCAGCATGCAATGGAAGCAAATGTTGTGCTTTGGCTCCTCTGACAAGCTCTGCTCTTGGCCCTTGCAGGACTGCGTGCATCTACGATGGTGCAAAACCACTTTTGAATGCTTCTAAGTGCCCCTTTCAAATGAGCTGGATAGACAGATCATGGAGAAAGAAGGGAAAATGTGCTAAGACGTGATTGCTAAATAAGAAACCAGCAAGAGCCGTTTAGCATCGCAAACACTTCTCCCTGCAATTTGGCAGGGCTGCCTACATGTTGCGCAGGTGCAAATGACTTCTCCAGGGACAAAGCACTGTGAAACTGGGCCTCTTTTCCAGCAGAAGACAAGTAGGGAAATAAAACCGCTGGACCAAATCCTGCTGTCATTAACACTCTTGAATCCTACAGACTGAAGGCAAAACACTCTCTAGATCGAGCAAGACAAAATTTTAAACTCTCATTTTCCTGGTTTGGCCAGCAGCTACCAGCAGGTCCAGTCTCCTCCATGTTGATGGAGTTGTGAAGGAGGGATTTGCTCCACCATGATGTTACTAGTGCTTTCTACACACCATTTAACAGTTCCAAACACTACTTGTGGTTTACATGTTCCCGCCACCTCCACCTTGGCTAGCATGCATACTGCTCACTAGGAGATGGACAGTGTGGTCCTGCTGCGTCCCACCCACTCCCTGGAGATAGAGTCAATCTTCCAATATCAGGGGTGTCACTGACATCCAGCAGCTCTGGATCTTCCTTGACTTTTGTGTTTACAGTGCTGCAAATCCCAGGGCACAGCTCAATCATGGGTGTTACAGCTGAACAGGACTTTCTCACTAGTCTCATCACACAACACAGAATACATTGCAAATAAATACTTTTATTTGCCTATTTTTTTTTTTTTTTTGCATGGACTACAAAAAAGAGGCCATGGGGAAGCATGTATCATATCGTAATTATAGGCATTTTTCTTAATTATTCTTAAAAAAATAAAAGGAAAATACGTTAATAGTAGCCAAATCTAAAGAACAGAACTTTTTGCAAAGTCTCACCACTGTCAGTGTTGTGTTTTTCACTGGGAAAAGCTGTTAAAGCAATTTGGATAAACTAATGTTTATCTAAATGTTCAAAGTGTGCAGAGGTCTTTGATATCAGAGCAATCCCTTTGTGGCCTGGCTTTTTGACATACACCCTGCTGGCCCTTACTTTGTATGCTGCAAACGCTAGAACATTATACTCGGATACAGAAGAAGTCAATAAATACATACTTCAATTAAAATAATATCCCCTGCCCACAAACTGCTGATAAACATCACAGTCTTTGCCTACTCTGTCCTTTATGTTTTGTATTGTTTCAGGACTTGACTGCGTATTGAGCTACAAGCTTGGTGGGTTTCTTCATTCTGTAGATTAAATGTACAGAGTTTTTATCATTTGATGCCAGCTTCTGTTATTACAGAAATATGAGTTTCTTACATAATTGCAAGAGAAAACTGTAGAAGAATAAGACAAAGAAGTAGTCATACACTTCATGCAACTTCCACTTTCATCTCAGCCATCTTTGCTTCAGGACTTGCCATTCTTTCAACACTTTTCTTCAAATTATTCACTTGTTCCCCTCTAATGTCACTCTGCTCTGTGACCCATTGGGCAATATATAATATGCTGCACACACCCAGCACCAGTGGGTTAAAACTGGATTATAATATGAGTATTATTCTACTAGCTTGATGAGCTCATTTACAGTTACAGTACAGGTGATAAAATTACAGAGCTGCAAATCCTTTTAGTCTTCTAGAGTCCTTCAGATGATGTCATTTTTCACCAGGAATATTATTTCTTATTAGAGAGGTGGGAAGTGCAGGGAAGGTAGATAGAAATGATTATTAAATGCAGTGTGTGCAAGAGGGGAAAAGATGCTGAAGTCAAATATACACAAAAATTAATAGCTTTCCTGATCTGAGCTCATGTTTCTCATGCTCTTTGGATTACAGTAGGTTACCCTTCTGGTGTCTGCACCCCAGGGATTCACATCTGTGTAAATGTGGTAATAGAAAAAGGCCCTCACAATGAATTCATGAATTGTTCTCATTGACACTAGTTGATACTTTTACTTGGACAAGTCTCCTTTGCAGGTGCACTGACCACACACTAATTGAAAGGATTATTTTCATAACTTTCTGTGCAGTCTGCAAGGTTTTCTGTGAAAAGCATAATTGTTTCAACCAGCTGCTTGGAGTTGTTTTTATTAATTTCTTTAAATCAAACAATGCTGGATCGGCATATTTGAGACTCTCCTCCAAACTGCATATGAGCATAAATAGGATAGTGTATGTCGTTCTTGTGTGGGACAGAAATTTATCTGCAAGTACAACATTTCTGTGAGTAGGAAATTGCTTTTAAAATGTACTTTTTCTCCCAGCCCCTTGCTATTTTTATCCTCATCCCCACAAAAAATCTTTAATGTGCAGTATGTCTGCGTTGCACCTGTTGGGATTAACTGGGACCCGAGCAGCAGACATGTTACAAGTCCATGCATTTGCACTGCCTGATGCTTCTAATCCCGAGTTTACTCTGTGTGAAGCCCAAACTGTAAAGGGTTCTTCAAGTAGTGTTGTTCCCCTTTCCTGAGTGAAACCAGGTCTCTTGCCGTGAGACTGGCCATGATATCTGGAAAAGCCTTATTGACTCAGTCCTCAATTTATAGAGCAAACCAGGGATATTGGTATTAAAAAAGTATCCATGGCACAATTATTTGGATGCCACCTTGGTGCCTCCTTAGTCCTTTGCTTGAGGGAGATGCTCAAAGTGTGGAAACTACCGTGGGCAAGCAAAGCAAAATGAAGCTGGAAGCACATAGACGAGAGAGACAGAGAGCAAGGACAAGGAGATCACTGAAATTCACTCACCCATCAGTCTCTCTTCTCACTTCAGCTCAGCCCCCTCAGCACCTTGGGGACCTGGGATTTGGCTGTCATGCCAAAACCCTGGAGTCTCCCTGCAGCAGCAGTGGAAGATTTCTACAGGAAAGGGAATTCTAGTCCTCCTTCTTTCTCGCAAGCCTTGGAGGGAGAAGTCAAGGTCCTTGATGAAGCCTGGGTGTCTGTGCACTGCCTGCCTGTCCCAGCCCCTCTGCCATCTCCATTACCACTCCCCTCCAGACCAGAGACTACAGCCAAGTCCTTGTTATGCCTTACCCCTTCCTCCTGGCATCCAGCAGGCATCCTGGCACCCAGCCAGCAAGGGGAGCTCCAAACCCCCTCCGAGAGTCCTGCTCACCCTTGATAGTGGGAAAAGTGCCATGAGGCTTGTTCTTCCCTTACATTTTGGGTCTGTGTGTGCCATGTGCCATGAGACTATGGAAATGCAGCACATGTCATGAGACCTTTGGGGGCTGTGCATTTTGCTAACAGAAGCAAAATCCACAAAATGTGCAAAATGCTGTTTTGGTGGCTGGAATACGATGCAGGAAGTTCTGAGCAGATAGCACCCAAGATTTAGAGATTTCTTAATGCAAAACATTCACATAACTGTCAGTCTTCTTATATTTTTCCAAGATCACTAATAACCCCTTTGTTCCTGTGGGAAAGATGGTTTTGTTGAGCAAACACTGCAACTTCCCTGTGACGAAGTTACTGTCTGGAACAGAAGAAAGCAACTGCAAATGTTTAAAAGACAGGTAACAAAATTGCAAAACCAAGAGGCTGTCCCAGAAATTACTATTAATATGCATGTAAAAGTAGAGTTTTCTAGTTTTCTTGGTTTGGACTCACAGAGGGAGGATATATTTTTTATTTCTTCTTTGAACACATTTAAGCTAAAAAATTTTGGTTTGGAGAAAAGATATTCAGGATCTTAACAGAAATGAAGCAAATACTTTGGGTATTTCCAGGGAGATTGTCAATACAGCTGGTCGAAAAATGGAATTGCTATTTCTGGACATATTTCGACATGTTCAAGCTTATTTCATTTCAAATAAGAACAAAATTTCAATGGTTTAAATTTCATGGTATTTCATACCAAGCAGAAATACACCTCTTATTTTTCAGACAGTGAGTTTAGTCTTTTGATAATATTCTCATGTAATTAAATAAAGCTTGTACTAGTGTAGAAGAAAGTTTAACTAGGAAAAAAATAGCTTTTGGTCATAGGAGAGAGAAAACCAGAGAGGTTTCATCCTGTACTTAAGCAGGTGTCAGGGGAGCACCTCTAAGGTTACTCTGTTTCTTGTTTGAGTAGTGGATGAGCTTCTGGAGAAGCTCATCCTATGTCCAACCTCCCACATCCCCCCTTGGCCCACTGAGGTGTTATTCTTTCCCTTGACCTGCAGGCAAAACCCTCCCCAACCTGGGCTGCAGCTGCGCCTCCATCAATTGCAACATTGATGGAGAGTAAGGACATGGCAGACAATCACTTGGGGATTTGGGGTAATCACATTAGGAGGATTACGTTTGATTTTTTTGCGTTGCTGCTCTGATGCAAAATGTTCTCATGTGGACCAACAGCCCAGGATTTGACGCATGCCAGTCAGGCTTATGACCCTTGCATCTGATGCCATTTTCAAGGCAGAAATGAGTCTGGCTAGAGGTCCCAACTACTTTCTTTTGGCCCTGGTGCTCTTCAATAAGATCAGCATTTCTTCAGGCCATGAGCAGCAAACCCTCTGTAGAAACCTTTGCCACATTCCCACCTTCTCAATTCTCAGTTGCTGCTCAACTCTCAGAGCTACCAGTGAATTGATCTCTGAGGAGCCGAGGTTTCAGGCTGTCCTAAAGCAGGCAAAGGTTTTCTTTGGCAAGGAACAAAAATGCTCACTGCACAGGCCCCCCTGCAGCTCACCATGGCCAAGGGCTGCATTGTCCTACAGTGCAGCTGAAGAGTATCCCTTCTATTTAAACAGGTTTGTAAATCAAGTACTGCTTTATTTATGTTTACTCTCACTGTAGCTTCATCATTCCTGAAAATCACACTCAGCTCCAAAGTTTGCTTATAAACTTCCCAGAAAAGCTATGTACTGCATCATAAAAAATAGTATTTGTTTTCCTACCAAATAATGCAAAGATAAATCAGGATCTAGACCATAAAAATGAGGAGTAAAAAATCTAGTCAGTAAAAATCAGAATCTAGTTGGTAACCACAGTATTCTAAACACTTCCACGATACAAAGTAGCTCTAGCTACAGGTCCTGCCTGTAGCTAGAAAGTCACTGGGTCATGAAGGATCTGCCCCTTGCTAGTGATCCTTGAATGCACATCCATATAAAGTTGTTCATGTGCACAAGAGGCTTTCCCACAGCTATTAGGTTTTGTGCCACGGGGTCTTACCTGAAGATTAGCATTTAAATCAATTTTCAATCATAAAACCCTTTATAACATATGAAGCATGTTTTACTTGCCCATTAAGAACTCACTAATGTCACATTACTGTTATTATTTTTCTATCTTGCCCTACCCATTATTACTAGTGAATAAAAATGGTTCATGAGCACTCTACTGGTAAGAGACAGCCCTTGTTAAACAGCCACTAAAAACACTCTTGTCTTGACCACAGCTGCATCTGCTACAGCATAGCCTTCTTTTATCTGTGATCCAAATCCTGCATTCCTCGGCGAGACCAGACTCACTCTGCTGTCGGGTGGCACTTTGCCGGACTAAGAACTGATTTGCCCACATGTTTGTCAAAGGCTGATTCTCAGCAGGTAGCATTAATTTGTAACCGGACACGGCAGGTGGTTTCACCCCAGAAACATATTTTTGCACAGATTCCATTTAAGTGTTTATAAGCTATTGGTTATATAAAATTGAAATCAGTGATGTTGGCAAATTTTTTGTACTTTCCCTGTGTGCTTAAAGCTCAGCTTAACTTTGTTTGCTGTTGTGGGGCTTTCAAGTGTGTGTCAAATATTAACATTTTAATTTGCAAGGAAATTAGTAGTTGGAAAACCATAATCCCTTATGAGCATGCATGCACACACACATGTGCACACGTTCAGTCTATTAAAATTACTTACGTTATTAAGTTTGTAATAAATCCTCAATGTGGAATGGCACACGCTGAATCACTGAGGTATTTGACAAAAATCTGTTTAAAGGGTTACTCTGGGGCCCCAAATTCCATTTTTAAAAACAAAGCCCTATTGAACCTAATCAATGGGTTTTCTGTGATTCCACCCCTTTCCCATCCCCCAGCAACTCTAATTGAGAGCTCTTGGGCAACTTTAAAGGTTGCTATGTAGTATTTTTAGCTATAGCTGTGAGGTGCTATAGGAGAGCAGGAAAACATACCCACGTAGGTCTTTATGCCTCCTTCTTCATGAGCAGCTGTGAACCTTTCCATCGCAGGTGGGTCATGGCTGGCGTGGGCTTTTACAAACCCTGCTGGAGGAGCAGGCGTGTTCAGCTGTGCCTGCTGGCAGCTAGGGGAAGTTTCATTCCAGGTTGGATCTGGTACCACCAAAGCATCCCAGGACAGTGGCAAGGGTTTTGGCAGCAAGAGCCGCAGTCCTGAGGGTATAATGTGGCCACTTAAGGCCAGACCAAAGACAGCAGCCTTCACCAGCTGTGAGCCTGGCAGGAGCAGGTTCAGCTCTTGTGCTAAGGCAGGCCAAGAGTCTCCTTTTGTTTGTTTAGTTTTAAGCAAGGTTTTCTTTGCTATATGTAAAGGAGTTAAAGGGACTGGTGGTTTTGTTGAGTTGGTGTTTTTTTCTGGATATATTATGATGTCTATTCCTTTTTTTTTAAATTTTTTTCCTGGTATTCTTTGAACGAGGAATGGGGTCATCCCACCAGAACAAAGAGATTTGGCCAGCATGCCAAAACTGCAATTACAGCTAAATGAAAAAAAAAAAAAAAAAGAAATGTATTTTATTCATTTCAGCTGTTATGTCTTAATGCAAAGAAATCATTTTGCACAGTTCTGTAATTGACACCTATTTCTAATCTATTAACTTCTAAATCTCTGTTATAAAGAATATGGGCAGAATACCAGAGTCTAATGCAGCTAAATGGACTTAGTTGGATTGGTGCTTTATTTTCTTTTTTCCAAAATGCTGAAAAAAAATCATTAAACTATTTTGTTAATTGCTGATAACATTTTGATTAGTTGGATTTCCTCTTTTGGCTGCAATAGACACATTCCTGGAGCATGACATGACTTTGCCTTTGGGACAAATAAAAAAAAAAAGAAAAAAGAGAGACCATTTTTGAAATGACAAAATGTATTGTTATAGGATTAGAAACAGGATAGCTCCAGGATTATGCTGTATCACTAACTCAGTTTGAGAGGCCTACATATTGAAACTAAATATTGAATAGCTGTAGGAAAAGGACATTGTTAAGGAGTAATACCTGTGTGAAAATTTGATTGTATTTATTTCAGATGGATTGCAACAGATTTGTGACAACTCAGAGATCCTCTCACACAAGCTATAAAGCCTTAAAATGTTTTCTCCCTACCACTTCACTCCAATGGCACTGGAAAGCCAGTCCAAGACTCAGATGTGCAGAAATAAATATTAACTAAAAACAACCTTGACAAAAATGTTTCTACTAGTCAGTGATGGTCTTTGCTTTGACATCATCATGCCAAGGGAACCTGCAAAGCTGTCTTCTACTTGACTTTAGTGATGCCCTAAACAAATGTTAGCATCACTTCTCTGCTACAAGATTTAATTGGGAGTTTAAGAGATAGCAGTGAGCTGTGCCAAGTGGGACAGTGGAAGTAATTATCAGATTTAGATATTCTGGCATCCTGGACAGAGTTTCTTAAGCACAGGAAATGAATTATAGCAGAATATCCTTAGACCCAAAAATTATTGGCAGGGAGGAAGGGAAGAACAATGCAGCCTTGGCTGCGTGCTGACGAGCTTTGGCTGATTTGCTATGTTACCATTTTAGTCTGTGTGTGGCTATTTAATTTTTTTTCCTCAAGAGAGCTGAAGTTCTAACACCATCTAAGTCAGAGCTTGGAGAGCTTTTTTCATTTTGTATCCAAAGAACAGTTGTGTTCACAAAGGACCGAACAAAGGGAGAATATCAAGAAAATATGGGTTGCTTTTACTGAAGCATTGGATCCTCCATGAACAAGAGCAGAGAACATCCAAAGGAGGGCAACAAAGATGGGGAAGGGCCTTGAGGGGAAGCCGTATGAGGAGCAGCTGAGGGCACTTGGTCTGTTCAGCCTGGAGAAGAGGAGACTGAGGAAAGACCTCATTGCAGTCACAACCTCCTTGTGAGGGGAAAAGGAGGAGCAGGCACTGATCTCTTCTCTAAGGTGACCAGTGACAGGACCTGAAGAATGGCCTGAAGTTGTGTCAGAAGAGGTTTAGGTTGGATATTAGAAAATGATTCTTCACCCAGAGGGTGGCTGGATACTTGAACAGGCTCCCCAGGGAAGTGGTCACAGCACCAAGCCTGGCAGAGTTCAAGAAACATCTGGATGATATTCTCAGGCACATGGTGTGACTCATGTTGATGATCCTGTCCAGGGTCAGGATTTGGACTCGATGATCCTTGCGGGTCACTTCCAACTCAGCATATTCGGTGATTCTGTGATATTAAAATGGGTTATAAAATCCACTTCTGTTGCTGAATTTGTAGCCTGGCTGTACCTGTGTCCCTGTGTCTTTTAATAAATTCAGTGAAATTCAGTGTTCATTAAAAACTCTTGACTTTGTATCCGTAGAGACAAAGATCTGGATTCACCTCACCTAATTTGAGGCATATGCATGAGAACCCTTGTCAAGGAGTGAGACACCAAAGGCTTCTTCCTGTAATCCCTGCAGACAGACCAGCACATCTCTTCCTTTCATGGAGTCACCCTCTAACAGATCTTCCATTGAGCAGTCAAGTCTCTACCAGGCTTGCTACTTAGATACCAAACCCAAGAGATATAGTGGC
The DNA here is from genome assembly GCA_035583135.1 of Lophotriccus pileatus. Taxonomy (NCBI): domain Eukaryota; kingdom Metazoa; phylum Chordata; class Aves; order Passeriformes; family Tyrannidae; genus Lophotriccus; species Lophotriccus pileatus. Next base: position 80,117,660 of record JAWWES010000115.1, on the reverse strand, counting down.
TGCAGAGAATAAGAGAATGGGCCATTGGCAGAAGCAGACAGGAGAGGAGCATGTGTGCCAGGGGACCCAATGGCTGAGTATATTCACCATGGCAGTCAAGGCTACCAGCAGGGCTAATGCTGGTCAAACACTGCAGACCTTTGACATTCTCGGAAAGGAGATGAGATTGCATCACATTTGCCGGATGTAACAGATGGGTCTCAGATGGTAATTTTCTACTCTAAGTACTGGCAACTCGAGCAAAATATGATCCAAAAGAAAAGGCTCTGTAGACCACTATCCCTCCCCTAAGCCTGATGTCTTACCAGCTGTGACATCATTAGCTGCATATCTGTCTGTAAACCGAAGGTGGTTTTCTAGCCTAACTCATCCCGTGTCCACTCTGAATTAGCTCTGAATAAAAGACACTTGTTAAAGTTCAGCTGTAGCAGGGGTTGCATCAAGAGATGGCACATGAGCAGGCCCAAGCCTCTATCACTGAATACAAAGATATATGGCCTATTGTCTCCTTATGGTTCATGTGATACTCTTGATAAGATGAATGTAAGTTTCTGGAAACCATACAGAGTGAAATCTATATCCAAGGAATGCATATAAGTCAACTTCTACTTAAGCCTTAAATGATGGGTATATGTATAGTAGTAGTCAGTGAAGTAGCCCTGAGAAAATGCAAGGTTTTCCAGTTCAGTGGCCTAACTAGTGGGAGATGAGCAAGCTGGAATTGATCTGAAAAATATTTGAAAGGAGTTTAAATCAATTAGAATTATTTTTTCCTCTGGCATTTTAATAAAAAGAAAAAATACAATTCTGAAAAATGTGAAAAGGAAAAAAAGATGGCTCGCAGTGTGTGTTAGCTTACCAGTTTATTAGGAGACCAATAACCATGCAAATACTCCTCCCCATCAGTCCTAACCAACATTAATTTCATGCCCCTGATTGTAAGGCTGAGAGGTATTGGTGTATCTGCACCTGTATTCAGCCTCATTGAAACTTTGATGAAAAAAAATAGCCAAATCCCATGAGAAAGCATCTGAGGCTAAGCTGGAAAATATATAGGCCTTTTTTACCTTGAGCTAGATTGCATTACAGCAAACAGAAGAAAGAAAGAAAGAAAGAAAGAAAGAAAGAAAGAAAGAAAGAAAGAAAGAAAGAAAGAAAGAAAGAAAGAA
>JAWWES010000115.1:80087815-80116391 GCA_035583135.1 Lophotriccus pileatus | reverse complement strand
AAAGAAAGAAAGAAAGAAAGAAAGAAAGAAAGAAAGAAAGAAAGAAAGAAAGAAAGAAAGAAAAAGAAAGAAAGAAATCATTCCCGATGGCACCATGTTCATTGGCAGGAAGGTTTCTCCCACTGAGAAACTGCACAGGGCTGCAACCTCCTGCAGCCCAACAGTTGTCTTCATGCTCCCTTTGATAAGCAGAGGGAGTCAATGACAGCCAAATCCTCACACAGTGAAGGGCTTTGGTCCTTATAGTGACAAGACTTTTGAGGGATAATTCAATTTAAGCATAAAAGAAGCAGAAATGACCCTATGTTCCCTACTGGACAGAGTTCTGGGCATCTCTGCAGGTATTAACCTGCAGACTCCCTGCTGGGTCCCGTTGTACCAAAAGTTAGTGTGTTCTCCCATTCATTCTTTTGCTTTGCAAGAAACAGCAGGGACCATACTGTGAATTGCAAAACCACAGGCTGGCTACTGTTTGTGTGGCCTCATCCCACTGCTGTTCCAGAGCACAAATAAGGAATTTTTACTCTTTAACAGACTCAGAAGTACCCCATAATCCAAATGACTTCATAATGAACAAGCTCTTATTTAGTGTGAGGCCTTATTCATTGCACACCTTACTTGTAGCACGCTGTTATAACAGCCACGGTGTTGCCCTGACTCTGCTTTGGTTTTGGACTCAATACAGTACAGTAAGTCAAACATTATTGGTCACAATGGTAATGCAGAGTGTATATAATGTGCTTTTATTGCTGCAAGGCATAGTTGAAATATTTACATGGAATACCTGAAATAACAGTAAGATTCATGTTCTGTTCCTTATTTGTAAGGTATTTTATTAAAAAGAATTTGAATCTGAAGTTCATAAATAAAGTAGTAATATCACTTATTTCCAGATACTAGTTCCAGCTTGTTGATTTTAATAGACAAGTATAACACTTCAAATGTGGAAGCACAGTGGGTAATATTTATATGAAATCTCCAAGAACCGTGGTATTTTGCTCATGTGGAATATCATGGCATTTTGCCTGGATCAAGTAACCAGCAGATTAGCACATTAACACTTTTAAGAAACATGCGTGTAATCCACTCTGAATGTGGTCTTTGACTCCTGGTAGGAATACCTAATGATTTTCAAATTGACGCGTTACTTTATAAAGCAAGTCAAATAAACAGGAATTGCTGAGGAGTTTTGGTTGGGGTGTGTGGCATCAGCACACACATACTGTTATCAACAGAGGAGACGGGATAAACTCTTTACCACCACAGAAGGATTTGCAGAGTCTACAAAGATACAGGAGAAACTTGGCTTCCTTTATTTTCAGAGCTTTATGGCTTTGTTGCTCTACATGGTTGGGTAAGTGGATATACACTGCTCACTCTCCCTGAAAGTTCAAGGTGAGAGATTAATGGCAGACCTCTAAGACTGACCAGCGCTAGCCAGTAAAGCCTGCAAAACCCATTACTGTTTTCAATTCTGAAAGTCCCACTCTAGTTTGCAAGTAGAGGAGGATCTCCACACGACAGCCAGCCATGTTCAGGCTGCCATAGCCTCCATCTTAATCAGGAAGGAGAAGAGCAGGAGGCACAAGGGTTGTCAGTCTTCTGTTACTCATACAAGGATGTGTGCCTTCCAAGCTGTATTCCAACACAGACTCTTCATAGTTTTGCTCACACTGCCAGTTTCCCTGCATTGCTTTTCCTACTTCCCACAGAGAAAAAAATCCCAGCCTTCCCTTCATGGGAGCTTCTGCTGACTGCAGTGGTGTGTTTGTAGTGATGAACTGCTCCACATGTACAAAGTCCTGATTGTGTGGAATGCACATGTAAGCTCAGTGGTAGGGTAGCTTGTGGCTCTGACTAATTTCAAGAGCCATCCAGAGGGGAACAAAACTTACTCCCAGAATGTTTTCAGTATGCTATAGCAACTGCGTTCAACTTCTGCAGCAGGAGACAGCATGGAAAGCCCAACAGTCCCCCTCCCACAAAAGAAGCAGCAGAGTCCAGGCTGCATGCCAAGGAATCCTATCACTAGCCTTGTAAAAAACTCACCAGGGCCACCTCAGAAACAATAGTGAAGTCACGCTTGGCTGCAGTTGGTTATGGTTTGAAAGGGAGACCATGAACAGGTCTCACAGAACTATTATGGCTGGCTCCGTTTCTTGTTAGCTCAATTCATCACTCTTGTTCCCTCCTTCCTGAACATAATTTTTATAACCCCATTACTGTACTTAGAGAATGTCCCTGCTTCTCTTAAGACAAGGTATGGCTGCTCCAGCTTATACCAGTTAAGACTGTTCTTTGGAAGTGACTCCACAGAAGTCAGTGGTACAAATCAGAGGTTGTTCACAGCTGACCTAAAGGAAACGTTCAGGATCTCACCCTTTATCCTGCTCAGAGCTGTTGCTCTCCTCGCTTCTGCACTGGAGAATCAGGAATGAGCTTTGAGTTTCTGGCTGTCCAAATAGAAGGTACAATATCCTTGCTCGACCTTGCACCCAAGAGTTAGAAAAAACCCTAAGGTTTCAACTTTGGTTAAAATAACCTGGTTAAGAAACTCCAAACATGGATATTTGCAGAATGAAAGCGTTTTAAGATAGGAAATTCTGGGATTTGAAACAGATAAAGACTTGTTGTAATGGAAAGAGTCAAATCAAACTGTCTTTTAAAGACAAAGCTAAAAAGCTAATACCAAAACTGCTTCCCCTTTTACCTTAGTTGCCAGTCTGGACACTGAAGGATCTTCCCTTTGCATTGAAGTCTTCTATTGAAAAAAAGAGATTGTAGTGGGAAATATTAAAATCTTAATCATTAAGAGTCTACTTGAAAGTCTCATTTAGAAAGCAGCACAGATGTCAATGAGCAACAATTGCTGCAAACCAAGTACATACTGAGTACATTATTAAAGTCTTGTTAAAACTCTTGGGTATACAACACCAGCAAAGCAGAAACAGCCCTGAGCAATGCTCCAATGTTAGGACAGGATGAGGTTTGATAGACTATTAAAAACCTAAACCAACCTCCCCCTACTTAAACTCACACAAAAGCCCAGATTTTTGGAACATCACACTAGAGTCAGGCCTGTCCTTCCCCACTGACAGCCAAAGCTATTTTTGCATTTGGGTCAGATTTAGTGACTAGGCTTCAGCCAAAAAATTTAGAGGGGGGGGGCGGGGGGGTGGGGGTGAGGAAATCACTGGAAAAAGTCACAAGACTTTGGCTATTTCAGAAACAAAAGGTTTCTATTTTTTGGGATGGATTCACAAGAGAATTTGGGAGCTGACCACTTTCAGATGTGCATGCTGCAGAGGGATGATTACAAGCTTGCAGCTTCCGACTCCAGCGCCCCAGGACTGGGGATCAGAGCGGTGCTTGCCATGCCGCACTTTTATATCAGCATCCCCCAGAGAGGCAGCCAGATCTGTACTAAAGTGTTCATGTAGGCAATTCAGAGTGGCATGCTGAAACTGGTTAGGTTCGAGCCTTGTTTAGAATAGCATTGCTGCTTTCACATGAGGGATTTCTCAATTCAGTTAAAAATTGGCTCCTAAGCCAAGTATGGCCACTGCTTGGGGTAAGAAAATGTAGGGGAGGACAAGGGTGGTCCTTGTCTGGACTGTATGGAGATCCCTGCTTCTGAGCCCAGAAAGAACATAGTCTGAACTCTCCGAAAGTCCTGTATTTTTTTAATCCGTACTTTCAGAGCAAAGCAAGTCTCCCTGTCTCTGAACCCTTTTGGGTTGTTATGGAGCTTGGGGGTCCACAGAGCAAAGAAGAACCCCGTCTCCACAAAACTAGGACAAGACATTTTTTGTGGTTCAGGATTGATGGAAAAGCATGTTTTTTAATGGTGACCTCTGCAAGATAACCCTGAAAACAACTGAGACACAAGCAGACTTTGGTCCTACAAAGCCTTAGATAAGGTGGTACAAACAGCAGCTTCTTGCACAGGTGACATGAGGCACATGCATACAACACCATGGGATCATGATCCAGAAGGACAATGAGAACCCTTCACCTGTGGCCTTCACCTCCGACATTTGTACACAGTATTTGCAAACTGTGGGTTTTCCACTGGGAAGCAGAAAGAGTAAAACTGAAAAAGGATCCACCAGCTGAGGACATGTAACTACATAGCATATGTTCTCCAGGGATGTTCAGAGGCAGTTTTTCCAGCTTTCTCATACTATTTCAACACCTCTGCTCAGCCTCATTTTCCTGCCAAAGTGTTACATTCAAACAAAAGAACCCTTAAACCCAACAAGCTTAAAATTAGGTCATGTGCATGTCAGAAATAATTTTGATGTGTCCTCATTACCTGTTTCTTCCCATACTATTTTACTGTTTGTTTGGGAGAGAGGGAATGGGGGTGTGCTAGCTGGTTTTTTTTCCCCCAACAATATTTGCACAGAAGCATTTGAGAAAATTGAAAGCCTAAACCCTATTTCACTGTACAAAAAGAATACAACTCTTTCAAACAAATCTCTCTCAGCTGAATAGAGATGCCACGGCTTAATTTTTTTATTTCACCCGGCATAGAGCAATAGGCACCCTGAAAGTTGCATACATCGAGAAAAGATGTTTTAATAATGTGTGTGTTTAATCCATGCCTTCCTAGTCAGTCTTGTCTTTCTATGTGTAGCACACTCACTGAGCTGAGCTAACTTTCAGTTTGATTCTTGATTACAGTATTTTACTGCTTAATTGCAACCACTTCAGATGTGCTATAAGCAAAAATTAGCAACAGCTAACTATTAGGTATTTGCAAAAAGATGACAGAGTTAAGGAGCCTTAATTTAACATTCATCTTCAGATGGATATTAACTGAATCCATACTTGTATTTAAATACCAAATAATCTGCTGATTATTATGCATAGTTTTCAGTCAGTGTAACGAAAACATGATGTCGCAGTCATGCTGTGAGCTGTGTAGCTAGGTTTCCTTGTTTATATTAACAGCTGTAAACACAGTCTAACTCAGGCATGATTTAAAAGCAGATTTCCCATACTTTCAAGAATTCAGCACATTGTGAAAGCTACAATTTCAGAACCTTTCTCACATGCATATTGATTATGCTGAGGAACAGCCTGCCATGCTACACATGCATTTGCAATGACTCATTTTAGAGAACCTACATTAAAAGGGCCAGTTTTCTACTTTCATTAAAAAGCAAAATGAGCTTTGTGAATGTTTGTGTATCAACTTGCTCCTCAGTGTCTTGAATACAATCTACAACCGTCCACATAAAAGTCTGAACATGTACTTTTGCTTTGCTGCAGCAAGGTTTCACGCGTTTATCCTTCCATTTAAAAATACAGGTTGTAAAAATATCCCAAAGCCATTTAAGTCAGGGAAAGAGATTTCAGTCAGTCAAAAATGGATTTTAGTGCAAAGTTTTAGCTTCCTACCTTTTAATAACAGTGTTGAAAAGGTGAGCTTTTGGAAAAGTGACACTGCCTACACAAATGACTCTCAAGTTCTCTTTTTTTTTTAAAGAGTATGGTGAGAAGCAAGCTGCATTTAAGTGGAAGGTCAGGTGAAGCAGAAAAAACTGCCAGGAACATTTTGTAATATTTCTGCCTTGAGAGAGGCAGCAGCATGTCATTTTAATGGGTTTCTCTGACACATATTAGGGGTCCAATCTGTAGCCAGGCCAGGGCCAAAGATATACGCAGAACTTAGAAGCCAAGAACTTCGGTCTGCTTTGAGACTGGTTCCTCATCAGGATACTCCCCAGAGCCTTACTGTATTCCTCACTGTCTGTTTCAGGGAGTGAGAGCTGCTAAAGAAACACACCACACGTCTTATTTAGAACTCTGGATCCACTCATTTGTAGCCTTGCACAGGTTAAGCAACCTCCCACTTGACACAAGGGCAGCTCTCAAGCTAAATACTGTCTCTTTCACCCCCTCTCTGTCAATGATGAGAAACGAACTTGTTCAAAACTTAACTTTTCCCCCTTGGAAGTCACATGTGAATGTGGTCTGCCAAGTGCCTAATCTAGCCATATTGGTGATGCTAAAATACAGCCTGGATTGACAAAGGATCCAAAAGGAGTTTAGCCAAGCCATTCCACATCATCCTTTGCAAGTTATTTTTACATGTCTGAGATCTCATTCAACTTGCTTGGCTTCTCAGAGAACAATTAAAAACAATACACAGCAGATGGGAGAGGTAAGACAAACAGAGGTTAAATGACTTGCCTGAGGCTGGTAGAGTCTAGCAGAGTGGGCGACAGGAGTCCTGGGTATTAATTAGTTAATATTTGCACAATGCTAAGAAAATATATAGCCCTATATAAGTATTATTGTAAGGTGGCCCCTGCAGTTTGGAGAAGCAGAGGGCAACAGTGCACAGGCGAGTGCAAATATCCTTTCTTGTCTCATGGCATTTCGGTCACCCACGGGGTTGGTCGGGACAGAGCATTCCCAGGACACATGAGAGAGGGAATGAGAAAGCCCAGGGAAATAGATCCCACTCAAGCAACACTGTTGTGCACTCCCAGGCTGCTGCATGTGTGCATTAAGTCTAGGATCAGCTGTTTCCTCTTCTCACTGAGAGCAGTAAATCTGTGAGGTACCACCAAATTGGGCTACATGGTCAGCTGTCTTCAGCAGAAACTTTGGAACTGAATTTGAGATATTTGGGGGTGTTTACAGCAGTAAGAGTTGCAAATCTCTCTGAAGTGCCACAGGACCCACGTGCCACACTGCTCCGTGTTCTGCTGAAATCCCGGGAGGAAGGTCAGGCCCATCTGTATTAAAGAAAGATCTCTGGGAAAGGAGGAAAGGGTCACAGTGTTGGATTTCTACTTTTTTTTTTCCCCACCTCTCTAGGGCATTCATCCTGCTCCCATGACTTCAGATCTGATTTCTTCAGATGCCTTTTTCAGTCCAGCTTCCCTTCGCACCATCACACATCCCAGCCTGCAGCTCTGAGCGTCCTCCAGATTCCAGTATCAGCCTGAATGAAACATGAATCAGGTTTTCTGCAGGACAGCTCTCACTCTCCAGTGCTTTTAACAAGATTTTGCTATACAGTTTCAAGAGTGGTAAGAATTTCTGGCCATTTCCCTTCTTTCTCTTGGCTAGTATACAAAAATATTACCTAAGTTGTGATGTACTTTCCTCTGCAATTTTTAAATCATTCATACTTCCCGTGTAGTCTGCTAAAATTTTCATCCAGTTTTCATCACCTTGTATCTTCATTATCAGGATCTGCCATTTCTTTTCCTGTCAGTTTAGCTCAGACTTGACTGAAATGCAAAATTCCCAGTTGAAAATTCCAGCATTCATTTTCATCCAAAATAGAATAAAAGGCTGAAATTTAAAAGCACTTCCTCAGAAACACTAACATTTGGACTTCCACCTATTTAGGCAGAACTTGTCCGTATTTCTAGTTGCTAAATTGTAAATGTTAAATTTTGTTTCATTTACTTGGCAGGCTTTATTTAGAGTAAAAGCAACATCAGGCTGCATTACCCTTCCTGGGTAGATTCTGCTTGCTCTGAGTCAAAATCTATAGGAAACTACACTTCATTGCCACAGGGTCTTTACCGCCTATACTGCATGGTACAGTGGGAAGAGCATCAGCATGCATTGAGAAATATATGGTACAGTGAGGAACCTCACCCAGAAAGGAACAGTGAGCAGAGCTTCATGGCTGTCCTAGAGCTCCTACCAAGCACCAAAAGGATGCTCGTTTCTGTACCATGCAGCCTCGTGTGCTACCTGCAGATTACACAGTGGGAGACACATGCCCCACATCCCATTCTTTTCCCCTCAGTGATACAGCATGCTTTTATCTGAACTTTGTTAAAAGTTGAAATGTTTTGGAACATTTTAATTGAAAAAATAATATTAATTCGATATTAATTCCCTTTTGCTACAGGAATTGTCCTTTGATGAGAAGCTGTGTCCTCAACTGCAAAAATCATGCCGATAAAAATGTTCCTTAGCCTCCAGTACACCTGCCAGAATCATTATTTTTGCTACTGCTCAAGTCTGGGCAACGTAATTAACACCCAAATTGTCTCTCTTTTCCCTCCCACTGCAACCTTCCTTCTGCCAGGCAATCTGTCCGTCACTCCCCAGCCCAAACCAACCTGCAAAAGTATCCAAAACTCTAATCTTGTCTGAAAAACCTGTATGTTATTTAGTGGCAACTAAAAAAACAAAAGTTATAGGTTTCAAAAAGGTTGTCAACAATTTCAGCCAGTATTCTGAATCAGTTGGAGAAAAATAAGTTAACAAAACGTGAATACATTTTTACTCAATTCGTACCAATATTTAAAATGTTCAACAACACTTTTGATTGCCAAAAGTTGATGGACTGTTCTGCAGACTGTTTTAAAAGCATTAAGTATGCGGTTGAGTTTGTGGTTTGAAAACTTTTGGATCTTTTCCTCATCAGAATTGCTATTTCCAATAAGAAATATAAAAATAACATGACATGCAAGCCAATAAAAATATAAACATAAAAATAAAATCTTCAAAATACAGTCCTTTCAGCCAGGTCTGCTCTCCTTTTCCAAATCCTGGGTCAAAACTTTGCTTCAATGGCTACAAGAAATTGGCAGAGTAGCAAATACCAAGGCAAGTAAGGAAGCAATGCTTCTAAATGACTCTGAAGTATTGCACTTGGATTGTAATTAATGAACATGGACAAATAAACACATTGCTGAGACCTTCCAAGGTCACCCCCACTCCTTCTTTTCATTTTGCACAGTTGTACAATGTATTTTTGTCACATATGTAACCTTGGGTCCTAGTGAAAAATCCTCTTGAAGATGGTCATCTCTACAGGTTATCTCTGTCCTGCAATCAAGGAGCATCATTCTTTGATTTCAGCATGTTTTTTGGTGGCTGCAGCTGGGGTTTGGTTCTGTGCAGGGCTGCATGCACCCAAGGAAATGCCAAGTACCCTCAATTCCATTAACTTCAGTGGGAATTAGAGAGCTCAGCTGTATTTAATATTCTGCAGGGTCAGGCTCTGAAAGCTGTATTAGCATTCTCAGTTCCCAGTAGGACGAAATTCAGCAAAGCATTTGGATTGAGACTTAACTGTAAACATGCGAACACTCCCCCCGATTTCAGTATGATTATTCTCATGCTTAAAGTTAAGCATCTGCCTAAGTGATGTGCTGATTTTGAGCCAAAAACTACCGTTTTCAAGGGCTACCTAAGTTCACAATAGGCAAACTGCTTATCTCTAATGCCAGTTTTTCATTTTTCATAAAGGCCCCACAAGACTGTGTATTTTTAAAGTGGAGCAGCTACACTGCTTGAAGAAGATAGGGCATTCTGGTAAACACTGAATATTTCTCTAAAATTGCTAGTCTACTGTTATTGTTGTTATTATTACTGTCATTCCTATGTGAATGCAGGAAAAGCACCTATCCCAGACTCTTGGAGCTTTTGCTGTTCCTAAAAGAATATAAGCCATACAGCAAAGAATAACAAACTCTCTCTACATGACAGCGAACATCAGTCAAGTGACAGCTAAAAATATCTCATTCTCCCCAGAGACCCTCAGCCTCTTGTACATCTGAACCCTTCCAGAGGCACTAACAAACAGAAGCATCTTATGGTGCACTCTGAATGTTCCCACCTTTCACCTCTTCAGGGGCCGAGGAAGTCCAGGGGCTCCTGGAAAGGGATGGGCTGGCACCTCTCACCTTTTCTGAATTAGGAGGGGGCTTCTCCCTTGAAATGGTGCTGGGCTCCAGGAGACAGCATCTTGGCTAGCTCATGGCAGGGGACACATGTGGCTCTCAAGAAAATTCCTTCACCCAGAGAAGCATAGGGGGATGTGGTGCCTGCTGTGATGGTTCTTCTTCTCTGAAAGTAAAAGATTCCTTTCTCTGGGAGGACACTGGGGCTTGGAGGCTGAAGGACAGAGGAGCTTCACAGGAGATCTGTAAGGGTACCAAGAAAACCTGTGGCTGTGCATCATCACCCTGCATTTTGGGGTCCATTAAGGCTGTGATTATACCCCTCGGTGTGGAAGGATGCAAAACAACCCAACCCACCACTCAGAGGTCAGGAGGAAGGAAAGAGCTTTTGGGGTGCACTTTTCACTCAAACTCCCTAAGCATATGCAGCTCATGGCACTGGAGCCAAGTGCTGAGAGGCCATGGGGAACTGCACAGAGGAGGAACACAGAAAATATGGTTCTCGCTCCTCCATGTGCAAATGGGGACCAAACCAGGACTTGCCGAGGTGCCTCCAGACCAGCTACAGAGGTTCACACTGAGGCCACCTCCCCTCAACTTTCTTTCCCCCTTTAGCAGCAGGTTGTCACTCTGGCTCGCTACGTCAAACTCTGGCTTCTCCATAAATCCATGATCTATGAGCCTTACAATGCAATTAACTGGCTGCTGCCAAGGCGCCATAAACCCAGAACAAGGACACTTTTAAGATGGGTCAACTGCATATGGACATAAGCCCAGAAGCTGCTGTTTTCAGTCTGGATCTCCCTTTTTTGTTATCTGTCACAACCATTTCAGCATGCAGGTTTTGGCACATGGGCAGCTACTGGACTGACAAGATAGCTTATTTTGGTATTTTCTCAGTGAGGCTGACTGGAAAATGTCCCTCATCTTTGATCCAAGCTCTTGTAGAAGGATTATAAAATCAAAGCAACAGAATAGCAAAATTCATAAAAATCCAATATTCTGAGTCCCAAACAAATATCTCTTGGCATTCCTGACAGAGAAATGGCACCTAATGTTAGAGAAGAGCCTTGAGCATGAGATGTAGCACTCGCAAGACACAGGAAGAACGAATGACTGGGCTGATGGGAAAGGGCAAAACTGTCAATACTTATCCTTCATCCTCTTTGGTCCTGGCTGGCTCTGGAGGCAGGGCACACATTGCTTTTGAGTGTTCAACTTATCTCACAAAGGTGTTTCCCGATCACCTTGATATCCCAACTATGTGTGCACAGAGTCCAGCACAGGCTGCAAACTGAGAGTGGCCGTACTTGCTGTGGGTGGCTGTGTCTGAGAGCCCATTGTCCCTGATGCCAGGAAAAGTCACAAAGGTGACAGGAAGATTCGCAGCATCCTCTTGCGATGACAGAAAAGCAGAGCTGGAGTTGATTCTGGACACTCACCCCAACGCTGCGGAAACAGAGGAGCAACAAACGCAGCCGGAACTTCTGCGCTTCGTAAATACGTTCCTGTATCTTCATTTTGCTTCAACACGTCCAAGGGCCTTCCAAGAACTGGCGTTCTCAGTGCTGCTCTTGCACGAGTGCTCGCCGTGGGATTTCTCCCCCGACAGCTGTCTCCTGAGGCTGCCGAGCTGCCCACGGCCCGCTCCAAACGCGGCCTCCCGCCCGGCGCCGGGGCTGTGCGGGACGCCCGGAGCTGTGCGGGACCCCCGCACGCCCCGCTCCGCGCCCGTCCCGGCGCAGCCCCGCGGCCGCAGCCCCTGCTGCCCCCCGTGCTGCCACCTCGTGGGCACCGCGGCTGCCGCGGCCGCGCTCCCGCTCCCCTTCCCACTCCCGGCCCGCCCGCGCCGCCGTGGGTGATCACGCGTGGGCATGGGCGGGGGAGATGCAGGTGCCCGCCCGCCCCGCTCCTCCGGCCCGGCCCGGCCCGTTCCAGAGCCGCCCTGCTGCCAAGCGGGAGCGATCTCTGCCGCGGGCGCGGTGCTGACACGACACACCACAACAGCATCCTGCTTTTCAAGCGGGTTTTTTTTGACGTTAAGGTGTCCTGGAGGGAAGACCCCAAAGCCCATTAATCACTTCACTATGCCTGAGACGTGGGCAATAACACTGCGGAGAATTCAGGCCCTCTGACGCTCCAGTGCAATATCTGTTCATTTAACAATAACAGTCAACACTGCTGATGCCTGTGAAAATACAGATGTAAGCCAGCTGTCTGTCAGGGTGAAAAATGTGTTTGTCTTTTCGTTTTAACGTGTCATTTCCCTCTTGGACATTTGCTGTGTTACTGCCAGGATATCACGTGTTTCCAGCACAGACTCTAACCCAGGAACACAAACTACGTTTGGATGGAGGGTTGGTGTCGTCCTGTTTCTGCAACTTTTTTCCTTCATCTGAAGCTAAAAGAAACATCTCCGACCTAATTCCTTCTTTTTTATTATTATTAAAGTAATTTTCAATATCTATTTCTAGCCAAAGATAATCATAGATTTATCTATAAAAGGATCATAGGAGGGGTGAAAGAGAGTGTGTGTGCTAGGGGGTGTCAGCCTATGAAATATCTTGATGTTCAGAATAATGCACAAAATCTTGAGATTAATAAGAAGAATCGGAAGTATATATGTCATGATCAAAAATAGGCATAAAGTATGCTTATGGTGGCATAACTGAAAGAGGTCATATTTAGATTAGATATTAGGAAGAAATCATTTCCTGAGAGGGGGTTGAGTCACTGGAACTGGATGAGAGAAGTTGTGTACGTTCCATCCCTGGAAGTGTTCAAGACCAGGGTGAATGGGGCTTTGAACAACCTCGTTTAGTGACAGGTGTCCCTGCCCATGGCAAGGGGGTTGGAACTAGGTGATTTTTAAGGACCTTTCCAACCCAAAAGATTCTAAGATTCTATGATAACTCACGATTGGCATATTAGTAAAAAAGGATGCAGATGGTCATGAAAGACAAGGGGAGAAGGGAAGCATAGCTGCCCAGGACATTGAGATAGTCTCAGTTTCAAACACATAGGGAGGAAAAGTTCTTGAACATCTGATCACACAGAAAAGGAGTTTAGGTCCTCTCAGAGTAAGCAACTACTGTGGACAATCCTCTCAGCAAGTGCAGAGGAAGATGAAAATTTGTGAGCTCTTCGCAGGAATCTCCAGAAGAGGATGTTCCCCAAGGATTTCAGCAACCCATTGGGAAAGTAATAAACCAAGAGACAAAAGACTTACCTATCACAGTTAATGAAATGGTTCCAGAGGCAGCATGTTGCATCGATTCGTTGCCATTCCTACCACTGAAGTGCTGGGACATTCCCTGACACAGTTTTGTCCTCAGGTACTCACTACCATTGCAAAAAAATTCCCAAATGCTGCTTGGAGTGCTGCAGCCAAGTCCAATGGGCAGGGTATGGCCTCACAGTTTTGGAGGGTGAGAGAGTTTAGTTGTCCAGGTGTGGACCACTCTCTGCCACTTGGTCTCAGTTTTAAAGCATAGATGTAGACATGTTTTGTGTGTAGTGAAATGTAGGCAATGTGTTTAGCAAGCTCCATGAACATCCTAATGACAATTTCTTGTTGTGTAGGTGAAAAAAATCCAGCAGATGGAACAAAGGAAAGATTTTTACAGATTTGGAAATAAGTGTCTGAAAATGCAAAGGTGGAAATTGAGATGAAGGTGACAAAATGACGGTATTTATGATCCATATGACAGGAAGGAGAGCAGCAAGATTAAAGCAGTGGACTTCAAGGACATGGATTTCAATATATTCAGAGAAAAGATAAGTAAGATCTTACATAAAGAGACTTTATGAGAAAAGGGAATTAAGGAAAACTGACGTTTTTGAGGTTGCTTCTTTTGTTTGTTTTTTGTTTTAGAAACAAATACTGCCTGATAAATGCAATAGATGCTTAAACTATGCCAAAGCAGGTGAAGAAGCAGCAATGATAATAAAACAAAATGGTTAAACCACAAGCTCTTTCTTGACTTAAACACTGGAATACACAGCAGTAGTGGAAACCAAGCTAGACTGCTAAAGCCAAAAGTAAGTAATGTGAAAATAAATGACAAAATCAGAAAGGCAAAGGCACAAAATGATTTTGAGAAGTCACTCTGTAAGAGGAAAATCTAGCAAGTTCTGAAGGAAAGATATCGATGGGTGGTCTCCTGAAGGCCAAAAGCTCTTCTGCTTCAGTTTTCATTGAAAATAACTACTAAATTGGGTGGCTTAAATACAGTACAGAATATAATCTCCTGCTAGAGTATGGGAAGAAAAAGAAAGGGAGTACTTACATTAATTAGAGCCTTTCAGATCAGCCACATCACTCCTCTACAGTATCTGGCTAAAGCACTCTCAGAGTGTTGCTGGCTGCAACTGCTCTGGAAAACTTGTAGAGTTCAGGTGAATAACAAGAGGAGAGAGAAGGTTAAGCAGCATTCCTGTCTCTATAAGAGCACAGCTGGAATCACAGCCGACACACATTGGATAGAATGCTCAGAACAGGACCGGAGCAAATATTAAAAATAATTCATAAAAACCTAAAAGTTTACAATGCAAGTAACAGTGACATGGATTGCCCCAGAACGCACTAAATCAATTTGAATTATTTCCCTCTCTGACACTAATAAGTGTTGGTATACAGTGATTTAATAAGATTTTGGACACTGCCACATAAATGAAACAGAGGGAGACATGGTCTAGATGGAATCATTACTGAGTAAGTGTAAAAAATGGTGGAACAGTGCCCTCAGATAATACTTAACCATTAACTTGCTGTGAAAATGGTATTCTTTAGAGTCTGTCTTGAGTTTTGCAACATTTGCATATTCATCAATGATCTGGATGTTGTATATTGAAGATTTCAATGTGGAGGAAGTTGCAGGACAGAAAGAGCAAATTAGAGAAATGGTATGACAAAGAAATACGTTGTTCACTCTGGAGTCCTGCCTATATATTACATAGAGCTGGGAATAATCACCTGGGCAAGTAGAAGATAGGCAAGAAATGGATAGGTTCTCTGGGAAAGACCTTGTGCTTCTAGCAGATCATAACTGAACAGCAGTTCAGCAACATCTTATTGCTGCAAAGAAGACACAGGGAATAGCAGGCTTCATGATCAGGATTTTGCCCTCAAGGCAGAGGAACACTGTTCCTCTCAGCATGGCTCAGGCTCTGGCTCAAACACAATGCGTGGGTTTGATGTGTGTGAGTGGGAACAAGGCCACAGAGCAATGGTTATGAAGGAACATCTTGCAAATGTGGCCTATGAGGAAAGATTGAAGTAACACTTTGATGAAGTGAAAGGGAGAAGTGAGATGGCTACTGTAATTTGCTCTGGATTCATTGATGGCTTTCTCCTTTTTTATGCAGCTGCCAGGAAAAATGCTTATGATACAATCCCTCAGTGCTCCGAGTTGGCAGATTTAATGTGATGAGTACTGTAAGAGCTTGAGAGAGGTTGCTATAATAGATCCAGCCTGACTGTTGTCTGCAAGTTAACCCAGTGTCAGAGAATGATGCCCAGCATGTTTAATTTCCTGATAAAAGCCTGGATAATGAGTCTTCAAATATATCAAAGGGGACTTCACTGAGGAAGAGAATTCACAGCTCTCCATCACCTGGGTATTTAGAGTTAGAAATAATAGGTGTAGTATAAAACCAAGTTTTATCTGGATATTATAAAAAATTTGGAAGCACTGGAATGCATTGCCTTCAGAGAGGCTCTGTCACGGAAGGGTCTGGAGGATAAGCTGGTAAGCATCTGACAGTGATGCCTGAAGAACAGTAGACCCTTTCCCACAGCAAAATGATGGACTGGAAAACTTTTGTGTTCCCTGTCAGCCCTATTTTCTCTTCTTCTCTCAAGAGTTAGGAAAGAGCAGTTAAATAAGTACAGTTATCTCTTCCATTCAGTAAGAAGTAGGACCCCTTGCAACAGGACTCTCCTTCATCATTTGTTATCAAAATATTTCAGTGCATAATTCTAGGGTAATTCATAAATTTCTCAGAAGTGAATTGCACTGAATTAGCTTTCCTGGTGAGGACTCCATAATTTAATGGATACATTGAGGAGCTACTTTATATTCACTTCTGCATTAATCTTTTGGAAATTGTCGTTTCCTGGAAATTTTTACAAAGAACAATAAATAAATAGGTTAGACTCCCCAGGGACTTCACAACCAGTGCAGATAGGTCTAACCAAGAACTAATAACACTGGTTAGGTCAAAAAGCATCTGTAAACTATATAAAGCTTTTAGGGAAGGTATCAAAGAGGCAAATATTCCACTCTGGCTGGCTCTTTTTTGTGTTTTAGTGCAGTTCTGCCTTCCTCCTGAGAAGCATTTTAAGCCAAGAGGTTTTCATAGAGAACAATTTAAGCAATGTAGGAGCAAGCAGGGACTATTTATCAATCAGGGTGGAGATGTTGTCTGGAGACCTGCAAGTTAAAAAATAGGTTTTGGCTTTGTTGTCCAACTGACCTGATCAACTGTGTAAATACAAGTAAATATCTTTGACAAGGACAACTATCTCAGGTCTGTTTCAATTCATTTTAGTTCAAGAAGGAAATAATTCCCCCTGGAGTCCAAATCGTCCAGATCGCTTAGACTCCATGACAACCTGTACGAAGGAAGTTGTGGTGGGGTAGCTGGCTGCTCTGTTTCATTTTTTAGAAGTCAGAAGAAATTATCTTGACATTCTTGAAGGGAAAAAGTTGCCAGAAGTTTCTTCTCCATGAGACAGAGATTTTTCCTTTTGGTGAGAGTGAAATCTTTTTTAACATGCTGCATTGTCCCACAAAACGGAAACCTTGAATTTCCAGTCATTTCTGCTGGTCAATTAGCTCCTTCCAAAACCTGCCTTCTTTGTAAAAAGAAAAAATAGCTTTGAAGATTGGAAGACTTATAACCTCCTCAGGGGTGGAGGACTCCTCAGAGGCGGACACAGACATTGCAGCTCAGAGGTTCAAACTTGCTCACTTACTGCCTTTGACTTTCACTGACACTTGATGCTCTGGTGCTACAATTGTCTTTGGAAAGTTTTTCTGTTTTATTTTACCTCATAAGAAAACTACCAAAAAACTACCAAAAAGACTCTAATTTTCAGAAACAGTACAGGGAAAATTATGCATTAGTTTTCTCATCCATCTGCTCTGCAGTGATCATGGGACCTAAAGCAGTGTTTCCACACAGTTTCTATGGTTTAATAATCATCAAATTCTCATACAGAGTTTGTGGCTTGAGCCAAGTTTCTCTGTTAACCAGCCTGAAACATCTTTGTTCCTGAGATGAAATAAGATCAGGTTCATTAAGTCCAGCATGGCCATAAGGAAAATATATATATATTTATTTGAAAAAAAAAAATAAAAAAAGCCTCAAATTCCTCCTTCTCAGATAATTTATTCCTGCTAAATATCACATGTTGTGAATGCCTGCAGTTCATAGCAGTTTTATGAATCAGTGCTTGGGAAGGCTGATTAATGTAAAATGGGCTACGTGGCATGGACCAGGATACAGGGGAATGGTATGACAAGAAACTGTGCTGATCATCGGGTTCTGATGATACTTAAGAAAGTACTTAATACGTGAAATTCCCCTCTTCAAGCAGAAGTTTTCCCCAGTCACTTATTTGCTAAACATAAAGTGCCTTAGATTTTCAATGGTCAGGAATATTTTGAGTTTGACTATGGCATTAAAGTAATAAAATAATAAAAGTTTCTCTTTTTCTCTTTTTGTTCATATATTTTTCCTTTAACATTAACCATGTGTAGATGAGGTGAAAAATGTACTTCAAAGTTTTATTTTGTATTCTTGGTGATTTTTTTCCCTGTAATATATCCAAACAAGTTGCATTTTGAAATGCAGGCCATATGATGATTTTCTTTTTATAGCCAATGGAGTGTTTTGCCTTGTACTCATAGATTTTTTTTTTTTTTTTTTTTGGCAATGGTCCTAAGAACAAGTCTTTTCTATTCTGAATTTGCTAAACTGGAGTTCTCAACAGTGCCAATACTGCAATGGTACTCATTCACCACGTACCTAGTGCTAAGAGCTGATTATAAACAGAACCATAAGGATATTCTAATTAGTGAAAAAAAAAAGTTTAAACAAAAATGTGCCTGATTCTTCTCCAGAAGCTCTGTGAGAAGTACAGAAGAAATCAACAATGAATGTTTAAACGGATATGAGACAAAAGAAAATTTCCTGAATATGAAG
The DNA here is from genome assembly GCA_035583135.1 of Lophotriccus pileatus. NCBI lineage: Eukaryota > Metazoa > Chordata > Aves > Passeriformes > Tyrannidae > Lophotriccus > Lophotriccus pileatus. The sequence continues at coordinate 80,098,509 of JAWWES010000115.1, read as the reverse complement.
TTATCAACACACAACAGCTACTTCATGACTTTAAATAAACACTGGGCAAATATTTGTGGATGATGGTTTGTTGGTTTCCACATGGCAAGGAGCTGGGCTATACCTTTAGGATCCATTTTATTTTTTTTTCCTAAATGCATCTTTTTTATTCTAACATATTATTTTTTTCTAACATATGGCAAAGAGTTGTTTCTAAACAAGAAATGCCCACATATCGGGCATTGTATTTTCAGTAAAAAGCATTATGGTCAGCTACCCATACTGTGGAAAATAATTGACCTAGACCCATTTCTTTTGAAAAAAGGGATTCCTTTCCTTTTGAATCCACATATAATGTAAATATGCAAAAAATAGAGATAACTCAAAATTTCAAAATTCTTTGAAGAATTTTCACTGATGCCGCATTAAAGAGGCATCCTGTCTTATATGGAAGATGTCCCTGCCATTTGATGACAGAATTCAGGTACTCCAAAGCGAACTCATACACCATCTCCACAGGGCTGGAAAGCTACTTGGTCCTTCAGTGGTCAACCTTTTTGACTTCTGAATAGCGGAAAAGGGCAAGTTAAAACTGCTAATACTTGTGCTGATTGATAGCAAGGGCATGTCTAGAGCTGAAATTATGTCAGTGTTTGGTGCTGCAAAAACAGAATTGCTTATCATTGTTTGCAGAGAGAGTTACACCGGAGATAAGGGGCCCTAATCTCTCCAGGGGATCTCAGTACTCACCCTTCCTACTCCTTGAAGAGAAACAAGTGTGATAGTAGAGGAAACTGAAATCCAGAGTCGGCAACAGCCTTCCTTACTTACAAAGTAGGAGCTCTGCATAAGCAAAGAAGGTAACTCTGTATTGCACAGACCAACAGCTTTCTGCAGACTTCGGGTTCAAAAGCATTTGGAAGCACTGTGTCAGGGCTGGCCTCAGCAGAATGAATAATTACGCAAAATCGGACCATTTTCAGCACTGGCAAAGCTTTGCTTCCAAGACTGGAAAAATGGTCTTCCAGTTGTCCCGCTGGCAAGGGAGTAAGGTTTTTTAGGGTCACTACTTCTCCAGGTATTGCCTCTATGACTTCAAGTAAGTCGGCTGAGGCCTGATTTCTTCAAAAGTTCTGACCAGGTTACATTTCATATCCACTAGCAAGATGGCCAGTGTGGCTGAAAATCAGGCATTCCTCTCCTTGTGTCTCACCTTCCACTCACTAAAACAGCAGTGGTATTTCCCCAAGTATGAATGGCTGAATTCACACAAAGGGGGTGAAAAAGGCCATTTTCATCCAGCATGGAGCTCTGTTCCTTTCCCTAGGGGAACAGCTTCACAGCAGCCCATTGCATTAGCTGCAGCCACACAGACTTATATTATCAGTCCTCAACCCTAACCTAGCAGCAGTATCCAAAAGCTCAGTATGGATGAGGTCCAGGTGCTTTAGCAGTTTTACAGCCTGTGCTGTTTTACAGCTCTGTGCTGCCTCAGGCAGGCTGTTACCCATACCCAAGCAAGTGAATTTAAAGATGGCTTAGCATTTGTGGGTGACACTACCACCCTGTCTTCAGTATAAACATGACCCTAGGTGAGCAATGTCACCCATCTCCCCCACTGCCCAGCTAACACTGGAGCACAGCCCATCCTGTAGCCATGCTCCCTCCGAGATCAGAGTCCACTGCGCTGTGGATGGAGCATGCTGGCAGCAGCAGAGGATGCCACTGACAGCTTGCAGTCACCCATGGCTTTCCGAAGTAGCAGCATCATTCAATAATACTGAAGGCTGTAATTTGAACACTGCAAACGGCAGGGCCTCAGTTAGAGGGGAAATAGTGAAGCAGGAAGAATAGCCATCTCTGTACAGATCATGAGAGATAGATTACAGTCAACTGGAAAAAAAAAAAAAAAACACAGAGCGACAGAGAGGTGGCTGGAAACGTTGGAAAAAAACCCAATTCAACAGAACATCAGTATTTTGAGAGTCCCAGCCAGGAAGCAGGACACAGATACCATGCAGTAAAGTGCTGCCAGACATGTTGGTTATTGATTTTTCTGAAGATCCCACCTGAACTGAATGTGTGGACTGAATCCCAATGAGAGTCCCAGATGGAGTAGGCAATTGTGGAGGCAACGGACTTATTACTCTTTAGGACTCAAGAGACCAAGATAGGTTTTTACAAGCAGCTAAAACGAAGAAAGAGATCATATGGGAAGGTGCTAGGCTCCTATTGTTTCCGGACACAAGTCCTATAACCCAGGGCAAAAGGGAAGAATTAACTGTGGTTTAAAAAAAAAAAAAGAAAAAAAAAGAAAGAAAGGAAAAGAAAAATACTTGAGATATAAAATGTGTCTGCATCAGTTTCTGTGGCTTGTGAAAGTGTACAGTTCACACAGTGAGAAAATCAGCATCTTTGGGGGAGCAGAGGCAACAGAAGTTGCTGTCAAAATCATTGGAGACAAAGAAATCCTGTAACTGTTCTTTAGAAAATCTGCAATTGCTCTTTGCAATGTGCTGTGTCCCCACCACTTCCTACATCCCGGTGGGTGATGAAGAATCATCCCTACAGTGGGGGACTGAAGACTTGCACCATGTGGGAGCAAGGGAAAAAGCTTGTTTCTTTTTCCTTTCTCTTTATTTTATGTCATCTAGCCTGTGCTACCATGCTATCATCTGAGTAATACAAAGTACCTGCAAGTGCTGCCAGGAGTTTTAGGATAAGCACATCCAGTCCCTCACAGAACTGCATCTGATGTTGGTATGTGCACTGTGTGCAAACACTGTGCAAACACCATCCATAAAATTATCTATTTTAGCACTTTTATCCATGTCCTGACTGTGTTTAACACATTACAAAACAATGCCCATAATGTCCAAGTCTCCCGGCTTTTGTGGAAGGGATGAGTCTGAGAGCCCAGACACTGTCTGCTTGGTACAGCCTAAAAATTATCCTTGACTAATATCAGCCCAGGTACCCAGAAAAGTACTGACTTCAATATCTACCTTCCTTCCTGGAAACCTGGGAGTTTTTGAAGGAGAAAAACCATGACTGCTGTCCCTTCCCAAGGTACTGTACCTGGGGAGGAATAATCCCAAGTACCAGTAGAGGTTGAGGGCTGACCTACTAGAAAACAATTCTGCAGAGTTACCTGGGGGTCTTGGTGGATGAAAAGTTAACTATGAGCTGGCAGTGCTCCTTTGGTATCCTGGAGAGCATCGTGAAGAGTGTGGCCAGCAGGTTGAGGGAGGTGATCCTCCCCCTCTATTTGGCCCTAGTCAGGCCCCATCTGGAGTACTCTGTCCAGTTCTGGTCTCCTCAGTACAAGAAAGAAAGAGAGCTACTAAAGAGGGTCCAGTGCAGGGCCACAAAGATGTTTAGAGGTCTGGAGCATCTTCTTATGAGGATAGACTGTCGGAGCTGGGCCTGTTTAATCTAGAGAAGAGAAGACTGGGAGGGGATCTCATTAATGCATATAAATATCTTGAGGTGTGTGGCAAGCGAATGGTGCCAGATTCTTTTCAGTGGTGCCCAGCAACAGGATGAGGAACAATGAGCTTAAGCACAAGAATTTTTACCTCAACCTTCGAACTTCTTTACATTGAGGGCTCCTCTGTGGAGATATTCAAAACCCTCCTGGACAAGTTGCTGCGTAACCTGCTCCAGGTTGGGGGTTTGGCAGGTGGGTTGGACTGGAAGATCTCCAGAGATCTCTTCCAACCCTAATGATTCTCTGAGTCTGTAATTCTGTGGCTTCATCTGACTGCAAGGGAGCCTGACACCACTGGTGTCTATTTGTACCTCAAAACCATGGCCTGGATCCTAGGGGAGGTGAAAGTCTAAGGTTTTTATGAAGCCAGACCAGTGGTAGGTGGAAGGCCACAGAGAAATTGCATGCAAACATGCCATTCTCTGGAGGTAGCTCTCCTGCCCAGTGCAGTCAGACACTGCAGGTTGCTGCAGAGCATCACAGGGCATGTGCCTCCCTCATGCCTGTATACTCCTGGTAATGACTCTACTGCTTGCTGTGTGCAGCATCCCTCGAAGCCACCATGCCTGAGCTGTTAGCTGGACCCCCTACAGCTAAGGAGGACTGCTTCACCTGCTTCTATTTTATGCATCTCCATCCCTCTCCTGGCATCTTTCCTCACAAGCACAAGTTTGAAGCCTACCAAGAGGTTTGCCACCACTAGGAGCTGCTGCTTCTGAAAACACTACAGGAACCACTAACCTCCCTTCACTTTCTCTCCTCCATACATCCTTTTTCTTATGGTAAGAAATGGGCCTGAAAAGTAGACAATTTTTTTTTTTGCTGATTCCACAGGTGTTCCTGACTCTGATTGTAGTGCTCCATCATTAGGGGCTGGACTCGTGCCCTCAGTTCAAGTGAATACATTAGAAAGTGTAGAACCAAAACAGGAAGAGAGCCACTTGCTAATAATATCCATTGAAACACTCTGGCACTTGACTGCCTTCTGTATAATCCCTTCATTTTCTTCCACAAATGAGATTTGCAGCTATAGCCCAGATTACAGTGCAGTAATGAGTGAGCAAGGAGGCTCCCACACACAAAGAGGGGCTTAGCCAGAAAATAAACAAACTAATCAAATAAATAAAAAGCCATCCCACAGTAAATGAAGTTGTACTGCCACCTCAGGTTACCATCTGTTTCTACTTTGATTCCAGTGTTTCTTTCAACCATTTTGTCTACTGTGTATGAGTTCAGCTGGCGGCTGTTGTTTCTAAACACAGTGGGGCCCCAGTAGAACCACAGTACCCCTTTCTCCTGGTCCCGGATTCTGGGATATGATCTAGGAGACAGAGAGAGAAAGAAGGGGAAAAAAGAATGAGAGGGTGAAAGAGCAAAAGATGAAAGAGAGATTTAAAAAAAATAAGATACAAGAAAGAAGAAATAAAAAAGGGAAAGGAGAGAGATCCTCTCACTATCCTTCATTCTTCTAATCTCTTTCTTTTTAAAACAGCTCTTCAGTTTTGAGGGATATTAAAAATAGAAGAGTGTTAGATTTGGCAATAAATTAATGTCCAGATGAAGGGAAAACAATTACAAATTGGAAACAGATTTATTCACACTCAGTGTATTAATGAAAACGTTTTTAAAAAAAGCTAAAGTGGGTATACTGTGTGGAAAAAAATAATGGCCCAGCAGGTCTACTTTTTATTAACAACTCATCAGTAAGCAGGTTGTAATTCATAACAAAGAATTTACCCCAAGGAACACCACAGGACTGTGAGCTTTTTAGTTTCCTAAGAAAATACATATGTTGTTCCACTTGGTTTCCTTTCAATAAAACCCACCAGTTAGCACTTCATTTTCGAGCTGTTCTGACAAATCAGGTGAGTTAGCTTTGTAGAAAAAACAGAAGCCAACTTTTCAGCTGAGAATTTTAGGGAATTTTTTAATAACTTAAATAAATTTCCCAAATGGCAAGGAAGCATGATAAAAGGCTGTGAAATGAGTTTGTTTGGAACGGCTTGAAAGAATTTTTCTTTTAATTTGCTTCATTAATTTTTCCTGAGGAAATATTTAGGGATACATCCCTTACTGCTAAGGTATGTGTTTGAGACAAAAGGAATTTTTATGATTTTTGTTGTGTTTTTATAGTGCCTTGAAACCTGATTAAAGATACTGATGAAAACCTGCCCAATGGTTTGCAGCTATGTGCAAGGCCTGAAGGAGATTGAGGCGCCAAGAAATCGGTTTTGTGAAGGCCACTCTAATACGACGTGTCTCTTACAACATAAAAACCTGTGTTGTTTCCTTCAGCTACTCCTATCACCCACATACAGAAAAACCCTCTTGAAGGGAGAAAATAATCAAGAAGGCAGGTAGGAAACCAGAGAGAATTATATTAAATGAAAAGAAAGAAAAAGGAACTGAGGTGCAAAATTGGCACAGATTTAAATAAATCACTCCAGTTTGAATTACCACAGCACAGTGCTGGTCATGACATGCACCATGTCCAGCCTGAGTTCAGTTCACAGTAGTAACAGACCTAGCACAACTGTCAGGGCCTCCCAGTTGCACCAGTGCCTGTTGTGGCTGAACAAAATTCTCCATTCAGTCATTTTTCATAAGGAAAAAAGGAACCTTCCCAATATTTTTCAGCTTTTCTGCATAATTTGATAGAGCAGAGATCTGGTGCAAGGCTCCAAGAGGTCAGAGAGTTTTCCCATCAACTTACCAGTTCATATATATTGCTTATCAAATATCACAGAAGCAAAAGGAACTACCTGCTTCAGGATTTCCAGGCATTATACTGGAATATAATTTCAAATGCAGAAGAGACTTTGTTCCTAGTTATTTACCATTCTTGAATTTACCAGGGAAAAGCACTGAAAAAACAAGGGCTATTAAGGAACACAGAACTTATGTGGAAAGACTCCTCATATTCAGCAATGTATTTAGTGATGTAATGCAACTGAGTAAACGCAATTGAAAATTAATTCTAAACCTTCACCAAAAGGAGAAATAATTGGAGTTGAGAGTCAACAGTTTCTTTTTCATCTGCTATGTCTCTGAAGACCATGACTCCCTTGGGTGCAAATCACAGAGGCCTTCAGTTCTCAGTGGAAGAGATGTGCATAATTACTGATTTATGAAATGGGGAGACATGGGAGTGTAGTGGTTCATGTGTCACTGCCATAACTACCAAGGGTCAGCAAGAGCTTCAAGAACAGATACATAAAGTGACAAAAGTGCCATACATGTAGATTATAAAGCTCATATTAATAAATCCAGGAAGGCTCTCAGACTCAACAGTAATCTTTTAGAGGCACTCTCCATACAGCTGTTTAAAGCAGTTTAAAGTAGTAATGACTGCCTCTGGAAGATAAGCCTAGAACATTTCTAAGGCAGCACTTTTACCTCTTTACCTCCAGACCCACTTTGCAGGATCCAGCTGCAGAGAAGGACTAGTCCATCTTGTCAAAAGCAACCTATTTCTGTGAATGTTGGGCTGGAGTAGGACTTGGAAATTGATATTTCCAAAGCACTTCATCTGAGAAACACTGGTCAAGCAAGTGGTTAATGCTCAGAGACCTCTGCCGTGACATAGGAATGGAAAGAACCTACTCCATCTTCCATTACAGTCGATACAGACCATGGTATCCTCTGTAATTAGAGACAGTATAAGTGCTTAGGGATGCAGCTCATAGCTTGGAAAGTGTAGGCAGCTGAAGCATTTAGGCACATGAAATCACTGCAAGATTAAAAAACTTATTGTGTTCATCTGCTTTTAGCCAATCTCCAATTTGTAATCTGTCCAGAGAAAAATGAGATCATATATCTGCTACTCAAATTATTTTGCTATCTGCCAAAGAATGCTTCTGGGAAGGGTTATTCTTCCCAGCAGAAATGTAGGAAATAAGTTGGAAAACATTAATTCATATTAATAAAAAAGGCCTGTGAAGACAACAGCTGTTTGATCCTTAGATAAACTGTAGACAGTTTTCACTATTTAAGCCATCATGAGTGATGTACTGTATGTTTAGAGAGAAAAAAATGTGCCAAGAAAAAGAGGAGAGAAAAGAAAAAAGTCTGGAGAAAATATTTACTTGCATACTTTTCCTAGGAAAATAGAAATGTAGCTAACGAAACAGATATCTAAACTCTTATTTAGATACTCTGTAGCACTCCCCGAGGGATTTGGGGGAGATACTTTCCACCTACTCCTAAGCTCCCTGCAGCAGTCATGGCTGGGGTTTCTGCAGCGAGACCCTGTGGGCAGGGGTTTTGCAGGCATTTGCAGGAGGATGGATATGGGGGACTGATGGTGCCTTTTGGGCTGGAGGATGGCAATCGTGCCAACGTGGCAGCTGCTGATGTTTGACGGGGCAGCTGTTCAGCCGGAGTCCGGCTGCAGGGGCGACGCTGCCCGGGGGGAACCAGGGAGCTTGCAGGGAGCCAGTGGGGGTGGGGCTGTCCACATCCCAAAAGAGCTACAGCACATGAGGGGAAATCCAAAATATTAATTAGTTTCAATTGCCCTGCCATCTGAGAGGGGCTGTAGGTGCCTTCCAGGGTGGGCAGTGCTCTTGGGCAAGCCTTCACATCCCTTCCTCTGCTGCAGCATCTTTCCCTGTTCCCAGAGGACACCTCAGTAGCCGCAATTCAGATATAGGTCTCTTTAAATCAAGAACTATACTGAGAAAGTAGAAACTAGAACACAGTTCCTGCTCCAGAGGCAAGCAGACATGTGTGGAACTGAGGATGGACATGGCCCTTTGGCTGCTCTCCACTGCACTTTGTCCAGGGAAGAGGTCTTTCACCTATGTCCACTCTGGTGTGGAGTCTGCAGAGACAAGAAGGAGAAGACTTCCCTCGGGCCATGTCCAGGCAAGAAGGTACCCCAGTGTTACAGCTTTCTCCAGCCCAAGCCCCAGATGGAATAGCTGGGTAGCAGGGAAGTTTGCTTACTCCCAGTTCTGACCTCTGCTGCTGGTGGCAAAACTAGCCTGGGTGAATTCTGTGTTTTTTTGAGCTTATTGCTCTGCATACCACATTGACTGGATGTCTCATACATCTCAAGTTTATACCAAATGCAAAACTTCCAGTTTGGGTGTTGTTTTTTCCCTAATAATTAATATTTATTCCCTGAGGTTCCCACGCAACTCCCTTTCTTGAGAGCCCAGCAGATGCTGGGGTTCACTGCAGATGCTCACACAGGGGTGGACCAGGTGACTTGAGGAAGCCCTTTGGGAGGCCTGTTGTTATGTGTTTGTCAGTGGAACAGACAGCTCACTGTGGCTCCCATTTATGAGCTTCTTAAACTAGCTTCTAAACTAGCTTTTAACAAAGAAAATGTGTTAAAGTACCAATAAAACTGCTCTAATAAGCCCTCCATAGCAAACTCCTAATTGAAGCTCATAAAGAGAGCTCTAAACAGTATTTAAAGTGCAAAGAAAACATATTGGTCCTCAATGCAAATAAGTAGATGTGGTGCTGATGCTTTTTATTTGACCAACATGAAAGCTGCAGAACACAAAAACGTAGGTGTGGGATGTGTGTGGTTAGAAAGCTGGTTATTTGACTTACAGGCAGATTTAAAACCTCTCCTTCAACAGGCAGTTCAGATCCTGCACATTCAACCTGCCCAGAAACTTATCCAAACACCTATTTCACCTGTACCCTTTCCCACACACTTGGATGTACCTGCAAATTCAGGGCAGAGCATTTGTGCATTTTGCTTACTACTTAATGATTTACTTTTGTACTTCAACTACCATAAATTAAGCTTCTTCTCTCAGTGTTCCTGTGCCACAGCTTAGGCCCTCAGTGACAGCATTCATTGAACGATTCTGCATCCTATTTAGGGCATGCAGTGACTCTTTTTGACTCCTGCCAAGCACCCACATGCTGAAAGTATATGGAGTGCTTCCAAGGGTCCACTTTGAAAGCTTCTCCAAGAGCAACAATGGTAAGTCTCCTTCAAATCTACAGGTTATTTGGTGGCCGAAGCACACACAGATGTTCAAGAGGAGGGAGAAGAAAGGGAAAATACAACTGAGAATTGTGTAGCTTGAGAGAGAACAGAGCAACTCATGGCAACCCATCTCACCTCACTGTGACTCCTGTCCCATGAAGAAGGAAACTTAGAAATAAAATACACCTTCCTCCCAGTTGTATATCCAGCTATATGCTCTACAGAAGGATTTTCCCAACAAAAAGTAATTTCATTGGTTTTCCAGGTGCTGCAGCGCTTGGTCCCACTGAAAATCCTGACAGCAGGGGTATCAAATGTCCTGCTGGATGGGACACACACTGGGTTGTCTTTGACTCAGGGCATGCAGGTACCACTAAACCATGCCAAAGAGCTCCAGTCATACCTACAGTCAGCGTGGCCCTTGGCTTCCCTGGGTGGTAGGGGGAGGCAGACGGAGCAGCCGGGCAGCCACATGTGGAGGGGAGTGGGGATGGAAGTCAGTCTGGTGGGGGCAGGGAAAGTTAAAAATACCATGGGATGAAATTTTGGGATCAAAGGAGAGGAAATAATAAACTTTGAAGATGAGGAAGAAGAGAAAAGGAAGACTTAGAAGACACCATTAAATTAAAAGACTTTTGAAAAAGCACTTAAACCTTGTACCGCATATTTGGGCTGTGAGGCCGATATACCCAGTGGTGGTGTCTGCTGATCTGCATCTTTCTCAAGCTGTTTTCAAGGAAGAGCTGCATTAAAATCCATTGTGCTGCTGATGAAACACGTTATGGTTTTGCCTCAAGTAATTCACTGATTTCCACAAAAGCTAAAGGCATTTTTTTACTGGCAAAAGCTGTCATTTCAGTGTGCTAAGCTGTTTCTACCATAAAAAGGTGTGATTTCACTTCCTGCACATGTGTGAAAATTTAGGATGTGTTCCAGTATAAAAGAACATGTTGCCACATGAAAAGCAGTGTTTTTAACAGCATTTGCAAAATCTCACCCTTGACCAAATTTGTCAGTTCTCACAAAATCTTAAAGACCAGACCATGACTTTTTTTCTGAGTGCACAGAAGTGTTAAAATACTGCAGTGATGGGAAAACCAAAGAAAATTAAAAAGAAAAAGAAATGTAAAACAAATTAAAAAAGAAAATAAAGAAAATTAAAAAAAAAAAGAAAAAATAATAAGGGGGGAAAACTAAAGGGGAAGGGAAGGGAAGGGAAGGGAAGGGAAGGGAAGGGAAGGGAAGGGAAGGGAAGGGAAGGGAAGGGAAGGG
>JAWWES010000115.1:80057595-80084732 GCA_035583135.1 Lophotriccus pileatus | reverse complement strand
CTCTTGTGGATTTACACGTGGACACTACAACTCAGAGTCAAGAACCCTCTGGTCTGGATTTACCCCTTTCCCATACCAGGTTACAGTTGGTTATAGCAAAACTGTCATTCAGTATATGTCGAACCTGATAGTCTCTTCACTCAGTATTTTATGTCTGTGCACCCCCAGCTCTGACTGACTCGATATGTAATACAGCTGACCCTACTAATCTGTAGTTAATGGATCAATTTTTGGATAAGCAAGAGGTGGTGTAGTTGCAGTGAGCTAGTGCTAGTTGCTAGTTGCAGTTGTGTTGCTAGTTGCTGCTGCAGATGTGCATCCTTCAAACATGTGTTTGTGTTCCTTCATTGACAATGAATACCCTGGTGTAGTGGGTTTCTGTGGCTGGGTTTTGGTAGGTGGGAGGCTACAGAGGCGGTTTCTGTTAGAAGCTGCTGGAAGCTTCCCCTGTCTGTTGGAGCCAATGCCAGCCGGGATGGGCTTCCTGCTGCTGGCCAAGGCCGAGCCAATCAAGGGTCATAGTAATGCCTCTGTGCTAAGATATTTAAGAATATAAGGTATTTCACAGAAAAAATTCCAACCAGCGAAGAGTTGAGTGAGAACATGGGAACAACAATGCAGACACCAAGGTCAGTGCAGAAGGAGGGGCAGGAGGTGCTCCAGGCTCTGGAGCTGAGGCCCTGCAGCCTGTGGTGCAGCCCATGGTGGAGCAGCTGTGCCCCTGGAGCCCATGGAGGAGCCCCTGCTGGAGCAGGTGGATGCATGAAGGGGGCTGTGACCCCATGGGAGGCTCAGGATGGAGCAGGGTCCTGCCAGGGACCTGCAGCCCGTGAAGAGGGAAGACCACACTGGATCAGGTTTTTCCTGGGTAGAACTTATGGCCCCTGTGGGGGACCCACACCAGTACAGCTCATTTGTGAAGGACTGCACCCCATGGAGAAGTGACCCACAGGACAGCAGTTTGGGGAGAACTGTTGCCCGAGGAATGGACTTACACTGGAGAGGTCTGTGAAGGACTGTCTCCCATGGGAGAGACCCCGTGGGAGCAAGGGAAGGACTCCTCTCCCTGAGCAGCAGCAGAAACAACAACTGACCATAGACCCCATTCCCATCCCCCTGCACTGCTGGGGGGGAGGAGGGAGAACATGCAAGGAAGGAGGGGTGGGGGGAAGGTGTTTTTAAGACTTCTTAATTTCTCACTCTTTGGCTCTTATCCCGTTAGTAATAAATTTAAGTATTATACCCACTTTGAGTGTGTTTTACCCGTGAAGTTAATCAGTAACTGACCTCTCCCAGCTCTTAACTCATGAATCCTTAGGTGTTTGTTTTTTTCTCTCCTCTGTCCAGTTGCAGAGGGAGAGTGAGAGAGTGGCCTTAGTGGGTACCTATCATCTGGCCAAGGTCAACCCACTACAGCTGGCATAAGCTAAACAGAAAGAGGAAAGTGGTTAAACAACTGTACTAGCAAATTGGACATAGCCCTGCTACGCCTCCAGCTGTGCCCACTCCCACTGTGGGATGCAGTGGGGCAAGTGAAGGGATGGCTGGCTGCCAGCCAAAATAGCCCCCTCATCCTTTCCTCTGTGCCGTGGCAGTCACAGGGCACAGCCTGGACGAGTACCAACATGCTACCTACCCTACTGAGTCAGCAATCACTCCTGCCCTTGTCACATGCACTTCTCCACTCCAGAAACAAATTTTACCAGGTTATTTGCGATTTACTAACAAATGAGAGGACAGCAAGATTGCCTAACAGCACTCCACCCAAATTCATCTTCAGACATATCCCTTTACACTGAAGAAGTCCTGTGTCTTTCAACTTGTGTGCCAAAAATGTGGCTGACCAGTTATCCCAGAGAGATAACTTTGGAATACTATCAGGAAAGGTACTGAGTCTCTTGTGATCTGACCCTGACACCATCAGACTGAGCTGCACAATTCCCACTGTCTTTGGTCAAACCCCTATGACTCTGCTGAGGTCAGAGTATCCACAGGCGCATCTCTAGTGGTCCTCGGACCAGGAGTATTGTTGACTCTGGCATGGTTTTATGTGCAAATGCATGGAAAGGCCAGAGCCACACAATAGCTTGGGTATGCAACTCCCCACTCTTTGTCCCTGGAGGTCTGAGCCCAAAATTAGTTTCCTCTGAACTGCACTTGACTGTCATCCATCCCCCTGGAGGCTCTGAAGTCTGTGTGTACCAGTATTTCCCCCAGTTAAAACCACTAGACATCCAAATGACTGCTGCTAAGGGTGGTGGGAAGTAAGAACAGTCCTTGCTCTGCTACTAGAGAGCAAATCTCTGCCCATCCACAAAAGTTTTCTCATCCGTCTGTGTTTGGAGATGCAGATGTCCTCATCTAAATTGTTGTAGGAATAGAAAGCACTAATGTGACAGCCTGGCAGGCAGAGCAGGCAGTCCCCATGCCAGAAGCCCACATACAGCTGCTGCTAATTGGACTGAGCAGCTGAAGCTGCAGCTCCTGGCTACTCAGCTTTCTTTGCCGTAAGTGGCAGAGATTGTCAGCCTTTTCACCTGAAGAGGGAAGGGCCATGTCCAGTGTTGCTCCAGGGAAAATGTAGTGTGCCATATTTCAGTATTCAGATGGAGCTTTTCATCGCCCTTGGGAAATGGTTCTGTCATGCAAAAAACTACTTAAAATCAGCAAGAATTATTCAAGACAGGAGCAAAGGCAGCTCATGTTTTTCCTCTGTCTTTTTCTAGTACTCACAATCCTGAACTGCTTATGAGCTTATAGTAGTGTATAAACTGGCAGCGGATACTGCAGTTAACGCTGTCAGAACAGCTGCCCCTTTGCAAACATCCCAATTTGCAGGAGCTATTAGTGGAGAAACATCTCCCTGCCCCTCATCTTATAGTTGTCCTGAAAGGTGAAATTGAAATAATAAAGCAGTTCATACCAGCAAAGGCATTTGTAAAACAAATGTCTGTCCTTGCTGTTGCAAGCTGTGCTTCCATTAAGGGTTTTATCAATGTACACATTTCCTAAAAGCTACCATACAGCAGACTGACATTAATGCAGCAGCAGCAGTCTCTGCACAGAGTCAGTCTCAGAAGCAGAAGAAGTGGAAACTCACTTTTGCTGGCCCCTGGGGAGGGAGCACCTCCATGAATTTTGTACATATAGAAGTTGTTGATAAGCTCTCTTGCAACATCAATGCCTTTCCCATAGGCATTGGAGTAACCATTTCCTTTCTTCTAGTTTGCAGCTGCCTGTTTAGCTCAAGACAGAGAGCAGAGATTAAGACCAGCTTAATAGGAGAGAACACCTGGAGCAAAGACTGCTAGCAGCTCCTGCATCCACAGGAACAGCTCTGTGAAATGAAAAAGCCATGACAAGGTCCATTCCTTTGAGAGGGAACAGTGACATGATGCTAATTGCAATGGGGAGTGGGGCAACCCTCCTGGTCTGCTCCACAGAGAGCTTGACCACTATAAATTTTTATTCTTGTGGCAGTTTGCTTTCCTGTGCTTGGAAAGTTCTGCATTTGTTGACTCTGTGTCAGCTGATTGATTGGGTATTAGCAGTTCTCTGGGTCAAATCCTCGTCCTGACAAGCAGGAGGGGAATTACACCAATGAACAAACTCAGAGCTTATAACTGAATTTCCAAACTTTAACTTTATATATGACAGCCAGTATGCCTGGATCTCAGGGTAATTCACAAAGAGGAACGCACTTCCTAATTGTTGCCCCCTTTTATCAATATGCTAGATACATTTCCCATATTGAAAAAAAAAAAAAAAAAGAGAGGAATTACTTGCCTTGGACATGAAGATTATATGGCAGTGTGCAGTGCAGTGTGGAAAAGTCCTTGACTACCTTCTGTAGGAAGTATGTGTTACGTTATTTATTTTTCAGGGGTATGAAAATAGAGCCTAGACCAGGGACAGGCCAGGGCTGTCGCCTTTGTTCAAGCTTGAATCAAATCGGGAGTGCACACTGGCGAGGACTTGATCTGCCTGATTTCGGTAGCCAAGCTGATGCATGATATGCTTCCTTTGGCAGTGAAGTCACATTTTTCCTGCTTCCCTCTATGTGCGATTGTTCATTTTTGCATCCTGTTTACCAGCCCTTACCTGAAGAAGCAAGTATGTCTGCAGAGACCAGGAGTGTTTTAGGCTGAAAACAAAAATTACCTTCTCCTGGAAAAGATATGTTGGTCTTTTTTTAACCTAGATTGTTATTGCTATTTTGGTTTATGTCATGGATCCCCAGGCAGCCAGGCCAGCCCCACTGCCAGGGCACAAGTTGCAAATGGGGAGCAGAAGAGAACAACCAGGAACTGCCTTTGTTGCCTCTTTCTGCCACAGAAAATGTATCCTGGACTGCCTGCAGGCGGGGAAACACCTCATCACTACGTGATGCAGAGCAGAGACTGGGCACAAGAAGCTGCACGTAGCAAAGGCAGAGATGACGTGGAATAAAATATCCCCAGCCTTTCTGAGCATGGATAATACAGAGTGAGCCTTAACACTTCCTACTGAAGAACCAACTTTTCACACACGCTTCTCTGGTGGGAGTCAACGTTGGTATGGGGAAATACAGTATTCCTAGTTTGTTTTTCCAAGTATGTACAACAGGCAGTAAGTATCAGGTAAATGTGCACAGGGAAAGATGAGGCCTGGCCTCAGAGAAAGCAGTCAAATGGAAATAAAACGGACTTTCTCTTTCAGAGTTCCAGCTATCCTCAAACATCACAGCCTGGATTAGGAAAAAATTAAAGGCATGATGGGCACAATCCCACAGATCACACATCAGGAACAGAGACACCAAGCTGCTGGCAACCCTGATCATACTCACTGTCTGGCCACCTTGCCCATGGGATGTGAGGAGGGACCCAACCCTTCCCCTCCCTGTACTGTGTCCTTGGGCAGCAGAGGCAACAACTATGTGGGGAACACAGGAGGTTGTGAAGGAGAGGGGCAGCCAGCTGGCACCTGGGGTCTCACTGGAGCAGCCTGGCCAGTGCAGAAAGCCCTGGGGCACCAGCCAGTGCTTCAGTGACAAATTCCTGCTCCAGTCTTACAAGATGTGGTGGCAATATTGACCAATTCAGAATTGTGATTCTGAATGCCACCTGCTCCAACAACACCAAACACAGGAGCATTCTATATTCCTACACCTCCCATATTGTCACCCATGGCAGAGTGCTTTATCATGGCAATACTTGGAAAAGTGTTTTTACCTTTTTACTTTTTGGGTGGCTCTTGCTGCACTGAGGGCAAGATCATTACCAGTGATCACCAACAATGTTCAGCAGTGGTGTTTGCACTGCACACCCACTGTTGGTGGGCAGGAGGGGCCTGGATCTGCCCCTCATACAGAACCAGCACCATGGGGCAACTCTATCACTTCCCTGAAGTCCACACTGGCTTGCTGTTGGCATTAGGCAGAATCCAAGGTGCTAGATATGATAATTAAATCCTGAATGTTTTTAGGACTAGCTGTGTCTCCCAACTAGGTGTGAGTTCTCAGGATTTTTCTTAGTGATTACAGCACTAGCAGAGAATTCAGTAGAGAGTGAGAGAGCTTTTTATTGCAAGCAATTGAGTTTCTGTTCAACTAGTTATGCCCATTCTATTCCCAAGAGACTGGTAATCTGTAGCAGAGTTGGCTGAGAAGCCCCTTCAAGCACCGAGAAGAGCACTGATGTGTTAACCTGACAGGTTATCGATAAATAATGTCAGTATTCACAGGGAGGCTCCTCTAAGGGAAACACTGGACCACACTTGTTTTTTCAGCTTTGCTGATCAGAGCGATAAACCCACCACCTGCTAATAATGTTGGTGGGGCTTTCCATGAAAGCAACCCTCCCACTTGAAAAGATGCAGTTCTTGATGCAGGGCAGCATGGAAGGAGTAAAAGCAGAGTAATCTGGGAGTCTTTCAGCTCTACTCACTAGTTAAACTCCACTGATGAAAATTTAAGCACATGCCCAAAGGATAATTTAAAGAATAAGGCCCCATAATATTTGCATTTATTTCTTTAAACCGGATCTTCTATAAATCTTCATCACTCTAAAAATGACTACTCAGCTAGGCTCCAGAAATCTACACAGTTTCTTCTAATTGCCTTACTTCATTGTTTATTAGAAATAATCACATCTACATTTTCAATCAATGACCTGTGATTTTATTTTGACCAGGTTTCTTCTTTCACCCAAGGGTTTCTTTTTGCTGTTGTGTTCCAAAATAGCTTCCCCCTGGAGTTGGAAATTATAGGACTGTTCTTCCAATTACTGTGTGAACTTATGTTTCTAAAATTCAAAAACTTCGTACTCAATGAGTTTGACAGGCAAGAAAACCTGTGGCAAAAAGAAAAAAAAGTTGCAAGACAACAGTTTCGTAAATGTGGAAAGACGGTTTCTTGCCAGTTTGTTTTTATTAACTGCTATATAGGAAATGAGGCTCAAAGTATTGAAAAGATGGTGGGAGAGCAGGATGAGGTAAAGGGATTGCAAAGCCACCATAGACAAGTTTAAATTGCTCCAGTGAAGAATCAGGCTTCACATGCCTGAGAATCCACAATCAAGAATCACCACCAGCTATGTAAGTGCTTGCAACTAATCGGTAACAACCAGTAATGATCATTTAACTTTTTCCTTTTCTTCCCACCATAAAACACCCAGAAAGAAACAAAGAAAAAAAATATATTTGAGCTCATGCTGTCAGAAGTCTGTAAGAGTTTCCACATGCCAGACCAGTTCTTTGTTGATTTTCCTTTGAAAACCATGGGCATAACCAGACGTCCAGATACTCCCAGAACAACAAGTACAGGAGATACTGGACCACTGACAACTGTATGAACAACACACTTGCAAGTAAAAGAGACCTGAGGTGGTTTGGGAGGGAGAAGCCATTGGTGAAGTATACCTTTCTGTTTGGGTTTTGTTACTATGGTTTTAGGACTAGTTATAGTAGTTGGTCATCTAATATCTTCCACAGAAAGTGGTTATTTTCCAGTTAAATTTTCTCTTTGATTCCCCTGTAAACCATCTGTGGCCCTCCCCATGACACCCTAAAAACCTTGTATCATGTGCATGTTAATCCTTTTTTCCATACCTACATCATATTTCCATTTGGAATTAGGAATGATTATTTTATTGCTCTGATTCGTCACCTGAAAAAAAATCTATATGAAATTTCTGTATGCTATAAATAAGAAAATAGGTTCTCAGATTGCATAATTCAATCTTGGAGCTTTCCTGCAATTCATTCTCACATACTACTCACTCCGGGCATTTCTATAAATGACAGGTTTTGAATGACTTGACATATAAGGCAATGATAGAGGAAGTAAGATGGTAGTCATAATGAAGACAGCTATTTTTTTTATATTCAATGAGACTGTGGCATGGGTTGTGGTTTTTCTTTTTATGCTTTTCTTCTTATTGGGGAAGTAAATAATGACCTGCATGTGTAAAAAAACATATATTGTGGATATGCAAGAAAGACAATGGCAGGGAAAGGAAGGAAGATAAGAATGAAGGATGGAGAGAAGGCAGAAAGGAAGGAAGAAAGGAAGGAAGGAGGGAAGAGAAAATTAACAATTGAGATGTGAATTAAACTATAGTTTTCTGTTACAAAAAATTCTCAGTAGAACTACACACAGGAGGGCCCTGTGTTGCCTGTTTGTCCTTCAAGGTGACAAATGCTTTTGCACATCTTTCTAGTTTTCACTGGCTACTACTAGTGCCCACCTCAGCAGGCAAATTTCAGAGGGACAATATTTGTAATGGCCCATCATAAGGGAAACTGGTCAAACGCTATCAGATATTTATAGCTGTTGAAAGCACGAACATGCCCTGTGATGCACACCTGGGTCTCTCACTGAAACCTCAAATGTCAGGGCCTTTAGAGAAGCATCTAAATGATTCACAAGCCCCATGGGCTTTCATTTGAAAGCCCTCCTTATTTTTATAGTGGCAAAGAAGATTCACAGTTGTGTTGGGGCAGGGTTGGTTTTTAAGAGATTCACTGGAAGATCGTCAAATAATTCTTTGAAATATAATCTGGGATGTGTTTCTGGGAACAGAACTATTGCGCTCTTAGTACTTAGCAACGTAACTTTACTTTAGGATTGTGATATAAAGACACATTCTTTTGTTTTTTGTTTATTTGTCCAGGAAAAAAAAATCATACTCTTTCAATGGCCTTCAGAAGTGACCTGGTCCTTTTTCAGGATATAATAAAGGAAATAATTAAAATCCTGGGAAAGGTTTGTTATGGAATCAGTGTTTCTCTAGAGCCAGATCAAGTAATAAAGTATTTTACTAGGATACAAAAGGCCCTGGTAATTTAAGAGAGGAGCAAACTTTTTTCCAATATAGTTTCAGATTATATCATCTCTCAGGAATCCTTTGTGACTGGTCTTCTATTTAAAGAGAAATAACCCCAAACTAATAGGATACTTGACCCCCAATTATAAATTGTTCTACTGTCATAGTCAGTACTATTTTTTATGACTGCTCATGTTTTTTTAATTTCTTTTTCAAATAAATCTAGTCTTTCCACTGTTTTCACCAAACATGGGCCAAAAGAATCAATTTTTGATTCCAAATTCCAAAAACCTGATGTCTCAGGAGCTGGTTCCACAAACTCTTTCTCTGTATTATTTTTAATCTTGGGAAAATGGATCTGTGGCAGCAGCCAAATCTTCTGTTTTCTGGGGTAAGTATCCTCCTCCAGTAGATCCTGACTCCTGCAGGAAACTTTCAGTTACTTTCCTGTGTTTATGAAAAGGATTGCCACTGATTTGTTTGCTTATTTCTAAGCTCTTTGTCAAACCTGTAAGATATGGCCCAAGGCACAGCTCTGCCATCACATGAATACATGTATTTATTTGTCTGACATTGCTGACCATATTTATGAGAGATGCAGAAAAAACATCACAAGAAGTTTGTGAGAGCTTTTTACCTGAAGCCTTTCATTCCCTGTACCTCCCTCCCATTCTTCCAGTTGCACTCAGTTTCCATATGGCAACAGAGATCCAGGCCTCAAAACAGGTATTTGAGGGCTTATTTCCTTAAATGTAGTGATTTTCATAGCTCATTGGATTATTTCTTGAAGCATAAACAGTTCAAATCAGCTGGTCATTAGATTTCTAAGCCGCTGATGGTATGAAATTTGCAGTTATGATTTGCACTCAAACCTAAGCTAGCAGCGTGGTCTAAATGCCAGCTAGACTAGCTTCAGCTGCTAAACAGGATGAATTCAGTACAACACAGTATTAATATAAAATTATTGTTTGTGACCAAGGTATTATTCTATATAATTCCCTTATTCAACAGCATAATTACGTGTTCTGCATCATGGACCAGCTACTCCTGTTCCTGTCTTTGTTTCCTGCAATGCACATAAAACATCAAGGCATTTCAAAATGTCGAAGATAGGCAGGGACTTTTTTCCCCAAATCTTTTATGCTATTATAAAATAAGCATATTAATTTAGTTCTTACCCATGGTTACTTTCTTCACCAAGGAAAGGAGAGGTGTGTGTTTCTGTTCTCAGTCTAAACGAAGGGCTGAAACAATCTCTGTCCCCAGGCTGATGGGGAAATGCTCACATCAGGGAAAACAGACACTGGGCCTCCTCAAGAAAGATCAACCGGTAAATCCTGTGTCCTGAAAACCTGTTCTGAACCTGGACATCAACAAGTAAAGCAGTTCAGTCAGAACACTTTTCAAGAGGGGGAAAAAAAAGATGCCCATATTTAGCTTCCATTCTATAGACACCCAAATTGGACAGGTTTAACCCCATCTTCCCTCTCCAATCCACCTAATCCACTTTGGAGGTTGTTTTTTAAGGATTAACTCGAGTCTCTGGTGAGTTAGCTATATTACAAAAATACAAGGTAACATCTCACAGTTGGCTTTTATTGTTGCTGCCGCTGCCACTGAATGTTATTGGACTTGCCAGAGATGTCACCAATGCAGAGGGGGGAACAGTCACTCCCCAGTTCCCTAAGGCTCTCTGTATTCCTCTGTAACGCCCCTAAAATCACAGTACAACCAGTTCAGCTGAAAAAGATTCACCATGGCTTGATGTAAGCAGATGACAAAAGGCTAGAAAGGGAATTGACAGGCCTGTTCGAGGGGTATTTTTTTCTGCTTGGCTAAAAGATTCTGAACTGAGAATTGGTCAGCACAGAACTATCATGTACTTGAAGTCTAATATTGTATTTTTATATTGAATTGATTTCAGTGGTAGCTAAGGAGACACACAGCTATGCAAGAATAGGTGCTAAATCTACTTTGTCTACAGAAATTGTATTTTGCTTTGGAAAGACCCAGTTGAATTTTGAAGACTTTACAAGTTCACAGGCTCCACCTGTCAGTCTAATGGCTGCAGTGCTTTGCAGAGAAGTCTGGTTTTTATGTTAAATCCATCCAATTGCACTCTTGTCTCCTGTAGTACCACTTTAGCACTGGATATTAGCTATCACAAGAAAAGTAGTAGCTACAGCTGTACTTCGTCCCCATTGTTCTTTACACTGGCTCACTTTACCTAAGAGAACCCTCCAAAGCTTTCACATGAAGCATTTGGGTAAACAAAAACTTGTTTGTTTAAAAATGACCTCATGTTGTTGTGCCGTGTCCAAAACTGAGAACAGCCATTAGCTGGCCTGTCAACCAGACCTTTGTTGGGCTGGTTTGGTTTGGATAGTCTGGAGTGTTATTCTGGTATGTTGCACCACGTCAGTATCTTTGATTACACCTCTGGCTGTCTCGTCCGTGCAAGGTATTCTTGGGGAGATATTCAAAACTGCAGTTAAAACCATCAGATTCAATGAGCTGTGCAGATATTAATCAAACTTATCAACATCTGTGTTGGCTGGGAAAAGATCTTGATATTGTCATCAACATTTCAGTGGTGAGAGAGCCAAAATCAGAGATGCTAAGACCTGTACTTCTAACATGTCTGCCTGAAGTTGCAGAACAAGACACACAATCAGAACAACGTGACGTAAATTATAACAACAAACATAACAACTTTATGTAAATGCAAAATATTCAGATGCACTGCCATTCTGTATCTCCCCCAGTTTCAGCAAGCAGTTGGATAGTGTCTGAGAGATGAAGGACTGTCTCCACATCTGGCATTTGCTACAAATAATAAAAATATATATGCGGGGGATTATTAGAAATGATCAAGAAATGTTCCAAACCTCTTTCTGAATAAGAAAAATAAAGTAATAGTATTAAAACTTTTTAAAGAAACACAAATGTTTCAATGAAAAAGTTGTCAAGAATATTTTTATTCATTGGGATAGAATTACTCTGTGGGAAAATCACCTTTGTAAAGCCAAGATCCCCCACCTCACCTTGGATGGGGAGATGTCAGGTCGGGTTCCTCATCTGAACCATTGCCTTAACCTACTAGGCTGTTAAGCCTTTTTTTAATCTGACTATTGTTTTATTTTCTCCCCTCTCCCTTGAAAAAGGAAAAGAAAAAAAAAGGAAGAAAGGTCTTATATTCTTTCTGCACTGGAATGAAAACAAATTTTGAAACCGCAACATTTTTCACAAAACAGAATTCTTGTTTTCTGGCCAGCCCTATTACTTATTATTATCGACCTTTCAGAGACTCCAATTTGAAATTTTTAGCTAAGTTTCAGAGGCAGTCAGTGCCAGAGCTGCAATCAGTGCTTCAAAATCCCCAACTGCCCATTCTGCTAGCTCTCTCACACCAAAGATGCCTCCCCTCCCCAGAAACAGCCCAGGAAGAAAAACCACTAATGATCTTCACCTTTGCAAAGAAAACTGTCTGAGTTCTGCATTTGGGCAGCAAGAACTTCTTCTGTCCTTTCCCATAATAAACTGCTCAGATATTTTTTAAACAGCTGTAACCCATGCCGTCCTCAATAAAGCAAATGAAAGAGAAGAAAAGCATGTGCTGCAGCACATTCGACAGTCAGACACCTAGAAGAGAAGTGGTTCAGGCCCCAGGGGACACGGCATCAGTGCTCCGCTGCTTGAAACTCCCCACCTCCAACTATGGTTGGAAAGTGTCATGTTTTTAACACCTTTCTGCCAGAAACGTTTCTCTGCAGCAGATGCTGCTGCGATTCACATTATGGAAGCTCAGGATGAGCAAGACAATGTTGTGATGTCATTTCTCCTGTCCCTGGGGTACCTGGGAAGCAGAGCTTCCACATGCACTGCAGCACCCACAACCACCTTCTGAGGTGTGTTTTAAGGCAGTGAAGCTTTTAAAGCCTGTCTCCTGTCCTCTCACATCTGTAAGGTTGGCATGAGCATCCTATCCAGATTTACACTCCCCATTTTACTAGCACATCGGGCCTGGGACATACCCTCTGGCAGAGACGTATGGAATGTAAGTGACTGTGTTACTTGGCAAAAGACATTTTCTCTGAGAAGCTAAAGATCTGAGGGTTTTTAAATAAAGCACTTTTTCTTTCCCCCAAAGAAAGGTCAGAATTGAAGCTTTGCAATAGTCTAACGTGTTTCCCAGGCCTGTTTGACATGCAATCCTGTTCCTATCTTTCTAACCACTAGTCCTCCTCCACCTTACACTTTGTTGGAAGTTTAAGAATATCTTGTGTATGTATATATTGTTAGGTGGATGCTGAAGTCTTCAAAAGCTTTCAAGTCTGTTGATTTGGAAAGGAATAGGGCAGCCAGCATTTTTCCCTTGGATCCTCTCTGTAATGAGCATTTGATTAAAATGTTCTTGGCGCCTCCCTTCTGTTCTATCCAGAGAGTAAAACCTCTTTGAAAACATCTAGTTTTCCTGTATCAAAACTCAGTATCTTTGAGGGAAAGCTTTCTTTACTCCACCAAAATGGGTCAGGATGATGAAGCACACTAAAGATTTAGTGATCAATAAAATTAGGGGTCGCGCCCATTCCTGATGCAATGCAATTGCCTGTACCAACAGTTAGGGGCTGAATTCAACCTCTTAAATTGTATAGAACTAGATCACTCTTGGGCAGGAGCCCAGAAAACTTATGCCCTGCCAACTGAAAGCAAAATTTGAACATGAGCTTGTTCTTACCGCATATATTTAAGCATCCAGTGAAAAATAGTTGGGGCCCTCTTCAGCTGGCCCTAGGGAAGAGAGATCATGGTGGATTTTGCATAGCACCTTTAAGAGAAGTATTTTGCAAACAAAAAAAAAAAAAACAATGAGAGAACCTGTTTGCAGACACTTTCAAGGAATCTGAATCCTGGATATCCAGAATATGCACATGACCAGAACTCCACTGTTGTCAGTCATTTTCCGTGGGTCTGACTGTGGCTCTGTAGGCTTCTTGGACGTAAATGTGGGGCACAAGACGTGAATGATTTCAAGAGATTTGCCACTTTCATAAATGAAATATGGTCCAAAAGAGAGATTTCTTTCTAGCACAGTGGCTTTCATATCAGAGGACTACCTTTGCTGTGTCAAACTACCTTTGCTTTTTAGTCAACTTAGAGAAGACACTGCTTGTCTTCTGGCTTATATTTGGCATGTCCTCCTTGGGAAAGAAAGGCAATTCCCTGTGATTCACCTTAGCTGTTTAGAAAAGACAAAACATTTTAGTGAGCAATGGTCTGTTAAAAAGACTGATTCTCTGCAGAATAGCTTTTCCATAAAGAGAAGATGGCCACTGGAGAGAAAAATAGGAGGAGAGGTGCTGAACGCTGTCAGATGTTGAAGTCACACTCTGGTCATAAATCACAGAGATATCCTTGGCTGCTATCAGGCTTGGACTTAGAATAATTCCCAACAAGGGGTTCTAGATGCATATTATTTCAGAATCTTATCTTGATGAATGGATGATGGAACTTCAGTGGATATTGCATTAGCCATTCTGCACTTTTACTGCTAATTGGCTGTAGGGTGAAGACAAATTGTCTCCTTTTCCCTCTGAACAGTGTCAAGATTAAACAGTGAAAGGACATGGGAAGAATAATTGCTTAAGGCTCTGGCGTGATGTTTTCTCCTGTACAAACATGCAATTAGGCTGTCTTAACCTCCCAGTGTAGCAATAAACACCACTTCACAAACTAATTTACAGGGAAAAGTCAGAGACGGGGCTGGAGCTGTGCTCTGCAAGGCGAGGGCCCTGTCATTCAGCCAAAGGGGCAGTTCCACTAATTTAAGCCAGCAAAAATCCTTGTATGCTTTCCTCAAACTGAAATGAGACTGAAATAAAGTCTATACATTTGAATCATTGAGCAAACCAGCTAATAAAAACAGCATTTCTGACTGGTCATAAAAAAAGAATGTAATTGGTCATACTCAAGGAACTACTCGGAACTGGGAAGCAAGGAGAGCAAGGTCTTAATAATATTGACTTTTCTAACACTTTGACATTTTTCTGCCTCCATTACTATCTGTCAGTCAGTAACACCTATGGATGGGAACTGCCAGAACACATTTCTTCAGCTGGACTGATGGCAGGGCCAAGTTTGCACTAGAGACACTGCGCTTTTCATACACCACGCGCTGCCCTGCTCTCACTGAGGGGGTCACTCAAACCGTATTCAGTGCTCTATTCGCAAACATAGGACCAGCTTTTATTTTCTGAACGCAAGGAGCAGTACAAACTGTGAAACATGAACTGACAAACGTTGGCAGGGGCTCTGAGGAAAAGCTACCCTAGGTCCCCCTCACACTGGATGAAGTCTCATGTCCATCCCTGTGTCATCCTGGACACCCCTTGCAGCTGTAGACACTGCTCTGTGTGGCCACTGAGCCACATGCAACTCTGTGTGAAGGACAGTTCTTTGAAGAGATCTTACAAATTTCCTGGACCCTAAAGTTTGCTGTTCCAATTTATCCGATGTAGGTGAAAACAGCCCCAAATACACAGCAACTTGAGGGAGATGCTCCAGGCTCTTGTATAAACCTGGTGTTGAGATACAGACATTGTCTAAAAACCAAATCATGATGTTTTCACAGTGAATTCATATTGAAAGAGCAAACTTGGATTATCTAACCAGAGTTAGGAATGTAGTTTATTTGGCAGTGCTTATCTGTGCTAGACCAAGAAAACCACAGCATAAACTTTGAGAACTACAGTGGTGTAAACAATCCCAAGTTGTAGTCCACAAGCCCTGTGGCACAGATTCTCCATGAACCTGACTGGAATCACAGTGTCTCTGGTAACACTGAGAGGGATCCAGTCTATCTAGTCCTTTGGATGCCTGTCTTGAGCGAGTTATGGTTTCAGGTTTTGGTCTCTGTCCTGAGGAGCAGATGAACCTACCTTTGTCACCACTGCATCTCCATACTTGGAGTCTGCCAAGACCCCAGGTGGAGCTGAGGCTCCTCTCCAATCGCCTCTGGATCACAACAGACTTCTGGCAGGGTCTGTAGAGGCAGATGACCATTGCGTTCCCAGAACAGGTACTCCTGGCCACTAACATTCATTGCTCCAGGATCCTTCAGACTAAACAGGGAAGAACATAATGAATTTAGCTTCCTCTGAGGATGGCAAAGTGACTAGGCTGGAATCTTCTTTAGGTTCTGGAGTCTCCATTTAGGAGAAACAAATCACTCACTATATAAAGAAGTAACACAAAAATATTCACTGCCTCAGGGGAAACCACTCACTGGCTTATGCAACGTGCATCATGCATTATTCACCACATTTGTCACTGTCTATTCTCCGCAGCATCATATATTTTCTTTTCAATGCTTGTCATGCATGATAGGTATTTTCACTTTCCGTGATAAGCCAGGACAACTGCTATTTTTGCCATCTACAAAGCCTTAAAGTACTGAACTTTGTCAGCTATCTTCATGTCAGCTTCACAAAAGCATAGTAATTTTTATTTCTTTCATTTATTTCCTGTCAGAAGCTGTCAGTGTGGCCCACTGTCCATTGTCTTTTCTAATGTGTCCCTTAAGGGGAAACATGGCTCCAGATGACAATAACATTCTGCTGCAGCTCCTAACTAGCCCTTACTGTAAGGCTGTGCCTGTTTTTGTCAAAAGCAGTATCACTTTCTTCAATAAAGTATTTTTGAACAGCAACAGCACCTCTGTGTTTTGGAAGGTGAGCCAGCTCTAGCTGTGCCACTGAGAAACTGCAGTCTTTCCATTCTTCCACAGCCTCCAACAGTATAACAAATAATAAGGTTACCAGAGGGTATGCAGCTCAGTGTATAAAAAAACCCTAATCAGATATCTTTATTTCCCATAAACACTTACAGCTGCAGCTTCTCTGCCAAAAACTGAAGGGTGGTTTTTCCAGTGGGGTTGCTAAATTCAGTATCTCACTGGGAAACTTCAGTGAAGGGGAGGGCAAGAGAGCATATGATTAATGAAGGCAAATCACAGGTGGAGTGAAAGACCTGTCTCAAAGCAAGACCTACCTATGCTACTCTAACTGGGATTTTATCATGGGGCAAGCAAACACTCATCCAGAAACAAAGATGTAGCCTAAGAACAAAGATGTTTCCAAGAATTTTAAAACTGATACAGAGGTCTTTTTCTCTGAAATGTGAGTAAAAGCTAGTGGGATACTGATGAAGACCATAGGTGATGTCACATTATCAGATTGGGACAGACTAACTTACAGGACAAAGCTCAAAAACTATTCTGAGGAGCTCTGTATCGGGAAACTGGGCAATGGGGAGAATGTGATTTCAGAAACGTTTTCAGCTGTGACTCACCTACAGGTCTTACATGCCTAGATAGGATACTGACACCTCCCCAAACCAAGATTTTTGTAAATCTCAGTCTCTGAAACACATTTCAAGTCAATCTCTCTGAACTAAACCTGGAAAATATGAGTGATAACCAGGGTGGCCTTCATTTACAGGCACCATCCCTTCATCAGCAAAGGAGAGACAGAAGCACTGGAGGGTTGAGTTCACTTCAGCCTACGTTAGGTGCTGAGGGTCAGGTGAGATCAATCCTTATCAGAATGTCCCCATGTCACAGTGCAGGGACAGGCAGGACACACAGAGTGAACAAACCATAGGCTAATGCCGCAGCCAGGCTGGGAAAGCTTCTTGAACTGCTGGGCACAGCACCACAGTAAAGAGACCTATCCCTCTGCTGGTTTGTCATGGGCATAGCAATCACGAGATTGGTTTTCTTTTTTAAAGACAGCTCACATATTCAGTGAATTGCTGTTCATCATCAGGTTCCTGGGACAGCAGAGATTCACCCAAATCAGGCTTATCAGGGGTTCGAGCTTTCGTCTCTATCTGTGGTAATCAGACATGTACTTTCTGTTTGTTCTAATAGTAAAAGCCTCCTGATGGAGTCTGTGTGGAAGTATTTCAGCTCTGCAGGTGAGCTTTGTGAGGATGCAGGCAGGCAGAGCCAGCTGAGAGCCATAAGACTTACGGATACACAACCCAGTCTCCCCTTTATCCTTGGTGCAGGTGCTGGACACACGATCTTTCTGATGAACAGAGCAATTTCCAAAGGGAAAACACAAAGAGACTCAACCACCTCGGCTGCCTCCTGCATCCCTCTCACCCCACCCAAATATCAGGCCTCTGGATGAAGGCACAAGGCAGTTGCCTGTACAAAATCATTGACTTAGAGGGTCTGCAGGCTCTCTGAGGTCCTATGCTGACCTGCTGTGGGAGATCTAGTCACTCATCTTCCTCTATCTTCCCAGACTTTGAATCTGGGGGAACTGCCTCTTATTCTCAGAATCTGCTTTGCCCGGAAGCGTGTGCCCTCAGTCTTGGCAGGGCTAGTAAGCTGTTCACAACACACATTTTCAAAAGCTTATGGGCCAAAAGTCAACGAGACTTTTTTCCTGAGTAATAAGACTGCGTTATCCAACATCAACAAACAGCTATTTCTGCAAATGTGTGTCAACATGCCACAAACCTACAGAGCAGTCTTCCCAAGAAATGCCACCAGTGCATTCAGTTGTCTGCCATGATATTCTGGGTTTATGAACAGCAGCAAGGCAGCCTGGGATTGACTCAAGAGCTGAAACAAAAGCTGGGGTTCTTCTGTGGGCGGCATTCTTCTTTAAATTAAAACCCTGATGTTTTATACTATGAAAGTCAGTCTTGGAAAATGGGGGATTCGTCAAGGTAACGAACAATTTAGTAGGTTAATTATGAGCCCTTTAATGTCTTTTCATAATCAGTTAATAAATACCTTAACAATAAAATTGAATTTAAGCTTTTAATAGGCTGTGTTGGATTGAACCTAAACAAAAGAATTAGCAGCTCCAGGCATTGTGCAATAACTTCTCACTGCTTGGTGCCAGGAGAAACAAAGCATTTCAAGTACATTTTTTTGTACCTCACTATAATAAACGCTTGTAATATTCCCCAATTTCTGGAGTGTAAGATGCAGATCTTATTTATCACAGTATGTGACACATCTGGCACATGGATCAGGAAACAACTGTTTTACTTCATTTCTGTCATCACCTTCCAACAGATTTCTTTCACATTCCAATTTGGATGAGAGAACTTGGACTTTCTCTCCATAAGTTCTCCATTAACAGTTTCACAGCAACGAGCACTATTGGTTCGTTTTCCTTCCACAGCAATTAGTTACGCCAAGCTGCATATTTTGACTTTTACTACAAGCAAACGTAAAATCACTGGTATTTACTCCTATCTGCTCCCAGTGCCTCTGAGGCAGGCAGAGCAGGGATGCTTCCTGACTGTCACTGCCTCTGTTTAGTACCACTTTCAAGGAGTGTCACTGCCTGGATGCACATTGCCTGTTTCTGCCGCCTCCTGTCGCTGTTATGAACATGTGTTTTATTCACAGTAGGGCTTTTGTTATGTCACTGAGAGTGTTTTGCAGCTGAAGAGAGCTCTCTGTCTTCTGCTTGAGCAGGGGCGGGCATATCAAACTCACAGAGATCGGAGCTTTGCAAGCTGCACAAATGACTGTGCACTAATAAAGCTTGAAAAGCTTGAATTACACTGGAACCCACAAAAATTTTCAAATTAAAATTCCATATTTAGAGGCCCCCCGTGGGCTGTGATTTTATTTAGTTTAATCCCCTCTTGAGGCCAGTTAGGTAGACACTCTTCTGCACATGCACACACCAGCACAAAAAAATAAATATATAAAACTATTTAAAAAGGAGAGGGTAGTATATCACTCATCCATTCAAAGACTGAAATTCTTTTCCCTTCTGTTGTTCCTGAAAACAACATGGCTGTCAGAAATCAATAAAAGTACATGCAAACAGTGCTCATTTTTTATTTCCAGGCTGTGCTTTAACTTTCCCTTGCTTCTTTCTGCAACATCTAGTAAATTTTCACTGTCGCATACTGTTTCACCAAATGTATAATAAATGCAAAACCTCCAGTGTTACTGGCAGGGAAGGGCTGGATGCTTTGTTTCTTAGTCTGGGAAGTAAAGAGGTACTGTGAAAATAAATTCCTCAGGCAATTGATTGAAATTTATCATCTCTGCATAAAGTGCACGTAGGGGGTGGGATAAGGATGCACTCCATCACAGCCCAAAGAAACTCTCCCTCTTTATGCACGGATTTAATTAACACATCCCCATAATTTTTTTTTTATTTTTTTTTTAATAAATTGTCTCACTGTTGCTCATTGCATCAGAAGTGCAAACTTTGTTCACTTTGTACCAAGTGGCAGATACCCACGTGTCCCATCTGAAAAAGAAGGTAATAAAATGCATACTGAAAACATAAAAGAAGGACCAAGGTGATGTTTAGATAACAAGCATTTCTGCAAGTGGGGGAAACAAAAGAACAAAGTTATTATAACTTTTACTGCTGTCTACAACAAGGGAAAATAACAACTAAATATCCCCACTAATAACTCATGCTTTCACTAACAGAGTATGTTAAGAGTCCAAAATTATAAGTTCTTAGAACTTTGTCAGCTATTTAGCAACAAAAACACCTTTCCCGAAGGTGACACACTTCTGTTGAAGTACTTACAGGAGAGGGTCTCTCCTGCCTGGATAAACCAGCCACCACAGCATGCTTCAAATCGAGCAGCCTCCCGGCCTGGGTAGGGCACTCAGGGCAGAAGCATCATGAGGGTCTGTGGTGCATCTCCTGGCATATATCCTGGTGCAAACATCAACTACAGCTAGGAGCCACTGGCTGCCACCACGCTACAGGGAAATCAACCCTTAGTGTGGAAAGGGAAAAGCCATCTCGTGAAATTTAGAAGCTCAAGTGAATTTTCAGGATAAGCATCTTTCTGATTATCTGAGGAATTACATGAGGTCTGTGCTCAGACACACCAACTTAAGTCTTCAAGAAAAACATGATGAAAACAAGAGCTAAGGAAATATGCCTGAAATAAATGCAATTTTATGGCACTTGAAAAGAGATTAGGGCAAAAATTCTATTTTGTTTTACAGGGGCTCTTATCCTGTGCTCATTGGTACAGTGTTGAGCAGCACTTCGCTGCTCCCATATGTTGTTTATTCTCTCATCTGCCACACAGGGGCAATGCATCTGCAACAACTGTTATGTCTGGGGAGGCTCCTGCTTTGATTCTTTAGAGAGACTGCACTGAGGCATGGTGGGGAGCACTTCTGCCTTCATGCTTTGTTTGGGATTTATGTTTGAGAAAGTCAGGTGCAAAAGGGAAAGCTTTTTTTTTTTTTTTTTTTTTTTTTTTTTTTTTTTTTTTTTTGAAAAAAAAAAAAAAAAAACTCCGAAGAAAATTCAACCTTTTCTTCCAGACCAAGGGTAAACCTGCAGGGGAAAATCCTCACACAAGATAAACTTCAGGTTAAAAAAGTCACTTAAGAAAAAGGGAATAATCTAAAGACACTGATGTTGTCATAAATTTGCAGATACTTAGAAGCATTCAACACACTTACACAGTCAATGTATATGCCCATCTCTGGATCTGATTTAAAGTCTGGGAAAAGATATCTCCTAGGCTCAAACTGAGATATGGGCCAACTGAAGGAAGAAATCTTGCTGCAAAAAAAAAAATGAGATTTAGGAACTCAGTCACTGCAATGTCCCCTATTTTACCCCAGTCTGTCAGGAATACAACTTCGCAGGGTGCAAGAGGAAGGAAGAGAGTGTGGATCAACATGCCCCATACACACACATACCTCAAACCAAAGAGAAAATCATGGACCAGATTGTCAATCTTCTCCATGTTCCCTACAGAGACAGCATCTGCCTCCCATCAGAAACCTTCATGTGCACCAGGCTGGGTCTGGGGCAGTCCCCAAGTTCAGTTCATGGGCTAAAGAAGGTAGATGCTGCTGTAGTGGTATGAATCAACAAATGCTACTACACCTCATCTGCACCAGATGAACAGGTTTCTTTAGACATTTAAGAGAAAGTACACAAACCCTGTCTTCTCATGATTTTTATATGCATTCATAAAAGCACACATAATATAGGGAGCATTAAAACCATCCCGCATAATTTTAAAGCAACAATGCAATTTTAATTTATTCAAAAACAGCAGATCTCACACTGCCCACTAGGACTGTAAGAACACAAAGGCTGCCGTTTAGGGCCAAACACTGTGCTGGTGTGAAGGTCTGTCAGGGTGCCTGGAGTGCTGCATGCACACGCAGCTCCCACCCCTCTCATGCTAATGGCAGGACTGGAACACACAAATTATTTAGCCGATGATTTAAAAAAATGCATTTTTGAGGGGCAACTAATGATGACAGCAAAAGTAGTCTGTAGAACAACTAACTAGAGAAGATGTTCCATCTCTAAATTAGGGAGGCAGCTATTTTTTTTTTTTTTTGTTCCATGGAGAAAGAAAGCCCTGAGTCCTTACCCACCCCCCTCCCATGAGGAAATGAGCAGGAAGCTGCACGCTGAAATTCATTGAGTTTCCTCTACCCTACATGTGTTATTCCCCTGTAGGGGAGAATGGGGCCTTTTATACCTCCATAGCTCTGGGCTCTTTGAGTAATGAAGGGAACACATTTATTGGTACAAGGTTTGGTGTTTATTGATGCTACCCATTTTTCACCAGGTTTAGCACTCTGTGGGGAAGGCACATGGACTTTCCAAAACGCATTTTATAATCAAGCCATTTCAAGGTTTATGCAGTATAATATGTTTAACTGTTAAATTGTAAATAAAAGTCATTGCCCAATGCTAAACCTCCAAGACATTACAGTCAGCTACATCTTTAATTATCTGATTTATAAGCAACTCACCAGCACTGCTGCATGTGTTACATGCACATGATGTTTGCCTAGCAAATATAGCATGCAAAATTATCCTTCTAGAAGGGGTTGTGGGCTTAACCCACCACTACCTCTGCCTTGACTGAGCGAATAGGGGGAAAAAATCCTTTTCCACTCTAAAAACAAAACATATTCCTGCCTCATCGTCTTCTCAAGTGGGCCTTCACTTTTTAATAAACCTGCCAATGCTGATGGGTGTCCTGTAAGGGGTGCCTTTGGCTGCGGGGCTATGTGGTGTCCCTGGGCTCTCCCCAGCCACTGCACTCCCTCTTGTGGCAGCACAGACCCCAAGAAAACCCCACAGCACATGGGATTTATTCCCAGAGAGTGGCTGAGAATACAACACAGCTCCAGATACACGGAGCAAAAGTGTTTCAGGAGGCAAAACTACATGCATATGCACAAAAGCCTAGGCACCCCTAACCCGCACCAGGTATTTCCCAGACTGTATTCCCAACATAAATCAGTGGGCAATTACCTTGCAGTGTGTAAAACATCCTGTACTATAGTTTAACAGAGGTGACCCTGCTGCCCATGGCCCAGCAGGCAGCCCCCTGCACACCCATCAGTGCTCCCCGCTCTTCTGGAGGCCATGCAGAGGGGTCCATCCAGTAAGGCATGAGGAATATTAACCCTTTCCACAATTCTGCGTCCAGTATTTAACTACAACTACTTACTTCACAGTTTGTTATTCTCCACCAAAAAGCAGACCCTCTAACAAAGGAATAAATTAATGAAAACATACCATCTCAGGTTAAGGCTGAGAAACAGGTACCCTGTAAGTTTTATCCAGTAAATCAAAAATCCCCAAAGATGATGAAGTAGCTCTTTCTTTTTCTGACAGCAGATCCAGATCAAACACTTCTCATGACAAGGCAGAAACCCACAGCGGGGAGCTCTCCTTTGCAGAGATTCACTTGCTATCTGGTACTGATGTGATACTTAATTTATTGATCCACAGAGGAATGAGAATTCAAAGGCAGTACAAACTGCATTCTGCAAAGGTTCTTCTGAAGAAAAAGGTTTTCTCTCCTCTTTTTCTTGTAACTGTTTCTGAAAATGGGCACCCCTGTCATGTTCTCAGTGTAATGTTATGGTATAAAAAATTCCAGGTCAGTTTAAATGTGACAGCTTGTCAATAGTGCTGCTTAATAGGCTGTACACTCCAGTTCATCCCTGTTGCTCAGTTTGCTGGTACAAACTCTGCAGGTGTCCCTGTAAATAAAAAAAATTAAATAACTTGCATGGAAACATGGTCTTTAATCCTTATTCTTATTTTTTAAATTCAAAACCCAATCAATTTAATGGAAAGGTGTTACGGGGACAACCCAGATAAGACACAGAGAATGGGTTAATATTTTCCCATTTATTTTTTTTACCATTTTATTGTTGTTCAGAGATGAAAAACCCTTGCATATGAAGGTTACAGCATGGTACAAGGGAGTCTGTAAAAAAAGACATACAAGGACAAAGGATGGAAATCTCCACTTAGGCTGTGTTTTCCACAACTTTCATAGAGAGTTTAGTTTATGCTATGAAAGTCTCATGCTGCTCATTTGGGGCATTATATTTTCCCTTAAATCACCCAGGCAGTATTGGCATCTCTCCTTTTCTCATCTGGGAGCAAGGACGGTTGTCGCAGTAAGAGCTGTGTCCCCCAGGACTGATTAACCCTTCAGTAAGAAGAAAGCACAAAAGTTGCACACTCTTTTCCCATTGCAGGAACTGTGTGTCAGTAAGAACAAGTGACTAGATTCCAACCTGGCTAAAGAATTGTACAACTCAGAAGCCTGGCTACCACCATAGCACTGGTTGTCAATTTGCAAGATTGCGACGGGGAATTCCCACTCACAGAAACTGTGGAGCTTGCAAAGACAAAGATCTCTTCAGCTTTCATTTTTCCCCATGGTCAGTGACCAAGCTCATCCTGGCCAGGTGACCTCAAAACAATGCCACTGTGGAAAGGCAACCCGTAAACAGTGTATTATACTTCTCGCAAAATATAACATAAAAAACAGAAGACGCAATTCAAAACAGAACTCTATTACTTCAGCAGCAGATGGACAACCAAGAATGGGTACTGTGACATAATTATTTGTATTTTTGACATCACAAAAGCGTGCATTGATCTTATGCAATTTTTGACCTTTGCATGTTCAGTATCTTTGGTAATCTTGGTAGCTGGGCAGAAGGCACTAGTCCTGCATGATACTGCCTGCTTGAAAACTCTGGATGGTGAGGACTGGAAGACAAGGAAATTAAGAAGAAATCTCATGATCATACAAACTAATTTGCCTCTTTGCTATCAGCAGTATATTGAACCTCTGAACACAAGCAAAACGTCTAAGAAACTATTTTTTTGTAATTGTCCACCCTTCTCTTGGTCTCCAGTGATCATTGCTAATTGAAAGTCCAACATATGTTCCCATTAAAGTGTATTACGAAATTATATGATCTCCAACCATCCTCAGTGTGATCTCAGGACTATTTATTGCCATGATAGTTATTCACTGACCTCAGCGAGGACAGTGTTAGGCCTCTACTGAGAGTTTTAAGAGAGAAAAAATTGTTGATTACAACTGGCTCCAGACAAAAATAGTATCACTTTCTTATATTCAGAGCAGTAAAGCAAATATAAAACAAACAACACAAAACTGATAAAAAAGGGAGTTCATTCTAAGTTCAATTCATTAAGAGTTACAGTTTGATACTGTTGATTTCCCCTGAGTTCAATAAAGACAAGCTCACAAAAACAAGAACGCAATTATCCTTTCCCAAAAGACATTAATGAAGAAAGGTAATAATGAGATCTGACTTTATCTAATCAGTAAATAGCCCCAGCAACACAACCTCATCTCCTGAAGTCATTAAGCTGCTGGGAGTCATAATATTGCATGTAAAACCTCACAACACTGCAGTGATAAAAACCATTTTTAAATTAACAGGTTATCAAGGGCAAAGAATCATCTTCACATACACACTTAGCACACTGAGGAGTGGTTTCTGTCTGAGATCAAAATGCCTTCATGGAAATAGCTACAACAAAGAAGAAGTTCCAAGTTCCCTCTGTACTCCATGAAGATCCTAGTACCATTGGAGAAGCCTAGGCAATGATTCCTCTTATCCTTATCTGGTCACTGAAAGATTAGTCCCACTGTCTAATGTAGCTGTCTAGTGTCTCTTGAGATACTCCATGGTATTCAAGGCACCCTCACAGGGCTGGCAGAGATGACATGGGACCCTGAGGATAACAATGTGTCTCCATTTGAGTGAGACACAAGTGTTTTGCTGAGAATAAACCACAGGGAAGACCCAAAAACTCCTCCCCCTAAGCAATTACAAATCCGAAATTAACGGACTCTGATCGAGGAATAGTGTGGGAAAAGAGACCAAAATTATATTCAGGTAGGAATAACAACCCTTTTATTAGAAAGGTTTATAAGTATTGGCAAAAGAAAAAAAACCAAGAGAGCACTAGTAAAACACCCGGATAATAATCCTCCACTTAGAGCAACCCCCCGCCAAGTAGGAGAAAAGCAAACAAAACCAACAGTGAAAAGAAACTCAATTTCCAACAACTTTAAAAGCACAAAACAAACCATGACACAATGTCTGTCTTAAGCAGGATCTGAAAGCTGACAGGATACTTGCAGGCAATTCAAACACCACTAGGTGCCTAAATTTAGGCAACTAGCCCCCTTTACTGGACACCATGAGAATACCTAACTGTAAATGACTAAGTTAAGGTGTCTTATTCATGAACTCAATCCCACCAAAGTCAACTGGAAATGCCAGAGGTCAGAAAGTAAATAAATAATACTAGCAATACCCCATTTCTGAATACATAATAATTTGATCCTTCATCAGGCTATATGTAAACAAATAAAACAATCCAAATGCTGTAGTATTTGCAGTTACCTCAGTGAGCATCTTGTCCTGGTCACCAAAAAATGCTCAACAAATCCAACTCTTCACCATCTGCACTAGATATTTATAATCTGAGAGTAAAGCTGAAAGTGTTGTTTTGTCCTTTAGAGCAATTTTTGAAGAGAAAAAAAAAGCAAATTGATATAACAGAAAAAAGAACTCCAGTTTCAGCAAAATCTTTTAAACTCTTCACTTCTATCAGCAATCTGAATCCATCTCACATGTCTGACCAGAAATTTTTAATGCCTTTGTGAAAACAGCAGAATGCCTCAGTTCAATTTCCAAAAGATTAATATAAACATAATCTATGGGCATTTTTGGTGGTAGATACCAAGCATGATTTGGGTTTGGCAAATTACTGTTTCTTCTAGCATCATTGTTTCCTTCAAGACAAATTGGAAGTAGATTGCAGAGATACTTCTGCCATTTCTGGTACACACACACATGAATCATAGAATCATAGAATTAACTGGTTTGGAAGAGACCTCCGAGATCATCAAGTCCAACCCTTGATCCAACCCCATTGTGATTACTAGATCATGGCACTCAGTGCCACACCCAGCCTCATTTAAACACCTCTAGGGATGGTGAATCCACCACCTCTCTGGACAGGTCATTCCAATGCCTGATCACTCTCTCTGTAAAGAACTTCTTTCTAATATCCAACCTAATCTCCCCTGGCAGAGCTTAAGCCCGTGCCCTCTTGTCCTACTGCTGATTGCCTGGGAGAAGAGACCAGGCTACAATCTCCTCTCAGGAAGTTGTAGAGAGTGATGAGGTCTCCCCCGAGCCTTCTCTTTTCCAGGCTAAACAACCCCAGCTCCCTCAGCCTCTCCTCACAGGACTTGTATTCAAATCCCCTCACCAGCCTGGTTGCTCTTCTCTGGACCTGCTCCAGCCCCTCGACATCCTTCCTGAACTGAGGGGCCCAGAACTGGACACAGCACTACAGGTGTGGCCTCACCAGCGCTGAGTATAGGGGAAGAATCACTGCCCTGCTCCTGCTGGCCACACTGTTCTTGATCCAGGCCAGGATGCCATTGGCCTTCTTGGCCACCTGGGCACACTGC
>JAWWES010000115.1:79977587-80057495 GCA_035583135.1 Lophotriccus pileatus | reverse complement strand
GTGTGATTGCACTCAGGATGATCTGCTCCATGACCTTGCCAGGCACTGAGGTCAGGCTGACAGGCCTGTAGTTGCCCTGAGTCCTCCTTGCAACCCTTTTTGTAGATCGGTGTGACATTTGCCAACTTCCAGTCATCTGGGACCTCCCCAGAGAGCCAGGACTTTGGTAAATGATGGAGAGCAGCTTGGCAAGCTCTTTTGCCAGCTCCCTCATCACCCATCACCCTATGATGGATCCCATCTGGTCCCATGGACTTGTGTGGATCCAGGGGGCTCAGTTGGCTCACTGACTATTTCCTCCTGGAACGCAGAAGGGCTATTCAGCTTCCTGTCCCTGTCTACCAGCTCCAGAGGCCAGTTGTCATGAGGGCCACCTGTCCTAGAACTAGTACTTCTCATCATAGCATAACACTTCAGAATATATGGGATTTAAAGATAAAATCACAGGGTTTGAAAGATACCACTGTAAATAGTGTTGCAAGTAGTCAACAGAAGCCACCTTTGGCATATGAAGCCCTTGAGTTGCAAGTGAATGGTGCTGGAATGTGTTTCTGAGAGGTGTCACAAAGCCTTCACCTGATATGCTCGACTCCAGGTAACTAGTTTTGGCCCTCCTCAAAGACTTAGGTATGCTTCTTGGCTTTGATGTCCTTGTATACATTCAAGAACCTGACACAATACTGAAACATGAATGAAATTGTGAAAGCTATCTCAAAGAATCAGGTAAGCATTACTAGATCAAAGTTGCTAATATGTTTGAAAAACCTCTCCTTCACTTGGAGAAAATATAGATCTGACATCTGACAAACTACATCTAAGATATATCATGATCAGTACTCATGGACAATTAATAAAGTGTGCAATATTTCTTTCCTAGAAATGGAAAATTATATTAAAATAAGTATGAACATGCATGAGAAAGTTTTTGCAAATCTAGTAAGCATGTATTACATGGCAGAAGACAAAAATGATCTTCAAAGTAAACCCATTCATCTTTAAATTTAATAGCTAGCCTAAGGAAACAGTGTAGAATCAGATATAAATTTAGCGATTGTATGGATTATGTGAGTGAAATATGTTCACAGGTGACATCTTGGAAATACACTTACATGAATTAAAATTTAATATATTATGGAGGATAAAGTCTTTTACACTTTAACAGCCTGATCCAAACCCTTAGGAAGACAAAAGAAGTATTCCCATTCACTCACATGAGTGCTGGACCAGATTGATGCAGAGAAAATAACAGCCCATATGTTTTTGATTCTACTGATCTTTTGGTGGTGAAGAACCTCTTTGACTAAGAAAATACTAGGACACTCAAAAGAGACAAATCCCTGATTTACTTCATTCTGGGAGAAGACTCTGAACCTGCCCTTGAGTGCATGCCTTCTTAACTCCTTAACACATGGCAGTAAAGTAAATCCTGCAGAAAAGCTGCTGAACTTGCACATGCAGTAACTTTTAAAGTAAACTTCATGGCTGCCAAAAAGTGCATAAGAAGTCAGAAATAACTTACAATATGGCAGGTGTTACAGTGCAATAAGGGCATGTCTTACATACATTATAAAACACAAACTAAAGTGGTTCCAGGAGTTCCAAGAGTTATTATGATACAGACTGTGAGGTTGTTATTTAGATTAAATTACTCCTACCATGTCTTCAAACTAATTTTTTCCCTCTATTTGCTCCATTCACCACATTTAGATGCCACCATCTTGGATTTCCTTCTCTGAAAAGGAAATCCCCACTTCTCAGCACAAAACTTGAAAAGCTTTCAGTCTTAGAAGGAGCTGCTGAGCCTAGATCCTACAGCCAGGTAACCGAAGAGGTGTGGAAATATGACCTGTTCACAACTTTCAAGACCCTTACAGTGGGTCAAGCACAGGACCTAAGCCAGCACCATTAATACCTCAAGCAGCAGACGGCAGCAGTTAGTGGGAAAGAGGTCAAGGAAGGGGGGAGCATTTGCCAAAGCACCAAAGAATATGTGTCTATTAAAGCACCACTCTTGGAAAAGAGATGTTCGCACTAGTTCTGTGCCTGCCGGTACACCTCCATGGCAATGTTGATCCAGAAGGAGATGATGAGTTTTGTCCTGAGAGCAGGATCCTACCTCCCAGTTAACCAGACTTGTCTCCAGTGGGATGCTGTCCCCTGACTAACAAGCCTTATCTCTGAGTCCACTGAAGCATTGCTCCCACACAGCAACACAGACTCCACCAAGTTGACACGTCCATGGTGCTTGTGGAAAGCACATCTTTAGGTAGAGCATAAGGTCTGCAATCCCAGAAATCCAGGTTTTGGGGGAACTCTTGAGTCAAATGAGAGAGAATTCACAGCTCTAGGAATTTGACATTTTGGCCCTTTTGAAAATTCTCACACCATATCTTACAAAACTGTCAGTATTCACAAGAGTATAAATTAGGACTTCAAAAAAAATTCCTCCAAGAAGTAAACCACAGCCTTCGATTAAACCAAGGCTTCATCCTGTAATAGCAAAAAAAACAGAAACTAGGACTACATTGCCTCATCTCTAATGTAAAATAAGAAGAGATTTGAAAACAGCTACAGGCAGGATTTTGCTTCACAGGAGGAAATCCAAGATGGTGGCTGGAAAGTGACAAATTCCTGCCTCTGCTGTTTTATTTCTGCTGAACCAAATGAGGTTGTTTAACTAACCTGGCCTTTGCATGAATTGAACTCCTGCACCCACACAGCCTCACGTTTTCTAGATCAGTAACACAGATATCTTGAGAAATACTCTTCATTTCAGTTTCCCTAGAAGGGTAGTAAGAATATGGAGTGATAAAGCAAAATTTTTCTTCTTTAACATAGTATTAGTCTCCAATTTGTGCAAAAATTGTTTTTTTTACTTGCTGATAAGAAAACTGTGCACCTTATTCAGATCTGTGTGTTTGTTTGGTTGGTTCTTTTTAATTTCTCAAAAAAGCAAAACTCTCCTCCCATCCGACCCCACAAATGAATGCAAAGTAGTTACTCCACAAGGCTTGTTTGGGAAGGAGGGTTGTTTGGTTTTTAAGCCATTAAGGTGGTAATTCCTTCTATGGTGCTAACCTTTCTTCTCTGCTGAAGATTATTAGGGTTCCTCGTTGACACCTCTTTTCTCTCAGAGATCTGTTCTGTTTGGTCTCTTCTCACACTTTTTTCACGTTGCAATTTGACACTCATATAACAGCTTAACCATAGAGTAGAGACTCTTCTGGCACCTAGTGAGCTGCTCCCTTCTCACCCAGCATTTCAGCTTCACTTGGCTTCTGAGTACCAGTCATTGACTCCCTTACACAGAGATGGACCCTCTTCTGTTCCTTCTGTCCTACCTTCCTTTTTTTAATCCTTCACTGTGCCAAAAAAAATTACTTTGGAAGGTATTTGGAAGTTTTTTGATTTCAACATTTTTAAAGGTGTCAGGCTGGGACTCTCCCCAAAAATAGCAATAGTTAAGTTAGCTAGCTATCATGTTTTAAATGTTTGTTATATTTTTAAAGAGGTTTTTCCTTTCTTCTGAAATGTGCCAGAAACATGGTGTTTCTGTTCTATACAGTGGTTGGCCTCACTTTTATTTTCGTGTTTTTAGAGGGAAATATGGTTTAGGAAGACAGAGAAGAGGTAGAGCAAATAGTAAGCACAAATCAAGGACAATTTCTTTGTTCTTCTCTCAAAAGAATGTTTCATTTGTTTCAGGCTTCATCCTAAGTTATCAAAAAAAGTCCCATTCCAGCTGGGCAACTGAGATATCTCAAAGTGTGACCACCTGCTCAGCTTAGAGAGACTTTATCCTTTACTTAGACACTAAGAGGCTAGTGGTTGCTCTGTGCCTGCAAGCAGCTGCATACAGATGGCGATGCACTGAACTCACCCATGAGAGTTTGAACTGCAAAGTGTACTGTAAATCCGTTTGGGATTTTAAA
This sequence comes from Lophotriccus pileatus, assembly GCA_035583135.1. Lineage (NCBI taxonomy): Eukaryota > Metazoa > Chordata > Aves > Passeriformes > Tyrannidae > Lophotriccus > Lophotriccus pileatus. Next base: position 80,053,563 of record JAWWES010000115.1, on the reverse strand, counting down.
CACTTTTTTTTATTATTTCTTTCTGATTTTCACTCATGCTGGAAAAGTTTTGCCCTTCATGAGCCTCAGAAGTCAAATCAGGCAAGCAGGGTGCCACTTATTTTTCAACTCCAAGTGACGAAGGGTGGAGAAAGGATTTGTCATCACACTAAGTTCTGGGAAGGGCTTTGGGTCTCAAAGATTTCACTGCAGTCAGTGGAGAGAGATGGCAACTCCCAGCTCAAATTGCAGGTATGTGAAAGCACTCTTTGGAAAAGCTCTTTTCTCTCTCCATGACTTTGGAAAGAACCCAGGTAATGAAGACAGATATAGATAGATAACAGCTGTAGAAAAGAAAAGGCCTCTCTTTATCAGTCCTTGCTGCATGGAGGAAAAAGGTTACACACACACACACACACACACAGACACACACACACACACACATTCTCACTCTCACTGTCCTGACTGCACAGAAAACAGGATTCATGTCCCACAAAATGCCAAAGACATCTGTAAGTCCTGGAGTCAGGTCAGGACTTAAATCTGCTACAAGTGCGTATATATTTATATATTTTGCGCAGCAAATAAATAAATGCTTGCACAGCATCAGGTACATAACTCAGCTTTGCACTAATGTTACCACAGTGTTTTTAGAATAAACTTGTATCCTTGCACACCAGCCTTATGCATGCCAGGAAAACTGTGACTCAGTTTAGTTTGGTGCAACTTACAATGAACATGTGTTTTGGGAACTATTAGAGGAGGAAGAGAGACTTATATTCCAGGCAAATGCTGGGACTATGTGTCATCTGACTTGGTAGGCCTGGGGCATTAACTGACATCACATATCAGGTTAGATTAATAATCTATGACTTGGTTCTGCTTGAGCAGATCTGTGTGCCCAGACTATAGATCAGTGACAAACCTGGAGTCTCAGGGGGAAAGGATTAATTGCTCGGTCATCAGCAGGATGGCACTTGCACCACAAGATGTTCAGACCTAATGCCTGGATCTGCTGTGAATCACAAGCTACATCTGGAAAGTAGCGATACAAATCTGTCTCTCTGGGGATGCCCACAGCAATGAACGCAGGCTTGGATGACAACATGACAGATACTGGTAACTTGAAGGGGATATTACCAGAATGGGAGAAAAACTTAAGGGATATAAAAATACCTGCCTTTTTTATCAAGATGCCCCAAGAGACTGGGAAGACTTTCCCTCATTCCAAACAAGTCGGGAATTACCTCGTAGGCAAAATGATCAACAAAGGCTCCTTTGCCAAGGTGATGGAGGGACTGCACATCCCCACAGGGGAGAAGGTAAGCTCATAATGAGAACACTAGGATTCGCAAGTAACCTCATACTAATTTATGGCAGAAAATTTCAGGCCATTTAATCTGCAAACCACAGTCTACTTGGTGAATTGTCCTCTGAATCTTATTCTCATAAATTAACCTCATAAGTTGAGTTTATTGCTCATGTATAATCAGTCACATGTGTGAATATGTATTTAGTGCAACTATTTTCACAATTATAAAATATAGGCAACAAAGATGTCTTCCTGCTGAAAGAGAGAAGGATGATGGCATAAAGACAATTTCAAATCTGCTGTCCCTAATAATTCTCATTAAGTAATTAATGCTGTGTATCTGACCTTTAAAGCTATGGACAACACTTAATGAAAAGCCAGACACTCCAATAGCTATCATTTATATGACAGGACACAGATAAACTATGTTATCTATAGCTCAGTCAGTCTAAACTAACATGTGGAAAGGTGGGTTACTATAAAGAGACTTCTTGAATTTTACTTTTCTTGCGGCTTCAACAGCTTCACCGTCCAACTAGCTCCCCAAACTGCAGAGAGTCTAATCCCAGCCCGTAACACCCAGCATCTTGAGTGACTTTTAGACTAAGTTGCAGGGGAGGATGTTAGAAAATAGATGTGCTACCTTTCAGATGCAGTTACCAGTTGAGCATGTAGGGATTTTTTGCATTTCAGAATCCTTCATATGTGCATATTTGTTAATGTAATGAGAGGGATAGATAAGACAGAGTTCAGCCTTTCTGTTTTGGTCTTCAGGAGAAATAAAAAGTGTATTCTTCCATCACTAATGTCTCCCTCTGTGATACTGATTTTCAACACCATGTCAAAAACAGCCTTTCCCATGTCAGCTTACTCCACACCCATTTGAAAACTAATCTTGATTGCAAAGCTGGTTGCTAATTTGCAAATATCCTGCCACTTAGGTAGCCATAAAAGTCATTGACAAGAGGAAAGCCAAGCAGGATTCCTATGTTTTAAAAAACATGAAGCGTGAGCCATGGATACACCAGATGATTAAGCACCCCAATGTTGTTCAGCTATATGAGACCTTGGAGACTGACAACTCCTATTACATGGTGATGGAGCTGTGCCTCGGTGGCGACCTCCTGGACAGAATTTGTGAGAAAAAGAGGCTGGCAGAATGGGAAGTAAGGAGATACACCTGGCAAATTTTGTCTGCAGTGGAGCACCTGCACTGCCAGGGAATTGTTCACAGGTAAGATGTTTCTCCCCTTTCAAACAGTAAGAAAAAAAAAGTGCTCAAGAACACAGAGTGCTCTTCTTCACAAGAGCATTTCTTTATTTTTCTCTCATAAAAACAGGCATTGCTAAGAAGAATATGTTCTCTCAGCTCATTTTAATAAAACATTTTATTCTCAGTAGTGATTATTACTGTTATAGGCTGTTATGCACTCCTGGGGTAGAAATGTAACAAAGTCCAGGAATAAGAACTGATGAGCACAACAAATCAATGCTTTGCCACAATTATCTCAGAATTAGCTGGTGACAAATGTGTATCTAATTCAAATATTTCAGTGTGGCTAAGCATATAAATATTGATTTCCTTTGGTTAGCCACAACATATTGAAATAACTACACATCACTCAGGACTGAAAATTGAGGAATCTCAGCTCACTACTCGTGGAAAGGACATGTCCTGCAGGTCTGGATCTGAGATAGGTCGCTGATCTTCCATGTTGGCTTTTGCATTTCAAGGACAGATCATGACTTCAGTCACTGCTAGAGGAGCCTCAGCAGCCCATGCAAGGAGAGCTGATATTCCCCCTACTAGAAATCTTGGCACATATTCCAAGAGCAGGAGAATAATACTTCCAATTTAGGTGGGATAATAGGCTAGAAGCAGTTTTCCTCACCGTTTTTCTGTTTTACTTAATGATTCACAGTCAATCAGATCCTTAACTTTAAATGGTGAATGGACTCACCCAGAAAGTCCCCAGGACCTAACAAGTAATCCAGTTGACTGCATCATTACAGCAACCATGAAACAAATAAGCTGTGAATGTGATGGGTCAGCATTTACAAGTGCTTTGTGACTTGAAAAGCTTACAAACCAGCACTTCATTATATTGGATTTTTTAATTAATAAGAAATAGACAAGAAAGAAATGGACAGTATGTGGGCTAGAGAATTTAAACAAACAAACAAAAAACACCAGAAAATAAGCCCAAGGGGCTTCACCCTGTTAGTCCAGACTGACATCCTTGTCTTGCTAGGATGGTTCCCTGACTAATCTATTTTACAGCATTTCTTAAGTACTCATGATTATAACTTTTATTTTCTTCCCATGACAACATTTCTCATTAATCTCTCAAGCCCTCTACCTTTCTTTTTGTTTGGAAACAACTCTTCACAGTGAGCTGGAGAGTAGCCTGACTTCTTGCCCTACTTCTCTCTTTTTTGTTGGTCATGTTTTGCTGGGAAAGCTTTGTGAGAGAGAAAAATTTTTCTTCACATCCTGAGACTAACCATGTACAAAATGGAGTGAGCTCCTCTGGTGACTTGATATACTATCAAACTGCCTAACCCTGTCTCTCAAGCATTTTGTCTTAGGGTTTACGGAGTTGCACGGTCTGGCAGGAGACAAACCACCTTGCTTGGTCGCAGGTGTAGGTACAGTCAGCAGTACCTCAACTCGTGACCTGCTCCTGGCTTTGAGATTCAGAGTGGTGGCCTCATAGGAAAAGCAGACTGGGAAAATCTGGAAGAGTTTCCGTGCTCAGCTCCAGCTGCAATGATTTATAACAATTCTCTGCAGAGGTCAAACCAACGAGGATAATTGTGGGTGTATCCTCTTCTGAAAAAAAGGCATCAATGTTCCCAGAAAGATGAGCACAGAAATAGGAAAGTTACTTCACAAATTCAGTCTGATTTTCTCATCTAAGCATGGAGCAAAGCTCAACTCTTTAACATTTCTTTAACACAAGTAAAGGAGGATTCCCAAGCTGCCTGTTGGGAACAGCTGCTCGTTCACAGGGAGGATCCTGGTAAAATCACACCAGGTATGAGTTCATGAGATGGATAATTGAGTGCCAGTGTTTGGGTCTATATACGGGGGTCCTTTATTTTACTAGAATGGAGGTGCCTGGTCACATTCCCAAGCTCATCTCTTAGGAATTTGCTAATTTAATGTACTTTTGCTCAAAAGTGTCTTATGGGCATTCCTGATTTTTAACCACGGATATACCTCAGAAAAACAATATTTTCTACTGTCTTAATAATATACTTGATGAAAAACTGGCCAAATTTGTGACTATTTTTAGTCCAAATTGATATCTCTCAACATAAATTCTACAGTATGTTCAGACAGTTATTTTGTTTCTTGAGATTTGCTTTTCCAATTCAGCATTAATATCAGCACTGATCCAGCAAATCCTTACAGCTTAAATTGAGTCTACATTTCACAGAACAGGTAGTAACTTCTTGTCTATGTAAGATCACAGTTGATTTTATGTCACAGTTGCAAAAATTATGCAGAAGACAGAGCATTGACTTGCTTGCCCATTGTCCCAACACACAGCATTTTAGTGTGCCAGATATAAGAAGGCTCAGGCACTAGATCTGATTCAACAGCTACACAAGCTAACACTCATCAGCTGAGTTCTGCATACTATCCCTATGCCTGCTCTGGACATGGCCAAGTGGTGAGGTAATGCTTCTGCGCTTAAAACCTCAAATAAAGATGTTTAAGCTAAATCACATTGCCTTGCAACTGGGTTGGGCTAGTGCATGCATGCAGTCCGCTACCAGCTCCTAAATCTGGTGCTTGCTAGGTGACATTTACTTGCTTCTACGTACAGTTCCTAATTTTTCCTGGCTCTTTTCCACTCTCCTGTGTAAAAATGTCATATATCCCTTTGAATCCCTGTTGGACCAAAGACCAGGAGAAACATCACAAGCTGCCCTCTAGGCTCTCTCTCTGAAGTCCCAATGGGAATGAGAAAACAAAAAATCATGGTGTTGCTTAAATTTACAACATTTCTTGGAAAGTTTCCTTCGGAAAAAGAAAGAGAAAAAAAGAACAAGATGTATCTTCCATGCAAAATAACTTCTGACACTATGTAAACTTTCATAGTAGCCATTATCAGGTCTTTCAGGCAAGAAAGAGTACATTTTTATTAACTGTGTGAGCACTCAGCTCAGCCTACAGAACAGCAGTTGTAACAATTCAACATAACGTTATTTAACTGTAGTGCAGTAGAAGTCATCAGAGTGCCTTGTGGAGTGCTATATCTGGTAGAAATGTCAGATTTGCTGTGGCCTGAAACACAGCTAGTTTTAAGCTGCAGAGTGCACAGGGTTATAAGACCTATAGGCTATGAACAAAGTTATCTTAAATCTACCTCCCAGCTTTTGGGCACTGGTTTGTTTGCCACTCCAGTAAACATGCTATTCAAATTGAAACCTATTAAAAAGATATCGTTAAAACCATCCCCATCCCGTTCTCAGCCTGAGGCAGCAGATGGTTTTGAATGCAATGCTGTCCCATCCAGAGCCACAGAAATAAAAGGAAGCTCTCATGAAAGTACCCATTATGACCACCAGGTACACCTCCAAACTTCATACCCTGCAGCAGTGCAGTGCTATTCATGCAGAACCAGTCCATCCAGCCCTTCCTCCTTGTTCCCATCCCCCTTCTGGTTTGTCCTCCTGTGCTTTCTGAGGTCTTTGGGCTTACAAAAGCCCTTCACAACTTCAGAGCAGGTGTGAGGGAAATCCGTGTCCTGGAGCTGCTTCTGAAACTTTTTTTATCCCTCCGGCTTCCCTAGAAATGAAGGAAGCCTCTAGTGGCATGCGGGAGGCTTTGATGGGAGTCAGGAAAGCATTGCAGGCTCTTGGACTGGTTCCCAACACCCAAATTACACTGGCTGAGGATTCCCCCATGCTGCAAAAGATTTCAGCTGCCATTTCAGGCACTCCCCAGAGTGGAGCAATATTCTGGCTTTGGGTTTTAATTTATAAATGTATAAATATTCCCACAATAAGCAAGTAAGTACCTGAGCCAGCTAACAGAGTTTTTCTTATATCTCTGAATTACGTCCTCCTGGAAGGGGATGGCTGATACTGGTTGACCCTGATTACATAAATATCACTGCAGAGATGTCTCCACTTTCAGGGTATCTGTCTCTGAACCAGCTTTGGTACACCTTCCCTCTTCTGCAAGCAAGGCAAACCCCACTTTCTGGTTCCCTTCTCATCCTTCATATTTCCCAGGCACAATTTACTCACAAAGAAATCAGAAATGTTCAGCATTGCTCAGTACTTCAAATAAAGCCCAATTCCAATCCAAAAAGTGCAAGTTTTTCACTCAAAAAAAGAAATAAATGTGGTTCATATAAAAAAATGCATAGATCAGCAGAACACATAATTCCTAAAATTAACAGTCTTTTTTAAAATATATACTCATAAAATATTCCCTGAAATACAGAAAGTTTCCATTTTCCCAACTGAAAACTTTGGGAAGGAATAAGGATCTTGTTACAATTGTAGGCTGAGCTGTGCAGAACTATTGTTATTATTTCAATTAAACTTTGCTGGAAACTATCTGCAAAATGCTAAAAACTGTCTGGGACATCAGACATCTTAAAGTTTGCTTTCTGTCTTCTCAGAGACCTAAAAATTGAAAATTTTCTTCTTGATGAGAACAACAACATCAAAATCATCGGTAGGTGCACACTATCAGTGAAGGTTGTTTTCTGCTTTTGCGTATGTGTGTGTGTATGTGTGTCTTTTAGTGACAGTTTGGCCACTATTCAAACAGCACATTTTATGAGTGAGATTGTGATAATTCAATAAACATATTTGAGCTTTTATAATAAATACAAGTTGTGAAGTATAGCTTAACAGCTTGTTTATCTGAGCTTTAACTGAAACATATTTTTAAGAGAACAAGGAAAACAATTTTGCCTATTATTTTCCCTTGTGTATTTCTGGACAAGCAAGAAACAATTGCAGCTTTTATGTGCAGAAAGCTGTTCTTAGCAGAAGTGATTTGTAGACAAAGAAATAAATCTTCTGGGTTGAAATGCAGGTATGAACACATTAGTTTCTGTTGAGTCCTTACTTCAGCTACAGACCTCATCATTTGGTATGTGTTAAAAAAAGAAGAAAAAAAAAAAGACTGTTTTGGTCACCAACAGAAATCTTGCCAGGGTTGTGAAACAAATATTGATAAAAATGAGAGAATTTCCACCAAGCAGTTAACACAGTTCAGAGAAACAACTAATTTTATTGTATGGAAACACCACAGAAAAATCTCTACAAGGGATGTTAACTCTTAGAGAAGCCACATGTTTAACGCAGTGTTTCCTAAACTTTTAAAAGCTTAGCACCTCTGAGAAAAAAGGGCACCAACTCTTCACCCCTGTTTTATAGCCAGCCAGTCCCTTACAATCACACCTTTCTCTTCCCTCCCCCTTGCACACATGCACATATACACAGAAAAAGGCTTAAGTTAGCACCTTTTGCCCCACATGTACCATGAGCTAAAGCACACCCAGCTGAGCTGAATGCCGTGGCTCATTAAGCCACGCTAATGCGACTGCGTAGCTGTGTACTAGTATGCAGTCAACAGAGGCAAACCAAAACAGTTAAACCAAAATCAACCAAACCAGACCCATGGCTCTGTAACTTCACTGTAATTCCTCTGCTAATTCACAGCACATTTATTCAAACCCAAATTGGCAACTACAGCTGAGGCATCAATAGATGTTACAGCTTAGCTGCTGGTTTTGTCTTTCTCCCGTCTTCAGATAATTGGTAAAGTGAAAGTAATTTGAGGAGAGACTAAAACTTCTTTGCCTTTGGTTTTGTGACCGTCAGATTTTGGACTGAGCAATACTGCACAGTTCGATGGTCTCTCCCAGGAGCTGTTACATACCCAGTGTGGAAGCCCAGCTTATGCTGCTCCAGAACTCCTTGCTCATGGGAAATACGGTCCAAAAGTAGATGTCTGGTCCATGTAAGTAGATCTAAAAGTGTACTTATCGAAACACTCTCAGCACTGAATTGTTTTGGCAAGACTGATATAAATGGGTTTGTGGCTCTCAGCTTTGGGGCATCAACAGCAAAAGCAATGATATATCAGAAAAAAAACAAGCATCTTGAAATGTGCCTCCATTTTAAAACACTGGAGAAAACAATAAATAATCAATACACATGCTCTTCTGGAGGAATCCTGTGTTAAGAGAAATCAGCAGAAGGTCAGATATCTGCATATCAGAACTTGTACTGAAAGGCCAGAGAAAGAATTTGTATGTACCAACCCCCTCAGGTGAACCCTGCCACCCTCCTGTCCTTCTGGCACGCCGTTTCAGCTGGTAGCAGAGTAACTTCTGACAAAATCAGAAACCTTGAAAGCCCTGGGCTGACAAGTGCGCATTTTCTGTCTAAGGCATATTTTGCCAAAAGAAGAAATCTATACAGAAAATTTGAGTCTCAGGGACACACAGACCTAGGTGTGGCTATAGCAGAGCTGTGAGACCTTCATCCATACCTTAGCTAGGCTCTTTGTACCAAATTATGATAAAAAGAATTATTTCCTTCATAGGGGGCATAAACCTGAATGGAATCCATTTCCTTTTTTTATTAAACCTACAGAATATGTCTCCTATAATAGGCAAGAATACATAAGTGCTGTAAGAGGAATAAGTTTTCACATAACTATCTCAGACATTTCAAATGCATTTGCAGCTTGTAGTTCTAGCAGCCAAGTTATGGGGGGGTTACATTTTGTTTTCTATGTTGTAGTTGAGCACACCACAGATTTGTCTTACAGATAACATCATCTCCACTAATGTACCAACCAGGTCAATTAAATTAGAATTGCCTGAATTCCTACCATGACTATCTTTGCTGAGTTCTGTAGAGAAATGGTAAAGGATGGTTGAAAGGAGCTCTGAGCAACCTGTTCTAGTGAAAGGTGTCCCTGCTCACAGCAGAGGGGTTGGAACTAGGTGATCTTTAAGGTCTCTTCCAAACCAGGCCATTCTGTGATTCATTCTATGATGAAGAACAGTGTTATTTTGTTGGTGTGGTTCAGCTGGAGAAAGGAAGTACCATGGAGAGTGTTCAAGGAAACCTCCCTCTTTGCAAACTCAGGACAGCTAAGCAAGTTTTCCAAACGTTGGTACTTCTCCAAACTGAATGGCAAACCTTCACAAAGTTTGCTGATTGCTGCTAGCAGACTGTTAATCTTTCGCAAGAGTTAAAGTTTTAAGTCTTTAGCCAACAGCAAGCTGTTACCACACAAATGCCTTCTAGGCATAAGTCACACCTAATTTAGCAATCTGAGCAAAGCAAGAAGAACTGAATTACTATTTGGAACAAGATCTATTGCATCAGTCCCAGTTCTGTGTTGTCACTCAGCCTCCAAACCAAAATGCTTTATTCTGATGGGCTGGGTACATTACACTGTCACTCCAATTAGCTTATTTTTAAAATAAACAGCAGGTTTCCACTTTCAACACTGCAGGCTTTCCAGTCACTCACTGTATGCTCTATTTTATATGCAGTTCCCACAACATTCTTTTCTGGATAAAATGGCATTTATACAAAGAAAAAAGGCGTAAGATATGTATTCAGTACAAATTGTTGCTCAGAGGTAATTTGTAACCTCATTCTTGATGCTCAAGGCAAACCTCCTGAAAACTGACTCATAACTGTGTGGGATTTTTAAATAAATATTTATTAGCATTATATGGAGTTCTGATGTTTGTCTTTCTCTTTGACAGAGGAGTTAGCATGTTTGCTATGCTGACCGGCACATTACCCTTCACTGTGGAACCTTTTAATATCAAGCAACTACATCAAAAGATGTTAATTGGAGAAATCAGCCCTATTCCATCAGATATCTCCCCTGGTAAAGCATTTCAATTTTTATAAAGCATACCTATGTAAAAAAGTTCTAACCCCTGCAATAAGAAATAAGTCATCAAAACCTTAATTTTTTTTTTTTCCCGAAGACCTTTTCTTTTGGCTACTGACAGAGCCCATGACATTGAGATTATTAAAGAAATGGGAGAGCTATTTTTGTGAAGAGTCTTTTCATATTTTTCATGAGAAAGAACTGAAATACAATATTTTCCAATGAATTTTACTGACAATCTCTAACGAGGTACAGTCAATGGAGTCTTTTAGGACAACTGGGAAAGACAGTTCTCAAAAGTTCTAACCTGAATTACAACCCATGGCTATAAACCCTGGAAGTCATATTGGTGTGTGTGCACTCTCGGTCAGCAGTCCAAAATCTATTTCCTCAAAGCTCAAAATTCTATTGCGTTACAGTGATTCCTGTTCAATCCTGGCTCTAATCCTTATTTTCTCTCCACCCGGGCTAGCATCTCTTCTGTTGACCATCACAAGCTTAGGCACCTTCTCACAGCTGTTATTGTACAGCTTCACTGACCAAGTCAGGAAGCAGAGCAGAATGAGACATGTTTAGCACAGCTATCTACCAGCAAGAGTTCAGATCTCCCCATGATTTTGAACAGCACTGCTATGACATTAGGAAAGAATGAGCCTAGGAACCAAGATTAGCTTCAGTGGCTGCCTGCAGCCAAGCACTGGGGAGCAGCGGACAGTTCCAGACTAAGCTAGCTGGATCTAGTCTGGAGTATAATATTAAGATAATGTGATGATTCGATTTCTTTCTCTCCCCTAGTAAATGGTATGAGGATATCTACCATAGCTGTCAAGAATGTTTGTACATTAGTCTCTCATTTCTCTTTCTCTGGAGATTGGTTGCCGGATAGCAGCTTCATTCTTGTTCAATCCCTCCATAGCTGCAATTATTATATTCCTAATTTTTCTTATTTATGTTATTGTTATAGCTTCTACTAATAAATGCATTATCTCTGCTTTCCTACAAAGCCCGCACAGTTGGTGGAAGATTGTGGATAACTACATTGTTCTCTTGTCCATTGGGAATTTAGTGAGAGAGCAGTAGTAAACTAGCTTTGCCTACTCTAAATCTAAGTTCTTCCGATGGAGATTACAAGTGAAAGGAGCAGTATGTTCCCAGTTTAATGCTCACTTGCCATTTTGTTCATTTCAAAATGTCCCCAGGGAATATAGAAGAATTCGGTAAAGTTTTCCCAAGAAGAAAAAAAAGAATGAGAGGGACTTTATGCAGTGTTGGAGCTGAGTGATTGACATATGGAAATGTTTGAGCTTTCTCTGTCCCAATTCCAGGAAGCCAAAGCACAACACATCAACTGAGCACAGGGGTCTATCTCCTTCCCTCATTAGGGAGAGTTTTATCAAAGCAATTGGATGCTTTGTGTGAGGAAAAGAACTCCTGGGTTAAATAACTTCAGCTGGCATTGAAGTGCCCCTTCCTAAAGCCTTCATCAAATGCTGAGTGAGCACAATACTGAGATTGCTACTGATGCCATAGGCTGCATTCACTGGGGTAAATCAAGAAAATTAGGAAGTGAGGTCCAGTACTGTATCTACAACAGCATCCATAGGTCCCTAGCATGCATCCTGGCATGGTTTGGCTCCTGCTGCCCACCCTGCTCAGGTGACCTTGGTGGGACAGAGTCACTATATGGGACCACGGCAGACTCAGAGTAAAACCCAAGAGACAGAATTTAATCTGAAGCTCTTACAATGTGAAGAAGCAGGGCAAGTGCCACACTTCAGAAACAGGAAAAATATGCACTGATCCGATAATCAATTATTACTAGTAAACAAGCCAATGCATTGTAACATTGCACAGGAGCTGTACACTTCCTGCAGTCCTTACTTGAGCCTGACCCTGCAAAGAGGCCTGGAGTCAAAGAAGCAATAAAAGACAAATGGTTGAACGAAGGTTTCACCAGGAAAATACTGAACTCTGTTCCCTATGAGAACAGGTAACCATTTTGATATTTATCTTCTAGCTTGGGATTTCAGGACTGGGGATTTGGGAGGGAAGTGTGGTTAAGATTTGTTTGTTTGTTTGTTTGTTTGTTTTAGGAGATTTTTGTTATCTACTATGGACTGTTCCAAAATGACAGAATTTTGTTTCAGAAAATGTCACATCAACTTTTCTAACCACGGATAAATTCTGTGTAAGAGGAAACATCCTTATAGAAATGCTTATATCCATTGTATCAGTAATTTTTTTTCTCAACATGCCTCACAGCTGCCACTAATTTCTAGACAGTGTGCTTCTAATCCTTTCCTACAAAACTAGGTCTCACATTGCCACCTGAGGGAACAACATTTTTATATTACACTGAAGTTCCTGTTATTCTAATAATTTTTATTCTCATCCATCTTTGTAACTGGCTTTAAATAGTCTCCAGTTTTTCTCACTAAGGCACTTTATGGTTTTACGGTTTTAAGATTTGGAGTCTCAGAATCCAAGACTGACATATTTCTGCTGTGCCTTTATTAGACTTTACTACTCACAGAAGCCTGTGAGTAAAGCAATTATTGTAACAAAACATGTTTTATTTCACAATCTGATTTATATAAAAATTAAAATCCCACTGTACTTTCTTTAGTTCTTTTTTTTTATCCTTCAAGATTTTTCTGTCTTTGGCATTCTTCCTGTCTTCTTATGTACATGCGCACACATTATCTGTCTGTTAATCCATTTCAGGCTACTGTACTGAGAACTGAAATATACACACTTGATTAAAATGAGAAAATTTTTCAGGCTTAATCCTGGTGGGTGTCCTTTCAGAGTAATCAATTAAATCAACAATAGAACATTTAATGATGCAGTAACGGAGCCTCAGCCCAGAAGTGAAGTTAGCACAGCCAGACGAGGATCATTGCAAAACTGTGTATCAGAACTTGCTGTACAATCAACTTAGCTACAATCAACTCCAGATACATCACAGGAAGTGTATTTACTTACTGTAAATTCTGACACTGTACCTGGACACATCCTTTGTACTTAAATATTTTTTCCTAATTTTTCAGACTTTGCCCCAGTGACCTGAACTCTGTTGTTTTAAACTACATGACTGAGTTTATGGAATTCAGTCTTTCAGAAGTTATTAACATTTTAATAAATAACAGACCCTCTCCTACCATGGCTTCTTATTACTTATTACTGAAGAAACTGCTCAGGTACCAGAAAGACCACAAAAGTGCTCAGGTAAGATATACTGGTCATGCCAGGCATAAAGTGCTCCCTTGGTTTTTATGAGGAACAATACAGTAGCCTCATAGCACATGTAAAAAAGGTAGTTGTCCACACAATGGGGGGAAAGTCATCAAAAATAGTTGTGAAATTGCAGATTTGAGTGCAGTCTTGTGAAAACTACATTCTGGCATTCTCAGAAGTGATTAATTTATGAGATTTTTTTTTATTACCAGAGATAAATATACAATTTTTTGTGACTAATGAATTTTTAAAATGAGCTGTTTGTTTTAATGGGATTGAGAATTATTTTACCTTACATATAAGATTACTTCTCCATCGGGAAAAGGATCATTAGCATCTCAGTGACCTCGTCATCCCTTCCCTTTCTAACTGGTCTGTGAGGACCTAATCCAAAGTCTGGGAAGTGGGAAACTGTTAAAGCTGTAAAATCTTTTCCCAACATCTTTATTTTTTGTAGTTCTACCACTGTATCTTGTGCTCATACTCCAGCTCCAACTCACTCAGGGGCACGGAGTGAGATCAGAGGTGATAAAGATTTTAAAAATAAATTCAAAAAATTATGGTAATCACTGGTAAGGCCACAATTAGTCAAAAAGGCTGTAAGCGTTCCTTTTACAACCATCTCCACTAAGGGGTTCACAGCTCAGCAATAAAAATTTTGCTTCAGGCAGAAACTGGCAGACAGGAAGCCAAATTCCAGCTTCTAACACAGAAGTGCAATGGGAAAAGTTTCAGCTACAAAACAACACACATCAGAGATTAGCCCCCCCATTCAAAGCCTTTGCCCCGGAGAAGCTGTATTTTGAGAAGGTCCAGTTGACTCCTCTAGAAATTATTCAGATGAGCTTGAGCAGATCCAGATCTCAATCGCAGCACACAGCCCCGAGGTTGCAACAGTCTGTGCAGTGTCTGCAGACAGAACCATAACTCAAAAATATGAGCTGGGGAGTGTGTGTGTGCATGGTTAGGGAGAGGAGGTTTTCCTTCACATATGTGAATTTTTTTGTGTTACAATTTTAAGTAGGATCTGCTAACTCATAAGTGACTCAAAAGGACCTATATTGTGAAGGCTATTGACCAGCTTTCTTGTACCTCTGGATATCAAGCTGATTTACAGCCAGCAGAGATGTAGCCTTCCAGGCAAGTGGTAGTGTTTCATGTCCTGTATGACCCCTTTCAGCATCCTAACCGGCTGGAAGAGGGAAGTGATCTTGCAGATAAAGTTTCAAGCCAATTAGGAGTCTCTGTTACTTCTTGCCACTCCTGGCATCCAAAATGCCCTCTTAAGGCAGAGAGTGAAGCTTAATTCAAGCACAGGCACCAAAAATAGCTTTGATTGTAAATTATTAATACTACTGATTATTGTTTTAAAGTACTAGTAAATATACTTTCCAGGCAGGGTGCAAAAGAGGGGAAGTTTAACAGAGGAATGACAGACATTTTCTTCCCCTGTGTTGATATTTTCCAGTCAAAGGTTTAAATCCAAACCAATACAGACTCAAAATAACCTGATCAGCTCTCAGCTCAAAACAGCAGTGACTTTCACAGAATCGTGGGATCACAGACTGGCTGAGGCTGGCAGGGATCTCTGGAGATCATGACTCAACCCTCCTGCTCAGCCAGGGTCACCTAGAGCCAGTTGCCCAGCACCTTGTCCAGACAGCTTTTGTCTCCAAGGATGAATACTCCTCAGAGTCCCTGGGAAACCTGTGACAGTGTTTGGTCACCGTCATAGTGAAAAAGTATTTCTTGATGTTCATAGGGAACCCCTTGCGTTTCAGTTTGTGCCCATTGCCTCTGGTCCTGTCACTTTCAACCACTGAAAAGAGCCTGGCTCCTTTCTCTTTGCACCCTCCCTTCAGATATTTGTATATATTGATGAGATATCTCTGAGTCTCCAGGATGAAGAGCTTCAGCTTTCTCAGCCTTTCCTCATAGGAGAGATATTCCAGTTGCTTAATCTTTTCTGTGGCCCATTGGAGTCTCTCCAACATGTCCATGTCTTTCTTGTCCTGAGGAATCCAGACCTAGGATGCAGTACTCCTGGTCTGGCCTCACCAATGCTGAGCAGAGCTGCTGGCAATGCTCCAGATGCAGCCCAGGATACCAGCAGCCTTCTCTGCAGTAGGGGCATGTTGCTGGCTCTTGGTAAACTTAGTGTTCACCAGGACCTAAAAACTGATTTCCAGCCAAGTGGCCCCAGCATATCCTGGTGCCCAGGGTTGTTCTCTCCCAGGACCAGGACTTTGCATTTCCCCTTGCTGAACTAAACTTAGCAGGACATGTCTAGCATGTGAACTGGGGGTCTGTTCAATTGTGTCATATCACAATTCCTCATTTCTACAGCTTCCCCATGTCCCTTTCCACGTAGCTCCCAGGTGTGCAGTTCTTTCTTCTGCTCCACAGAACAATGATGATCTACAAATCTTCACATGTTTAATGTGAGGAGTTCTTAAATTTGCAGGCAGAGCTCCCCTTTGATGGTTTCACAGGGAAATGACTCACTTTTATGGGGACATCTTTGCTGAGAACTTGAAATACAGGCACAGCCTAGATGCCTAAATTTGTCAGAGTGGATTCTACCATAACTAATACCTTCAAATATCTGTTCCTAAGACATAGGAATTAAGAAATTAGAACAGAAAAATCCATACTCTCTTTTTCCTTGTCATTAAAAGTTTGTTTCCTCGTGTTTGCCAGCACAAAGTTTGTAAATGCTACCTTTAAACTCATAAACACAAAGCCTGCTAGTAGTACAGTTAAGAAATCATTCTGTTATCAAAGAGTGTAAGCTCAGTTTTTGCCCCAGGTAACCACTCTACATCATTTGTTTCTTATTTTTTTCTCTCTACTCCCTCTTATATTCTTCTCTATTATGAAAATCAGTGTTTCTCCCTTGCTAGTACTTAGGCTGTGCAAATATTTGCAGTTAATAAATATCACATCTCGATCATTTCTTATTCAAGCCTTTTGCACAATTAATCTCCCCAGGAGCTCTTTTAAATCATGACTATCAGTGCTACCACGTTATGCTAGTTTCTCCAACATTCAGTAACATTCATATTGCCCAGCAAGGATGGGGTTTGATAAAAAACAGGGGAGAAAGAGAGGAAGGCTTGCTAAGAAATCATGTTGGGCATTCTTACTCAATCACTGCTCTTATTTTTCTAATATCCTCTGGCCTGTTCTTCAGCTAAAGCTACTTTATGCACATAGTTGCACAATGGCACAACTTAGCCCTAAGCATGTGCAAAGTATATAGGGAAAAGAGAAGAATACATCTCTTGGATCCCAAGACGAATCCCCACACGGGTGGCATGACGTTTTTGGGCAGAGGCAGAGCCAAGAGCAGCCCCCAGCTCCCTTGGAGACTAGCCCACACTGCTCTGGTGCAGCTCTCAGAGGAGGCAACTGGCAGGGGATTATCTTGGGGGAAGGATTCTCTGCCTTGATCTAAAAGAGGCCAAATTCAACCACCTCTTTGGCAGGCTAGAATGCACTTCCCCGACCACCCGGCCACAGAGTTGAAACTGAGGAAGAAGCATGAAGATTCTTAACTGAGTGTGAGGGGGAAATTTCCCATTTTTTATTCTTCTTATTGAGAGCTTGATGTTACTGGAGCTTAATTACAACAGCATGGGCATTTGATATTTGTATTACAAATTATGCCAAGGATATTTCAAAATGCATAGATAGATGTTCTCTCTATTCTGTATAAAGCCAACTATTTGCTATTTATTACTAGCAGTGTATGATCCGTCTTTAAATCACATAATTTCCTTTCAACTCTCCAGATCTTGCAAATCTATGCATCTGCTTTAACTTTAAGGATGTGGGTAGTTTCACTGAGCTCAACAAGACAACTTGAGCATATAAAATTAAAGCACAAAAATTAGCATTTGCATCTAAATGAGTTCAAATTTAAATCTAAATTACAGAAACGGATAAGTAACAACTAACAGTCACAAGTAAAATGAAGCAACCTGAAAACAAATTGTCATTCATTTACCTTATTTCTGTCTAGGACCACAAAGACTATTGTGTATTCCTGCCTGTGTATGAAAAGATATATTTACGGGGGCCTAATATTTATAAAGGAACAAATTTAGGGTAAAAAAATACTCCAGTATTTTTGAGCAAATTAGAAACCTCCTCTCCCCTCAGTGAATTGTAGAGAAAGTTGGCATCTGGCTCTTCTGAATATTTTGTCCAGAAAGAACCAAACATATCAGATGTCAACACAAATGGAAAAGTAATTGCATTCATAACAATGCTTATGAATAACATGCAATAAAAAATTCCACCAACAAAATCAGTCCAAAACATTGTTTGGAATTCAAATGCATTTTCACAAACCACTGCATTAAACTCATTCCAGGCAGCTGAATATGCTATGGTTTTTCACACAATACCAAGAAACATACAATTTCCTGGGGACAAATTTTCAGCACAACTTCTAATCTACAACTGAAAAAAAAAACGTTTGTGGAAATTACTTTTCATGTACAAAATCCCTGTGTTTGATAAACCAGTGTGAGTCATTGTATTTGCAACATCTCTTTGTATACACAAGTTAACATTTGTACATGCAAATAATAGTTTTAGTGGATGCAAACAGATGTGAGCCTCATTTTTCTGTGTGGAATTAGAGAAGTCTGCTGAAAGCTTTACTCTGAAAAAAGCATAAGATCCTTTCCATGTTCAGATTTGAGCCATAAGTCACTGGATAAACTTAAAACACAGCCTGTCCTTTTATGCATCGTAATTTCTTCAAGCAACGTATTTACATTTTATGTGTTCTGTTGCAGAAGAGGGAGCCTTAATGATCACAATTTGCCATCCAGAACTTTATTGCTAGTCCTTGCAGAAAAGAGCATTTCTGCCAAAAACTTCCTGCCCAGGTGCTTAACCAATTAGCTCTTAAGAGGTCTGGCAGTAAAACCAGTCATGGCAAGTTTTCTGATATACTGTATATAAGGTGACAGCTTGCAAAATGTAAGACGAAAATTTGTTTTCTTAACTAGCACTGTGTAAAATCCTGGGAGACTATTTGATTGCATAGCCTAAAATACTTATGACATCTCAAATTCACAATTGATCTAGTGTGGTTTTAACAATATGTTGTCAGCTTAAACATATTGTGTTTCTTTTTATAAATACTTCTACAATAATTTCCTTAATTGTGATTGGGTGCTGCAAATATGTAGGAAGGATGGGGTGACCCCACAAGTTTGAGGTTTGGGGCCCTTCAAATTTTTCCAAACATTTTTGCTAACTCACATGTAAGCTTTCAAAAGTGCCTTTTCTCCACAAATTACATCCACTCTTTATAACAGCATGTTAGATTAAAAACATATTTTTCACATGGGGAGTACTTTTCGATGCAAAGAATAGAAGAAAACCATGAAAGATAAATAGTATAGTAAAACAAATTACATCTCTAATTCTGGAAACAAAAAGTTTGTATTACAGAGGTGAAAAGATTGAAATTCACTACAGATAATTCTCGAAGTGATAGCATAATGATAAAGTGAGTCTGTCAAAGATGACATGGAGAGCAGCATAAAAAAGCTTGATATTGAACTGGAATATCCATGTGGATAGTTGTCTTGGTTTTAGAAACTACATTAGAGCATGGTGCTAATAACACCGAGGTTGTGGGTCTGATCCCCGTATGGGCCGTTCACTGAAGCGCTGGACTTGATTGTCCTTGTGTGTCCCTTCCAAGTCAAAATATTCTGTAATTTTACATTTCAGAAATATAATTTGCAGGAGTTCCAGGCCTAAGAGAATATGGTCTATGACAGAAGCAGTGCACAGCACAATCATCTTATCACAGGAGTTAGTTCTGTAGGAAGGGGTTTATTTCACTGTGCAGTCCTTGATTTTCACAAGATTTTGATACCTGAAGCTTGGTGTGTATGAGGCTGCCGTGGTGAGGACTCTGAAAACTGGGAACATGGGACAGACAAGTGACCTACATAGGAGAACATATGCCCATGTGCATGGAGGATGCTTGTAGGAGTGAGGGTAACACCACTGCAGCAAGGAGTGAGTCCTGAAGCCCATTTTCTTGTTGGGATGAGCAGCTCCACAGAGGTGTTCCTGTTGCCATTCCACTGCAAAACCTTCCCAGATCTGGTCTACTCCTGTGCTTATTACTTACCCTCACAACAAACAGCAAGAGTCTCATGACAACCTTCCTCCTGGGTCAGGAGTGGCTCACAGCATCCTGTAATGTATTTGCTTTGCAGCACGAGCTCTGTGGTACCTTGATCTTCTTTACACATCTGTTAGCAGACTCTGTGAGCCATAAGCCATAACCTGTAAGGAAGTGCTATGGGCTCTCCAAAGATAGCATTCTGGTTTCCAGTGGATTTTCATGAAAACTTTCTCCCTGTGGTCTGTGTAGTAAAAGGAAGGGTCTGACAGCCTATATACAACTATGTTTCAGGAAGAACCTCTGGCATGAGACCCGCTCAGATGAAATGTTGATTTGTGTAAAAACAAGATATCCCATTGTACATGTTATACTGTGGAGTTTTTTAGAGTTTGGGGAGCTTTTTTGTCCCTTACTAATCAAACAGTGTCTGATCATTTTACAGAAGAAAAATGAAATAGAAAAACACAGTATTAATCCTGATGAACAGTTCAATAAGGAGTCAGAAATTAAGATTTTCCAGAAGGATGAAATGGATGCTCTGGAAAACTTCAGGAATTATGGCAATAAGGCATTTCCTTCTTTACTAACTCTGGCAGTGCCAGATGTTATTCAAGAAGATGAGATTGCAATTACAGTGGAAAAGCAAGACAACTTGTCAAAAGGTACTGTTCTGAAATAAGTCTCGACCTCTTAGTCCAAAATAGTAAAAGGGTATCTGTCTAAGAAAAAAAAAAAAGGAACACAGTTCCTGAAAATGCTAGGAACATCTTTGCATTTTGTTTTGAAATTACAAGTATTTTGAGCAGTTGTTTCCCAGGCTTAAGTCTGGTGACAGACATAATTTTGCTCAGGTTAAAAAATTAACAGGTGAACGCCTAATCCCGTACATACTCAGCAGTACTAATTACAAATAACTGTTCCATGTCATTGTGTAGGTTAGTCCCTCTATGGGTCACTCATAAGGATGACCATGGGATAGTACTAGTACTGCTAAGGCACTTCCAGGAATAGATATTTATGAGAGAAAAAGGCATTTATTTACATTCCCAGAATGAACCTGAGCATGATGCAACTTCACTATATTCAATAAGGGGTTGGCGTAATTTTCCGTAGTCTCAAAAATATAGAAGATGCAGAGTACTGGATAATTAAAATCTAGATCCGAATTAATTCTGCTCCAGTTATTTCACCCCCACAGCTACTCACATGGTTAAACTAATTGATAAATATCCCCAGAAGCATAAATGGATAGGTTGCCCAGAAAAGTTGTGAATGTGCAATGCCTGGAAGTATTCAAGGACGGGCTGCATGGGACTCTGAGCAACCTGGTCTAGAGAAAGGTATCCCTGCAGGGGGGTTGAAATGAGAGGTTCTACAAGGTCCCTTCCAACTCAAACTATTATATGATTATTATATGATTCTATAGTAGTCACTAAAATTAAGCCAGACAAATTTATGCTGAGATGCTAATCTAAAAGTGACCATTGGCTACCTGCAGATCACCATTTGCTTTAAATCATTGGTGCAAAATTTCATTCTATGTCAAGATCCACTTTTATTTATGCCTTTACAAATACTTACTTTGTTATGGGATGACACTGATTTGATATTAACATGTTATTTTCCTGAAAATATCATTCTAGCAGAAGCTGATCTGATTTATCTTATATTTTATTTAGTTTCCAAGTTTGCAGGCAAAGTGTTGGTCCACCTTGGGCCTCCTAAGCCATCAAGCAAAAATACGCCATGTGAGCCCATTTATCAGCCACTTTTGGACTCTCAGAAGAATCAGAGTCATTTTGAAGACTTGACAGAGGCTGGAAAACCATGTCTTCATGAAAAATCACCATCCACACCAACAAATAAGCAATCTTCCTTTTCAAACATCCAAGCAATGACAAGTACAAGCAAAGTGCCTCTACGGTCCCTGATGGAAAACAGAATTATTACCAGAAGTCCTTTACGTTGTCAGGACATGAGGTTTAAAGATCTTTTAAAGGCAGTGGATGAAAACATTTACATCCCAACAGAGAGGCAACTTGATAAAGATGTCACTGACCTCACAATTCACTCTCCGCAGTTGCCACCTTTCCCCAGGCTGCGACAAGCTGCCCTGAGAGAAACGCTGCCTAGGAAGATTTCCTTGCTAGGGGCATCACAGGAACATACAAACATCTGCCCTCTGGTTATTGTCAGTGGTTCAAGACCATCAACCTTCCCCGTGCTCCAGCAGCAAATGTTTACCATAGGAAGTATGAGGCAGTTTAAAGAAAACCCAACTCATTTTTTCAACAAGAAAACTAAGAAAAACTTTATTCAGCTCAGACACATACCTACAACTACAGATCTAAATCTTCCAGTTTTATGTCCACCACAGCAAACGAGGCTGGGGAAGAAAGCTGAGATTCTAAGATTAAATTTTACATGAATAAAGCACCCACAGAGCATCACAAGAAAAGAGGGTGAGGTGGCCAGTAAGAAACAAAGAAGGACAAAAACAGAGAGCAAGAAAAGGAAAGCAGAAGAGATTAATCCAATCCTAAAATAAGACTCCTTCAAAGACAAAAGGATAACAGAATTAAAGCTATATATCTCTGGTATTGACCAAACACTGGACTACAAATTTTAAGGAGCACACTTAAGATACAGAAAAACTGATGCTACTGTAACAGAACAACATCATGTATATTTAGGCACAAAAGTGGACACTTAATGCAGACGATTAAATATTTGGTATCAATACATATATTGTCCCAAACTTGTGTCACTTGTACTTACGCATTTCATTAGGGAAATAAACCTGGGGTGGCAGTTTTCGTTAAGTTATGAAGATAATTCAGAAGGTAAACAAACAGTAACAGTGATGAAATAAACAATTTTGAGTGGATTGCCGTGATATATAAAATGGCACTGATCATTTATTTGTTACTTTACTTGTTTATCAGTTTTAGCTGTGTGTATTCCAATTAATGGAGACCTTACAACCTAACTTCCCTGAAAGGAACAAATCGTCATATTTTCTTTGTAAATTTAACTGTAACTGTCTGCCTTTGCAACATTTGTCCCTGATACTGAAAACATGCATTTGCTTTCAGTTTCAATGTATTATGCTCCTCTGTTAGATTTTAATTGTTCTAAGCTTTGAGACTGTTTCTATCCTAAAACAAGTTTTATATCAATTTAAATCCCTTAAGTTTGAGAGATTTGAACTTGATTGACACTAACAGAGGTGAGAATACAATGGGAATCTTCATATTTGCTGCTCTGTAAGCTCCCCGTAAAAGATGCACAAAGGATTTCTAAGTAATACAAGATAGATATACAAAGAACATCAGCAAGAAAGAGTTGCAGCAGAAGGCATAATCGTATGAGCTAAACTCAAGGTAAACTCTGACAAGCTCCATAGTAAGCATTTGGTTACACGGAGCAGGACCAAACCTGTTGTCCTGTTTTAATCTGTCTCACCTTCCCCTACTGTGCTGGGAACACATTCCTGGGAGCTTTTCATGGTCCACACAGTCCTGCAAAAATTGTCACGCACCTCAGTGAGGGCAGTGTACACCAACCCACAGGGTGCTAGACATGCCACTGTCTCCCAGCTGGATTGGAACAGTTATTGTGGAGCCCTGCTCTCAGCCAGACCTGAAACAACCTTTGAATAACAGAGCTATTTTTAATGCAGTACGTCTTTGATGACCAGGAACAGACTTTTCCAGTGTGGATGCCCTGTGGGATTATGAGTCTTACCAGCAAACTTGCTCCTGCATGGGCTTCTGTCTCCATGGGTCCACAGGTCCTGCCAGGAGCCTGC
Organism: Lophotriccus pileatus; assembly: GCA_035583135.1. NCBI lineage: Eukaryota > Metazoa > Chordata > Aves > Passeriformes > Tyrannidae > Lophotriccus > Lophotriccus pileatus. The sequence goes on along the minus strand of JAWWES010000115.1, from coordinate 80,030,159 downwards.
TCCAGTGTGGAGTTCCCATGGGGCCACAACCTCTCCTTCAGGCATCCACCTGCTGTGGTGTGGGGTCCTCCACAAAGTGCAGGGGAATCTCTACTCCAGCACCTGGAGCATGACCTCCCCTCCTTCACTGACCTTGGCGTCTACAGAGCTATTTCTCTCACATATTCTCTCCCAGCTGCAGATTGTAGAAAAAGATTTTTTTCTCCTTCTTAAATCTGTTATCTGAGAGGCACTACCACCACTTCTGATAGGCTTGACCTCGGCCAGTGGCAGGTCTCTTATAGCCAGCTGCCACTGGCTCTGTCAGACATTGGGGAAAGTTTCTGGCACCTTCTCACAGAAGCCACCACACAAACTCAGTAAAGGTTTTTTATTTCTAGGAGTGGTTTACTAAAAAACAGGGGAATATACCTTTTTCTGCCCTGTCTGGCCCTTTAAAGGTAACAAGGACACAATTTCTGAAGGAGCATTGAGATATTTCGTTACATCTATTCGTTACAGCAGCTCCTTGTACAAACTAACTTAACACAGAGCGTCTGCTGGAACTGATACTGGATCTTTAGCTCCTTCAAGTCAGTCTCTACAAGTAGATCCTGCTATTTTCATGGTCTGTCAATGCAATCACAAGAGATTTCCAGCCCTCGATGTCATAGGTTTTCCATTTACACATAGGAAATAGCACCTTTTACTTCTATCCCGTTTCTGAGTCATATTAATAAGTTCAAATGCTTTATGTATTACCAGTTTCAATGCTGTTCTGTTTTTCAAATCACAACTGTTTTCATGTCAGCAAAAGAATTTCAAACCACAGGAAATTCTGAGGATGAAGAATTAATATACACTAAAAAAGAGCTATCAGGAAGCAGAATCAAACCTACAGTTGGAAAAATATGAAAAAAAAAGTCACTGCTTTCATGCTCCACTTTTAATTTCATCATTGTTTAAAGACATAAATGAACAAGATTAATAATTCAGCCAGTAAAGGAATGTCCATTTAGCCTTTGAAAACCCCTGAATAATTGAGAAGTTCTGACATTAGATAGCCTTTGTCATACTGATCCATCCACCCTGGGTAAAACACTGAAGAGAGAATGAAGTGACTGACCCATTTGCTCACAGTCCTCTCATATTACAGTTTATGAACAACAAAGCACCAAAATCAGAAGGTCACAAAAAGAGAAAAAGCAGCTCATGTTCACCAGTTATCTGTGCCAGCAAGATGATCAGAAAGGGCAAACAGGAGCATTTTGTTCTAAACGCAGTGTTAAAGCTACAACACCTGACCTGCAACCCAAGGAAATCCACTCCTTTGACTTCCCTGTGCTCTAATCATAGAGTATGTAAAAGGTTTAAGAAATTCAGAAGACATTCATCATATAAAAGGCATTTTAAAAGAAATCAAGATTTGCCAAACTGACAGTAAGCGTGAGAAATATATAAACCCCATACTTCTTTCTATAAAGCAGCACTTAAAATTTTTATGCTTCCTATATGTAACATGCATTTGCCTCACTCATCTAACTGAAATTAAAACCTTTCACTATCATGATGATAATGAACTATATACACCTTCCTCTCTTTCAGCACTTTTTAGTTCTGGTCATTATTTTGGGTTACAGATTATATAGATAAATACTACAAAAAACGTAAGGTAGAGAATTTAAGAAACACCATCTTCTTAAGAACAAATACTTGAGATTTCTGCTAGGACTTCTGGCATAAAACGTTCAGGAATGAGAATCATGCACTATTTTCCTGGTTGTAGTATGTAGGCTCCAGTCTGTTATACATACGTAGAGTGAAAATCAGAGGAGGCTTTCAGAAAAGAGATATTTGCAGCAAGGAAAGAGCTCTCATAGAATCTAACATGTCTTAGCATCACACAGGAGAGTGGGCAGAGGGGCAAAGGGAACAAATAGAGCTAAACACCATAAGGCATAGTCAGGTTGAGATTTTGAGAAGCAAAGAGGGTCCTGCAGCTGGACTTTGCTTACCCAATGTTAAACAAAGGAGACATCTCTGACTAAGATAGTTGTCCAGAGTCTTTTGTAGTCACTGGAGATTATGAATGTCTGGAAAAGAGGAAAAGTAAATTCAACTTAGAGGTCCTTGAAAAGACTCTCCAAAGGTTGCACAACTGCACTGACATGAGGATAACTTGATCCAATATTTTGGGCTTTGAGCTTCCTTTCAAAGACTGAGGAACAAGAACTGAACGTTTATTTCATCTCATGAATGTTATAGGTGGCAGGACTCTTTCTTGACCTCTGCTGGACCATAATAGTAGAGTTTTAAGTCTTTATCTGGAGCATGTACCAAAGGCTCAGAAAGGCAGAAGAGAGGATCAAATGGGACCTTAAACCTAATAAGCTCCTGCTAAGCAGGAAGATATTTTACTTGGGACATCTGTATTTAGTAACCGTAACAGCCTTCTGAGGCCAGAAAGAAGACTGAAAGCCACTTTTTATAAATGCTTTCTTAGAAAGTAAGTCCTCTGTAAAGCAGAAAGTGTTCCTCTATTTAGACAAAAGAAGGATTTAAGTATCAATCCCATCCATTGTAACAGCTCGAGCAGGCAATGAAAAGAATAAGGGACTATGTTACACAAGTCTTTTCTATGCTAATAAATTCTTAACTCACATCAGCAGTTTCTGCAGTAGGACCTACACTTCAGTGGGAGCAGAATGAAAAGCAAGTGTTCCCCAGCAAAGAAGGAGCCCCTTGATTCAGACCTTCAGAATGTCTTTCCAGTGAAGTTCTGCATACAAACCCTTGTGGGTATGGCAGTATTTTAAATTACAGAGAGGTCTCTTTCAAAGAACACAGCCAGTCCTTCTGCCAGACAGCCACTCTTGGCCAGCCTATACCCTTTCCTAGCAAGACCACTAATTCTCACGTCATGGAGGCCCCCCTCTTTGTAGGCATTTCTACATGCTACTTCCCATATGCTTTAATAGCTCAGGATTTCTTTTGCAACTAAACCAAAAAATAAATCCCCATGATGATTGACATATAAGCCACATGCATTTACAGGCCTTTACACTTTGGGTAACATAGAGAGGTGCAGAGGATATGCTGTTACATGATGGATATGAAAGATCAAATGACACACTGTGTTTGTCCATAATGCCTCCCTTTTATTACCACAAGACCACCCCTTTCCTCAGACATCCAGTGAGACAGACAAGTCATAGAGCTGATGATACGGTCTTGTTATTACAAACCTTCTGGAGAAAGAAAACCATGTTCCAGTCACTTCGCTGTTTTCATCAGGAGCGAATGACCCAATCCTGCCGCTGAGATGATAATTTATGTTTCAGAAAAACCACCCCAAACTGTTAGAAACCCACTGTAAGGGTACCCTGATCCAGTGTGCCTGGTTTTCTTCCAAAAAGTTAATTATCTTCTTTCCACAAAAAAAAAAAAAAGCAAGCAAGCATCCCTTGTGTTCCCAAAGGCAATTCTTTGAGAACAATGGGCATTTGATAGACCTCTATGCTCATTAAATACATAGTAAAGATGGCAAAATTTCCCAGAAAGCCAGGAATATACTTAGCAGTGACTGAAAGTCAGTAAAATCATGGCTGTCATATGGCTATTATGTTATCCTGATAGATATCAGCATGTGAAATTATCAATTATTGAACATCTGAGCTCAAAAGGCACAGCCTGCAATTACAGATCATGTATTACACATCTCTATGCAATACAAGAAAGAATTCATACTCTGCCCTTTCTTGCTGCTTTCTCTGCAGGAGTCTCTCTGCTTCTATGTCTAAATCTGCTTTTGCCCTGTGGATACAATACAAGAAATTCCAAGCACAGATTTCAATGTATAAACATATTATGTGGCATGGTAAGAGAAGAACCTCATAATAGCCCAGTTTGGAAGAACCAAGCAAAAATTTGCTTACTAATAACTAAGGGCTGGGATTTTTACCCTTCTACAAAAACAAGGAGAGCAAAACCACGGCTTTAAGCTTAACCAAGTTTGTTGCCATTGTACCATATGGTCTCTACAGATTTTCTCACTTTAATTCATCTTATGAAAATCAATGCTTGCGCACCATATCCTTGCTTTTGCTTTCCTGTGCCTATCGTGGACCCAGAATTTGCATGTTGGAAAAAACAAGTTCAGTTCAGTGTCTGAAATAAAAATGAAATCTCCCTTCAAATGTCACAAAGTTGCTTAAAAATGTTAATCTCCTTATTTTTATGATGTGTTTAAAATTAAATGTTCCCATATGGGCACAACACGGCAAGCCATGCCCTTCCATTTAAATAGCCTGTTTACTTTAAAATCTGAAACTAGCTACAAATTTAAACCCTTTTGCTTTTGTCCACCTGGAAAAAATTATTAAATTCTTAAGTCTGCCTCGTAATAGGAGCAAACACCGGAGAGTGTGAATTCTTAGGTTTCAATATCTATTTTTAAATTGGTTTTCATGTAAGATTTTAATTTAGACTTAATAGGATTCTAATTGCACTTTTTAAAAAATACTAGTTGATTATTGAAGACATATTTCTGCAGGATTAACTTACACAACTTAGACTTTTAAAATATTGTTTTAAATAATAATTTGGTATTTTATGGTTTATGCTACCAAATCTAAATATAGTAAATGTAAAATAATTACAGAATGATTGCAAGAAATTAGCATATTGAAGATTAACCATTCTATGAGAGAGGCACATCTATGTAACCATTCAACATCAATAAGTGTCTTCTGAAAGCTGTGGATAATTAACTTATGATGAGTGCATAGTTATAATTTAACATTAAATGCAATTAAAGCCAATCAAAAGTTTTGCCAATTGACATAGAGCTCAGAAAAAGGAAGGAAATGCATTAGCATGTTAATTAAATGAGCTGTGCAGCTTCAATTCTCAGGTGTGTCTCAGCTGCTTTTTACCACTTCAGTGGTGCAAAAGAGCCAGAGACCCAGCAGTCTTGCTCTCATGATGATTCTCCACCAGGGAAAATACTGGATAATTCAAAGCAGAAATAGTGGCTGCATGCCACCTTCCCTTCTTCAGCTGGAGGGTGTAGTATCGATACCATGTTCCTCCTGCTGCCAGATTTACTCTTCAGGCCCTTAAGTAGCCAAGATTAATTTATAATAGCTTTACAGCAGCCTAAATATCTATAAAGTCATTTTTGCCTCGGTAATCTGGCACTGCCTACTATAGAGGATCAGGGCCTTTAAGTACAGGAAGGTCTTAATTAACTGTTGTCTAGGGCTAACTGTAGGCTTTAGACCTGGATTGAAAAGGCATTAAAGTCACCTGGAATCCGTTCCTCACCCTTGCTGGAAGCCACGCAGACTCTCAGCGTGTTGCAGATTCCATGGAAACACCGCTCTTTTGGCAGACAAGCAGCTCCTGGGATAGTTATTACAACAGATATTATAGGAAGGACTGCACTGGCTGATGAGATAAACTATTTCTTCTTTTTCACCAATTTGTTTTTACATTTTCATAAATACTACTTATCATTCCACTCACTAATATCATGACACCCCCCCTTCCCACTGCACCCTCCACACGTTATTTAGGGCACTCTTTTTAGGAGTTTATGGGTTGAAACTGCCTTATTTGCTCTTCTCAGGTTAATTCACATGTTTTGATTTTTACCGTAACTTTGATGTCTAAAACACAAGCTAAATCAGGCATCCAAAAGCACAGCCCAGCATTCAAGAAGCACTGAGTATTGGAGGAACCAATAAAGATAACATCTGTCTTTACTCGTCTGAGTAAAACCAAAAAGAAAATCATTGCAGAACAACAACAGAAGAATGACTTGTCTTACCTCAAGTGCTTCTAAATGCTTTACAGGCATCTTCTGTACCACCTTTTTTTAGTGCTAGTTAAGAAGATAAGTGTAATCTTTGACTTCTTTATTTGACTTAATACCATTTCATGTCAGAAATCCAACTGTGCAAAACTGGTTTATGTGACAAGTCAGGCAAGCACATGTCCTCTGCACACCAGCAGGAACTTCCAAAGAGCTGGAAGATTTCTGGTGATCCACATCATCACAGGCTCAATAACTGCTTGAGACCGCATTGATGATGGAGCTCTATTCCCTTGCCATGAATCACTCTTCAAGTAATTAAAACCATTATACAAGTCAGAACACAACAAAGAATAAAAATCTGGAAACTCTGATTTTGATGCTTGATCAAAGCCCTTGCTTCTTGAGCAATGTGGTGGCACTAGCCTGCCAGGCTGCTGAAGGCAGCTATCAACCACTGCAAACATGCCACCAGCCCAGTGCAGGTTGTTAATGGCAACAGTCAATCACAAAACAAAGGTTTATTTGGAGCTGAAATGTGATTGAAGTCATTGTTTTCTAGGCTTTTGAAAATTAATGAAGACTAAGCTAATCAGCCTGCTCTGCCTTTATATTTACTGATGAGAAATATGTCCAGTGGGCAGAAGATTAATGTGCATGTGGATATATTGCTCACTGGAGTAAGAGACTGAGTGACAACAGGCACGGAAAAGGCAGAAGTACTCTTCTTTTCCTCTCAGTTTTCACTAGGCAGCTGTGTCCTCAGATATTGCACCCCCTGAAGGCAGAGTCTGTGGGAATGACATGGTATCTGCAGGAGACGAAGGCAGCATCAGGGGCAACTTAAGCAAACTGAGCACAGGCAACCTCTGGGAGCAGATCAGTTACATCTGAGTGTGCTGAGGGAGCTCGTTGACATCACTGCTGAAAGAGCCATCATCTTTGAAAGGTTACAGTAATCAGGGGACATTCCTGATGACTGAGAAAACATCAACATCACGTCGTCTTCAGAACGGGACGGCAGGATGACTCAGGGCAGTTGGCCTCACCTCACTCCTGGACAGATTACAGAGCAAATCCCCTGGGAAGCCATTGCTGATCACATGCAAGGCAAGAAGGTAATGGGGTTCTAGAAAGAGCAAATCATGCCTGACCAATCCCATTGATTTCTGTGATGAACTAATCAACTCCATGGACACCAGAAGAACAGAAGTTGTTGTACACCTTGACCTCAGCAAGGCTGATACTGGTCAATAGTACTAGTGCCTGGAGACACTCAGCCTCTTCTCAGGTGATATCAGACTTGGGGGGATTAGTCAATATGCAGGAGCACAGGCTGCTGTTCAGAGGGACCTGGACAAGCTGAAGAAATGGTCTGATAGGAAACTCCTGAGTGCTAAGGCAAACACAAAATTCTGCATCTGTGAGGCGATACCTCCACACATCATTGAAGGCTGGGGCTCAAGCATCTGGAAAACAGCTTAGCAGAAAAGGAGCAGGGTATCTTAATGGATTACAAGCTCAATGTAAGTTGGCTTGTAGCTACCACTAGGCTGATCAAACACTGGAATAAGTTTCCCAGGGTATTTTCAAAAACTAGACTGGACAAGCCATGAGCAACTGTCTGTCTTTGAGCCAGAAACTGGACTAGATAAGCTCCAGAGTTTGCTTCTAAACTGCATGATTCTGTGGCTCTGTTTTATGAAAAGACAGGCACAGATACAATTTCTCCCTGGGAATGCCCATTTCTTTCCGTTGAATGTAAGTGGAGATGAAGCTGGCTAGCGTAGACATAGACTACCCACATTTAAATGGGATCAATCACAAAGAGAAATATCAGTTTTAGAATGGAAAACTTCAGTAAAAAAAGACCCTGTAAGCATGGTATTGCAAATTAAATGTTAGTAGAGCATTAGTGTTTATTAAGGTAGATACTGCTAGATATAATTGTCCTTGAAACATTTCCTAGTTTATTAGAAGGAGATGCTTTAACTTTTGATTTCTTTCCTATCTCCTGTATTTCACTCATGAGAGCATAATTCAGTGGTGGCATGGGCTTACCAAAAGCAGAAATATATTTGAAAAATAGAATAGATAACTATGTACTTAATACATACATATATAAGCCACAATATGCAGAAACATGCATTCTTAGTTGTGTGTTTCAAACAATTTGTGCAGTATAAAATAATCTTCTATACAGTTTTAAGCATCATCTTCGAAAACCAGGAATTCCTTCACTAACATGACTGGATTCCATTCTAAGTAAGAAAGGATTATATTAGATACAGGATATTTTAAGTAAGATAATCTTGATTATGAAATCTTCTTTCCTCCCTTTGCTCCCCAGAGTATAACTTTACTGCCTTTAAGGTCTCTGGCACATCAGTATCCTTTTCCCCCAAAAATCCTGCAGTGAGGCTGACTGGGAGAGGGCTGTGGGAGAGATTCAGTCCGTGTGATTGAAGGAGACTATTAAGGTATGTATTTTAGTGACAAGGTTATGTGGCAGTGGATTGTGATTTTGTGGTATGGAGTTGTGGGATGGTGCCATTTTACCGGCTTTCCTTTGCTATTATTTTTAAAAGGGACACGAGGGAGGATGTTGGCTCACACTCTTGATGTATTTGATGGTCTTATTCGCACTTGATTGGGGCAAATTCCAGAGAACTTCTCTTACCTGTTGCACTCTTCTCTGAGGCATGAAGCATTTCTTATATGTTTTCTGGGTACATAATCTGGGGAAAAAAACATTTCCAGGCTTCTCCGAACAGAAGATATTATGATTAGTCCATTTATTAGCAGCAAAGGGTGGAAGGTATGTCACGTCTGAACATCTGATTTCTACAGTAAGCACGCCTCAAAATGGAGAAATTGAGGACCTATTTTAAAACTGCCTACTTATTCATTTAATGAATCTGAGTTTGGGTAAGAAATGTGCAGATAAGAAAAGTGTATCTCTGTACTACGTTTTCAGTAAATGCTAATACTTACATGGGAACTGGAATACTTCTGAGACTTCTAAAAGATGTGGTATATTTTTCTTTGAATATCTAACGTGGCCCATTTCACAGACCACTAAACACTTTCTAGACTTGGGTAGCATTTTCTCCATGATGTCTCCCTGTGTTTCCTGACAACAACTAGAATACTGAATTGAAGTATCAATAAATCCACAAATCACTTGCAATATACTTACACCACAGGCCCCCAAATAATTAAGTATTCTAAACATAACTTAAAAATAAATAACTTACAGTATTTCGGGGCAGTTTTTTGGGCTTTGCATCTTGCCCTGCTGCTTTTATCTGTTAGGAGAGTTTTTAACTGATAGTATTTTACAAGCAAAATTCGTTTCAGTTCAGAGAAAACTTTGGGTACATGTGCAAGGAGCTGGGGCTAAAATTGTACCACAGTTCTGTATCTTTCAAACAGGCTCAGTCTACATAGATCACAGATCTTCAGCTGCTGCAAATCAGCACAGCACTACTGCAATCAACTTTAGCAGCAGCTGGATCTCTGGCACGGAAAAAGCCTTTTTTGTTGAATTCACAGTACTTCTTCTTGTCAGCATTTCCCTCCCAGACAGTCATTCTCAGGAGCACTGATTATGGCTGCTCAAATATTTTGTGACTAGAGAGCTAGATTAATAATGACAGTCAACACACTAATGATATTTCTTTCATAATTGTTGTCTTTTGTTTTTGGTGCAAGGAACAGCTGGTCCCAGGTCCCAGCCCCATATTTCATGAGTTTTGTTGCTTCAAGTAGCAAAAAGTCAACTTTTAATCAAACATCAAAATTATGCAGGTTGAAAAATAGAAAGAACCTTCTAGTGGGATTGCTTTTAATTAACAACAGGAAAGATAAACTCATCAGGAGCAACAGAGTTATACTGCATCCTACCTCTAGGCAGAAAAATACACTGGGTAATGTCTTAGATCCTTCCTGACTTATTTTTCCGATTCAGTAATAATACTGATTATCCTTCAGTGCATGTGAATACTACAGCTCCTTCCTATATGCCATGTCAAAACATTTGTTACATGTACATCTCCTTCTTTGACATCACAGTATCACATTTGTCCTTATTTGCTGTTAGTTGTTATCCAAATCTGTGTTCTGTGCTGAAAATTCATTTGCAGCATCTCTTACAAAATTTCTAAATACCGTAAATTTATGAATTCAAGCTTTAAAACGGTCCAAAATGTTGATCTCATTTAACCAGAATTAAAGACATTCTACAAAGCACCAAATTGTCAGAAGTGAGGCAGCAACCCAAACTGGAGTTCGGAGCTAGCTGTGTATGTGGTCACAGACACTGTACCAGGGCGTGAATGGTAAATGACTCAGCCCCCCTCTGGGGGGATGGATTATAGACAGGAATTTCTGCACAATTCTGGGTATTTTAATACGAGAAAAAGACAACAGAATGATGGGTATGTGGAAAAAAAGCCATAAAAATAACTGAACAGCCAGAGGGTTTGATTTATGAGGAGACATTAAAGGAATGATGTTTGATTGTCTGCACAATGTCCAAAAGCCATATGTTATACACTTCAAGTATCTGCAGAGTGTAAACACCGAGGAAGGGAATAAATAACCTGGCTGGAACAAGAAGGTGTAACTAAAAATACAGCAAAAAATATCCTAGGGTAAATTATTTACAATGAGCTTTATTAATCAGATTTAAGTATCAGAAGAAAAGCAGAAGGAGTCTTATTGTTCCTAGTAACTTCAAAAGTAAACTGGACAAATCACTGAAAAAAAAATTATATGTCTATCTGAGGTTGGATGACAAGAGAGCTTAACAGCTGTTATTGTTTGATAATTTCTTCCTTTATGATCTTTATGAATCAAAATGCGAAAGACAAGTTGTCACTCATTCAATTGAAACAGCTATTTACCTCAATTAACCTTACTTGTCTAAATGTTAGAGCAAACAAAACACTGCCCTTAGATAAACTTCACTTCCTGAAGATATTTTCTGTCAGATAGTTTTCGACATAATAAAACCCATAGCACTGTACATTTAAAACAAACAAACAAACAAAATTGCTTTTAAACAATTGTTTAGGAAACCAAGTTGGAATTACTAACAGAAAACCACTATCTTCTGCATTTGTAATCCATGGATTACAAATCCAAGGATTTGTATCCAAGGATTCTCACTTTCCTCTGCAGCTTCAGAAAATGTTATTTTGTACTTCTCCTTTGCTGCACAGCCTTCCTGTTATAGTCAGAAAAGTTTGTTCCTTGTCAAAAAGTTGGAATTCCCATTTATTTGCCAAAGAGGAACTTGATATTCCCACTACTCTTGCACAAAGCCACATCATTATTTACTAATTCTCTCTTAGTCTTGCTTCTGTGTTTTAGAGGTGGATTAGAAGGTGCAAAAGATAAAAATGTACTCAAGATGAGCTCCAGGGAAAATTCCCCTCAAAAAAAATCTGCCTTGGAAATAATTAGACTCAAGCTCAGCCAAATAAAGGACATAAGAAACATAGAATCATAGAACAGTTTGGCTTGGAAGGGACTTCTAAAGATCACCTAGTCCAACCCTCCTGCAACAAGCTGGGATGCCTTTCAGTAGCCCAGGTTGCTCAGAGCCCCATCCAGCCTGGCCTTGAATGTTTTCAAGGATAGGGTATTTACCACCTCTCTGGGCAATCTGTTCCAGTGCATCACCACTCCCATGGCAAAAAATATCTGCCTTATATATAGTCTAAATCGACCCTCATTCAGTTTAAAGCAATTCCCCCTTGTCCTATGACCACAGGTCCTTGTAAAACATCCCCCTCCAGCTCTCTTATATGCATCTTTTAGGTACTGGAAGGTGCTGTAAGGTCTCCCTGGAGTCTTTGTTTGTGCAGTCTGGGCAACTCCAACTCTCTCTGTTTTCATAGAAGAGATGCTGCAGCTCTCTGGCCATCTTTGTGGCCCTCCTCTGGATTCGCTCTATCAAGTCCACAGCCTTCTTATGTTGGGGGCCCCAGAGCTGGATTCAGTACTCCAGGTGAGGTCCCACAAGAGCAGAGTAGAGGGGCAGAATCACCTCCCTCAGCCTGCTGGTTGCACCTTTTTTGATGCAGCCAGGATGCAGTTGGCTTTCTGGGCTGCAACTGCACATTGCCAGCTCATGTCCAGCCTCTCATCCACCAGCACCCCCAACCACTCAGCTTGGTGTCATCTGAAAACTTGCTGAGGGTACACTCAATCCAGCTGTCTGTGTCATTGACGGAGATATTAAATAGTACTGGTCCCAGGACGGACCCCTGTGAGACCCGATTGTCACTGATTTTCACCTGGACATTGAGCTGTTGACCACTACCCTCTGGATACGGCCACCCAACCAGGTCCTCATCCCCCAAACAGTCCAACAATCAAATCCATATTTCTCAAATTTAGAGAGAGGGAAGTTATGGGGTCAAAGTTCAAAGGTCATGTCAAAGGTCTTACAGAAACCCATAGGGGTGTCAACTTCCATGCTAGTCAATTATCTACTTTACAATACAGGAAAGGAGATTATATCAAGAGCCGTCTTGTTTGAGAAAAAAAGCCCAGGAGTAAACCAGTGCCTCTACATCTAGGAACCAGGGTCCACAGTTAAAAGAGGGTACAAGCCAAAATAACTTTTCTGACATGCTGATATGGCCTAGAGTACATGCTCTAAGGGGTACAGACATCAAAATGCATGTAATAGTATCTAACATAGAAACAGAATGCACTTTTTCCAAACAAAAATTTGAACGTAAATTGAGAAATGCCGCCTCAATACAGTTATCAAGATTACAGCTACCAACATTCTCCATTCAAAGCATTTCTAAAAAGCAGAGACAACATTTCCAAACTGAAGTATTTTGGGATTTCACAGTTTTTCTAATTTTTTTTGCTTTTTTTTCCCCACTACTTTCCTGCTTCTTTCTTTTCCATGCCATCCCTGAAGGAATTAATCTAGTAAGTAAAAGAAGGAAAAATGAGAAGAAAATGAGAAAAAGATCTGAGGGAGAAAAAGAAAATCAATCACTGAAAATTTATTTCAAAATATCAGGAAAGGTAAAAAAAAAACCTGAGCTCTCATCAAAATCCAATGAATGTCTTTCCATTTACTATCTCATCCCCTGATGAAACTACTTGCAGAAATCTATGAAAACTTCAGCAGAGCAGTTATTCAGCAAATGAGTGAACAAGTGGAAATCCAAGCAGACTGGGAGAGACAATTCATCCTGCCAAGCTGGCATGACCAACATGACCTGCTGGCTCTGGCTTTCTGCAAGGTTTATGCCCACATCCTTAAAAGCAGTTAGTGGGCTTAATAGGAGTCGGTGGAAATGAAGCACATACATAAAGGTTAGTCAACTAAATACCTTTGCAGACTGAGGTCTTATTTCAGTGAGGGGTACTATAAGTCACTTTTTGTTATGGAAATCAGGATTCACCACAATGCCAGTGGCAGAAATTGCCACAGAAGGTCCGAAGCCAAGCAGCTTTATTTGGAAATGACCACATCTACAGCAGCAGTTGCTTTTCTGAGTGAATGTGCACATTTACACTTGGTTCCCAGGGAAACAATTACAGGGACATTGAAATATGGAAAGATTTTTGCTGTATCACGTGTTTTCATAATAGAAAGTTTGTCCACAAACACAGTCCTCCAAAAAAGAAAAAAGAATTTTTTGAAAAGAAGTGTGACTCAAGGAAAACGGCATCCAGGGCAGAACAGAAAGTGAGCTGACAGCCCTGTGAACCCAAAACAGCCCCCAAGAAGATGTGTCTGCCAGCAGAGCCAGCCGTGGCGTCAGCCAAAGAAGTCAGCCACAAAGCCAGACATGGCTGCTGGAAAAACACATTCCAGGTCCTACACACTGTTGCCAAGTCCACTCCGTGATTATAGCCACGGACTTTGGAGAACCCAGAGGAAGAAGGTGAAAAGGAATAGGATCAACATTACCTACAGGAGGAAGAGGCAGTGCAAAGGCAACACAGAAATTACTGGTTATTCCTATTTTACTTTGTTCTTGCCCTATTTTAGTGAAGAGTCTGGCTATAGTCTTTCAAAGTTAAAAGGAGATTTTTTCATTTTTGGCAGCAAATCTAGCTTCTTAGGAAACATGATAATGGCCTTACATTATGTGACCTTATGCCCCAAAGGATTCCAAAGTTTTTTACAAACTTCAGCAGATACTTGGCCAATATATACAGGTACTTCTTCATCCACCACTAAAACGTGCTCAGCTTCTAAGGACAACCTGTCATAAATGCTCAGCAAAGCAAAGAAGCTCTTCACAGTATTTTAAGTTAGGATGTGATGAATATTTTACAATACTGATTCTGAATAAGAAGATAGAACCTAATTATATGAGCAGAAATTCAGTTGCACACCACACTTGAACTGCTTCTGTTCTACACCTGCTCTTAGACTCCTACTACAGTGCCTTTTAGTGTTACAGTTTGATGACAACCTTTCTTTTTCAAAGTCTCCTTGGGTAATGTCCTCAGCAACACAGTTGGATTCTCCTTCTCTGCTGACTGGTTCATCTACTGGATCCACACCACTGTGTTACTCCTTCACATAAGTGTCCCACCACAGTTTCCCAACCAGGTTCAACTTCTTCTGGGATAGAAATACATAAAGTCAATAAAATTCTGGGTGAAATCTTGCAGATCTCTTCCCTTTTGGTTATTTACTGTACAGTGATAATTTGCCACATGTGAGGCTTTTTTTCATAAGCACTGATGCATGTTAACTCTTTCCTCCATGAAAATAAAAGCATTTCACAAGCAGTACAAAGTTTTCAGGCCCAATATCTACCTGTCAACAGGATCATTCATCTTAGCTACAAATTGATTTGTTTTCTAACTCTATCAAAACATTTATCATTTTTACTCTAAGAATAAACACTTAAATTTCATGGCCTCTTCAAAGTCAGGAGAACATCAAATTACTTAATCCTTTAAAAAAAGCTTTCTATAGTTAAGCATATTTGTGCAAATGTCTACAGAGTTTGAGGGATTTTGAAGAGCAAAAAAATTACAAAAAAATGTAATAAAGATTTTTAAACAAAAAAAAAAAATCACAAATTCATGCAATGATGACTGTGGCTGCCATTTTTAAAGCAACAGCAGAATCCCAGATATTCTGAACAAAATAAAACCAAGCACACTTTTGAACTTCACCTCCAAGACAGGGGTCCAGGCACATATTTCTCTTCAAGGGATGTTAGCAAAAAAAGATTTCTAATTCTGGTTGCTTTCAAATTTCTGTGAGGGGCTGAATTTTACAGCTGTCACTCATGCTACATCCAATTCTGACCCATCCAGTGCTATCATGGACTTGTGTCAGAATAATTATTTTAAGAATGCCAGACTCTGATTTTTTTTTTAATTTTAAGCTTTTGAAAACAGATGGTATTTTCTAAATGTAAAATGTTTCTGGTCATAGGTAACAAATATTAACTGTCAGTCTGACCAAAATTTTCATCCTAATATTCAGCAGATGGTCCATCCATTTCAGTTTCCCTGAATGTGTCACACAGTTCTACATCGTGTATCCAAGAAAGATTCAGGCTTTCTTCATTTAGTTGATGAACTTTCACTTCACAAGGCCCAGATAAGGTCTAGCACAAGTGATAAAAATATGACAAAATCAGCTCTATTTGTCTCAGGAAACATCTCTCTAAATCAGGTACGCACTAGCCTTGAGAAACTGCTTTCAGAAGATCATGCACCTTAGAAGACTTGAAGTAAAACTAATTACAATACCTCTTAACTGTGTCATTGCACATCTAATAAAAGCAAGCAGATGTGAGAGAGTCGAGTCTGTCAGTCTCAAGCTGGGATAAATTTCAGAGTATTCAGTTATTTTCCTTACAAAGTTTCTCATATCCCAAAAGCGAGGAGGCTGCGCTAGAACCGGATCACGTAGTCTGACTTCATGGGTCTTTAAATCACATGCAGTTACTCTCATGCTGGGCCCAGCAGGTTGGAATTGGCTAAGGCATCTGCACCTGACTCCTATGAGTGCAGCACACAGATCTAGCACAGGGGGGCCGGTTTGATTTTGAAGATGTCCAGAGATGAAGACACTAACATTCCCCACAGTGGTGTTTTCCAAGGGCTAATCTTTTCCCTGTTAAAAACTTGAAAACTTGTGTCTTATTTCCAATGTGACTTTGTCTGCCTTCAGTTTCAGGCCATTGGTTTTCATTATTCCTTGGACAAATAAACCTGTTCATAATCATACCCATAGATATACAACCCTGACACTCCTTTACTATCTTATCTGCAGTCCCAGGAATCTGAACAGATGGCAAAGGCTATGGAAGATATCGTAATTAAGAAACTTTTTTTTTTTTTTAAGCTAACAGAATCCACAAAGACATGCAGCATATTAAGACTACAGTCTTTGCCTGAACTTCTCACCACTAACTCCTTGCTGGAGAGCTGTTTCCACAGAACCTCTACCCACAGCTGCTCGTGGTGAAAATGCTTTTCCTGCTCCAATTTTTCTTGATGGGAGATCCAAATTTATTCCCCAGTTTGCCACATTTCAAAGGGTATTATACAATGCCAATCTCTTCCAGTGCTTCTTTGTTGGACTGCTACCCTCAGCTGAGGTGGCTGCAGAAAATCACACCAGCATTTTAATGAGGAATTCAGAGAAGTTAAAAGACCTTTCCATTGGTGTTTAAATCTCACACAAACACCAGGCTGCAGCTGTACCCTTTGCTGCTTATGGATAAATGTATTATTTTAGAACATGGCCAAGACCTCCTTGTAGGAGGTCCGGCAGGAGTGGAGCCAACAAGTGATTATGAAAGGCAGCTAAAGAACATTTGACACTGTTTTCTGCCTACGCTTAACAAGCACCTCGTAGCTTGGGCTGCAGTTTGCACGGTTTTGGCTTTCAGAAAATATGAAACACCTTAGTAGATGGCTTTTACATCTAGGAGATTCCATCTGAGGCACTGAACCCACCCAGTTTTATTACTTCCAAAAGGTTGGGAAAAGCTTCAAAGTCGCATCTGAAGAATTCATGAACTTATTCTAAAAAAATACCTGGAACTTTGGCATCCACGCACTTTTTTAAAAAATAAACACAAAAAAAAAAACCCTACTCTTCAAATAAATCTCACTAGACTTATTTTCTTAAGTTAAAATCAATGAATTTCATTCGTTACTATGTTTTTAATTTCCTTTGAATAAACAAGCTTTTATTTACTACCTTTCGAGATACTACTCAGTATGTCACAAGCAGCTCTAGTCTGCCTTATGATCCAGTCACCGGGATGGGAGAACCAGCTGGCAACTGAGAACATTTGAGTAAAATAAAAGCAAAGAGCAGAAGCTGTGGACTGGGCAGGGCTACAAAGGTGAAGAGAAGGGCGTCTTACATTGCGGGAGAGAGGCTGGCACCACTGTTAGGAACAGAATTCTTTCTGAGGACTGCAGATGGACTGCCTCCTTCTCCATGTCTTTTCTTATTATTTTAGTAAGACACCCAGGGCTTGACCCACAGAGGGACTCAGGTAAATGATAACAAGCCGCTCAATGACTGTCTTATACACTGCATGGCCATTAGTCTCAAATCCAAAACACTGACCAGCCTCTGGTGCTCACTACACTCTGCACAGGGCTATCATGCAGGTGAAGATTAGACTGATAACTGGGACCATACTGGGAAGCCAACATCAAATAATACAGAGAAGAGTCTTATAGTCTATCCATTTGGGATTTTAATTTTAGCTAAAATAGTGTAGAGACCTGAAAGAATTGATTAGAGCTCAGCTCTGGTCTCCCCCAAGTAACACTCACTTATTTGGATAGAAAGTCACCTGTCAAGGTCTGTGAAATTTGCATTTATTTCTACAGAGCAGTCCAGCTTCAAAAGGAAGATTGGAAACTGCCCCTTATTACCTTAAGTTGGTGATCCTTCTCCTTCAGTACTTTTTGGAGAGAATAAATTACCTAGGTTTTCCTTTCCCCAGCAGAGAATAACAGCATATTTGTAAAGCTGTGCTGACTTCTGGGTTTTTTAGTCCTGACCACAACAGTACTGTTTTGTGCTGGATGTGTCTTGGACACACTTCCTGGGTTAGCTGACTCCAGTGCATCCATCAGAGGAGCACCACCTAGTCTGACAGTCCCCAGGTGATGCAGGTGATGTACCCTGATAAAAAAGGTAGAAAGAATGGAGAAACTAAGGGTTTCACTTGAAAATTTTGACCACTGCAGTGTATGAACTGTGCTGATGAGCTGTCTTATTAACCCCTTTTAGATATATTGTAGTTGTCTGACAAGGTGTTTTCTACAGTATTGCCTGCTCCTCACAACTTTAGCCCAGAGGGACTATAGGTGGCAGTGCATCAGAGGAATAGGAAGGATCTAAAAGCCTTTTACAACATCCTGCCTTGGCATCTCAGAAAAACAGGTGTTCATCCACTGGAGATCAACAGAAGTGTGGGGGTAAGGGGCTAAAGAGAAGGAGCAATCAGAAGAAGGTAGCACAAAGTAGGAGGAAGGGGGGAAAGTGCACAGACAAAACGATCATGATAAATTTCCACACAAGCTTGAAGTCATAAATGAGAAAAGAAGAAATTAGAAGCTCCCTTTGAGACCATTAAGGAAGAAGGAGTCTGGACAAGCAATCTAACATATGAGAGGCAAGGCTGGACTTGTGCAGGCCTTCAGCATTTAATTAGGAATGGAGCAGGCTAACTCTATTTCAGAAGGAGCTCTGAGGCTAAAAAAGTGAACAAAGAACAACATATACCACAGAGTCCTGTGGCATTACTAGCCCTCCTTTCAGAGATTTGAGCCTGGCAGCACACATCTAGAGATTCAAATGCTTCAAAGACACGCACAAGAGAGCAAGACCACTGGAAGGCCAGTTATTAAGCAGAACTCCACTCCAAGAAAAGTCAGCAAGGCAGACGATGATGTGAGGAAGGAGCTCAACCTCACCCACACATAAAGAAAACAGTAACACCACACTTTGTTGGGCCAGCCAGCCCTCCAGTGTTCCAGCAGTTCTTATCCTCTTGTATCTGGCATCAGAAAATACATGTAGTTCAAGAAATTAAGTTAGAGAACAATCTCAGTTGGCACTGCTGTGTTTCTAAAAATATGCATTGCTAAACTAAGAGTGCAGCTTCTCAACAGTGTCGCTATGCTACTCTACCTGCAAAACGAATTACTGTAAAACTATTTGCAAGGGCCAGGTAGTGATTCGCACTATCATGCTGCAAAGTCTGCTGTTTTCTGGCCTAGCTTAGTTATTCAGGTTAGCCCAAGAAAAGGTCAGTGCTAGACTGTTTTAAGTCATCGTTCTAGGATTTAAACATAAGATTCAGCAACTTGTGATCAAGTTGTTTGAGATTTCATCCTTCTACTCTGCTACCCTTGGATGTGTTACTAAACAGATTACAGCTGAAAATAAACCAAAACAACTGCTAGGTTGTGGCAGTGAAATTAAAAGCAACTGAGCATGTCTTCCAAAATAAGGTAAATAATTTATGGAGCAAGTTAGGTCAGGTATGCCTGATGATTTTCAGCTGGAGTGCTAATACTATTATTTATTACAAAGTTCATAACTAGTTGCCAGCTTACCTAGTTCTCTCTTCTTTATTTACTTTTTCCATTTGATGTGGAATATCAGGATAGGTAGTGTATAAAATTTGGAGAGGGGGATCAAAGTGTTGTTTTCTTAAAATGTTCCTTTTTGTGCATGCCTAAAGGAGGGCTGTAATGGATTATGGTTAAAATATTTTCTAGAGGAAAAGGTCAGGCTAAACAAGAAAGAAGGATGATCTCATATTTCTGACAATTCAGATACAAACAAATCTTTGCACCAGTAAGTTATGTCATCTGTTAAATTCATATTAGCAGAATGCCTCTGTACATTTTGCACTGTTATGACATGGCTGTACAGAGCAGGGGTAAATATTCCACATGAAATATCTATCTATACAGGCTTCCTTGTATCTATTATTATCTTTAAATAAATCAACTGAGAATTAAAGCCAGCATAGCTCTATGTTCTGCCTTCAGAGACTTAAGCTGTGCCACATTAAACAACATAGTAAGAATAAATTTGTATTTGGCCAGAATAACACTGAAAGTCATACCTTAGCATCTTACTCACTGAGATACTGTCCATCCTGACCTTGGCTGTAGCTTTGTGTTTTACACACCATTACTGTCACAGTAACAGAGCCAACAATAATTTGCTCATACAATTTACAATACCTTGCCTCCCAGCCACACGGAGGACTCTTTAACCACCAGCAGATGTGTTGCAAGTATTAGCTCTATTTGAAAAAAGCAGAATCTATTCAGCCCTAAAGTTCCTATGGCTGCTTAGCTGTGTCTTGAGCTTAGTGCATAGCTAATTTGGTGTTCATACCACAGTAACTATTTACAGCACAGTTGAGGAGGTTCAGAAGTTTTAGACCACGACCTGCTAACTAAATTTCATGCGTTTCTCCCCTTTCTGGCATCTGAGTTTCAGGAGTACACTTTCAGAGAAGTTAATAACAACTAATACTGTAGATGCTCTGTGATGTTCAGTCCTTTAAGTTGTTTCTGTGTGAATAATATCCAAAATTTCTTCCACCACAACACTACGAACATTAAATGTCACTGTTAAATGCACAGTATTCATGCTTCATAATTGAGACTCGAAATCTTGTATAAAAATCTATATATTCATGTTAATATTCATTAAATAAAACTAATGTAAGGAAGAAAAAACATCACTGTTGGCCCAACTGAAAGACAGAAGCATTGTGGTGTTCATTAACATGTAGGTATAGACCTACTTCTAAAGGCAAAGGCACTAAAGAAAGAGGAATGTGGACCAAAAAAAAGAGAGGCAATTCTTATTTCTAGGTTTAGCTCCCTGATATAGCAATATAAATATATCCAGCATGGTGTAATAAAGAATACAACTATAATTACATTTCTTCTGGGTATAAAGTCATTCTGACCTGGTGAAAACACTCGTCTAGGATAAAAAAATAACTTAAACCAGTAGCCCACAAATTCAAATTCATTTAGGCAGAAGAGTTGTGTGGCTTCAAGAAACAGTAGGCTGAGAGCTCCAACTACTATTTTTAACAGCTGAAGTAGACAAAGAATTGCCTTCCAGAAGATTCCCCAAATAGCTTTTCCTTCCCATTAAAAGATTGTGAAGGAAAAACAAGCATCTCAGAAAGCCGTAATATATTTTACCTTTTTTATGCTAATTTTTATTTCTTTACTTTTCAGAATAAGAACTAGAAAATGAGGAACAAAGCGACTCTGAAATGGGTAGAGTTGACTTAGGCAGTCTGTATTTTCCTCTGCCTACTTACCCTGTCTTCTATCAGTATTTCCTTGCACATTTTACCCAGTGTGCAGACTTGTCTTTTTAACACCTTCATCCCATCATTTATTTCCCTTCCTAGTATCCATATTATCCATCTTTGACATTTGATTATTAAGCCTACCATGGTAGCACAATGTAGACCATGGTGTTTATAAAGCTTGTTGCCTATTTTGATTGTATGGCATCACAGCCCAAAGGTTTTGCTCTTAAGCCTGACATATCCAGTTTGCAAGAGATTCATACAGCTGTAGAGGTGCTCTTATGCTTGCTAGAAAATGAGAAATTTAGGTTCAGAATTTCCTCTTCTTCTTCTCTCTGCCTCCACAGGAGATAGTATTTCTCTAAGCTGATTCCCAGCTGCTTTATTGGCCCCTTGAGTCCATCGCCAGATAATACATAACCCCAAACAGCCTTAAGTTTGCTGGAAGTTCCTCCAAGGGTCTGGATGCAGGATCACTGCAACTCAGAAAAAGGCAGCTTTACACTTCCTCCCCTGGGCGTCCCTTTTGCTCCCTGGACATAATAGAGCATCCGGACTTCATATTTCACGTCTTTCTCTCTGCTTCCCTTTCTGGAGTGCCGATGTATGTCAGGCCTCCTGCCTATTAACAAAATCTAGGTGAATTTGCCATTAAGTTAGATCTTGGTCTAATTACTGCAGACTGGTTGTTTAATCCTTCTGCTGCTTCCCTTTGAAAGATCACAATGCCTGAACTGTCAAGCATTGGCAATGCTTCTCTGGGACCCTTTGTTCTTATATAATAATATCCATCTTAGCTGTGATGATTATGAAATGAAGGACCTTATTCCTTTTCCTAAGCTGGTTTTGCTTAGTTCCAATGTGTCTCCAAATTTTCTGAACTTCAGGGTAGTAATTGTCATCAAAATAGATAATTTTGTTCTTATACAGCTCTTCATTGTTCTTCCCAGCTGCCTGTAAAAAATTATTGCTGAGTTTGATAATTCTGGAAATAGAAAACAACATATCTTAGATGGATCTGGGGGTTTTGTGCTTCTGCCCTATAAGATCTTTATATAATACCATCAGAACGCAAGGATTGTGTAAGTGACATGGACAACATTCCCACATTTTAGTTATTTTCTGTGTTTTTAGGAATGCCATAAATTCTGTCATTGCTTCTCCTTTGAGCGTTCTCTAAATCACCACATTTTACTCTTTGGAGCCTGTTCTGTTTTACCAGGAAAAATGAGATGTGTGTTCCCTGCACAAGGTTAATCGATAAAAGCTTTACAGTCTCTTCTCATCTGGCCAGCCTCACTTTAATTTCGGTAACAGTGATAGTCAACTCACTCAGAGAGGCAGTTTAATCTTTTTGAAGCCTTTCTACTTCATTTCTCCATTCTGATACTCTTTCTTGCTAACCCTTTTGAGTGCATTATCCAAGTTTCTGATATTGGTTTTCACAAAACCCAAGCCCTTCAAGTCACGTTACCTGGTGAAAATCTCAGTTTTCAAGAGTATCTCTTAATGCTCAAGGATGTGGAAGAATACTTCGAAAATATGTTGCAATGTACAGTAAAGACTAAATAAACAGGATACAAATGTCTTCAAATGTGTACTGTTCCTAAAAATGCTCCTTTTCTTCTTAATCTTGTGATTTCTCAGACCTGATTCATGATTTTGGAATGCCTGAGACTGGCAATGCTATTTGTCACCAAAAGTAAAACAAATTTGCTTTTTGGTCAGCTGAGTACTTCAGGACAGTTCTGGACAAGAGCCACCCTTCATGTCACTGCTTGAGCCACTGTCCTCTGCAGTGTTTAATACTGTACTTCCTTTCATCTTCCTTTCTGATGTCAGAGGCTCTTATCCACTTTTCCCAGTCCTTTTTCATCTAATTTTTCAGCACCAAAGTGTTGAAATGAATTAAGCGAGGAGGGCAACATTTATTTTAAAAACGTATTTTGCACTATCGGTCACATTTACACATACATCTCTCCAGCATATACACAGAAACACATCAGAAAACTGGGTGATCAGACACAATGAATGATCAGAGCATTGAATCAATGCTCAGCAACGAATGCTTAAGGACAGGATTTGTTTCTGCCAAACTGTTTGGTGCTCGTGCCAAATACCTCACCACAGCCTGAGATGGGATGAAGATGAACATTTTGAAGAATATTGAGGAAAACTGCCAACATTACCCTTAAAATTAAAACAAGGCATGAAATATTATTTTTAATTTTATGATTCTGATAAAAGCAGGCCATTTATGCAGGATAAGTTTAATGACTGAAATGGCTTTTTTTAAATTGGTGATTTCACTGTACTTAATTTTTTTCAGACCTATCTGTCACATTTTAGGGATCAGGAACTGAAATGATACACAGAACTTCAGCAAGGTACCAGGGTTATTTAAAATTTGTGATATTAGTGTATTAAAAACATCTAATCTTTTTTCAGTCCTGTCACTGTAATTTTTGAGAAGCTGAGATTTTATAGTCATTGCATTCTAGTTTTTAAGGAAATTAAGAATAAGATTAAATTATGGATATTAAAAACAAGGAAACACGAACAATAAAAAACAGTTAATCAAACACAATTCAAAGTGAATCGTCTTTCTATTATGGCCTAGAGATTACATCTTAGGCAGCAAATTAAGGTGTATTATAGGTTTTTCAAATAAAGATTACACTAGACAGACCTGAAGGGAAAGCTGGGAGCTGGGTTGTTAAAAACTGAAAATACTGCAAACCAGAAAGCATGAAAAGGTCTCTAGGGCAAGTCTGTGAAAAATATTTTTAAATACAGCCTGAGGAGAACTGGTAATTGTTGCAGACATTTACAAGGTAGGCCACGATGGTTTATCCTCAAAGATGGGTCTACAGTTTTGGATAACACGAAGAAAGGTTCAACTACACATGGGATCTTCCACTGCAAAGGGCATCAGACATCAAACACAGTCGGTAAGAGCCACAATCAAAAAAAGCAGAAAGACATGGCAGCAGCCTGCAAATTTGTGCAGCTCCTCAACCAGGAGTAATGCAGATAAGGCACATATACATCATCTCAAGGGAAGTTAGGATACATATTTAATGGTCAGATCCACTGGAGATTACAAAACAGACAAGCTATGAATCCAGTAAACAGAATAGTTGGAACAGTACCACTGCTTCCTTGCCCTGTTTCTGCTCATTCCTAGCATTTGCCACTGTTGGAGCCAGGGCAATGGTAAAGAGGCCCTTGCTCTGAACTGCTAAGGCCAATCTAATGGTTTTATTACTTGAACACAGATATTATGCACTTGTAAAAACCTGTTAGACTCCTGAGCAATCCACTGAGATAATTTTTCCAAATTACTTCGAATTGGAATGAATATCCAACAAATTTTAGATTCTACAACATTACAAGACTACATTTTTATTAAAATATTATTATTCCAATAGTCACATATTCCATCATTAAAAAGAAAGAATTTTTAATTTTCAAAATATTCCTTTTAGAGAACTTTTTTTTAATTAGAAAAGGCCTCAAAGTGAAGGTCTTTCTTTAAATAAATTACAAATTTTAAAGACACTAGGACTATAATGTGTTTTAAAAATTACCAGCTTGGTATGTTAAATAACAAATACATAATAGAAGAACAGATCTTTTTCTGTTCCCAGTTGTCTAAAAGTAATGTCAAAAATGTTTTTAAACAGCTGGATTAAAATACTGCACATTACTTATTATGCTGTTAGCAGCTGCACTGTCCTCTGCAAGCTTAGTTTTTCCAAATGATTAGAGCAATATATTACAAAATCATGCTTTGTTTACTTTTCTATCTAATATCTTTAATTGGCACTCTAAGTAGAAGTGCTTTAGGTTCCAACTCAAATAACAGCAGGTCTTGAAGCTGTAGCCATAAGCACTTTAATCATGTGCTATATGGAACTAGTTCTAAATATTAAGGAGAATATGAGTTCTACGGACTAAATAAAAGTCTAGCAAAAAAATCCAGCAATACTTCTTTGCGAACATAAACCAAATCTCACTCTCTGTGTGACCTTGAGCTGCTACTTGATCTTTTTGTGTCTTGTCAAGACAATTATTAAAACTTGGACTTCTCTGACTAACAGATGTTACTGCACATCAGCATAGAGATTATTAGAGTAAATGTCTTACTGAAAACATTCATGACAATAAAGGAATGTGGGACCAAATTTCTTTCATTCCCTATGATTTTTATCTTCATAATTCTTACTGCACTCACTGTCAGAGCCATTGAAACTATGAGGTCACTTGTTTTCCAACAAATTAAGTCTCAAAACTTGCCAATCATTCTGCTTCAGAGGTCAACAAAGATGAAGTCCTTCTCTTCCTTGCATAGATCCTTAAGACCATTAGAATTACCTCTATTTGCAAGAAGTGCTCACAAAGCTAACAAGTTCCAAATGTTTCCTTTTCTTAAAAATGCATCGTTATTTCAAATCACATGGTTTTAATCTGTGCAAACTGTCCACTTCTTATTTATCTCAAGTGTATGTTGTCCAAGAGATAGCATAATCAATAGAAGTGGAGTAAATGCATTTGAATGGCCTGTTGCACAAACTGTCGAGGCAGATGAAAAACCACCAACTTCTCATGACCAGGTTATGAAACCTGTAGCACCAATAAGTGAAATGCTAATTATGGAGGGTCATTAAATTTGTTACTTAAAATAGGCACAGCCATAATTAAGACTAAATACCCCACAGTAACAGGTTTGAACAGCCTGCAGTTACAATCGCATTTATCTATACAGTGTAGGTTCACTACATACCATCTCAAGCTGATCATTCAATGATTAAATGCTTATTCAAAGCTCATCTTAAATTCTAGCTGTAGTGAAGGGAGGGAGGGAGGGAAATGCTTCCCAGAGTGCACTCTAGACCAGCTGTTTAAAATCAGGAAGATGAAACATGGCAGCGCCCATCTCATTGATACAGTCAGTCTAGATTAAACTCCAAGATGAGTTTCCAAGTTGAACACCTAAATTCAGGTGAGATGCTAGCCAAATGTAAGACAGTCTTTTTACTGGTGTCAGGCAAAGAATGTAAAAATTAACCAAAACCAACAAGTCTGTTAGCAAAATACTTCTAGGTCTCTACTTCCTTCAGGTGCATTGGTTGGTATTTCTTGCTTGGAAGAACTTAGCAGCATTTTAAAACTATATGTTTTGGTTTAAGTTTACATTAAAATGAATATGCTTTATACAATTATGACAGCTTATAAGAATATAGAGAAAGAATATGCTTCAACATGTGTCCAACAGTTCTGGAAAAAGAACAGTGTGCAAACAGAAACAATGCGCAAAACAGGGTAGGGAGAACATTAAAGTTCAGACTGAGGAGAGGGACTATTCCATAATTGGTGTGACCTCTGGTAAATTCAGATTATTACTATTCAGGCTAATGTCAAAGAAACACCCATTAGAGGTTGCAGACTCAAGATGGCCCCATGAAACTTGCTCTCCCGGTAGATATCATTATAGAATTTGGGCATTATTTTATTTGCATAACATTAATAAGCTTTTATCACAGGGCAGTTAAAATAAAAGTGTTTAAACAGGGGTTGGGTTTGGAGACTTTTGAAGTGATTTTTTTGCCTTTACTTATGGAATTGTTAATAGAAAAATGTCCAATAAAAATTATCGTTTTCACTTAGGGTAGCACATGTGAATCCATGTCTTTCTAAGGATATAGTGCAGGTTGTTAAAAATTTCAGGTTTGAAAAATGAGTCCAGGTGATATGGGGACAAACCAGAGTCTCTTTGGTGTCTCAGACTGATTCCAGAAGGTCACCCAACAACAGCAATAATTTTATATGCTACATGTTATACATGGCATCTTATCATATCACAGCAATAACTTATTTCATAACAAATGGAATCCAAAGATATTTTGGCACGGAAACAAGAGGTCCTTGAGACATGTAAACATGTGTGGTTCTAGTGGCATCCATTCTTCCAGCGAATTCAAGGGGACTGGAACTGGCTGCAGAGCTGGGAAGGAAAGATTAAAGGGTAATTAAAAAGAATCTTTGATAAACATTAGTGGAATTACTCTTCCAATTTGTGTCTGGTGCGAACTCTAATGAGGTTTACCCCAGTCAAGTGGGAAATCATTTCTTTTCCACTCCTACTGAAATAGCTTCAGCAATTTTGCACTTGGCTCTTCATGCAATGTCCTGAGTTTCTCTCTCTTCTTACCTAATGCTTAGAGACATTAAAAACCTAACAATGCATGAAAGATGCCTTCACAAGACAGATTCTGGCATACCACATTGTCAAGGCTGTCTGGTCTGTCACCCATTTCTATGCCGTGAATGAAATACTGACATGTAAAGATGTTAATTTGAGAAGCATTTTTTCACTTCTAGGTTAAAAGAACCTCACAATCAAACCCTGCTGTATGTCAATATCACACAGGCAGCTGTCATTACAGCTGGCTCTGTCCAGCTTTTTTACTGTGATCAGAGCTTGGTATGAAACCCGAAGCCTTTTGGCATACCTCTCAAGAAAAGAAAAGACAAAAAAACTAAAAAACAAAACAGCCAAAAACCTGACATAGGTTTCCCAAAAATATAACTGCAGAGTAATGCTAGCCAGCAGGTTTCTAATAAGTCTTATGTGTCATTAATCAGTCTTCTCTGAGGCAAGACAAATCTTCATACTGTAACAGTAATACTGCTGACTAGAGGAAGACTTGTTTTATTGTGAGATTTTTTTTTATGATAGTAGGAGTAGAAAACCACATGGACTGTTCCTATGGATTGCCTTCACCTTGCTGCACATTGATCTAAAACATACAATTCTTTTCTGTGTAGACAAGTCCTAACTTAAATGCAACATTCTTTTCTCTGAGAAGTCACTTTCATAAAGTCATAGGAGTTGTCTTCAACAATCATCTCCTGGCCGTGTTCAAGCAAGCACCCCAGGTCTGAAGAAAGAGGATATATGACTGCAAGAATCACAGTAACTTGGGGGGCAAGGTATGTCATATGTGCACTCCCTCCTTCACCCCCCTTTTTTAGTAGAGCCCAGCATACCAGACATCTTCCATCACTCCCCTGGGCACCCAGTGTCCCCCATCCCATCCCATCCCATCCCATCCCATCCCATCCCATCCCATCTCATCCCATCCCATCCCATCCCATGCCTTAGCAATCTCTTTCCCAGCCTTTCCACCATGTCCTTTCAGTTTTCACCAGTTTTCTTCCTGACTTATTTCTTCAGTTTCCTGTTTCTTTGGCCTCTTCCCAACTGGTGAAGACTTGGTTAGGACTGAGCATTAGTTCTAAAACGAAAAGCGGAAATAACCACATTCTAGTGCTTACAGACCCTCTTCTAACTATCAGCCTAAATGTATCTATATTATTTTGCGGCCCTGTGACTTTGTTCCAGAGTTAGGGAAGACTGAATAGTTCTCAACTGTATTTATTCTCTATTCTCCTAACCCACAAAATATATCTATAAACAATTTACATCCCTTCTCAACTTTCGTCGGTCAGACTAATCAATTACTTTTAGTCTGCCATCCTAAAGCAGGCTTCCTCTTCCACCCTCCTCTGCACCTGTTTCAATTTTAATCTTTTTTTTTTTTGGTGTTTTTTAACACAGGCAAATAAAATTGTATGAGAATTCAGCAAAGGTCATATTGGTACCACACAGAAAAATTCCTCTTTAGTTCAATGCCTCTGCTAGCAATACTTTGCCTGAGATTTATGTTTACTTTTTTCCCAGCTGTGCCACATCCTTGGCTCAGTCAGAAACTTTTGTCTTTCCCTGCTTTCAACTGCAGCTTCCTGCTTCACATAAAATTTAAGAGAAGCTATGGCAATGAATTGAAATGTGCTTAATAACGTCTTGTTTCACTTAATTTATTCACAATGAAGATTAAATGTTATTTATAGTGCTATTTTACTTGTTTAGATTAGAAGAATTTCTTATTCTTGAAATTCTAATAACTCAAAAATTATGCCAACAATTATAAAACAAATGCAGGGTGAAAA
The DNA here is from genome assembly GCA_035583135.1 of Lophotriccus pileatus. Lineage (NCBI taxonomy): Eukaryota > Metazoa > Chordata > Aves > Passeriformes > Tyrannidae > Lophotriccus > Lophotriccus pileatus. The sequence continues at coordinate 80,001,002 of JAWWES010000115.1, read as the reverse complement.
GCAGGCATCTGTGCCAGGTTTTGAGGCTGCAGTTCCAGAAGCTTCAGCTTTGCTACTGTCAGCTTCAAAGCCTGACTACAGTTTCAAAGATGTCATCATCTCACTGTAAAAATTAAGGCTATTTTAAGAGGTTCATCAGCTGTTTATAAGGATTCAGATCTCAGCACAGTCAATTCAAGATATGGGAGTGCATGTCTGAGAACATCTTTGGACTCCTCAAACACTCACTGGACTATCCCCCAGTGCCGCTTCAGTATTCTGTAGAGTCTGAGAGTTATCATGGAAATTAGCAAAGACTTGATCACAGAAAGCCATAATCATGCTAACCTAACTCTGCCATGATAGTTGAAACATGAAGTTCTCTGGTTTTTCATATTCCTTGAAAAGGTCATTGCAAAATGACAGATTTACAGATCAGATAATCTTTTTCTCCAGCTGTTGCTGAAGACCTGTCTCCTCTGGTGCTTGATATGGCCAGTTAAGCCAGAATTGTGGCTGTGAAGTATCAGTAGAGCAGTGAAGCCAGGGATCAAGGTCTTTTATAGATTATGATGCCAGATAGATTATCCTTTATAATAGAGTGACCAAAATTACTCAAATCTATATATATCACGGTTGAAATAGCTTTATCAGTGTTATTTAACTCTTCCAGAAAATGCATCATTTCCCCTGTTATTTTACTGGCTTACTTTGCTGATCACTGTAGTGTGTGCACATTCTGAAGCTGGCCTTATAGACTGTGCTCTCAATTCTGTTTTTATTTTAATTCAGTGATATGTCACTGGATAAAACAACTGAGCCCTGGGAGCACAGTCGGAAATCCTAATTCTGCTCATGGTCCAGGTACAGTGAAGGATTAGAGTCAGGCTCCCTTCTGCCTCTTGCTCTCCACCTCCCACTTCCCAGGTGAATGTCTTAGCACTAGTCCATCATTCAAGAGGTAGAGGACAACATGTCAGATAAGGATAGTTGCTTTCCTGACCAGATACAGTACCAGAATGCCTAGAATTTGAATATCAGGATGGTAATAAGTCGGAAATGAACTCCTCTCTTGAAAGAATGAGAAGACTCAAGATTAGACATGAGTGGCTAGATGGAAGTGTTCAGCCTGTCTGGGCTAGTGTCCTACAAATATGCTTGCCTATGTTGTTGTCAAGCAAAAATGTAGGTAGATTGAATGACCACTTGGCCTGTTCCAGAATATTTCTGCCTTTTATCACTCCTCTGGAAGGGTTAACATGATACGGGCTGTAATGAGCTGGCCAGCTCCTGACATGAACTGAATCTGATTGATTATATGCATAGTACACTAACTCTCTGCAGATGATAATGGCCATTCATGTATCATGCATTCAGCAATCACCAACATCTTTAATACAGATGTAAACCTTTGTATTGATGCCAGTTAAGCTACAATGAAGAGAGAAAGAATGTCAGAGAACATTCATTTTATTTCAAAGGGTCACTCCCAGCAGTGCAGCGTGCCATTTTGCACTGCCGTTGTTTCTCAGAAACATAATTCCCAGGAATGTACTGTTCCTGGTTTCAGAAGTAGGGACACAATTAAACAGAGAATTACTGCAAAGAGATAAAATCCGTTGCAGCACAGCTCTCATCCTTTATGTAAGTGTGACAGTGCGACAGCGTTTGTGACAAGACATCAAAGTGGAGATGGTCACCACTGTGCCCCACTGGACTTGTTGTGATGAGTTAGCCACTAAATGAGTTTTACCAGGTTTTTCTCACCTTCACTTCATAAAATACATTTTCAGGTACAACTACCTGGAGCTTTCAGAGGTTCTAAAATAAGCTTTGATTCTCCTGTAATTAATTGGAGACACAGACAGATGTCACAAAATAAATCTGCAGAAGAACAACTCAAATTGTTGAAACTGGTGATATTTGTGCAGGGAATAGAAAAGAGGTATGGGTGGAAAAGAAGATAATGTGCAAAAGAAATAAAAAATCTTCATCAGCAAAAGAAAGGAAAGAATGGTGAGATTCCTAATTCTCAGTATGGCTATATCACATAAAAACACGCACAACAGACTAGAAAGGCAGGGAAACATGGGATGAGTCATAACAGACAACTGAAATTACCAGAAGTGAGTTGAACTGAAAAGAGAAAGGTGAGACACATAATAGTTTCAAAGGATGTGTTTCTCTGTAATAGAAGCTGAGATCAGTACTCCTAAGTGCAAGTTCTAAATCATATTGCTAAATCCTCACTTAGTGTTGAACACGGCCTACTGCTGGAGATGGCATGCCCAGACCCAGCCCTTGGCTCAGTGTCAGCCTGGTTTGCTTTATACTGTTCTTTCCGTTCTGGTGCCAACACCAGCATGTAGGCAGCAATTCACCAAAGGGCTCACCTGGCTGAGAACTAAAACACAAAACACAGCCATTCCTCACCTGCATCGATTTTCTGATCTAATTCAGTAGGAGCCATTGCAAATGGTTCTGTCAGCATAGCACAGTAGTCAGCAGACAGAGACTGGCATGAAGAATGAGTGTTCATGGAATGGGGCATGGACACAGGCAGTAAATTACGCCCTTGACATTTGCTGTTTCTGTTTCATATCTGAAAGAGGGCTTGTATGCCTGAAAACTCATCTGTGTTATTTTATCAGTTAGTTTAATAAAAAGAATAGCAGAGAAGGCTCAGAATTAATATTTGGAGCAAAACCAGCTCTATTTTATAACTAAAATAGTTGCTTCCTTAAATAATTAGATTCATAAAGTTGTATCTGCTTTGTCTGCCTGGTTGTATGCACTATAAGCCAAGTTTTGCAGCGGTTAGAATTAAATCACAGAGATGGGATTAGTCAGAAAACAAATGATAAAGCAGTGTAGCTTAAGGTCAAAGTCCCAAAGAGTTAAGTATTCTTTGAGGAACATTTCCATGCCCTGATGTAAATGGGTGTAACTGTCAGGCTTGAAGTCATTGATAGGAGTGGCTGATTGCATCAGGTACATGAATTTGGTCCCTGAGAGGCCAAGGTATACCATGACACCAAATTAGATAAATGTGAGGCCTGCATTCTCTTTCACTCTTGGAGTGGTACTTCTTGCTTACTTCCTCTCCCTCATTGCCCTCCAGCAAATGTGTAAGTCACTTTTCATGTCAAAATGTCCAACAGAGCTGGCTATCTTTCCAAGATTCTCTCACACCATCCAATGTGCCATCTCAAATAACATGAAAGATATTTATCAAATACACATTTGCCCACACTGTATTTAGCCAATATTTTCAGAGAGGTCTCCCTGGGACAAATGAGATGTTCTTAGGTGTGTGCATTATATGAAGGAGGGGAAAATGTTTGTCACCATTACTTTTATACATAGGTAATTCTGACAGATCTATATGTTCTGATAATTAATAGTTGTATGTCCAGAAGACAAAACAGTTACCAGTTCAGTTTATTCAGCAGTTCTTGCTGTATTAAGTCACTAAGAAAAAAAGATAAGAGGGATAAAAAACTTGCATAGAACAGCCTAGGACACCAGAGAGGCAAAGGAATGCAAGTCCACTGAATGTATAATCAACTCACCTCATTTTATAATGGGAATTAATCTCACTTCCTCCTATACAGTAATAAGTACGCAAACAGAAAAGTGTACCTAATTAAAATATATCAAGAAATGCTAAATCCTCCATAGGTGCAAGTTAGGAGTTCAATTTAATTGGCAAAACACAATAAAAAAAAACCAAACCAAACCAAACCAAAAACAGAAACAAAAAACAAAAAACAAAAAACAAAAAACAAAAAACAAAAAACAAAACAAAAAAAACCAAACAAACAAAAAAAACAAACAAAAAAAAACCAAACAAACAAAAAAAAAACCAAAAAAAAAAAACCAAAAAAAAAAAAAACCCCAAGACATTTAAGGACTTACTGGACTTCTCTATTTGTATAGCTAGTTCCCATCTATGTTAACATGTGAAAACTATTTGGACTTAAAATTTCACAAGTAAAAATCAGTCAGAATTAACTAGTCCTTCTGTCCTGAAGATGTCATTTTAGGAGACTAAAGTTCAGCATTTCAACTGCTCAGCAAGTGCATTTAATTTGCCTGACTTTTTCTAGAGGAGATTACTGAAAGTACAGTCAGCCATCAGAGCCTGATGCATTTCTCTGGATAGGGTCTCACAAGAGCTGAGCGAAGGGGCAGAATCACCTCCCTCCCTTGATCCTCTGGTCACATTTCTTTTGATGCAGCCCAGGATACACTTGGCTTTCTGGGCTTCAAGTGCACATTGCTGGGTCATGTTGAGTTTCTTATCGACCAGCACCCACAAGCCCTTCTCCTTAGGGCTGCTCTAAATTCATTCTCTACCCAGCCTGTATTTGTGTTTGGTATTGCTCTGAGCCAGGTGCAGGACCTTGCACTTGGCCATGTTGAACTTTGTGAGGTTTGCCCAAGCCCACCTCTCAAGCCTGTCCAGGTCCCTCTGGATGACATCCGTTCCCTCCAACATGTCAACCACATCACACAGCTTGGTGTCCCTGGCAAACTTGCCGAGGGTGCACTCGATCCCACTGTTAATATCACTGTCAAAGCTGTTAAACAGCACCAGTTCCTACACCAACCCCTGAGGAATGCTACTCATCACTGGTCTCCACTTGGACATCAGGCTCTTTAAGTGCAATCATCCAGCCAATTCCTTATCCACTGAGTGGTTCATCCATAAAATACATGTTTCTTCAGTTTAGGGAAACAGATCTTGTAGGGTGAACATCTAAAATGGAGAATGATTCATGTGGCCTTAGTTGCCTACTTCTCTTGATTTTGACTGACTAGGCGAGATGCAGAAATCTAGAACAAGTTCAAAATAAGACATAGACACCTTTGGGGTTTAGGATCCCAGCCAGCAACTGATTTCCTTGGAGCTCACACAGTTATTTTTCAGTGACATACATAAGTGACATCTAAGGGATAGTTCTGCCTGCCCAACACAGTTGGTAGTAGAACCCGCACTGAGGTGTCCAACATTACAGTGACATGGAAGCTTGTTCTTCTGCTCTGCTCTATCTCAGAATATTAATGGAGAGCTCCCTTGCCTAGTGCAGAAATTGCTGAGCATTTCCTATGGATAATTTTCAGCTCTACATGCTAAAACTGCAAGTCCAAACAGAGCCTGTGAACACCAGTATGATATCCTGCTATAACAGTCATCCTCACCACCACAACTTTCTTGGCTAAACAGGAAGAAGAAATTTCCAGAACCAAACAGGAACTTCAATAGAATTTAGACACTAATCTCCAAAATTTCAGAATGTTCTGCTTCTTGAAAACCCCATATTACTTCTCCCCCGAAGCCCTTTAAAATTCAATCTGGACAACCACAGGGAAACATGTCAGGATGAACCACCTGAGCAGTTCAACACCTTCCTAAGGCCTAAACCTTGTTCAGATCCACCAACTAGGCATGCTCTGTCAGTCTCTCCTGAAACACTCAATGTAGCAAGTGCTTGAAGGAACACACAAAATGTAGCAGCTGCTGCCATGCTTTTCCAAAACATGTCAGTTTAACCAACATCATTTTTGCTCCCTCTCTTACTGCCAGCTATGGAGACCTACTCTTCCCTTTCACCAGTTCTTGCATTCATTTGACCCCTTGGAAAGTGAATTTAGCTCACTAAACTGTCAGAAATCTAACCCAAGAAAACAAAACAAATCAAGAAATAGTGAATAGTTTTCACCACTTTAGTGAGCTAATGGATCAGACACGTCCCAGAGATGACAGAAGTGAGACAAATGGAGCATGTGTCCAGGAACAGTCCTGCCCCTTTCACCAGCAGCAAGTTCATGGACTGACTCAGCTGCCTCATGAAAACCTCACCCACAAGTAGAGGAGAAAGCCTGTTGGAGAGTCCACATACACTGAAGCGGACAGAGCGAGCTCTTTCCAGTCCATCTGGAGTGCTGGAGTGCCCAAGCTGCTAGAAAAGCAGGGCTAGGTAAGACTGTCTTCTTAGAGGAGTGCTCTGACACCATCTGGCTTCAAGTTTGGTCACCCACCAGCTGCAAAATGGAAGGAAAGGCAGGAAAAGCAAGGGAGATGGTCAAAACGTATCTATTCCTGGAGCAGGGGTACTGACTAGTTGTGCCTTAGAATGAATAAAGCTAGAGTTGGCTATTAGGACAAAAAATGATGTGTCCTATAATATGAAAATTAACAAATAAAGTCTACCACAGCAACTGTGGACATTAAAGACTGAGCTGAAATTAAAGCAGATCTAACACAGCAAAACTGGATGACATGCAACATTTTCTGGTCAGTATATACAATTGAGAAACATCAGAGAGCAAAAAGGCTGGGTTGACAAAGCTAGTAAATAATTTGTCAAAGAAAAGAACCTGCCCTGTGTTATATCCATGTATGGATATAATTGACCACATTTCATCTTAGGAGAAAAGAAAAGTTGTGGCCAACTTCAAAGGGAACTGAACAAAAGTATCTCTAATGATTAATGAATTAGCATCGTTGAAGTAAACGAGCTATTCTGAATGCTTGCCCAGAGGCAGTCATGGGAAAGTTTCCAGAACTATTGTCATTTTTCCTGGAACTCGTTGACTTTAAGGACTCCACAGCTGCAAGAATTGTGTGAGCATTTCAAGACTGTCATTTTCACCACCGATTTTCTGAAAAATTCTTCCTGAACTGATTTTTATTGGTTTCAGCTGGGGAATCCATTGCACCCAGCCAGGAAATGCCACATGCCTCCTAAGCTACTACTCTATTCTTCTTGCACTGATACTATCAGAGACTCAAATTCACTGCAGGGAGAACACTGGGGGCCAAATTTTCCCTCTGATGTATGCACACAGCTCCCATAGAGCTAATGCAGAATTTTTTTGCCTTTGATGCCTCTTATAAAAAAGCCTGGAAATATTGCATTAGAACAGGGAGTTCACACTATTGGTGGTCCCCATTGTCATTAACACAGTTAGTGGCATTCCAGTGAAAAACACAGAACAACTCTTTTGTTTGTTTGTTTTATAAGCAGATCTTTCAGGGTGGGATCCGGCTTGCTCATATCCCGCCAAAGATGAAACTTCACCCTCTAAAATCCACGTACACCAACAGTGATCCATTATCCCTGCTTTCCAGAACTGTCTAACCTTTTAGGCACTCAAATTAATCAGACACTTTCCTCTTCTGCCTAAAAACTCTCCAGGCAACTAATTCACAGCAACATGCTCGGCAAGGCCAGCTGAGCGTACTCCCAAAAGGAGTTAGGGAGGGTGTCTCACTCCTCTTCCCTCTCTTACTCCCAGCCACACAAAGTCATCCCTTCTCTTGTGCTAAGTGTGATGCTCACAGGCCCCTTGCTGGGCAATTTAACTCACTATACAGCCGAAAATCATCCACTTCTTTCCTGGGCTTGTTTTCTGCCACTTCAGTAAGCTGAATCAGTACCCAGGGGGTCTCAGTCCCACAGCCACCCTAGGTAACTGCTTGCACATGCAGACAGGGAGTGGGAGTGGGACCACTTTGACAGCATTTTTGTCTCATGAAACTGGTTGCTCAATTGCCAATTCGTGATCAGAATGTCCATTTCTGGGGAGGGAGGAGCTCACTCCAGCTATCCGCTACAACCTGCAAGCAGGAAACTACCCAGGATCTACTTCTAGCCTCAGCAAAATCTGAAAAACAAAGAATGGCCAAGGATACAGCTAATGTCAGTCACTGACTCTTGAAAAACCTACGTAAGACAATTTCATTCAGCTTGCTTGCCTTCTTTGATACAGTTTAGATTTTTTTCTATGAAGTCTAATAAAGACAGACAAATTCAAGAAAATAATAAAGACAGAAAAATTACAGTAAATCGTTAAAGTGAATTAAACACATATAAACATAATTTCACACTGAAGGAAACATGAGTGAAGACATGTAACTTGGAGCAGAACTGAAACCCACACCCTCCAGCTGCAGTCAGCTCACCTCCGCCTTCCCCCATGAGCACTCACCCCGGGTGTGCTGCTCTGTGGGACAGCCCTGGTCCTCTGTCCAGACTCCCAATTTCAGTAGAGCTTTGATCACAGCTCCTTCCCAAATGCATTCTTGTGTGCTGGAGCAACAGCCGTGTGAGGGCCCTTGATGGAACTGAGTGCTGAGAGCAGCAACAGAAACTCATTTAGTCTGATGTGACAAAACTGCTCCTCAGACAAATGCTCCATGGTGGTCCCATGGTAGGAACATGTGTAGAAGGCCTTACTGAAGTAATAACACTGAAGTAATTTCATGCCTCCACCCACTTCCAGGACCAGAATATTTGTCATCCTCAACTGGCATAAATGAATGCAATGTCTCTGACTTCAGTGAACCCATGTTAATTTACCTTTCAAATTTGATGAGGGTCTGGTCTTCATGGTCTTACATCAAACTAGCTTAAGGAGCTTTATTCTGAGTCCTATTTATAAATAAAAGCTTGTTCTTCAGAAATTCAACCTTCCTCAAGTCATAAAAATGCTTGCTTTTTTCTAGTTTGTGATTAGAGAATAGACCTATAGACTGTATTTATAAATATGTAAATACTTAAACTTTCTTGTTTCACAGAATTAAGGAACAAATTCTATAGGAGACTTCCTATAGAAGTTTTCTTTCCCAGATCTGCAATCAGGCTTCAGGCTAATCTGATATCCATAAATTAGAGAGAAGCAATGTTGACACCTAAAGCAAGGAAATCAATGTGTCATCTTTTACAAAACTTTCTGAACCACTGTTACTTTGCACACATGAATTCAAGTACTTAGGAGCTCATTTGATAAGCAGCTCCATCACTTGCATAACTGCCATTAGTAACCTCTCCTTCATCACTTCATACATACAACGTGTCATTCTTGGCAGTCTACTAAACCACTGACAGCGTTTCTTCAGCAATTTTTCATGCACAGAAAGGGCCTAGATTCCACCACTGGCACAGAAGAAGAGGATACAGCAGATTCCTCTGCCGTCAAAAGCAATCAGCGGTGAATCCACCAGGAGTCTTAAGCAGAAGGACTCACAAATTAGTTTAGACCTGATTTGAGTGATATCATGCATTATCTCTAAAAGCACTCAAAATGAACAGAAAAAGTTCCAAAGGGCTTGATGTGACACATAGGATGAAACTGCAAACAGCTTTGCTTCTATGCAAGAAGAGACAAACATAATCCCGGATCTTACTTACAAATTTGGTGTTCAAACAATCATCTGAAATTCTGAAATTGATGCAGAAAGTTAAACCTCTTAAGCTGTTTAAGTCTGATGGGATGCATTAGGTGGGACCAGTTCTCTAGTAACTGAACATGAACTGAAATTTATTGAAACTAAGATCTCTTCCAATCCAAGCCATTCTATGTTTAACAGTTATTTTATTTAATGAAGTACAATCACAACCAGGTTTGCCATTTTTCTGAGGCCAGCGGAAAAAATTAGAGCATTAGAGAATTTCATTGGCTGCCTGGAACACAACATTTCACACTGGAGCAGGATGGAAATCACTCAGATCACTGCCAGGCATGGGGGTTTGTTCTTACAAGATCTCTTAGACTCAAACTAATTTGAGAATAAAAAAAGACTCTGCTTCAAACTACCCTGCAGTGCAAAAGTTCTAGTGACAAACTTCTACTCTCTTTTTTTATATTTCATACACACTTTCAAATTATTCACTACTGTGCAGTCAAGTACTGCAAGCACCAGCACACTGTGAAAGAGACTGGAAACAAACCACAAGGGAGCCTGTCTTGCTAAAATGAACCTGATTTTTCTTTTCATATGAGCTGAGTAGCATTAAAAAAAAAAATAGTATGTTACTTTAGTTTAGTGAAGAGGTTTGCCAGAACTGCAAAATTTTGGATAGAAACTTGGAGTTTAATCTTGTTCTTCAAATTTCTGGTGAGAAATACTTTCAAAGTCAAACAGTTTAGGCTTTTGTTTTAATCTCTTCTACATGTTTTCTCCTCAGCAGCCTGCCATCCCAGTATCTCCCATCAGATCCTAAGCTTCCTGTTAACAAAGAACAATATATTTGCACACTGGCTTGCTAACATAATGAACATAGTGTTAAACCAGAACTGGTGGACACCTGAATTTGAAATTCTCAAGGAATGATTAAGCAAGCACAGCCGCAGGAAGAGCTTAAAATAATAACGGGTAAAGTAACAATAAGGTTATAGAGGCCAAAAGAGAATAGTGGGCAATGAACCATCTCTTTTCCATGAATCAATGAAGGGGAAAAAGACCACTGAGCCTAAAGTCTTATCCAAAGATCCGAATTATGATTTCATTGGCATGGCAGACTTCATTGGACAATATATAGAACTGGCATATTTATAGAAGGTTACAGTTTCTTCAGAAGGAAGGAGAGGAAAGGTCTTACATATTAAGCACACTTATACTTTCTCTGAGGTCCAGAGAGACCTGCTGCTTTAAGGTCTTTTGACAATGTTAAAAGAGGTAGAAGATTATTGGGGTTGTCTTGGATTAGATCACAGCACAATATCGCATTGGGAAATCCACATGGCAAAGCTTGTAAAGTTGCAACCAAAATGATCTCTACTGTATAATTTGGTGGTTTGAATTTCACAACCTTCAGCTGAAAAAGGAATATTACAAGGCCTGTCTCATCCAAGTTGGCCAAATACCCCAACACTTTCATAGTCAATGAACAGATACAAATATTTGACAAGAGCTATTAATCCTATGCTGATATTCAGTCCATCACTCTTGAGAGTGTTCCTATCCACTGAGTGGAGAGACAGCCTAGACATCTGGTCTAAATGCCTAATGTCTCGATGTCTAGGATACATCAGTTGACTCCTCCCCAGCAAATTCTTGAAATATATCTGTTGTGGGGCAAAAAACGAGAGGTCTTGCCTGGACTCTATTTTAAGGAGTAGGGAGAGATGGGGCAAGGAGGGTGGAAGTGGATTTCTGATTGTGGATTTTTTAGAAGACAAAGTGCCAAAGAGCAAAAAGGAAGACAGACTTCAGGAAAACAGCCACCAAGACATGCCAACAGGTTAGAAAGAAAAAAGGAGTCCAGGAGAACTGGCATTTCTTTAAAGAAGCAACAAGGGCATTGTCAAAAAGCAGCCATTCTTCCAATCTATGTCTCATTGTCAAAAGTTGACACAGCACTTCACAAAAGGTGATGCTCTCCTGTGAGGAGTCTGAAGAAGATGTCTAGCAATATGAGGAAAATTAGTAATTGCTGAAGGACCACAGGCTATTTAAGTCTAGGGAAAAAACCTCGACTGGTTTGCAAAATTGTGGTAGTACATTAAAGAGTAGAGTAGTGCAACATGAAGAGGATTAACCAGTTATCATGAACATGTCTGATTTTGAATTAGCCAAAAATGCTCTGAACTTACAGCAAAAGAGGTTTAGGTTAGATATTAGAGACTTTTTTCTCTGGCAAGACATGTGATGTGGAAATTCTCTATTAACAGAGTTTTGTGAGCAGCTTTCATCAAAGCCTGCAATAAATGTAGATAATTGCCTATTGGTGGAGTAGAGGAGCTCTCAATCATTTCCTAAAGCACACTCCAGGACTCAGAAAGGCTAATTTTAGCCTAGAGAAGCTAATTCCTCTTGGCTCTCTCCATAGACAGTTCAGAATAGCTCCTTTTAGATACGTGCACAGAACAGGACTCTCCCCACTGGTCTAACAAGAATAGCCCCAATACTTCCCCAAAGCTGGAAATCCTGGTCCCCTCCTTCCACTACTGCCACAAATAGCTTTGTGCTCCTTTCATTCCACTTATGATCTTCTCTTCCCGATCTTTTAAAATACCAGACCTCAGCCTATGAATCTGTATGGGATGTAGATTACCATTCCTTCTCACTGTATCCTTGCTCCTTATTTCTTAGTTTAGAAAAAAAAAAATGTTTACCAAGAATTTTTGCAAAACATCTTAAACTGACAGGGCTCAGACATACCCACAGTATGTGGAATTCTCTAATCTCAATTACAGCCAGGTCCATTTTTCAGAAAGTACAATTACAGTATCACAAGTGTCCTTCATTTCAATTTTTTTAATCAACGTTAACTGATTGGCACATACTGGTGCTCTCTGCAATATTCCCTGAGGTTTGAAAAGCAGCCACAAGTCAGCAGTCTTTCTCAAAAACTTGCACAAGAAAACAAGTTGCCTCTTTGCCTTCCAAAAAAAACCTCATAGCGCCTTCAAAGTTAACTGTAGATTAGTAGGGCACATTGCACAATAGTGAAAACAAAACAGAAACGTAATCCCTGACAGACAGAGGTCACCAACAACAACAGGCCCACAGTCACTCTCAGGTGTCTGCCAGTGATAGGGTTCAGCTTTCACTCTACAGGTTATGTGCATGTCCAGTGACCACAGAACATGCCCTCGAGCCACCCACTTTTCTCAGGGTAGGGCGGCTGCAAAGCATTTTGAGTAGTCCCATTATGTGCAGATGCTTTAGTCTCATGCTTCAGCATGCACAGGACTAACTGACAAGTCACAGATCAGGGTGAGACTATAGGCACTGCCTGAATCTCAGATGCATGCATGCAACCCCCCCATCTCTTCTAGGAACAAAGCAAAAAAACATCGTGGCCACCTGGTCATTTTATGAATTGCTTTTGTTTGTTAGGAAACTCTCAGGGACCTCTTGCCCAAACAGTCCTCACTTCAGAAATCAAGATTATATCTAAAGCCTCATGAGATGAAGCGCAGTACAAGGAAACCCCAAGAAACATGCAGGTTTCAAAATTATTAGAAGAGTTAATGCTTAAATCTCGAGTACTGCTCAGACTTTAATATCATGGTCTACTAATCCCAGTGTTATTCAGTTGCAGGTCCTCTCTATCATTTGCTTCTGTCTTATAAACTACCATACTGGGAGTCCCTGGGTAAGTGACAGCAGATGATGTGCTAAGACAAGGCCATAGACTCATACCAACACAGGCAGCATAGCTAGGCCCAGTACTGAATCCACCCAATTTAACACTACATTCCTGCTAGCCTGCTGGAGGATAAGAATGCCTGTGGATACACTAGTGGGACTGTAATCATAGAATTATAGAATTATTAAGGTTGGAAAAGACCTCCAAAATCATAGAGTTCAACCTTTGATTGAACACCATCTTGTCAACTAAACCACAGCACTAAGTGCTGCATTCAGTCTTTTCTCGAACACTTCCAGGGATGGTGAATCCAGTACTTCAGGGTGAATTCTGGGCAGCCCATTCCAATGCATGACAATCCTTACAACAAAGAAATTCTTCCTGAAATCCAAACTAATGATTTGGAAGGAAGCAAAAAAGATAGTTACACTGCTAAAAAAGATCCATAGGTCACAGCTTTTACCTTGGGAGATACTAAGCAGTGTCAAGGCAAGGCAGTCCACTGGGCTGAAATGTTGTTGGCAGAAGAGACTTGAGGCTTGAAAAGGAACTCAGCTATTCAAGAACTGTGAAGGGAGAATGAGAAGCTACAAATTCATTCACACAAGAAAATTAATTCTGAATTAGATACCACAAAAAGGTAAAACTATGCATCTGTTCACAATCACACAATCCTACTATGTCATAAGGGAAAAAAAGCCGGAAAGTGGCAGAGAGAGCACATGCATTGTTCTATGTAAAAACCAGAATGAGGGACACAAGTGATGGTTTCCTTAAAGTAATGAAACAGTGGCCAGAGAGAAGGAATTTGCTACGAGAGAAAAAAGGAGCAGCACTTGGTGAGGAGAAGGTACAGGCAATGGCCACTTCCATAAGTGTCAGAACTAAGGCTCAAATAAGGAAGAAGTCAAGATGCAAGAGATTAATGAAATAGTCCCTTTAACAACACCCCCAGCTGGAGAAGGGAGATTGTTCAGGAAAAAAGAGAGCAAGCAGTCGATAGGTACAGAATACACTAAGAAAAGCAAACAGATCAGCAAATGTCATTCAACAGACACAGTTTATTTTTCAGCTCATTGAATTGAACTCAAACAATTTTATGATATATATTAAGATCTTATTATGTTCTGCCTATAATATTCTGCCTAAGAAAACCAAAAATGTATTAACATAAGCCATGCCAACTGAATACTGAATGCACCATAGGAATGCTATTGAATAAGAATGAATAAGAAATATTGAATGCCTAAAGATAATTATCTTGGTGATGCCTCCATTATTCCTGTCTTGACCAGAGCTCAACATTCCTATAGAGTAGCCCCGTGTAGCTCCCAGCAAACTTCTGTTTCTTTGCTATTCCAAATTGTGAAGTTTTGCCTCAGTGTTTTAAAAAGGTTTGTCTGTGAAGGGCAAATGATACAACTTGCTGAGGTATAAAATCAGTCTTTGACTCTTCTGTAAAAAATTCATCACATTTATGATTTTAAAACAAAATTGCTTTGAAGCGTTTTCAGGTGCTGGTCTATAGTTTTCCACACATAAATTTTAGACACAAATAGCAGCAGATTCAAACACTGTACTGTCATTTCCAGTAATCCATAGTCATCAAACCACCAGCTCTACAGCACCAGCAATACAACCTGTAATTTAAGATGTAGACGTAAATAGTCCACAATGTAAAAATAGGCCGTCTGTTTCTGAATGCGAATGCTACAGAGTAAACTGTTGCTGCCCCTTTTCTGAGGTGACTTGGACTTATAATGAACAAATTTCTCATGAATTCTCAGCAAATATGCAGACAACTGAATGTTAGCCAAAGATCCAGCGCAAAGGTAGGCTGAAACACAGGAAGAGAAGTGTAATAGTAGCAATATATAATTTATTCCAATATCCCAGTTACACTTGTATCTGCTTTCATCTCCACCCAGATATTTCCCTGCACCTTATAAAGAAATGTCAAGCACATTCCTAATCGGGTGTTGAGTGTAATCCGACATTTGGAAAAGTTTGGTAACTAGAAGGTGAGGTCACATACACCCCTGAGAGGATCTGGATACTTCAAAGGATGAAGTTACCAAGCAAGCAGAAATTATTTTTGCAACTTGCACCACAATACTAAGATCACATTTTTCTCCGTTATTACTGGATGGAAAATTATCCTTATTCAAATACTACTCTTCAAAGACAAGCAGACAGAGGTCTCCAGCAGACAGTGGGGCTTTTCCCCCCAAAAAACATGAACAAATATTTTTTTAAAATACTGGTTAACTTTCTAAAAAAAGGAGGAGGACAGGTTCTCCATATAATACCCTAAATAATGAGAGACATGGAGGGGGAGAATGGTTGCCCAGCTCCTTCCAGTGGGAGCACAAAAATCCCAGTAGGTCCAAAGTCTTCCCATGGTCCCCCCTGCCCACAGCTGTGCCAGATCAGCAATAGTGCTGTGGTTCTCACCTCTAACTCACCACCAGCTTCCCCCTGTCCTTTCCCTGTATGCAGACGCCTGCCTTCCTCCTTTAGACCCCTGTCATGAGGACTTCTCAGACATAAGTTTTCAGTCTGGCCAGCACCTTTCACATGCACCATGTGCTTTTCCTCAATAGCGCCTCACAGCACCGCGGCCGTTCCTCAGGCCCTTTCCCATCGAAAGCCAGCTCCTCGCAGACTCCCTCAGCATTGCCTACCCTTCCTGTCTTCCAGCCCTTTGTGAAAGATCCCTATCCCACTCGATGAGAGTAAATCATTCAGTCATCACCATTTCTAGCCTATCTTTCACGAGAGATCAGATCGCCTCCCCCTGCTGTTCCACAGTTTCATTTCCATTCCTGTCTTCCCTGCTCACAATTTCTTTTGTACAGCAGGCAGCTTCAAACCTCATTTTTGCCATCTGGAAGACAAGACAGAATACTTTGAAGAGTTTCCCTCCACCATACTTAATTCAAATCCTTTAGCCTTCTGGGGATGAGTTGGTTTTGTCAGTAATTTGAGTAATAAGAGCACAAACATAATTGTTAACTGAGCCAAACTGTTTCTGAGCTTTCCTCAGTAAAATTCCTGTCCTAAATCACAGCTCCCTGTGTTTTAGGAAGTGATTTCCCTCATAACTCCATCTGTTTTAGAACAAGAATAAAGTTAGGCGAGAGATTTGCAAGAACCAGAGGGTTTAAAATTTGCTAACAAGAGGGGTTGGGAAGATAAGCAGAGCCAGCTTGCTGTAGAAATCTTAATAAATGAGAACAGCCCAATCAATAATGGCATTTATAGTTTTTCTTTAAGATCTATCCCTTTAGTAGTTGAAAAATTCTTTTCAGGCAAGATATTCCCAGCTTCTGGTTTGGAAATGGACCCCTTGGTTAATATTTTTCTTTAAATTCCATGGCCTGTTTGCCTTCATTCCTGAAGACCTTTTTTTTTTTATATTTTCAAAGCACATGAAAGTTCTTATTAAGCATTCATCCAAACACACTCAGTAGATCTTGCGTGCTGCCTTCTAGCAGAATGCTTTTAATTGAAAGGAAAACCCTACCTCCTGCTAGGTTTGGGTGGGCTGCAATTAGTTCCATACTAGTTAGTTTTTCCAGAAAGTCATATAACTCTTCTACACAGGCATTCCCACTCTGGTCCAGCTGCAAGCAATAGTCTGAGTCAGCAAAAAAAGGAGGCAAAAGGAATTTTTCATTGAATTAAGAGTCCAATCTGTCCTCAATCTTATAAAATATGTGTTGGATTCCATCTGCCCTGGAAGATCCCCGCTCTGATCACGCCAGCTACTGGCACTCACACGGGACCCACGTGCCTGCAGTGATACTCCGAATTGCCCCACTGCAAGGACGCTTTGGACTCCATCAAGCAGGAGCAACATCTTGCAAGCTAACAGTGTGAGCCTGTCCAGGGAGAAAAATACAAATACCCCCTTAAGGTTGAACCACACTTCTTCAGTGAAAAAAAAAATGTGTCTTCTGTCCCTTAATTGCAAGGAAAATTAAATCCACTGCCCTACTTGTAAGATGCAGCGACTGAAGCCAAGAGCAAAGCATGCAGAACATCTAGTTTTGGCAAATTCAGATGCAGAAAAAAAATAAAAGTTGGAAGAAACCGTTTTCTGGGTGCCTCTGGTTTATTTGAAGCCAACAAAGCATGAAATGGTCTTAACAGTTTGTTGTGTTTTGATGTAACATGAGGATCTAGAATCTCTTGACAAGTAGAGTAGGAGCTTGAGTTTCAGTTCGTTGATTGGTGGTTTTCTGGATTCGTCCAAGAAATGTATTCGAACAGTATGTGCAGCAGAAACCATTTTTAGTCATGAATGTTCAATGGCAAACATCTGAAAGAGGACATCCGATAATAAAAACAACAGTTAAGTAAATCAAGCTTTATCATTTCCAAAGACAATTGTCGAAATTGGGAGATGTTTAAACTTTCATGTGTGCCTAGGTACCTGCTAAGTTTACTCTATGTTCTAACAGAAATCCATGAGTCCCAGGCACACTCAGAAGCCTTTACTAAACCTAAGAACTACTTATCTTGAGACCCATGGATTTTGCATGGTTTCACATCCACTATTTAGATCAGCACAGTCAGTCTTCTAACAAAATGACTGCTGCATAAAAGTTCAAAATAGTGAGTCCATATTTAGGTTATTCTTTAACAAGCTTCTCTTGGTAGTAATAAAAAACATCAGGTAAATTCTTCTTTGTTAAGTATAAGGTAAAGGAAAATATCTATATATATAGGAACTGTTTTAGGGGAAAAAATTTGTGTTTGAACTTTTTCCTTTGAAGTTACAGATTTTCATCATGGAAAATTTTTGAGAATTTTAAAGGAGTGTTTTAGTTTCACTTTGACTTAAAATACCAAAGGTTTTTTTTGCCAAAAACCTACAACAGTATAAATTAAAATTATTCAAAAATATTTTTTTCTGAAGCATTGATTTAGCATGAAAAAGACTTTCAGATGTATTTGCTGCAGGGAAATTAATATTTCCAGTGGAAATAAAGGAACATTATAAAAAATCAACATTAACAAAATAGTATTTTTGGTAAGAAAATCTTCTGCACTAAATACCGCAGCCAACAGTAATTACAATTTGTCCAAAACCCTAAGAGAGCTACAATGGATTCTTGGAACCTTTTAAATATCCCACCTAATGCTGTAATAATGTTGCACAGTGAGAGTGTGAAGAGATTATAGTGAAAGGTTTGTATCCCAACAGCACCTGAATATGTTTGTTTAACTGACAACAGCTTCTTCCATACACGATTTTAAATTTGCAGAAACTATAAATAGATAACACTTTCACTGAAAGCATTAAATTAGCCAACTGGGTAGACTTTGTAATGTGGAGTAATGTGGAGTGATAATGAACACCATGTGTGTGTGATAATGGGGGTTGTAGAAAATAGATCTGGCCAGCTGAGTGAAAAGGAAATGCTAAAGAAGAAAAAATCTGAAGTCCAAGCCAAAACAAGTGACCTAGAAGAGCAAGTAAAGGTTTGTATGTGGGGCAGGCTAGAGGCCTGAGAGAGATCAGAAATTCAGCAGGGTATTTTTAAGCATATGCTCAAGGCCCTCCTTATTCGGCAGGAAACTTAAGCATATGCTCAGGGGTTAAGCATCAGCTAAAGTCTCATTGATGTCAGTGGGTCTTAAACACATGCCTAGAGATACATATGTGCTGAAGTGCTTTTACAAATAAGAACGGACTGGGGATCAGGGCCTCAGTCCCCTGGTATTCCATAGCAGGCTAACCCTGCAACCTCCTGGCTTTCCAAATTCTTCTGAGTAGATCTCATTTATTATACACACAGGACCAGACTTAAGTGTTAAGAACTTGCATTACTGTACATAACTGCCATTAGTCCCTTGGTACCAAAATAAATAGGAAAGTACAGATACATTTAAAAAACACCAGTAACTTCTACTGCAATGTGTCCAAAGAATTCACTTAATGATAACAACGAAAGCATACAAAAAGCAGAAATGCAACTTTTGAGCCGGTCGTTTAGCCTTTCCATCACTGATGTAAGAAAACTTCCACAAGAACGAAGTGAAAGGTAAAATTGAACCTTAACTGTAACCTGACTTCAAGTAACTTATTTTGAAAGACCACATGGTGCTCTTAGTTTTTGTGCAACCAATGGATCTGCTCTTCCTTATGACCTTCCGTGCCTGAGTAGTCCACTTATCAACCACAGAACTGACTGGGCATCACTGTAAAAACAGAAAAATTGCTTTCTTTGCCAATTCATCTTCATGTAGGCAAATTGCAAAGCATATTCTGTAGTGATATATAAATTCAGAAATCCACAACTATTCTCTGAATCTGAGATGGCAGGTTAACATTACGAAAAAATCTTCAAAACTTTTAGTCAAGTTAGGCCAGATTCAAGCATGGCTCCTCCTTCTTCAAAACTGCATGAAAATACACCATAAAATGGCAAGAAGAATTATATGGTCAGATTACTAATTACATTCTTTTTTTTTTTTTCTGAAGTTAGCACAGAACTTGAAATTATCAGTAAAAATCCTTCTTGTGCATTTCAGTGAACCTGAACAACCACTTGGTCTCTCCATTTTGGAATTCTCCAAGGATAAACATGCAGCAGAGGAAATGGTCATAAAGACGAGTTGCAGGGCCATCTGAGAACTACTTTAGATGGACTCTGCAAATGATGGCCCATTTTAAAACACCCTTAACGTGGCAGAAGCAAACTCAGGTGCATCTGAGCAGCATGAGACTGCCAAATTACTGCTGTGTGTACAATCACTGCGTTGCTCTCCTCCACTGTTGCCACAGCAGTGATTATAGCAAAAAACTGACTTCACCAAACAAACAAAGCTTCATTAAAGTTCATTAAAGTAGGCAGAAAATATACTATTTACATGTGTGTTTCTCTTCTGTCACATGACTCACGTCTTAAACTGGGGAGCATTACTGTTAGGCATTTCCTGCAAATGCACTGAGGAAAACCCACAGCAATACAGTATTCCTTCCATAGATGTTAACATTTAAAGACTCACAGAAGTGGCTAATGTTCGATTTCTGGTTAACATTTGCTCACTTTCTTGCCTTGTTTTTTCAGATGAAGACAACCTGGTGAAAGCATTCCCACATTCCTCTTTGCACTTCTGCTATGACAAAACTTAGCTGATGTAGGCAAATTCAAGTTCTTAAAGCATATATCTTCGACCGATTTTGTTTCAAGTTTCTGTCTCTGTATTAACTATGGAAGAGCACCTCTTCCTTCTTGCCCAAGCAAGCTGCTGGTTATCATTCCCATCCCTCCAGTCGGTCGAGTAACACATGATGCTGGCCTAGTATAAATATGAAACAGGTTCCTTTGGAATCTGAAATACTGTTTGTACATCCTACCACTGACCACAGCGGAACAATGGTGTGCCAATTATATGAAAAAAAATAACTCTATTTGCTTGCTCTTTCTGTACCTCTGTCTGAAATATACCTAGCTCCAAAGCTATTATTTATAGTTATGAGGTGACAACTGAGAGCTAGCAGTCTGCTGAGTGAAAAAATGTTTGCGTTTATCCTTTTTAGAGATATCCTATATATATGTGCGCATACATGTGCAGCAGCTATTTATACTGGATAGGCAGAAGTACCTAATCAACTACAGTGTTTATTCAGTGGCATGAAAAGTTCTTTATTTTGTGTGAATTAAGGGACAAAACTCCATTTTTAAAGATTATTCAAAATGAAAATATTTTTTTTCCAAGCCTACAGCTGCTCTAGCATTGTTTAAAACACTGAGAAGCAGCGTTGTAGGTTTTCTGTGAACACTTAAAGAAAACTTCCATTCTAACTCCCATAGTCACAGTTTGATGCTGTGGTCTTTTTTTGGCAACATGAAACTATCAAGAAGGGTTTGCCTTCATCATCTCCATAGTTTGCCTTCAAGCATTTGCAGACTGCCCATGGTGCCTCCTCATCAGGCTCTACAAGCACGGCACTCTTCACATTTTTGTAAAAAGCCCATTCTCTGTGATTCTGGCCACCTTTGTAGCCCTCCACTAGTGCCTCTCCAGCAACTCCGCACTCCCAGCATTTCAACCAAGCTCGCACATCATTTCTGTAGTGCTAAAAAATAGGATGAGCTTAGCTTTATCAGGATTGCTTGGAGGATTGTCACTGAACAACCCTTCACTCTCCTTGGGCTCCATGGATCGGCTTTGTCAGGCCCAGGTGAGGCAGTTTAAGACACCAGTGTTCCAGGGTGTGCCTTTCCCCAATTCCAGAGGTGACCACCCCTCGCACAGAGATGGCAGAAACCACCAACAGCTCTCTTCTGTTATCTCTGCTCTGGGGACAGCACAGGGTGACAGATTATGAGGTCTGTAATGACTGACATCACTACCTAAATCCTTTGAAGGGCATTTTCAGGTGGACTTTACCTCTGAATTTCAAACACTCTCATTATTCTGGGTCATTTTTCTCCAGGAATGGATCATTTCAAGGAAATATAAAAAGCAGTCCTATGATCAGATGAAGTCTAATTCCTATGACTGCTACCCTTGATTTAAGAGAAGAAGAAATCTCCTTCACAACAGCTTCCAGCAGGCAAGCATTTAATAAATCTTGTGAAAGTGTGAGGAAAATATGGGGGGAAAAAGCAGACACTGATAAGAGAAATACTTTCAAAATAGACAGCAACAACAGTTTAAGTAGTTTTCTAGCCAAATAATTGCAATAGTTCTCTGTCATAATTTCCCTTGGATGAAAGAAAGTCAAAAACAAATAGGTAGTAATCTGCAAGTCTGAGCCACAGAAAACTTATTGCGCTGTCCTTCTAAGGGAAGGTTGTGTCAAAATAGGAGCATTAATCACACAAAACTTAATGGTCTACATCAGTTCTTGGCCCCTGACCACATGGATCATGTTGGGTACTAACCCTCTCACGAGCAGTGTGACTGACTTTGGCCTCTTCTTCAACAGTTCAGCTGTGTACTTCCCTCCTTAAAGTGGGAGAGACAACTACTTAACAGAAGAATCGCATTCTAATAGCTGCGAATCCACCCAAATCTCAGTTTTCAGCATGTCCAGGGGCTATCCATACCTATGAGCTTCCAGTAAAACTTTGGGAGCCCAGTATATACACACACTCCTCAGGCAGTTCCCTGTGAGTGTGCCAGGCCATTAAAAATGTTTCTTGTTCCCAGCTTGGAAACATTTGACCTGCTGAAGAGAAATCAACGTCTGGCACGTACTCCCAACCCACACTTTGTTTTCATATTCTTTGCTATCAGTAAAGACATTTTAATAAGCCACAAAAAAGTTCTCGATGAATTTGCTTAGTTAAAAGCATTTCTGAATTTACACTGTAAACAGAGAGATGACTCAACAGCAATGCCTCCTAAAACCCCAAGTACTCAACAGTAAATTATATACAGGAAACAAGACAGTTTTAGTCATAAAAAACAAATTCTACTCTTGTAATGGGTATTTATGTCATCTGTATAAGACAGGGTAATAAGTAATCAGACCTCTTTTGTTTTACTTGCCCATTGCCTTGGCATGCAAATTAATTCTAGAGAAATAAAATCTAATTTAATAAGCCTATTATGAGGAAGGAGACACCTTTCCCTTTTGCACTCCAGGTAACTTAAAAACTACCTCTGAAGATGCCTACACACACTTGATTTCCAGCCATCAGCAGACACAGAACAGCAATGGCAAAAGCCAGGAAATTCTCTCTGGAACTCTTCTGGAGAGACACTGCTTTGGGATGGGATTTGGGATTTTGGCTCAAGCTAGATGTTAGCCCAGTTTGTACCATCACAGCAGCATGGAGAATTTCAACACTGCTTAAACCACATGGACACTGAGGCTCTAACAGCAGAGTACTGGAGCTAAACCAAGTGGTACAACAGATCTCTGAATACACAGTCCAAAACTGTCTCCCCCAAAAAAAGGTGCAACAGGATCTACCCATTAAAATGGAACTCTTGTGCTGGGTTCAAGCACCAGCATCAGTGTCTGATAAAACACAGAGAGGAGCACTGGGATGAATACAGAGCCCAGATCAGAGATCCAACTAGAAATCCACTCTTGAGGTCTTGGATCATACGTGTAAGCAATGCCTGCTGTTCCATCCACTTGGGTACGCTCCTATATCCTGCATAGCCCTCTATGCAGTCTGGGCACTAGTACAAGGAGGAGACTGCATAACCAATTGCATGAAGTTGCCTCTTCTCAAGAAGTAAACATGCTAATACACTGTGGGGCTGGGGCTGGGAGAGAAGAAAAAAAAAAAGAAAAGGTTCAACAGGTTCTCTCTGCTTTTTATGCCTGTCTCATAGTTAGGATTTGCCATCAAGCATCCCTCTCAGAGGGAAAGAGAAAAAAGAATTGGGGAGTTGATTTGTTGGTTTTGTAAACATTCTGTTACAAACTCAGAAACTGTGCTGTATTAAAGTTTTTGCTTTTTCAAGGAGAAAAGTGTTCCCTTTCAGAGAGAGGATAAAAGTGCCTTAAAAAAAAAAAAAAAAAAAAACAAAAAAAAATAGAAAGCGGAGGGAGGAATAAAAATGTATA
>JAWWES010000115.1:79887300-79967643 GCA_035583135.1 Lophotriccus pileatus | reverse complement strand
GATGGATTGCCTTAAGGGCTAACGAGCTCCATCTGCCCGGGGAGGTCCCTGACCAGGACTCGAACCTGGGTCTCAGCAGTAACAGTGCTGCGTCTTAACCACTAGACCACCGGGGGCTCCCATGTAAGATAAATATTCATAATTAAAAGTAGTAATATTCAGTATGACTTACAGATGTGTGGCATTGTTTTTGACTTCTATTGCTACTACTTCTCCTCTCAAAATACAAATGTTTTGTTCAGGTCAATACAGGATAACTTATATGCTTTGATGCCCCAGACATGGTGCTGGAGTCAGAGCAGCCTCCTCCCCTTCCTACCCCATCCTGCATTTTCCTCATCTCCTCATTCCCCCCAAAAGGAAGAACGAGGCAGAAACTTTGCTTGGGCTATTTCAGTCAGAACGGTTATGTGATACCACCATAGAACTTACCACCAGAATAAGTTGTCAAACATGAAGCAAAGTATTGAATTTTCTCTGTTAACTTAGTTGTTTTCTTGAACACGCTCTGTGGTTGGTATTAATCCATGCTTCACATCTCTGTGCATTTTCAAACTGCTGCCAACCCTTACCCTCACTGTTTCTGGGGCAGGCATGCATGTGTACCCCCGTGATTCATTTTCCATAGTCTGATCAGCTATGGGAAAAGTGCCATTTTACCATTATTACATTCTGATAATCCTTATCAGGTGCTTTAATGTTCATAATGGTGTCTTTCTTCAATAGAAGATAAAACATACCATCTGGTAGGGCTGTGAAGAAAGTTGTCCCTTCAGCAGTTTGGCATTTGAAGATACTATTTTCCTTTAGTCATCTGAAGGGTATGGATTTTCACAGCACTTAGAACACCATGTGTAGCCATCATAATTTCAACTATGATTAATGTATAGTTCTAGAATTATAATGCAAAATACTTTTGAAAGCTTATTTAGACCACAACAAATAGCTTTTTTAATGGAAAACAAATTAAAAGTAGTTTTCATTCAGAACTGCACAGATAAAACAGTGGACTGACGATACATTTGATACATATGAATGATACAAAGTTGCCTTACAAGTAAATCTAAGGGAGCTTGACCTAAGAACTGCTGAAAAGTACTTGTTTTGTTTTGTTTTGTTTTGTTTTGTTTTTTGTTTTTTTGTTAAGGGGGACCTGAAACAAATTCTCATGTGTTTTTCTCAAAGAAAAAACAAACTTATCTTTGATATGCTGTTGAGCTTTCATTAAGTTTAAAATATTTGCACAGTATGCAACTTCTGCAGTCTTTTTTTTTTTTTCAAGAGACCAAGCACCACATGGAAGATAAAATATTAGTTTATTTTGTTTCCCTGCTCCACATTTTTAGTAATGCAGGTCACTCTTAAGGAAAAAAAACAGCTTAACTAATGGCACATCAAAAAAAAATTTAACTAATGACACATCATCCACAGACTCCGAATGAGCAGATGATTAATTGTGAGGACTCGCTACTATGGAGAGAAACTCAGCAAACTAAAATGTTAAAAATTATCCTCTTATTTTTGCAGATTTCTAATTAGTAAATGAAAGCTGTAAGTGAAATATTTCTCCAGCACAAAAAGCCCTTTGCAATTCTTGGTAGACAGGAGAAAAACAGAAGTCATGATTTCAAGTTTATTTGAAGTCTGCACACCTCCAGGCAGTGTGATCATAGTGTTTGTACCCCCATCTATATTGAAGCTGATCTAACTATCTACAGAAAACCTGAGGAACATGAAAGCCTCTGTCACCGAAGGTCTCTAAAACCCAAACAGACTTGGTGATGAGTGTGTTACTGGTGTAGCAGGGAAACATGCACAGAAAAAACATTTGAGAAACACTGGCAGTTTCAAAAAAGAACATGGCTTATAGGACTGCTTAAGAAAACTGTCCAGTGAAATAATTGCAAGGCAGGGTGTAAGAAAATTTTATGGGGAGATTATACAAAATAGTTCATGTACCTTGTAGCTGAGGACACCAAGGACAGAGCTCTAGGAGTCACACTCCTCCCTTCCAATGTAAATTGCTAGCAATTAATCAGCTTTTTTGAGAATCAATATTTTCTCCTAAAAATTAATATATAATGACTTCCAATTCTATTAAGTGAATTTTCTGCATTAA
The DNA here is from genome assembly GCA_035583135.1 of Lophotriccus pileatus. Taxonomy (NCBI): domain Eukaryota; kingdom Metazoa; phylum Chordata; class Aves; order Passeriformes; family Tyrannidae; genus Lophotriccus; species Lophotriccus pileatus. The sequence goes on along the minus strand of JAWWES010000115.1, from coordinate 79,965,524 downwards.
TTGAATTGCAGAAAGAGATATATGATAAAGTTTCCACTGTCATCCAAATACATCCTCTTTGTTATTGTGCTAAGGATGAACAAGGAATAATAGCTCTATTATTTTTTGTTTTATCTGAACTTCCATTATTATGGTTAGATATCTTCTACTCAGAGCCAGATGTTTTTGTGTTTAGACTATGAAAAGATATTTTAGATTGTTTCTGAAGATAATGTTTGGCATTTTTTACATTGCAACATCTAGTTTGACTCTTCAGACCTTATTTATAAACAGCAAGATTGTCTCTACAGACCCAGGAATACTATGTACTTGAAAGTGCCCAGATATTTTTCTTTTGGCCATCTGTCTACAACTGCTTACTCAAATCAGTGTAGCCAAGGTCACTGTACAATTCTTGTCTAAGGTTGTCAAACTTATTTTCAGCCTTGTCAAGTTCAGCCTTTGCTTTTTATCTTTGCGCTAAGGGGACATTTAGTGTAAGTGTGCTTCTGTTGGCATTTCCTTTTCAGTCGCCTTTTTGACATTTGCTTTTTAGGCCATTCATTGCTCTGTGACCATTCTTGGTTTATTTTAAAACACAGACTATTTTCTTTCTCTTCTTCATTGTGTTTCTTACAATCTCTGATGTAATCTTAAAACCCCTTTCAGCAAAGCAAATGGCTATGGAATTTGGTTTCCTTTATTGTTTCATATGAACTGGACTCAGAAATCTGATCAGAGTACTTTGAAAAGTAAATTACATAGTTCTGGCTCAGAAGGTGGGAGCAGTTATCTAACAACTCTGAGTGCTTATTTTATCTCTGATTATTCTTGTAATTTGAACAACAACAACAACAAATCACTCAGAACAAAAATACTGTACTCTTAAACATCATAGCTTGGATATCTAAAAACTATCTATGAAAAATATAACCAAACCAACACATTGTCCATCATGATGTATACACATAATTTGTCTAGTTCATCATTGTCAAGCTTGTGTTATGCCATTTGTTCTGGTTACCTGCAGGCAAACTATTCTAAGCTTATCTATAGCACAGTGGAAGTGGCTTATTGCAATTTTTTCCTGCACAGAGGATCCAAAATAAGGTTGAGCTCAGGTACCCCATACAGGGACTAGCACGTAGGTTTCTGGTGTGCTTGGCTGCTGCTTGGGTAATCTTTAAGGGAACAGCATGGTTGCAGCAGTCCAAGATAAGCAACAAATAACTAATCAGAAAGTATTTTTTTTTTCCTTGCTTAAGGGAATTTTTCAGGCACATCTTCCAGGATGCTATTTCACCCAGAAGCTTTCAAATGGTGCAGTCAACTCAAAAGTACCTAGCATTTTGTAGAGCTTATTAACCCCCTTGTTAGAGATTTCAATAAAGAGTTTTGTCTTTGTTTGCACAGAGTGAATTGTGCATTTTGCTGCAACATTCTTTTTCATTTGTTTTCATAAAATAATGTTCTTAAACTTCATGACTGACCTTGAAAATGTGGTTTTGCACTGAAGTGATTTTTCCTCCTCCTCCAGGGAGCTTTTGTGACTACCTCAACAGACCATTCAAGTGATGAAAATGTGGAGCTGTTTCACCTCTTCCCTCCCTGGTTAGCACTGCCAGTAAGGTCAGGTACTACTTATTGCTGATGTTGTTTCAATGCAAGCCCATTAAATGGAGGAGGGACACCCATGCACCACAGTTTTAGGATTTTGAAGGCACAACTTGGGTCCTCACTGCACCAAGGGGCTTTGCCCCTATTTCCCCCACCCCAGGGAGCCCAGTCCCCCATATTGTGCTCCATGGCAGCTGCTGTTCTGTCTCATGGGAATAAGCTTTGGGAGACTGCCCAAATGGGGGCTGCAAGACAGAGACGTACTGGGAGGGGTGCAAGGCAAGAGACCCATACTGTTCCCAAAGAAAAACAGAAAATGTGCAATGGATTGATCAGGTGAACAGCCTGCAAATCCCTGCAGAGCAGAAGCGTGAAGGAAGGAAAGAAAGAGATGGCTTTCAAACGAGTCTCGATTTTGTTCATGGTGCCACTTGGGAGCTGTCTCCTGCTGGTGGGCAGCCCCATGAGGCAGACAAGCTGCTGTGCCACTGTGCTCAGCTGAGCCTCTCATGGGAACTTAGGCTGTAAGGGCAGAGAAAGAAAGGCTGTTTGCGCAACCTAGAGCACTCTTGTGAGAATTGGCTCTGTGCTTTTTGAAACCAGCACCAAGGCAGGCTGCTCTCGGAGACACAAGCTTTGTGCCTAATTCTTCCTTTGTTTGACAGAACTGATGTCTACTGTCTCACTTTCCTGAAGTGGTGTTTTGAATGTTTGGGATCAAAGAACCAGAAAGGAGAAAGGAACCTATATGCAACTGTACCCTTATTAGTAATCCAGACTGGGGAAGTTGAGGGACTTCCCGAGTGTCACCTGGGGGGGGGGGGATGGGTGACAGAAACCTGTGACAGGCTCTGCTTCAGGGTTTTGCATCAGTCAAGAGCTTGAACATAATTGACCAGTTGTCCAGGCAGCAGAGCCTCAATTTTTTGATTGCTTTCTCCCAGCTGAATGCCCTAAAAACTAGATTCGTGTTTCAGATTCATATTTCTTTTCCAAATGGCCTTTTGGGGTTCTCTTTGGTGTGGTACAAAGGCCTTAAGGAAAACCTTTACTTGAATAATTTGTAGGCACTTGCTCATTTTCCTAAGAGGTTTGAGGGGAATCAGGGTTCCTGCTCAAGGCCAAGCATTCATTTGTACTTGTTGGTCCTTTTTCCTCCAAGAGCTGCAGAATCTCTTCGCTGCTGTTCCAGTATGCAAAGACCACCCTATGTTGTTTTTCTCTTCATTAAGTGATAGGGATTTGGTTCTCTGTTTCATTTTTTGAATGAATTGTGCCTGCTACAGAATGTTGTGAGTTGGGCAGTTCTTTTGCTGTCTTGATTGTCTCCTGAGAGATAATCACAGTCCCCTGGGACTTGTGTTGCAGGGAAGACTGGCTTTTTAACTCTAGCCATGTATATATTTTTGTAACTAATTTTGCTGAAAGACTGTTCCTTAGCCCTGCAAGTAATTAACACTTTTTTTCTTCTCTGCTTCAAAGCAGGATAAACAAGTCCAAATTACCTGTTGGGAAGAACCAGAGATCTGCTTTCCCTTGAACCGTGTCCGAATATTGTCTGTGAGCATTGTCATGGACCAAAATTACGTCAAAGAGTATGTTAATAATTAAATAATATGGATAATTGTGGCCCAATGTTGATGCTTTTTAATGTGCTAGTACAAAGATGCTAGTAGCAGTGTGACTTTGGAGCTGAACTACTTTACTGGTATTTGATTGCTCCTGCTGATGTGCTTATATTGTGAAGACCATCACGGCGACTATGATGATTTTGGAAAAAAACCCAACAGGATAGTTTCTAGGTAAATTGAAATAAAAATAATTTCAAATTGTAAGCTTTGATGTAAAGACTAGACATGTACTACCTTGGAAGAGCTGGAAGCATATCTATCATTTCAGGAGATGTTCCTGGAACTGCTGTGAGGCAAGGGAAATTTACAACTTGGTGCACATATGTTCATGCAAAAATGGACCCTACATTTCTACATCTTTTCATTCACTTACTTTTAAATGAATTAAACTGTGGAAGGTTTAGGACACAAGTTCATTTCCACCTAGTTCACCCCATAACTTATCGAATTTTTAACTTAATTACAGTTGCATATATGTTCACTCACTGATCAAAAGCTAATGATTTTTTTCATCATAAGATAAAGCATTTTCGGGGTCACTACCTGTGGTTAAACTCCTGTATCTTCTTAGCAGAGAACGTTTGTAGGAGTCAGAAGGCCATGGAATAGCACATCAGTGAAACAACCTGGAAATTGTAGCAATTGGCTTCAGAAATTCATCAATGACTGTCAACTTGTCAGCTTTTAAAACTCTGTCTTCTTGGTAATTTCCTATTTTAACTGAAGAACGTGTGAAGGCACTGCTAATTCATTCTGAAATCATTCTCTGCCTGCTGTACTGAAATGGGGTCCAAAGGCAAGAAACACATCCTTGTTTTTGTGTGAGTTCTATGATGCCATGTCTGCAGCACAGCTTAAAGATTGCCACCTGGTTAATTTAAAGCAACATTGAATTTACTTAAATTATAAACAAACTCTCTAAGATATTTTTCGTGTGAATGTCACATCAGCTGGTTATGTCGATTATAATAATCATCTTTACTTCACTATTGTAAAGAGCTTCCTTTCCTTCTATTTATATATAACATCCAAAAATTGATCTAGAGGGTAAAATTGCACAGTCTAGTGCTTGCTTCTTTCTGTGGAGAATTACTGGTCTTTCATATATGCATTGGAAAGCACTGAGCCCAACTGTGGCATTTAAACTACCTAATGAATGTAGAGCTAATGAGTGAAGCGCTACTCACCGAAGCTTCTGCCAGACACAGAGTCTCAGGTATTCAAAATCTGGAGTAATTTCTGTCAGACAGAGCCTTTTTCTGTTGATCTGCTACTTTTACCAACCCTTAGACATCTGCATGTTTCTCAGGTATGTAAAACTGGTCTCCAAAATAAGAGAGCATCTGTAAACAGAAAGTGCAGCTGTCTCAAACTGTGTGCCTAGAGCAGATAGATCAAGGACCAAATTATGGATTATTTATTTCATACCTTTGTCAAAAGGAATATTTTGGAACCTGGGAAAATTTGGTTGTAGGCAATCCTACAATAGATACAAGTGAGATAAATTTTCATACATCTTTCAGTTTAATTAAGAATTGAATATATAGTTGATCATTCAGAGATATCTTGGGGATTTATAGTTCTGCCTGGAATTTGCTGTTTTTCCAAACAGCCATTTCTGCCGCAATTCTGTTCTGGTAGTGTATCCTTAATTGTCAGTATAAAATTAAATTTTAAATAACCCAACTCTGCAGTGACAAATAAAGGTCAAATAATAAGGACAAATAAAGTGTCTTGAAGACACTAGTGACAAAGTCAGATACCTTTCCTCTTTTCAAAAATATGACCAAAGAGACCTGTTGTAATAAATAAGCTTTCATTGAGGGAATGGGAAATGTGCCCCTTCTGCAAATGAATGAACATCTGGTTTAGAACATTTATAAATTTGATTTTTCCATAATGTCATCAAATTCTCCCCCCCTGCCCCTTTTCATTCTGCAGTTCTGAAAGATCTGCCAGTAATTGCTTAGTCATTTGCCTAAAAAATTCTTTAAATGAGAACCTGCCAAATTGATGGGCCCCTACAAGCCTCTCCTTGTGTATTTGACTTGAGATGGAAAGTGTTTTCACCCTTTTCTCTCAGCCCTGATTGTCCTGTATTTGCTGAATCTTCTTGGAGACTCTAGCAGTCATTTTGTAGTTGTACAAAGTTGACAGTTGACCTTTCTTTCTCAACCAGGGCAAAGATAATCATTATTCCACAGGAGATAAGAATGCATGTACAGATCCACATGTTCACAGTGTTATGTCACTTCCATATTTCTACTTGTACAAGGCTCAGAATTTTGCTATTATTTTGAGCTTATATTTCCAGGAATGCAAGCCAAAATTATACAAGAGCTGGTTGCTGCTGTACATTATAATACCTGGAAAAATATGTTTAGTGGACTTGGACTAGATGATCAAGATGACAACATTAAGTTAAAAGGGGACTGCAGTAAAAGTAATTTCCCATACCCCTGCGTCACTGACAGGGTAGAGATGCTGGGAGTGATGTTTAGCCTGGGAAGAAGGACTAGGTAGGAGGAAGTGTTTTTAAGAATTGGTTTTATTTTTCATTATCCTACTCTGATTTGATTGGTAATAAATTAATGTTTCCCGAGCTGAGTCTGTTTTGCCCATGACAGTAATCAGTGAGAGATCTCTCCCTGCCCTTATCTGGACCCATGAGCCTTTCATTATATTTTTTCTCTCCTGTCCAGATGAGAAGAGGAGTGATAGATCAGCTTTGTTGGGCACCTGGCATCCCCGTTTGAAATTTCTTTTAGCAGAGGTTTGTTCAGAACACTTTAATGACTCAAAGACATGAGTGAGATTAACAGCTCTCAACACTTGCTTTCATCTCTCCAAAATGTTTTACAGGGATTAACAATCCTTCAAAGGACACCATAAATAACTGTTTAATCCCATAAATTGCTCCTAGATCAGCTCTGCCATGATTTCACTTCCATGAACGTACTGTGAACTGATGACTTGGTTTTCTAGTTCTGAGAGCAGCACTTACTGAGACATGGAACTAGATAGCCCAAAAATGGCACTGACAATTTGCAATGACAAAGTTGTAGAATTAAATAATTCATTGCCATGGGACTACCAAAATACCTGAACAGAAAGCATTTGAAAAACTGAATAATAGTCTAAAACCAGATTTTTTTCAGGTAAATTGATAATTTATATTTTAATACTACGCTCGGAGTGTTGACATTATTAACGTGTTACACATGCACACAGTGCATGCTGCCTTTGTAACCATATGTATTATTACACTGGTAGCATAGCAAAAGAAGTGAACATGCATGGCTTTGAAGAATCTAAAACAAATATATAAGTAAGTGGAGGAAGTCAGGTCTGAAGGAAAGACAATTTTTTGTGCTACAACAAGAACTGAATATTGGCCTTCCAGGAAATATTTCATGAAAAATGGAAGGGGTTTTTTTTCTCCTTGTAAATGCCTTCTAAATTGATTTCATAGTTGGAATTGCAAATTTTAATTGTAATTGTTTTCCTCATTCATGATCTGCTGCTCTTCCTTCTAGGATGAAAGTGCATCACCAAAAGATAAAATTTCTGGAACACTTTCTAAAGAAACAGTATGGAAAAATCGTTGAAATAAAATAGCCAAACCATGTTTTTGACAGTTTTATCTCTGGCTTCTGGTTTCCTAACAGTCAAGCTGCAGTAGCAGGATGGTGAAAAAGAGAACTACTTTGTAGGGGGATATTCCGTAGAAGGATGACTTTACAAAGCCTTAGATAACTTCAGTCAGTTTTAGGTACTGGTGATAACATAGCAAGACAAAATAAATTGCTCCAAACAGAATATGAACTTGTATGTCTACAATACCGGGCACTTGAACTTTGTGTTGTGTTTTACGAACCGTGTGTGACTTTAGGCATGGGCAGATCTCTGTGGGCTGTTTGTTGTTTTAGAGGCTTGGGACTAGAGCTGGGAAATCATCCCTATTTAGGACCATGCAAATTAAATTTTGCAAATTCAGTATTAATCAAGGATATGCTTAAAGCTAAATACATTCTTAAATGTTGATCAGAATAGATATGAATTTAAAAATACAGGGATGTCACTTCATGAACCAAGGACAAAGATAGGACAACTTAAGTGCAAGTCCTCTGCTCTTCAATGCAACTGTTCTTATTGGTGATGTCCCACCCACGGGAGGCTGTCTAAATCAGAAAGATTAGAAGACTGCAAATAGCATACAAAAGACTAAGGAATGGTAAAATAACTATACTATCCCACTGCTTATATATATTTTTATTGCTCAGTATTTTAGTGATTTAATTTCTGTACATGTAAATCACAGTGGTTTTCTTTTGTTCTTCATGAGAACACTGCTATGGAGCTGTTTTTTATTAAACTTGAGCAAATTTCCATCTGTGTAAAATGACACATTCAAGTAGGTGTGAATTCCAAAGGAAATTACTTACTTTTACTGCAGTACCCTCTTGACACAATGTTCCCATTTAATTCTCTTCACTTTCTCTATTTTAATTCTTGATACTAAGTGGGCTTATATGTGTGGTAGAGACAATATGTGAAATTTGTTTTCTGGGTAGGTGTGAAAAGTATCTGTGTAGTTACATCCAATTTTTATTTTACAAGAAAAAGACCATATATGACTACAAAGCCCTGACCACAACCAGAATTCCCTTGTCATGATATGCACCCATCTGAAAGGAATTTTCATATAAATTTTAGTTCAGTATTGATATTCTCAATTATTTACATTTTTTTATTGAATGTTTATTTCATACATATAAACATTTTGTCTCTGAGACATTGTAGAAAGTTGTCAGCTTTTTCCCCTATATTAGGTTTGTGGTTGCTTTGATTTCTTGTGACTGTGGCCGTAGTAGCCAGAGAAATAAAAGACAAACAGTTTGTGATACACAGACACATTCTCACTGTGTGCCCTATTTTTATAAATTAATGCTGACAATCAAACTTTGGAGTCTTTTCTCATCTCTCTCTCCTGACTTCAGCTGGTGTGCCATGTGTTCTCAGTGTGTACAATTCACTACAGCTCTGTTGGGTGGGGAAATTTTGACCTTAGTGGGGCAGACTCAGGAGCCAGGAACATGCCAGTGCCATAGTGAGTTCAAGTACTTACACTCCTAGGAAGAAGGGGAAATTAGTTTCTGAACTTTGCAAAACACTTGAAAAGCTCATGCTATTCAGTCAAATTTCTTAAAAGCTCTGTTATTTGAGAAATTGCCATTACCACTGGCATTGACATTGCCATTGCCAGAAACGTGAGCAAAGGGTGTTTTGATCATAATGAATTTCAGCCCCGATTGTTTGGAAGACCTTATAGCCCACCCTGGCTTTTACATGTTGCCTTTGTAATCGCAAGTATTACACTGGTAACATAGCAACATAAGTCAACATGCATGGCTTTGAAGAATCTAAAACAAATATGTAAGTAAGTGGAGGGAGTCCTCACAGTCCATTGCCTGTGTGGACTTTACAAGATGAGGTGAAGTCACCCGTCTTTTAGAGATATGTTAAAGTCTAAACTGCTAGTCAGAAACATTTTTCTCACACCAAAGAGCATCAGTCAGGATGTAGGTACTGAATATCATGAGGAGACAACAGTACCCATTAAATCACATAGGTCCGGCTTGTCATAGCATCATTGAATGGCTTGGGTTGGTAGGGACCTTAAAGCTCATCTCATTCCAACCTCACTGCCACGGTCAGAGACACCTTCCACAAGACCAGGTTGCTCAGAGCCCCATCCAGCCTGGTCTTGAACACTTCTAGGAATGGGATATCCACAGTCTCCCTGGACAACGTGTTTTGGTGCTTCATCACTCTCAAAGTAAAAAATTTCTTCTTAATATCTAACCAAAAACTACCCTCTTTCAGTTTGAAGCCATTCCCCCTTGTCCTGTCACTACATGCCCATGTTAAAAGTCCCTCTCCATCTTTCTACTAGGCTCCCCTCAGATACTGGAAGGTCACAATTAGGTCACCTTGAGGCCTTCTCTTTTCCAGACTGAGCAATCCTAATTCTCTCAGCGTTTTCTCATAGGAAAGGTGCTCCATCCCTATAATCATCTTGGTAGCCCTCCTCTGGACTTACTCTAACAGGTTGATGTCCTTCCTATGCTGAGGATCCCAGAGTTGGATGCAGCACTCCGGGTGGGGTCTCATGAAAGCCAAGTGGAGGGGCAGAATCACCTCACTCAACCTACTGGCCATTTTTCTTTTGATACAGCCCAGGATATAATTGACTTTCTGGGCTGCAAGCACACATTACTGGCTCATGTCCAGCCTCTCATCCACTAGCAACCCCTTGTCCTTCTCAACAGGGCTGCTTTTCATCTGTTCATCCCCCAGCCTGTACTGAAACCAGGGGTTGGTCCTACCCAGCTGAAGGACCTTGTACTTGGTCTTATTAAACTTCATGAGATTCCCATAGGCCCTCTTCTCAAGCTTGTCCAGGTCCCTCTGCATGGCATTCCATCCTTCAGGTGTGTCAACAGTACCACTCAGCTTGGTGTTATCTGCAAATTTGCTAAGAGTGTGCTCAATCCCTTTGTCTATGTCATTAAAGAAGATAGTAAGTAACACTGGTACCAGTATGGACCCCTGAGGACACCACTTGTCACTGATGTCCATCAGGGCTCTGAGCTGTTGAGCCCTGATGGATATCAGTGACAAGTGGTGTCAAATCTGCTGTACCTGTGTATGCAGAGATGTTAAGAAAACTAACCCATGTGCCCTGTCTTGACTGGGATTATTTTTTTTTTTCACAAATAAGATGAAACTGAAAAAAGTTTATAGTAGAGTTTCAGAATTAAAGATTATATTACTACAGTTTTCTGCTTCTTTGACTATTCTATTCAGAGATAAGGATTCAACAGCCCTACATATCTGAGTTTTATTGTCAGGGTGGTATTCAACTAAAAGAAGGAAAAAAAGTGGGAAATTTTCACAGGGTGATAACTAGCACCTCTGAGAAGCAGTTAAAGTGCCGGTGAAAGATGAATTGTGGTGTTATGACTGGTTAAGTTCATTAAATAGTATATGGTTATATAGGACTAGAAAAGGGTGGGTTCAGTTTGTCCTTTCTATGCGACCATGGACAAGCTGTTCATGCTGTCACATAGTAAAGAAAGTTGGATTTACCTGCATACTTCTTTCCAGTTAATAAGCAGGGAGCTGTTTTCCAAAAGAGTTATCTAATTAGGGCAGGCAAAGCTTTACGTGGAGTGAATTCCTTCTTTCAGTCGGCCTGGCTGTTTTTAGGCTTATCTCAGTGTGCACATCCTGCAGTGCTGCATCCTGCAGTCCTGTTGCTCTAAATGGCTCACCCTCATCTTGTCTGATCTGTTTGGAGAAAGACCAACTGCACTGAAATAGTATCTAGATTTTCTTTCAGTAAAACAAGGCATTCCAGTGCCTTCTCTGGGTATATGAAGGTCATGGTTGTGGAGCTTCATCCTCCTGGCGATAAGGTCTGCCTGGGGTTATTTTTGTATATTTTCTTAACACAGTTTGCTTCTTTCTTGTAGCTTCACAGCTGAAGTTTGAAATTTGCCCGCAGCCTCTCCCAGCCCTGTTACCCCAAGTGATTTTCGTTTGCGCACACTGGCTCCCTGGGGCTCTCACATCTTTGACATGTATAGTGTCCCATCACTCAAGCTAAAACAGGTCATGCAGCAGCCACTGACCTCTGTAGAGCTCTTAAACCAAGCCCCAACCATCTCAGGCTGAGTCACAGTGTGAGGGATCCCAGCGCAGCCAGGTCAGTGCAAAAGCCAGGTGCTTTGTCCTGCTAATGTCAAAAATCATGTGTACAGGTTTACATGGTTCTGATGCAGACCTGGGACTGCTCCTGAGTTTCAGCTCTGATCAGAAACCTGAAAATGTTCTTGGTTGTTGTAGGCTACCCATAGCCTCTCTGCTATCCTTTCCCCTACTGGATAGCTCTGTTACAGTGTTCAGAAGCAGACACATGTGAAAAGTAAAGTGACATGTCTCAAGTTACTCGCTGTAAGTTAAAAAGTAAATGTTGAAAGACTCATGTTTTTAAAAATTACATTTAGCTGATCTTTGCTAACAGTTCATATGAGCATATCTACCAAAGTTTTCTGTAAGTAGCCATTATTTATCTGCTAGATACATTGGATAATTTCTGATATACTGAATATTAAAATATTAGATATGAAATACTGGCCTTTTCTTGCCAAATAATGTTCTTCCGAGGAACATACGACAATTTAAGATGTTATGGGTCCAGTGAATATCACTATAAGAATGTGTGTCAACCTCCATACCTAAATAGGTAACACTAAATTAGTAAAATGGATAGGGATTTGCTTATATTATTGCATTTAAATAGTGTATGATTTCTATGATTTTGTTTGCCTTTGTAAGGAGTCTTGTGAATGTCAAAGTCTTTAAAATGGCAGAATTAATACAAAATTTGACTGCAAGATGACTTGTTCTTTTTTTTTTTTTTTTTTAATTCTGACAGTTAACATGAGAGAAAAGTCCTTATCATTAAGTTGATTCTTTTTTCAAGCTATATTACATCTCAAATTTTCATTTATTTATGAAGAGAAGCCAAGAGAAATCTGTTTAATGTTGCAGTGTTGTAAGGCAGAGCTCCTAACTTGTGCCCAGGCAATTATGCTCGTGATGGCTGCAGCAGGTCAGATTCGATGCTGCAGTATATTGAAACCAGAATTTACGAATACTGTGATTTGTGTTAGTACCTCATTAGCCTGTGCGTTTGCTACCCTTAACCTTAGACATTCCAGATGTCTAGGCACCATTTGAACTACTTTCCACAGAAGATTTTAATTTTTGCACTCATCTGAGCGCATGTATGGCCCTACACCCAAGCCCTACATCTGATACAAACTCGCGCTTCACTCAGAAGTGAAAATGTGTGATTTCATACTTAGAAGGTACAAATGATATAATCAGCTTCAAGATAAAGAAAAGCTTCCAGCTATGTTTTATATTATTATTATAAATGGAAAATGAAATTGAACCTAAAATAAACAGCCCTTCAGATATCTTGCAGTAATTTACCACTGAAATACTTAGTGTTAATAACATTTGATTAGGAGAACAGTATTGGGCTTGACATGCTACTAAGTGTTAGAAGGAGCTCTCTGGAAGGTGCCTAAAGAAAACAGGATAGTGCCAATCTCTTTTAACTCCATTTAATAAAAGAAAATTGTCTAGGGTTTCAGGCAGCAGAGATGCATCAATACAGAATGCCACTACAGAATGAGCTGTCACTGATTATCACTGCTTTTAATCTATTTTGTTAATGAAATCATTAGTTATTTTCATGTCAGCTGAGACAGAACTATGGCAACTTTTATTATTTGACATTGATCAAGAGAGTGTTCATGTCCTAGAAATCGATGAGTAATGAGATGATCTAAAAATTCTGGGTAGCACTAAGAGCAGTGAGGTATATCAAAATTTTAATAGGCACTTGGGATGTCTGGGGACAAAAAGAAAAGGAAGTAAAATGCACAGAGAATTTTGGGAAAAGTTGTCATTTCCCACTGTGCTTTATGTTCTTTGCTACAAACATTCATATATTTCAAATATTTTTCTAGAAATTCATAGCATAAGCCCAAATAGACCATGACTTGTGAATCTAAGCAGCTGTGTAGTCCCTATTGGAGCAAGTTAACAAAAGAGCTGGTACCTGAAGAGTAAGAGAAAAGACAAACATAGCTTCTGTTTTCTAAACTGGTTACGTATCTTTACTACTAGCTGTTCTTATGAAAAATAAAATAAAGTTTCCCAAGTAATACTGATTACAAAGATTATTTCTTCTTAGCACATGATGACTGTGTATGATGACCTTTACAGATGCACAGCTCTTGCAGTAGGTAGAATGTGTGTGTGCCATTGAGATATTGTTTACTGTACGGAATGCTCTGCATTTCCATTTTCTGAGGAAAAAAACCAAAAAGCCTTTTCTTTCCTCTGCTTAACCTGATTTGGCAAAAAACCCCAGCCCACTAGACAACAAAAAATCAGTGCTCTCTGCAATACAAGAGTCAAATTCTCAGTCTCAGAATTATACAATTTGTTATGTGAGCTGAGGTAAAAACTGATCCACACAAATATTGAAGTGTTTTCAAATTATTTATGTTACTTTTTCAAATACCAAATGAAGATCTTTAGTCTTCAAAACTTCAAATTACTTGAGGTAATTTTATTTTTGTTCTAAGCAAGTATCAGAATATTAACAAACTAGTAGGCTTTTTCATTTATTTTCGCATCAAACTGCCAATGTCATTGATCTTCACATTTCACCAACTGGTACCTCTGAATAGTAAAATGACACAAATTTATGATTATCGGTTTATGGGATAATATTAACAAAACTGTTCTCTTTCATGGATCCTCTATTATGAGCTCAAATAAAGCAAGGCAGAAAAATTTCACCTGTTTGACAGTTTACTCTTTTGTATGTGAATTGATTCATAGAACCATAGAATCATAGCATCATTTAGGTCAGGAAAGGCCTCTAAGATCATTGAGTCCAGCCATTAACCTAACACTGCCAAGTCCACATATGCTACACAAACCAAGTACTTTCCAGCCACATCTACATGTGCTGGGTAAAGTAAAAGTCTAAGGCATATGAACTTTCAAAGAGCAAATGTAACCTATATTTAAATATTCTAAATGTATGTTATACCTGTTTATTTGATGAAGGTTCCTAACAGAGGATTAGGGATATCTTATTGCAGAGTTAAATACAACTTCAAGCTCTTCTGAGGATATATACTAAAGACTACTGCAGTCTGGCACACAGATAAAGTGATATGACTACTGAGGAGCCTGAGAAAGCTGGATATGTTTCCAGTGATTTAATTTCCTACATGAACTACTGAAATTCATATTTCTGCACAGTAGGGGACCTGGCAGGCCTTTGAGATTACATAACCTAAGTGAAAAGTGATAGCGTTTTGTTCCACCCAGCAATTCATCACATGGTTAATGGTGAACCTGAGATTAATCCCTTACTTCTTCCTTGCTCAGCAGAGGAGTTTCTCCAATGCCACCAGCAGTAACTGGCATTTGAATGTGTTGATTCAGCTATGCCCTGCCCAATCCACAAGCAGTGAAGAAGAGAAGTGCTTAGATAATGCCTGTGCCTTGCCTCGCTCCTCACTCAGGGTGGCCTTGCTATGAAATAATCAAGAGCTGTTTTGGGCGTCTTATTCCACTTCAGGAAAGTGACTGGTTTTGCCTGGATGCAGATAGAATAAAACACTTTAAATGCATGTCACAGACAAGGCTGGGAAAAAGGGTAGAAGAGTCAATGCTGCTCTAATTATTTTAGTAACAGTCTCAGCGGTGGAGGCAGACACGGACTTTGAAAGTGCAATTATGGCAGCGACTGTGGTGATAACAAAAGCAGTGAAACAGCAGGCATACACTTGTCTTTTTCCTTCCTTTAAACTAAGGCAGTGAAAGGAAGAAATCCTGATGTTTCTGAGGCGAAGAAAAGTATTTTGATTTTAATCACACATCCCCTTGCCTCTTTCCCATTTCTCAAAACGCACCACTAGGCAGAAAATGATGTGAAAACTAGAGAGGCTCAGTCCCCATAGGTAACACTACCATAAAGAAAATTCAAGAGAAATTGATAGTGTGGGGAAATACAGAAAACTTTATTTGGCTAAACCAATTTTATCTTTTGTTTTTAAGGCATTTTCTGCTTATTCTTTAAGGGTTCAGTGTCTAGAGGAGGGTGAGACAGACACATGGAATGAGGCAGTCTTCATCCATTACTAAGTTGGGTCTGTCTTTGTGGCTATTTCACTATGGCATTTTTCTTTTAAGTCCTTTCTCTGGTTATTTACTGTTTTGAATTGAACTGTGGGATCCTGAATCAGTTATTCCTTGGGGAGCAAACAAACCTTAGGAAGAGGAATACTTAAAAGTCCAAAAGCTCAAAGAAGGAATAGGAAAATATATAAATACTTCCTATGTTCATTTTATGAGACTACTCAGAATGAGAAATGATGTCAGAACATGCCATAATCAGCCACAATAATTTACCACAGGCCTGCTTCTGCTTTGAGTTGGACATGAAAAGCAAGAACAGTTATAGAAACTCTTTATTAAGGGATTGGTGCTTTGAAGCAGCTACTTTTATACTTTGGAAGGAGCTTAAAATATAATTAGATTTTGATTTTTCTAGGAAATACGTTTTAAGAACCGGCAGATTGTTTTCCTCATTTCTTTTAGCCGAAGAACTGCTTTCTATGTACATGAAAGAGGTGACAGTCTGATTGTCTGATTGATTTTCGTTAACTATCGAAGAACTCTCAGCTTCCTTAAGGAGACAAGAGAGAAGCTGCAGTTGTAAATAGTAGCTGTAAAGCAAGACTCTGGCAAGCAGTGGAGAAAAAGGCAAATGTAGTAGCTGTCTAGGGCAGCACATTGTTATTGTAAATGCATCTGGTAGACAAATATAAGAGATTGATTATTTTAAGCAGTTTGACCGGCAAATCTAATGAGTGATGTTTGTGGCTGCTTGATGAAATATTTTAGCACCTTGTACCAGAGAATTCAGCGTGACTTGTTGACTTGGAGGATTAAGACTAGCTCTGTTGATGATGATCCTCCAGATGTTGATCTGTCTCTGTGGATTTTGCCAAGTCAGACCTCTCCAGAAGATCTCTAACATAGTTTTGTGATTTGTGGATAAAATGTAGGGTCTTCAAGAATCCTGTGACCCTGCGGTTCATCCTTTTTGTGATGTCTGCAAATCTTCATGAGCCTTACTAGCTTTTGAGAAGTGGATGGTTCTAATTGAAATGTTGCAAATATAGTCTGAATTGCTTTTAGGATTTTCTTTCTCTGTCAAAGGAAACTTACAGGTAAATAGCAATTCAGAATAATAAATGATGTGTTTTTCAGTAGTTAAGACTTTTGATCATGTGAATATTTATTTCTGCTTTGGATCATAAATCTCAAATAAATTTTAAGATTTCCATGTAAGACTAATTTCTATGATCCTGTTGTTTAACATTAAAGTCAATAAGAACATCTATGTCATAGATTTTAAGGGGAATCTGAGAAATAATGTGCAGTATAGGTAAGAGTAGAATAAGATGATTTTAATTCCTGATATTTTTAAACTAATAAAATCATTTAACTCTTGCATTTTTATCCCATAGGTTTTTGTCCAAGTTGCCTGTGATTTTTTTGTATAATAGGGAAATCTGATTTAAAAAAATCACTTGGTAAGAAGAGGGGGAGGAAAATATGTAAATCTCATTCTTTTTAAAATTCTCTATTTTTAATAGCACAAAAGATAAACTGGCAGAAAATAGGAGGAAAATAAATTACACACAGCAATTTTTAAAGAAAAAGAATGCAAATGAGATGAAAAATTATAAATCTATTTTTAAAGATTCCCTCCATGAGAGTTGTATGTGATTGAAACTCAAACCTGTTCCAGTAACAGACTAATCAAGTAAGGATTATACTTACTGACATCATTTGGTGGCTGGGTAGATCAATATAACTCCTGAGTTTAGTGGGCTAAAGGTCCATAAGCATGGTTAGGACTCGAGTAGTGCATTTGAAGATGATGATGAGAGGGAGAAAGACAATTAGCTATATATGGTACACAAAGCTTGAGACTGGCTGTGAGGATTTAGGGACTAGGCCATCACCCCATCACCCTGCAGGAGGTAAGCAGCGGTCTGGAGTTTTAAAGAACTAGCTGGAGAAGTCTGTGTAGGCACAAGGTGGTCCCAGGAGATTAGTCTAGGTGCACCTTTATTTCCTGGTGTGGAGAAGAAGGATGAGTTTAATGTAGGATTAAATTGTTAAATTGCTCTTGTTGCACAAATGAGCAGTAAGTAACTAATAGAATTTTATTTGAGAATGTTGATTAGAAAGAACTTTCATGTCATGAAAAAACAAGCATGTACCTTGAGCAAAATATCTGCTTGTTTTAAGGAAAAATGAAAAGCATTTGCTATAATTAGCCTAAAAGGTAGATGCTTGTTAATGTCCTTTTTTGTGATGTGGGCAATTTTGACCTATCAGCAGAATCCCTCTGAATAGACACTCTTAAGAAGGCTCTTGCTACTAAGAGGTAGGACTCTGGTATTTGTCATCTTTCTGTCCTCTCATTCAATCACATTTTGAGATGTCACAGAGACCATTGCATGGTTATTAAAGAAAAATATTTTCTTTCTTTCCTTGGTCTAGTATTATATTGGTTATGTGAGGGTGGTTAGGACTTACACTGTATCTGGAGCAGGCCAGGAGTTCACCTAGTAAATCTTGCAGAACTATTTGATTCCACTAGATTTCTATAAAAACTTTTCTATTACATGCAAGGCAGGATGACTGACACACATTAGTCACACCATTATTCTCTTAAATGAATGAAATTTATGGAGAGGGGCATTTATTAGAGAGGAAGGTGTGTTCTCAAATTCCTTGTCAGTAAAAAAACCCTCAACACCTTAATTCAGTAATAAATTATATCTTCTTGTGAGGGGATCGGTCAAGATCATCAGGCACAGATTTTAGCTAAGGGCCAGGTGTGAATGTAGATTTATGTGACTTTGCACTGGGACAAGAGTCAATAATTTCCAAATACACCTTTTAGCTTGATTTAATTACTCAGTTCTCATTATTGTAGAGATGCTGCTCTGAAAGAAGATTGTGAATGCCATATCAAAGAAAGAAGGGGCAAATCCTGTAGTGTTTGCTCTGTTCATGTGAATCTGCTTATGTAGCCATACACCAAAGACACTTCATACTTCCAAAAGTGAGGGAAAGGGACAAGGAAATTAGTCACAGGGCTTCCCATGATTTTCTTAGGGTAACATAGTAAAGCATAAAACCACAGGGCTAAATGTAGAACATAGTTATTAGCCTTGCTGTGTTTGCAGCTTTTCTGGGCCTTTCCTTGCATTCTGTGTGCTAGGCAAGCTTTGGGGCATATTGCGTAGGGGGATGTATTTTGACTTTGATTTCTCCAGCACAGTGAGCTACTCTAGCCACTCAGATGCTGTGGCATTAGTGAAATGGGTCTGTTGCCAATCCATGCTGTGCAAATGAAGTAAATTTTCTGTCTCAAAGAATGCCTGCATGAGCACTGGAACTGCTCAGGCTGAATTTTTAAAGGGTGATTTTAACTTATAGATACAGACAAAGAAGAGCTGATGATATATTTCTCTCCTAACATTCTTTTCAATTTTCCTTTTCTTTTTCCTTTCTCTTTTTCTTTTTCCTTTGATTTCCCTTTCCCTCTCCCTTTTCCTTTTTCCCCCCTTAGGCAAAAACATCTTGCAAGTGCTTCTCTGTGCCCTAATGTTTTTTCTGTGTCTTTGCTAAAGACATGAGTGGATGTTAAAGAAACTTATCAATATTTCTAGATTACAAAAGGGAGTAGAAAGCAAAGGTGTGAGCAAAGTATAACTTATGTAGAAATCTCTAAATATTATCTACCAAGAATTAAATTAAAACTTGCATTGACATAAAGTTTTACTGTACAAGAATTAGTAAGGCTGTGGATCAAACATATTCTGGTGTTATTGGTGTTAGACATCAAAAAACTCAGAACACTTTAGGAGAAATATGCATAAAAGTCCACTATCATAAAGGGTTGCTGTCTTGAGTACTTGTGCTTATGACTTGTCCTGAGTAAATGTTGCATTGTAGATGCTGCTCTGAATACTGGATATTCATTGTCTATGTTCCGAACAAGAGAAGGGCATTACTTTTCAGCAAGGCTTATGGCTGACCTCTGATGACACTTGTGATGACCATCTGCCTAAATCAAGAAGTTTCCTGTAAAATTTTGGGTTCTAAAATGACTGTCTGATTTTAGAATACTATTCCTGACTCCAAAGGAGCAGTTCTTTTTCTTCTTTTAAATAGAACTCGTTTTATTAATTCAATCCATCCACTCCTTTCTTTTCCCTCTCTCCTACATCTCCTTTTTGCTGGCTGCAGAACTGCAGGAGACTGAATTCTGCCTGTGTTTTCTTGGCACAGTATCACTGGTTTCCATAGAAAAGGATCTGGTCCTATCATTACTGAAAATGGGAGCCTAGATAAGATTATTTAGTACTGTATCCAGTCATGTTTTGAAAACCTCCAGTGATGGGTTCTCCACTATGTCCCTGGGGAGGTTGTTCCAGTGATCAATTGTTCTCACTGTGGAAAACTTTTTTCTTATAGCAAGATGAAACTTATTCTGATGCAACTTGCACCCACTGCCCCCAGACTTCCTTGTGTGGCTCTGTCCTTTTTGTAGCCACTTGTTTGAGTACTGGAATATTGTGATGAGATCCTCCTTGAGTTTTCTCTTATCCAGGAAGACAAGACAAGACCTATATCCTTCAGCCTTTCCTCATAGAGCAAGTTCTCCAGCATTTTGGTTGTTTTCATAGCACTTCTGTAGACCCTCTCTAGTCTCTCTGTGTCTTTTTTGAACTGTAGGGGCAGAACAGGACGCAGTACTCCAGGTCCAGCCTGACAAGCTGTGAGTAGAGTGATCATGCTTCCACCTCTGCTAGCAATCTCTCTGTGGATGCAGTCCAGAGTCTGGTTTGCCTTCTGGGCAACACTCTCAGGCACATGGTATGACTCTGGGGGATGGTCCTGTGCTGGGCTAAGAGTTGGACTCCATGATCCTTGTGGGTTCCTTCCAACTCAGCATATTCTGCGCTTTTGTGCTGCAGTGGTTCTCTGTTGACTCAGGTTCAACCTCCAGTCCATCAGGATCCCTTGGGTCCCTTTCCGAAAGGCTTCTCCTCATGCACACAGATCTTAGCCTGTATTGGGCTCTTTGGCTATTTTGTCTCAGATGCAGAACTTTGCACTTTTCTTTGTTAAATTTCATGCTGTTCTTGACAGCCCAGCCTTCCAGCCTGTCCAGGTGTCTGTAAGAGATGCACATCCTACACACATTGCACAAACAACTAACATGTCTTTAAGCATGCTGGAGACAACCTGTTCTGTTTGTTTTGGAACATATAAACTTCCTTCAGCACTTGCAAATTAATAGGAACAGAGTTTTGTGATTTATAAGTTTTATCCACCAGTGCCAAGCAATTAATTATTGTTGTAGAGTTAATTCATATACCTTTTCTCATCACTAGATGGAGGTAGGCAACCACAATGAGGGCAGCTTTCCCTGCATTTTGTATTATGAAAGGAAAGAGATTATTCTGTGCTGATTTGGAGAGCAGAGAGTGTATTTTATCATTAGAAATGCTATTCTGGTACAAGGTTGTTTGAGGATAGGATGACATTTGCACTTGCCAATCAGTAGCTTTCTATCAAAGCAAACGTTTTCACTGGAATCTGTTTTAAGTGAAAAATATAGTTTGGGTATAATTTAATCTGATGTACTTTTTATTATCAGTAATCCACTTCTGAATTTAGATGATCATAAACCTTATTTAGATTGTGCATAGATGTGGGTGTGTGTGTGCAGAAATTACTATACTAGACCTAAGAAAAAAAGAGGAACTTAATAACGTTAATTTAATATCTACTATACCCTGATGGGTATAGTAGATATGGATAATATATTACATATATCTCCCTGTATTAACAATTATGTATGTTTTACACTGCATTTGTGTTTTCCCAGCATACATGAAGTAAAAATATGAACAGACTTTTCAGACCAGCTTTTAGATGTTGCTCACTTACAGTCAAAAAGTTATGGGATCTTTTCATTAAGATGCCACTTCATCTTTACAGCTTAAGTTGTTACTTCTTGTTGCTTAGTTTCTAAAAAATGATTAATTTATAGGGACAGTTCACAAACACTCAGAGAAGGAACAATTTTGTTCCTTCAGCTATTGAAGATAGCTACAAAGCTGTCCTTTTCCCTCAGAGTGCTCCATGCAAACGTGTATAGCTGTGACAATGAAGGAAGGCTTGGTGTTGGAACTGATCTCTTGTTGCCTCTCAGACACAGGAGAGTTACAGTGCTGCATCCTGAGTTTTGTGGGAGGTACTAGGTTTTATTTTTCTAATTTTCTATACGAAACTAAGTTTATATGCCTCTCTCCTTCATTTCATGCTGAAACAATGAGTTAATAAACATCCTGACCTTCCAGAAAAAGTGGTGAAGGCACCCAGGTAGTGTGGGTATATATGATTACCATATGTTTACTAAAGAGTTAAACAGCACTGTGCATTTCCTGCAAGATTATTTAGAATGGGATATGATGAACTGATCATCAGTGCTTCCAAAAACAACACTGCCATCTTTATGTTGTGGCTTTCAGAGCACTGGCTCCTGCCTGGGAAAGTGTCCCCTCCTAAAGAGTTAAACCTGCTACAACTAGAGCTGGTGGCAAGAGCTTAAGGGAAGTGTGTTGGCAAATGGGAGAGGGAAGGAGACAGTGGCCTATAAAAAGGATTATTGCACTAGGTGAAACCAGTCATCAACTTAGCCAGGTAGTTTGTCTCTGCTGTGCCTGTGTATATGTGTGTATGACAACTGATGCTTTGAACAAGATTAGAGCAGTAGGACTAAGATACATATAATTTCTCTTGAATGTGGTCCATCCTCTGACAATTTATGAGGGTCATGGTTGAGAGGCTGTATCCACAAGTGTTTATTGTTCTTGGTGGATCTCTCGTCCTTTAATTTAAGCATTGGGTTTGGTTTGGGGGTTTTGGGCTTTTTTGTTGTTGTTGTAGGTTGGTTGCATTTTTTTGTCTTTGTTCTTTTAGCCTTCACAGCATACCGAGGCAATGAGGTCCATGCTTTATTTATTGCTTTATGGAGCTTTCATCTGATTATTCTCCAGTTCTCACATTTTAAGAAACAGTATTTTTTTTTCCCCATTCACTTCCATTGTTCCATTCATTACTTCCTGTGCCTCAGTCATATTGTTCTTATGGCATGTGCATGGTTATAGAGACTGAGGACTAGAGGTGATTGGAATGTGGGAAATGTGGAGAGATGGCGAAAGCATCATGAGAGGAGTTCCCTCATAAATTCTGGAAAAGGGATTTAATTGAAATCGCTCTGCTTGGCCACTTGAGATGTGTTGGCCATTGTAGAAGCCTGTGTTCTATATTCTCAAGGACATTAAGTTGCTTTCTGACTTCTCATGGTTATCAAATACTCTACAGTCAGGCAGTTTTTGTAGATATTAGTGATGTAATGCTGCTCATATTGTTGACAATTTCTGTTTTTTCTGAAATAGAGCCCTATATTTAGTGGTCTGTGTGGGGTGCTGCTGCAGAGTAGAACTATGTGCACAGTGTTCAGAGTTTTTCAGAACTGTCATAGAGAAGGTTTGCCCGCTCTTCCTCCTACACATGCTCCTTTGTTCAAAGCCTAACATGGTTTCACAGAGCTACAGATGTTTCTTATCAAATTTTCCATCTGCAAAGCCAGCAACCTGAACTCACGTGGCAATGAATGAGACTTAGGGCCTCGTCTGCTCCCTTGTTGCCAAGACATTTGAAGAACTGATCTCAGCAGCCAGCACTACCTGCTTAGGGTCTTCTGATGTGCATTGGAGGTTGTAATTT
Source organism: Lophotriccus pileatus (assembly GCA_035583135.1). Classification (NCBI taxonomy): domain Eukaryota; kingdom Metazoa; phylum Chordata; class Aves; order Passeriformes; family Tyrannidae; genus Lophotriccus; species Lophotriccus pileatus. The sequence goes on along the minus strand of JAWWES010000115.1, from coordinate 79,942,740 downwards.
TTTTTTCTATTTGTGTTTCTCCTTTAATTTTTTAGCCCTTTTGTCTTTCCTGGACTTTGCTGACCCAGCAGAACCATTGCAAGTGGGTGTTGCATTGCTTTTCTCTCTGTATAAGACACCTTTTTTTTTTAGTTTGGTCTAGACCAGTGCTGTCATTCTGACACACATATGCTACAGATTTTTATTTGGATATGGAGGAATGTGGAATCTCAGATGTCCTAGTTCAAAGAGAGTTTCTTGAACAGCCTGTACTCAAGGGGTTGTTGTAATAAGGAGCTTGCTTCTTCCTTTTCTCCTCCAGCTTTCGTTTGATTTCTCTCTCTGACTCCTGGCTTTGCATTTCTGTTCTGTATGCACCCCTGCCTTTGCCTTCGCTCATCTTTGTCTAAGTGGAGTATTATTTCCATCCACACATCTGAGTACCTGCACCCAGTGAGCTTGTGTGTTCAGCCTGGTGTTGCAGAAACTCCTGCTGGATAGGAGCAACACTGGCTACAGCAAAACTGTTTTTATTCTGCTAGGAGGGCCATTGAACAGGAGCTGTGAGGGGACTGAAGAACATATTTGGTGCAAGACAGTCCCAAGGAATTTGGCTTTCAGGTGTTTTACCAATTACGATGCATGTGCAAGACTTCATTCACTAAAATATTTTAACACTGAAACAATACGAATGTTACTGGAAGAGTATGTATTTGTCTAGCTTTTGGAAACTGGAGTCTAAACAGGTATGACTTGAAAACATAGATTTTCCTTGTTTAAGGTTTAAAAAAAAAAAGTTTATGTTGCAAGTAAGTGGGAAGATAGGGCATTTTCAACAGGACTTTGCTTTCTGTGAAGAATATAACACTATAAACTGTCAACAGCTACAGTCATGATGACTCTATTGAAGTGTAAATGAGCTCATCATTAATCTCTGTCAGCTTTGGGTTTAAGTTTTTAATGACAAAAATGGCCCATATATGTGAGTACAAAAAGAATGCATTCCAGAATTGCTTTCATTAACCCAATCACTCTCTTCAGAGCTAGCTGAGGGCCTGACTGAGGGAACAGTCCTGCAAAAAGTTGCTAGAACCTGTAAAGTGTATCTAGTGCATTATGTATGCTTGAAGATTCTCTCCCAGGAAGTGTTTTTGTTGCTACCTATGGCTCCTTTGCAAGAAGAGCATTTCTCTTAATGCAAGAAAAAACTTCAAAGAGGAAAGTCTTTGGAGGCTTTACCTGAGAGGGCTTAAACGTCATCAGAAGTCAGCTAAGTGCATCTCTGCTGGCTTCAGTGACCTAGTGCAGACTTTGTAGCAAGGCTGGCCTTTTTCATTTCAAAACAGCATTGGATTAGAGAAGCAGTGTAAATAACGTATCTGTATGCTGCTATGACTTCTTTTAAATTCTGCCCTTGTAGTCCTTGTGTAGTCCATTTGAATGGTGCAGACCCAATTTCCCTTTTCAGTTTCAGTACTGAAATTATAGAAGTATTTTGCTCAAATAAGATAGAAGTCATGTTTACAGCATTGGTGGAACGTCCCTCACTGTTGTTTGTCCCTGAGTCTGCTGCTTCCTTCTGTGAGTGTGTGTGTGTGTGTGTGTGCGCCCATGTGAGTCAGGAGCTGGTATGTCACACAGTGCAACACAGGCTCTGACAATATGCAGTTTTCAACTTTAACTTGTCCTCTTAAATACCACCCTTTCATTCTGTATTATTAAATAAATTAACAACCTGAGTGGATCAAAGACCTTTCTGACCTGCTTTTCTTGAAAGAGCAGCCTTTAGTCCTGCTCTGTGGGCAATATCTGGAGTTTTTCACCGTTCAGCAATTTCGTGCCAAGGACAGTGTGTGTGGCAGCCAAGGCCTCAGATTTGAGCTAGTCCCTGCAAGGGGCAGATGGGAACAGTTACCGTCCTGTGCTGAAGTTTTCATGATCTTCTGAAATGTATGATAGCAACTTTTGCAGTCACTCTTCTTTTAGAATGTTTTGGGTTTTTTATTGTTTGGGATTTCTTCAGTGTTGGAACAGGCAGACAACTTCTCTTTTAAATATGCTGTAACAAATAGAATTCACTTGGTCTGGCTAAAATAATTTATTGCAGTCTTTAGCACCTTCTGCAGCTGTTGCTGGGGTTTAATTTGCTGCTGTCATATCCTTTTCCTTATTGTCTTGTCTTGAAATCTGTGGCAAAATATTTGCAAGCCTTCTGCTACTCCATCATTCAAACCTCTAAGAAAAATATAGAGCAGAATCAAACCAGGACCTTAAGACTTCTTCTGAAAAACTTAACCCACTGACAGTAAAGTCTATTTAACTCATTCTGCAAAAAATTTTTTTTTTCAGCTGTGAATTTATCATACGATATCTTTTGTTCGTTGTAATTTATAAGTTAGTTAAGAAATTAATGTGGAATTAAGTAAAAATAATGTGGAACTATGTAAAAACGTAGCTCATACTAGCACGTATCCCATGCACTCCTTCCTTCCTACCCAATAGTCCACTCACTCTGTTTGCCTGAAGATTAAGTTTTTTAACGTAAGTTTTAGGTTAAGAACTGAAAAATTAGCACATAAGTTAATGAAAAGCTTTCACATATTGTATTTTTAATGAGTGTTGATTTTTCTCTGTTTTATTACAAATTAAGTGTATCTTTAAGAAGTTAAAATGTGTCACTTTCTTTCTAATTTCCCTTTATGTTGTCAGTAATTGTGATTTTTCTTTCCTCCTTTTTTCTTATCTCTCTTCTAGTTTGTCACACAAAGAATGTGTTTGGGATGGAGACCATATTAAGGAGAGAAGAAATTTTAAAAATGGAAGAAATTCCCCCTAGCTTTCCATGAAATCAGTATGTGAAGAGAAAAAAAAATCAGTGAAAAGCTTTCACTTCAAAATGTTGTAAATTAAATTCTATTTAAATTAAATTCTAGATACTCTTTTTGCCTTACTGAGCCATTGCTGCTTTACTGGAGCATTCCTCTCTTGCCAAGACCCAGAACTTTCCATCCCAATTAGCTCAGTCACAACCTCTTCTCCTGCTGCTTTTCTTTGTATCTCAGTAGGTATTCCCAGTCATCCCTGGCTGATGGTTTGCCTACATATTAGGATTTCAGTTTCAACTATGCTTGAAGCATCAAAGGGCTCTTTGCTGTGTTCAGGACCACTTGGCAACTTTTATGTATAGTGCTATGTGTATTTTGTATGTCAGGTTTAGAATATTTGAGAATATTTTTTTATTCATACTTGTGATCTGCTTTTTCTTAAATCATATAGAAATTCTCTTAGATAGGGATGTTGAAGCATTTTTGAGGTGGTGCATTAAATGTCAGCACATCCAATTTTTTTTCCCCTCATTGTCTGATGCTTTTGCCAAACAGCCATATTCTATCCTCATGCGAGCCGTTGTGCTGTTGATCTTATGCCTGTCTGGATAGATTTGAGTTTTGCTTTTTGTATTTCCTGTAAAACTTGACTAACTGTTTATCTTCTGATATTTATGTGTGGGTATTTCTGCTCCTTTGAGGCCATGTGTGCTTCCTTTAGGGCCCAATTAACATTTTTTGTTGAACTATAGGTTAGCCTATGAATATTGCTGTATCTATTTTTTTTTTTTTTGTATACCATTTCACTTTTTTTTTTTTCCCCCTTAACATATCTGAAAGCATTAGAGACCTGCTTGGTCCCTAAAACAGAAGTCTTATACTCTAAATTCCAAATGCAAACTTCTTTAATGATAGCACACTGTATGTACCTAGAGCAATGTCTCTCTAGTGCCTGCATTAGAGCTCAAAGCTCTTGAACTCCAGTTCCTGTGTTTTCTGCTGAGACAACAGATCAGCTAAGACAGACACTTTATTTTTCTCTGCCTCACTTCCTCTATGCATAAAATCTGGGAAAAAGAGCTACTCTTTCCATCTGTAGCCAATATCCAACTGCAGAAAATATTCTAAACTAGATATTCTAAATGAATAGAATTTTCTAAGTGTAGAAAACCAATTTTTTCAAGGATTTTCGTGAGTTCTTACCTTCTGAAATAAGCATTTCCTCTCTGGCATGCATGCTCTCTAGTGACCCTTTTTAACAGTTTCTTCTTTTTCATTGCTGTTCTAGGTTTGAAACACCCTGAATGTCTTAAGACCTTGATCATGATAAGCCTTCAAAACCAGTACATTTTTCTCACTTTTATTGCTTGTGTGCATCTAATCTACCCTTAAAAATGACAACAGTCAAAAATACTGTTGCATTATTTTTCAGTTTCATCAATATTGTAAACTGTGTCCAACATGGACGAGTCCCAGAATCCCAGAATATGCTGAGTTGGAAGGGACCCACAAGGATCACCGAGTCCAACCCTTAAGCCCTGGACAGGACCAACCCCAAGAGTTACACCATGTGCCTGACCTTTAAGTACACTTTACAGGTAGTTAAGACAAGAAAAAGGCTTCAAAGAGAAAATCAGTAAGATTAGAAAGACAATACGATTTAAGATGCTAATAAGCAATAAAGGAGGAGAGGTAAACAAAGAGTATGCAATAGACAAGCTGGCATCATTTGCAGCCAATGCATCTGTGACTTACCTCAGATCTGCACCATTTTCATCCTTGTCAGCCAACTGCCAAACAATCCACTGCTTCCACTGAGAGATGTCTGATCTCATGTTTATTGGCGTGCAGAGGAGAGATCTCCACACTCATTCGTAAATGTTATTTCATCTTCTTCTTTATTTATAGATCTTTGAAGAATATGCAGTAAGAAAAATACATTTCTCCATAGGAAAGAAAATGGGATGTTTATACAGGATGGTATCTGCATTTGAAAAGAAAAGCATCTATCCATTACAACATAGACTTAATAATAAATGTACAGAGCATATTATCAGTGCATGTTGAGAGGAGTGGGGAGTTCTTCAGAAAGTAATTACTTTGTCATATCCTATGGAGTGCTGTCCAATTTACCAGCATTAATAATTCTCCTTATGAGTCACTTTATACTTATGACCTCTCAGCTATTCATATAATACAAAAACCCTGCATAAAAGGAAAAAGATAAAACATTACTTTGTTGGTTCAATAAAACAACTGTCAATTGGAGAACTTTTTTCTCAACACCATAGTCAACTTTATTATAATATTATTAGGTCATTTCTTTATTTGATCTTAAAGTGAATTTGACCTCAAAGTGAATAATGTCACATTATTCTTAATTTTTCAATGGTAAGCAGTATTCCAGTTGATTTCAGGTTGTAGTTTTGAGAACAATGCTTCATCTTTTCCATCTGAGTCTGTGTGCATTTGTAAACAAGCCTGTGTAGGCATGGAAGGGGTTGGAAGTGCTTCTTTTTGTTCCAGAGATTAAGCTTCTCTCCAGTCTTACTGTTGTCAGTGTTTGAGAGGGGAGAAAAGACACAGCAGAGGGAATTTCAGACACAGTGTCTGTTGTCTTCTGCAATTCTTGCACTTGGCAGAACTGGTCATTGAGATTTAACATCAAACATAAATTTCTGAAACTTCTTCCTTACCACAAATGATTCACACAGGGGCATGGTAGAATACAAATTAAATTTCCCTTTGAATAAATGATTCAAATCTGGCCTGGAACAATGTTTTTATACTTAATTTTCAGAGGCAGAAGTTGATACCTTTTTTGAGTTTATAAATTAATTAACTGTCTGTGCTTTGTAGTTAGAGTATTTTAAGACTTTTCCCATAATATGTGGATTTATGAGCATGGATTTAAAAAGCATTTTGAGACAGAGCTTTATTAGTCCTTTTATGGGCTAGATACATAATCTGTTATTTAGCTTCTTATTAGTCCCACTCTCAAATACGACATCACTTCTGATGGACAAGCAAAATATTTAGGCTTCCTATTTTTTTCATGTTTGCATAGTTCAGCTGTAATAACGATTACCAGTGTCAGCGTATGTGATAGTAGTGTCCTGGTTTTGGCTGGGATAGAGTTGATTTTCTTCCTAGGTACAGTGCTGTGTTTTGGGTTCAGTATGAAACTACTGTTGATAGCACACTGATGCTAAGTTGTGTTTGCCCTAAGTCAGGGAATTTTCAATGTCCCATGCTCTGCCAGCAAGGAAATGCCTAAGAAGCAGGGAGGGAGTATGGCCAGGGCAGCTGACCTGAACTGGCCACAGGGATCTTCCATACCATAGAATGGAATGCTCTGTACATGAACTGGGGGGAGTTGGCCAGGAGCTGCCAGTGGCAGCTCAGAATGGGCTGGACATCAGTCAGTAAGTGGTGAGCAATTGTATTGTGCATTGCTTGCCTGTCTTGGGTTTTATCTCTCTCCTTCTCTTTTTGTTGTCTCTGATTTAATTACATTCTTATTTTAATTTATATTTTATTTCAATTATTAAACTGTTCTTATCTCAATCCATGGGATTTACCTTTTTTTCACCTCAATTCTCCTCCCCATGCCACTGGATGAGGGTGAGATCAGTGAGCAGATGTGTGGTACTAAGATGTCAGCTGGAGTTAAACCACAACAAGCAGTAAAACTATATTGGGCTACTATTTATAGTTCTGGTCACCCATGTATATGGCCTTTATTTGGAACAATACGGGGAAGAGCTTGTTTCTAAGATCATAGAGAACATAGTAGTTTACCTTATAAAAACAGACCAAAAATGTCTTCACTTTTTTGTTGCGCAGAACAAATTGGGAAAGGGCAATAATTATTGTATCTGTCTTGCTTACTCAGAGTACAAACACAGTGGATGCATTTTTAAAAACTCCACAGCTGGATATCAATAGGGGCAGAAAATTAAATACACTGGGAGTGTTTGACTATGACCTAATTCTGCTGTAGAAAATCAATTTCTTGCTTAACTAATGCTTGCTAGCATGACAAATAAAACTCATTAAAGTAAAAAGATTGAATTTTATTATCTTGTCAATGCTGTACTAAGATAAAAAAAATCAATATTTATTTCAATTAAAATAAACTTGTCTATTTTTAAAGTGTATTTTATTTTTTAAAAGTGAAAAATATTTAATATTTCCAGCATGTATTTTCCCATAGTTATTAACAATTTAACAAACCAAAATTAAATATAACATTTTATACTCTTAATCCACATCCAATGGAAGTTCTGGTGATGTATCAAGAATAAGAAAATATTATTCTCTTTCCTTTAACTTTGAAAGTAGCTTTGTATTTTTATGTTTCACTGAAGGAACAACAAGGATGCTTATGCATATGACAAAAATATGGGACCCAGGAACTGAGTGCATGCTTTGGCTATGTTCTAATCCTGTACTGGTATGAAGGCCTGTCACACACCAGTCATCCTTCATACACTGTTTTATGTGCAAAATAAAATTGGGTCAAAATGTCCTCCAGTTAGGATTCCATCGCTCACTAGGGCTGGCTCCCAAGCAATGTCTGGCCATGGAACTGTGACTACAAGAATTTAATGTGTGTCTTCCTCTGACCTTGGCTAGAGGAAAAGCTAAAGATGGACATTCAATCTGCAGGAAGAGTTTTCAGAAAAACCTTATCTTGAAAGCTGAGGGGCTATATGCTCATACTTTTGTTCAAACAATGAAAGGAATGTACCTTAGACTGATTTATAGGAGCTGGTACAGGCAGACATGACAGATAGTTGGAATCTGAGATCTGATAGTCTATTATCAGTGAGGTCTGAATTCTTCATCTTCTACTTAGTTTCTGCAGCTAAGCTGAAATTGGTTGGATGACTGATTTCAGGTTATGTTCTTATGTTTGGATGTTGGCTGTGGCAGTTCTGAAGCTGACACCTTGCTATTTCAGCTGTCTCTGCTTTGGGAGTGGGAACTTTGAGAAAAAGACTGGGTCCAGAAATTGAAGTCGGCATCTAATTTAAATGTGCTTTCTAAATATGTCTTCATCCTCAAGCCAACGCTGACAGATATGTTTCCTGGGCAGCCTGATGTTGAAGAGATGAAGGATGCTGAGGTCTTTCCTTTTGAATGTTCAAATTCCACATCTCTCTCTCTCTCTCTCCCCTTCTTTCTCTTCAAAGAGTTTTTAGCTAAAAACTACTGAAATCCTGTACAACAAATATTTTAGCAAATTTTAGGGAGTTTTAAAATGGATTAATGTAGTGACTTGAATGTAGTTTTGTCTTTAATCCTTGTCCCACATCCCAGCAACTTGCTTATTGAATTTCTATAATATACATATCTAGCTAGTCACAAATGGCAAGAAGATGAATTCAATATCTGAATTTTGGTTTGCTTGCTCTTCTAATTTAGGATTATCTGTCCTGTATATCGTTCCTATTGCTGAACAGGCTTATGGAAGTGGCCTTAATATGTTTGCACTGAAAAAACAGTCATGGAGTCTCTCTGTGTTGAAACCATAGCCTTAAACCTCCCTGGGAATTTTCTGCCTTGTGTAGGACTGCAGAAGCTTGTGGGCACGCTCCACAAGTGGTGGATTCTCAAATGGCAAGAGGGGCGAGAGTGCATTGAACCTGTTCTGAAGATAGAAGCACTCCTCTTCTCTTTTTTTTCACAGCTGAGCCACTCAGAACCTGAGGCAATTCTGAAGTCTAGTGGTGGTACCAGACTAGGTTTTAGATTCTTCAGTCTGAAAAGTCTTTTCTCCTCTGCAGACTTCCCCAAGTTTCTTTTACATTTTCATGTAATCCTCTTCAACCAAATGATCTTTCTCTTGCCTTTCTTTTTTTCCTTGGCTCCATCCCCTTTCTCTCAACAGACCTTGTCTTATTCGCTAATATAGAAATTCCTGACACAGATCTATAAATTTAAATACTGATCTTTTGCATGAACAACTGGATTCTCCATGGAACTAATTTGAAGCTTAGCAGACATTCTTCTTTCCAGTAGATTCCTATGTTACATCCTTGTACTCCAGACTTTCCCAGGTTGTTGAGTTCTGGTATCACCATCAGAGGCTGTAATACTTTCTGGGCCTCTGCTCTTCAGACAAGTGAATAACTGAACCAAGCAGTTTCTCTATTCTCCTGCGTGCAGGAGTCAGTGGTTATTCCCTATAATTGTATGAATGGCTGAAGTCCATTTTGAACTTCATGCATTCCTCATAACAGCCGGGCACAATGTAACTCTTAATTTCTTCTCCCTGATGTACTGTAGTTAATTAGACTGTGTGCCCTTGATCTGAGCTATGGGCTATGGCTTTTATAATTTAATTAAAATTCACTCAATCATGTTCATCAGCATGGCCAGGTGACAAAACTGAAACGGCAGTGTAATTCCTTGTATGGACTTTTTTTAAACTTTTTTTTTTCCCTTTAATTTTAATTTAAATGCATCATATTGAATACTGATAATTCTTTTAAAAAGTGCAGCACAATTCTGTATTTTCTTACACAGGTAGGTCTGTCTCTGTCTTTTCCCAGGATTTAAATCTTTGACTTTGAAAACTTAGAATTTTTAATATTTTTGTGTAATGCAACAATAGGTTTTACATGGTGATTATATTCACATAATGCTAAGATTGTACTCATAAGCAATAAGATCAAGAAAACCAAGACCTGACTTGGAGTATGAACTGCATTTCAATCCTATTAGGCATATGCATTAAGATTCAATATTTTATTGCAGAGTGTAATATTTGTCAAGGAGACATAATATGAGTAATGCAGTCAAATACTTTTTGGAACACTGTTCAATTTACTAACATACCTTTTGGAACACTGTTCAATTTACTAACAAATTTTTTGATATGAGCGCAGCAGTTCAACAGTGATTTTCAGGATGTTGAATACAAAATGAAGAACGGGTCTGTAACTTTTCATTTGTGCTTCAAGTAAAAGTTCAAGTACAGATTAGAAATGAACTAAACCAAAATATATTATCCAGGATCTTATATTATGTTTTGGCATTATCTGTGTGCTGCTGCTTATTTTCTTGTATTGAGCCCATATATATATACCATGCAAGTTGTGCTACCCGCTGCAAGCATAAAATAATTCTGTTTTCTTTCTTCATATTCTATGAAGTGTATGTCTTAAGTTGAAAAGGCAAAGAGATCTTTTATATATTGTTCGTTTAAAAAAATAAATCTGTATTTAGATGCTTTGTATTTTGGTTTTTGACTATATTCAAATAGTATAGTATTTTTTCAGTGGATAAATTAATAGGGGAAGATATTATGACTAGAGATCTATCAAATTGGTCACTGAATGTGGGAATTTAAAGAAGTTTCTGTGCTTTTAATGTTATTTCATTTCTACAAAGACTACATCTATCACCTCCTTGATCCTGTTCTAAACATCTGTGATGGGAGACTGCATGTGGAATTTAGCTCTTTGGTACTTTTAGTGATGCCTATGTCATTCTTAGAACGCTTCCATCAGCACTTCCTCCGTTCTATCCTAAACATCCACTGGACAGATTATGTGACCAACACGTCTGTCCTGGAACAGGCAGCATTCCTGAGTATTGAGGCCATGCTGCTGAGAGCACAGCTGCGTTGGGCAGGGCACGTCTCCAGGATGAAGGACCACCGACTCCCCAAGATTGTGCTCTATGGTGAACTTGCCACTGGCTGCTGCAAGAGGGGAGTCCCAAAGAGGAGATACAAGGACTCCCTGAAACAATCCCTCAGCCTTGGCCATATTGATCATCACGATTGGTCCGATCTGGCCTCCAAACAGGAGGCCTGGAGACACACAGTCTGTAATGCTGCTGCTTCTTTTGAGAACATGCACAGGATCACTCTTGAGGAGAAGAGACAGCACAGAAAAATCGCATCTTGTCAATATCACCTGGGGAGTCTTTCTGCTGTGCCTTTTGCTACCGGACTTGGTGTCTCACATTGGCCTTTTTAGCCACCAGCGCGCTTGTAGCAAGCGTGGGTAGAGCCCTTCCCAAATCTTCGTTCGCGAAGCCTAGCCATGATGACCACACATTGGAACAGATTGCCCAGAGAGGTTGCGGAGTCTCCCTTGCTGGAGATATTCAAGAACCGTCTGGATGTAATCCTGTGCCATGAGGATGACCCTGCTTGAGCAGGGAGGTTGGACCAGAGGACCCACTGTTGTCCCTTCCAACGTTACCCATTCTGTGAGTCAGTGATATTGAGAAAAGTAACAAATAGAATTGTATCAAAAGGGACTGAGTCTGTTTGGGTTAAGCATTGCAATGAAAATTCATACTTCTAAGACACAGGAGAGGGAGATAAGAGATGAGGATCCCAACTGCACCAGTATGGAACTGAGAATGATGTCCAAAGGATGTACTAAGGGAAAGAACAGTGTGGAGGATCATTCTGTCTTCTAAGGCATACCTAAGAGCCCACTGCCACAGTCACGACTGTTCCCAATGAGGAATTACTGTGTCTTGTTCAGCCCTGGAAAAGCAATGACAGCATGTCTCAGAGGTTATGTGAGCTGGGGCAAAATGAAGCCACGTGTGAAGGTTATGAGCTGTATGAGAAGCCAATGACATTGTTTATGACCCTGGCAGCCTTCTGAAGCTAGCTGAGACAGTTCACTGTTCTGGGTTCTCACTTGGGTTAAGAAGTGGCTGATATCAGTTTAGATTCTCTCAATCACACAGCTAGAAGTATAGCAGAGAAAGACCCTTTCTCTGTCAAGGCTGAAGAGGGAAGTCTGGTTATTCCTGTAACATCTCCATGCAAAGAAATGCTGTGAATCCTGATTCCTAACAGCTCTGTAGATTGCTGAACCAGACCACTCTGAAATGCTTGTGGTAGAGCATGAGAAATTCCACCCATGTGGATCATTTACCCAACTGGCTGGCAGAGGCTGTGACAGCTCTTAGTCATCTCAGAGCCAGACCCTGAAGAGAGAGTTTCTTTGGCCTCAGTGCCCTGAGATCCTCTAGAAAAAAATCAGTGTAGCTGAGTGGCCCAGTCTTGGCCCATTCCAGAATATTTTGAAATCAAGTATTTTGTAATGCCTGATGTGAGCTCCTAGGCCCTCTGACAGAGATTCCAGGAAGAAATACAGTGGTAAAAGAAGTCATTTACTGGAAAGCCTCTGCAGACACTCCAGAAATTGCTTCTAGTAACATTTAACTCCTAAAATTGTGTTAATCATTCTTTATTCCCTTCTGGCCTCCAGAGTAAGACTAAGAGCTGGTTTCCCATACAGCTCTGCTGAGTGACTGAGAAACAATACAAAGCAACCTACTTCGTAAAGGGAAACAACAAAAAAGGAGAGGTAATACCTGTGCTCTCTCAAGGTACTGCTGGATGGCTGTGGAATTCACCAGCCAAGGTTTGAAACACTGGATTAGGTATCCAGTGATATCTTGTTTTAGTAGCACATCTCTTGGTTCAGATATCCTTGCTCTGGGCATCCCATCCCATAGTTCTGGAGTAGGCCTTTTTAGCACAAAGCTCATCCCACATATTTTCCCTCTTATTGCCTTAATTAATATCCAAGAAATTGCTTTCCAAGATAAAAACAGCATCATCAAAGAGCCCTTCCCATGGCAAGAGAAAGCCTATTTATGTGTCTGATCACCTTGTAAATGGATGTTGCATGAAATGAGATCTTCATAGAATCAGAAGGGAGACATCACGAATGGTCAGGGCCAGCAGGCACAAGAGAGTAACCCGCCACAAGTGCTCCATTGTCCATCCCTGTTTCATGAGGTGCAGCATTATTTCAGGACACATTTCAGATGTTTCTGCTGCACTGTCCCCAACCAGACTAAATCATGCGTGTTCCAGGCATGAAGAGTTCTGTAGAGTTTGGGACAGGGCTGTGTTGTACAAGCCAAAGATAATATTGTCTATGCAATTCTTTCTGCTTCCTTTGCGGTTTTGCTGTGTTTTTATTTTTGCGCACAGCTGTGGTGGGCAGAATCAGCATCTGTTTAGAAATGGTGCGGCTGTGGACAGTGATTGATGAGGAAAGGAGACAAGGTCAGACAGACACCAGTGAGATAAATGGTGTTGGTGCACACATCCATGTGAGTTTGGCCATCCAGAAGTAGAGAGACTAACCAGAGTTATTTTTGTTTCTCACACAGATGACTTCCTAGCAGATTTGAGCCACTTGGTAATGCTGGTGTTGCTATTTGTCTAGCAGGTTAGAGCAGGGCCTCTGGATCAGGGTGAAGTGGATGTGACTGGACAGGCATTTATTTTCAAAATGTTGCAAGTTGTTTAAACTTACTAAATCAGTGGAGATCTAGTCAATACAGGGAATGAACCCCAAAGAACAATCCAGCAGACCAGCATGAAACACTCAGTTGCCCAAATAGAGACATTCAGATGTCCAAGACAGCCCCATGAGGCTGGCAAATACGGCACAAGACCTACACAAGATCCTCCTTTCTGGAGTGAGGTTTGGAGACCACTAAACAGCACCAGCACCTTTGTTTAGGTGATGAATCCCAGCTGGTGTGTCTGGGGTGACTGGATCCCTCTCTAACTGCCAGTGACTCTCCCAACAAGATTTCAGTTGGCCACAGTGAAAACTTAAGCAAACTAGAGCACATATAGGCATGTTCTTGAGGACACCTAAATGTGTCTTGGCTTTGAACTGAATCCCAGCCAGGCTGTCAGCACAGACTGGTGGAGGAGGGAAGGACAGCCAAAGAGGGTGTGAAAAGGAGGGAAGGAAGCACAACTCCAGATTTTGCTAGTGCGCAGCTCATGCCATTGGTGATTCTCCTGGCGTGGAGTGGGCAGTTCACAGTGCAGTCACTCGGGGGAAGAACTAGATTCCACGCAGCTGTTTTAATTCAAGCCACCTGTGGAAGCATTGGGAGAGTGGAGCACAGCCATCATGGAAGAAATATACAGGTTCATTCACTTTCCAGCCATCTGAGGAAACAAACAGACCAAATGAGTTCAGATTCCATTCTGTGGACTTTGGGTACCCAGGAAACTGGGGCATGACATCACCCAGAAGAAAGGAGACTGGCTTATACAGCCGCTATAACACTCTAAGAAACTGTCACTTCTCTGCACAGTGGGTAAGCTTCAGTTTTTAGGAAAAAAAAGGGACTGCTTACAATGTGTGATTGTCCAGAAGTTGTAAGGAAGAGTACGGAAGTGACAGCACTTCAAAAACTAACTTTGAAAAAATCCTTTTTCCAGATAATTTTGGTGTTTAGTAGCAGAAAAATATCTGGACCCATGCTGTGAATGCATGACTTAAAAAAACAGGTGGGGCCTCTAGTCAGTTTGATTTACCCAAGTAGTAGTCACCCCACACCATACCCCAAACGAGTTGTTTATCTAAGGCACTGGCAGATTTTCCCCTCAGCATGCATGTGCCAAACCACAACTAAAAGCTTTGCATTTAACCACGGAAAGGAAATATTGAAAGCAATTCGTGAATCTACACTAAAATCACCAGAGCTATAATTAAATCAACTCCTAAAGTAGTGTAACTCTTTTTATGGCTGAAATAGCAGTCTTTATTTTAAGCATCGTTGGAGAAAGAGGAGAAGAGAGGCAAACATTTCCATGTGAAGGCTTGGAAACTCCTTTCAGTGTACTAAACATTCACCAAGACTTCCTGTGAGCATTGGAGTTTGTCCTTTCGCTGCTAGCTGGATTTTCATCCCGTTTGACCTTCAGCAGCCGGCTGAAAGCCCATCTCCAACCCGACAGCAGCTGTCTCCGGGTGAAGGACATCGTTGGTGCAGACGGGGCAGCGGGGGCTAGGACGTGCTCGGGCGCAGGACACTGCCTGGGGCCCGGAGAGCCCTGAGGAAGGGCGGAACACAGCCGGCAGCCCCGGGCAGCCGCCCCAAGCCCTCACAAACGCCCAGCAGATGCGGCGCACTTGCGGCTGCCGCGCCCGACGGGCGGCCGGCGCTTGGCCGCGGGCGGGTCGGGGCCGGCGGCTCCGCGGGGCGGCGAGCAGACTGCGCGGTACCCCCGCCGGCTCGCCCGCTCCCCGCCCCGAAGAAGCGGCGCGCCCCGTCCCTCCTCCCCCGCCGCGGCCGCCCCCTCTGCGGTGCCGCGGAGCGCCGCGCAGCCCCCGCGGCATGGCGGGGCGGGCGGGAGCGCCGTGGCTGTCCCCGTGGCTGTCCCCGTGGCTGTGGCTGTGCACGGCGGGGCTGTGCGCGGCGGCGGAGCTGCGGCTGACCCTGCTGCACACCAACGACGTGCACGGGCGGGTGGAGGCGCAGGGCGCGGGGTCGCGGCGCTGCGCGGGGGATGCTCCGGGATGCTTCGGCGGCGTGGCGCGGAGAGCGGCGAGGGTGGCGGCGGAGCGGGCCGCGCACCCCAACGTGCTGCTGCTGGACGC
The DNA here is from genome assembly GCA_035583135.1 of Lophotriccus pileatus. Classification (NCBI taxonomy): domain Eukaryota; kingdom Metazoa; phylum Chordata; class Aves; order Passeriformes; family Tyrannidae; genus Lophotriccus; species Lophotriccus pileatus. The sequence goes on along the minus strand of JAWWES010000115.1, from coordinate 79,927,532 downwards.
CGGGGACCAGTACCAGGGCACGGTGTGGTTCTCCCGCTTCAAGGGCCGGGAGGCGGTGCACTTCATGAACCTCCTGCGCTACGATGCCATGGTAAAGCGGGCCGGGGGACGGCGAGTGGCGCGGTGGGGGGGTAGGGGAGGGAAGCTCTGCTCCCTCCTTTCCCTTGGGTGCGGGGTCTGTTCCTGCCCTTCCTCGCCCGCTGCCGGTTTTTTTTTTTTTGGTTTGGTTGGGGGTTTTTTTTGTTTGTTTTTTTTTTTTTTTTTCATTTCCCCCTCTTTGAACGCGTAAAGAAGCATCAGAAAATTCTGTAGGTCGTGCTAAGATCGTGGCCGCAGGCAGCGGGGAGGTAAGCGAGAAGAAGGGAAGTGGTGTGCTAGGTGACGGGCTCCCGGCCGAATTAAGTCGTGAGCTGGAAGCCTCACGGACAGCCACGAACTGGCAGGTGGTGACAAGGCTACGCAGAGTGTTGTTGTCTCTTGGGGGAGGCAGAGGCTTGGGACAGGCAGGGACAGGCTCTGTTGGAGAGGAGTTGACAAAAAGTGGAAATGACCCCAGAAAAAGCCGGGCGAGAGGTCTCATCTGCGATGGAGGGGTTAACTCTGCCTGAGGCTCGCAACCCGTCCTGCTTCGGTCCTGCGGGGAGGGAGAGATGGCACGTATTGGCAGTGTTGTTTCAAAGGGTGAGGATTTTTAGTTTTCATCAATCCCACCCTGGTGGTGTCCAGTCCCACCAGAGCTGTGGTCATGACAAGAGGTTGTGTGCAAGTGGCTTGGAGACTGTAACAGCGCATCGGTGAGGGAGCTCTCTGAGACTGTGCCAGTCCTGTATCTTTACTCTGGTCCAAGTGCTGAGAGAAAGGTAGAATTTGAGGCTGAGATTGGAGGACGTCACTCCATACCCTTAAATCTTTTGTCTCAGGACAGTAGCTTTATTTTGCCTGTGTAGAACCCCAGAGCGGAGGTGAGAGATTAAAGTGATGTTTGAGAGTGACTGCATATTTATTTCATCCCAGTTGACAGTTTGTGGGGAAAATCTTTTGGGCATATCAGATTCTCTGTCTTCATCTTTTTCTGCTTTCTATGAAAAGGGCTGCACTTTCCTTTTCCAGGTAAAAATTACTTCACCTGTTTCTTCTCTTTGCCTCAGAACAGGTATGGAAAGGAAAAGCATGCCCAAGTGCACTTTCCTAGGCTAAACGTGCTTCATGCCAGACAGACAGGTCTGTGAAGGGTACTGCTCCCTGTTCACGTGGCCTAACGAACAGGTTTTTAATTGTAAAACTAACATTTACAGGACTTTTCCTCCCAATGGTGATGGGGAGGAGTATGTGTGTTTAGCACTCGTCCTCACCAAGAGCTGGGGAGCACTTTATGGTTCTGCAGTGCAGAAATACCTCGAGGTGTTTTTTCTTACATTTCTTCCCAAACCTTTCTGCTGTCGGTTATTTCTCAGCCTTGTGTTTGCTGGTTTAACTGGTTCATGGGCAGCCTGCGAGCCTGTACAGTTCCTGATCATATCACAAGAAGAAATTCTTTCAGGCAAAATCAGCAGTGTTGAAGTAGCATTCAATTTTAGAAACACATTATATAGGATGCATCTGGTTTAGGATAGACCATGAGCTTTTTCATCAGAATAAGCTTTAAAAATAAACCCACACCATACCAGATAGCCCTAGCATTGTGCCTTAGGTAAAGTAGTCAGCCAACTTAGATGCAGTTGTTCTCTGTGGAGGTGCTGCTTAATAACTTGAATAGAAGAGGACAGGATAGATTATATGATAAGCTATAGAAACTTTAGCACCTTTCTCTGTTGAGGACAGATGCTGAGTGTTGGGCAGTGCTGCAGCATCTGTTTTGATTCATCTGTCTGCAGACCATGGTGGCTGGGGGGCCACAGGGAGCAAGGTAAGAGCCACGCTGCAGAAGGGTGAGCTAGTGTTTCTTTAAGCAAAATTTGGTAAGTCACAACCCTAACAGAAGGGGTGGGGATTACGAAAGTATTTGGAAGTGAGATACAGGAGTAGGATTACAAACAGGATGAAGGAGGGAGCATGAATCATAAAAGTTGCTACAGGATGCAGGCAGGAGCCATAGGAGGATTTAGGGCAGCCTGGAAACGTTAGAGGTTTGCTCCACAAATATGACAAATTTCCTTTTGTAATTTTGCCTTTTTCTCATTTATGCCTGTTATCACCTCCAGCCTGTTTTGTCCTGTTCTAGTAGTAATTGCCTTCCAAAATTTTTCTTGGCACTAGCCTTTTCTGGTGTAATTAAGGCTAAAATCCAATTTAAATGCCTCAAAGGCAGTAATTGCAGGGGTGATGGAAGTCTTCTAGCTTCACTTTTAAGTTGCATCCTTCTGTTAACTTTTATCCTGATTTAGAAATATTTTGAGGTTTGCTTCTTGTGAAAAGGAGGATTATATAATCACTTGCTGTGTTCTTGAACATTTCTCTTTATTCCCCCTTGTGACTTACACTTACATTGGCCAATTCAGATCTGGTGAAGGGATATTGCACAGGTACAGAGTTCAAGAAGCTCTGGATGTAAGGATAGTTAGAGTATAGGAATCCAAAATGATCCACAACCTCCTCCCTAAAGGAGGAGTTGCATCAATAATAGAAATGTATTATTAGACACCAGTGATTTCTCATGAACAAGAGACTGTATAACCACTCACACCATGGGAAACTTTTGATCAAAGCTTGTATCCTAATGGACATGAAATAATCCAAATGCAAGATACAAAGCCAAGGGAAACACGGTTTCATAAGTGGTTGGTTGGGTTGTTTGTTTTTTTCCTCAAGAAAAACTAGTTGCAATTATATCTAATTCAATTTCTGAATTCATTTGCAACCTTTTTGGTTGGGGTTCGATTGCAAATTTAGGAGGAAGAGAAGGCGTGTGTATCAGCCTAAAGGAAATAGCTTGTCACCACTTTGAGATGCTCTACCTGTCTGTGGATTCCTTTCCAGAACATCCAGACAGCATCAAAATGAGTGTCATTCTTTTTCCTAATTTGTATTTCTTACAGCAAATTAGATTGCAATTAGAATACAGTTAGAAATGGAATGTAATTGGAGAGCATTGTGTCTTCCCAAGTCAGTATTTTCTTAAAGATAGTTCTTGGTTCTTTTGGAAAAGTGCTGCAACAGCATGCAAACAATTTGGCTCTTTCTGTGGGGTGTGAGTAGTGTTCTCACTAGCTGTCAGCAGGAGCAGTTGATTTCCAATGCAGGTTACTGCTGATGCTGATTTTTTTCCCACAGGGCCATTAACTACCTTCCTGTGAGGATAAAAGGAGTCGGGAGTCCTTGTCTCTCCAAAAAAAAAAAAAAAAAAAAAAGCCATTGCCAATCAGTTGATCGAAATGCTGAGCTTCCTGGCCTGTAGTTGCCTCAGGGTCTTAGCTGGATTGGAACGTGATCAGGATTAACATATCCATTTGGTGAATAAAAGTTGGAGCAAGCACACAGAGGTTGTTTATCTAAGTAGAACAGAACAGTATACAAGCCTTAGATGATGAATGCGACTTTCCCAACTTAGTCTCGGAGTGAAATTCCGAGTACATTTTGCCTGGAAGAGTTGGCCCATTGGCTTTAACAGCTCTTCCATGCTTTGCTCCAGCTGCCACCTGAAAATTGTATGAAGTTATTGTGTACCAAGTTACACTGTTATCATGTTTCTGTAGAGACATCTTTTCCTTCACTAACACCTAAATATGCTACAAAGTCCTTGTGTGTATTGTGCTTCTGCAAAATGCCATCTATGGAGCTTTTGCTGGCTTATCACCAAACTTGCAGGTATAGGCGTGTGGCAACTTAGGCTGAGCATGAAAAAGGGGCAGGTAGGAGAAATTTCCCTTAAGGTAAGTCCCTTTTCATCCGCTTAACCAACCTGGAACAACTAAATATTGTCATCTGGCTGGTACTACCTTGCTAATAAATAAACTGGACTGCTCATTTTCTGTGACAGTCTTGGCACTTCACAGTGCTGTGTACATACCTGCCTGTGCACACACACACACACCCACTGTGGATTTCTCCCTAACTGATAAACATTAGAGCTTCCAGTAGGTAATTATATCGATGATATTGAAGTGGTATTTTCTTGTTCCATGGTAAAGCACAGAAGAACCTTTACTAAATGCATAATAAATGTGTTTTAAAAACCGTAGTCCAAGCACAGAACTCTTAAAATGCATTTTTACTTAAAGATAACAAAATAGTGCCATTGACATTTAGCAGTTCCTTCAGCATTTAAACAATGTATTTTCCTACACAAAATACATGCTTTCCTTTGTGGTTATTGTTAATCCTCCTTCTTGCACCTGCAGGATGAAAAACTAGTGGGTTTTAATCTGGTACATGGTTACAAACACTTAGATAGGTTTTAGATTTTGACTTTTATGTCTGTATTGATGTAAGAGAATCTGAAAAGCAAATACCTAAAAAAAAGGCATTTCTGTGTTCGTGAGAAACAGGATTGTGCTTGTTTAGACAATTTAGGGTTTTCTTCCCTAGAAATAGACTTTGTTTTCTCAAACATACCCTGTATAAAATTTATGAGACTATTTAGAGTGAATATTTGAGGTAGGGTCTCATATTTCCTTCTTGCTTTTTGCAGGCTTTGGGTAACCACGAGTTCGATGAAGGTGTCAGTGGATTATTGGATCCTCTTCTTAAAAATGCTAATTTTACAGTCCTAAGTGGAAATATTAAGGGGGAAACCCCATTAGGGAATGAAATGATGAAATATGTTCATCCTTTTAAAATAGTTCATTTTGACTCAGAGTCAGTAGGAATTGTTGGCTACACTACACAGGAAACTTCTTTTCTTTCACAGCCAGGTATGTATCCTTTACTATATGTTTAAATCCTTTGTTACTTGCCTACTTTTTTGAATCCAAAGATGAATGTAGTCAGCTGAAAAGTGAGAAGTTTGATGTTTTATCAGTATCTATTGTATTGCTCAACTTTACCTGATTTTTAACCATATGAAAGCTTGTTAACATTAACAGCCATTTTCATATAGACCTGGATTATATCTAAGAATAAAAGAAGGACAGTGAGATTGCAAGAGAGCTGTGGGACCTTAGGGGGTTTTATTGTTTGGGTTTTTAAAGTTATATTCTATGATATTTTGTTGTTATTTGTCAATTTAAACAAAAGTTAAAACATGAATACAGCTTCTCTCTAGCATGAAATGTGAGATTTGTCTGTGTGTTGAAATTTTGCTCTTGGATACATCCATGCTCAAGCCCTACTAAAAACAAGGAGAGCTTCATATGTGTTTTTGAAGCAAAAGTTGCCCAAGATGTTTTTAGACTCTCAAAATATTTGCAGAAATTAGACTACAGAAGGAACACCCATTCAGCTTCTACCACAATTGCTTCATTCATGAGTAAAATTAGAATTGTTGAGGAAGAAGACTTCTCAATTGCTGAGACTATTTTTTCCAACATTTCAGGGGTTTTGGTTTGATGAGGGTTTTGTTTGGGTTTGTTTTGGGGTTTTTTGTAGTAAAATAAAATGGTCTACTGGAATGAGAAACACATTTAAATCAGCTGCAGGAGATATGAGTCATTGCCTGCTCAGAGCTCAGCCCACCTCTGACAAAAACAGACTTTCTTCCCTGGGTTGTGCAGTAGAGATGCCCTAAGCACTGGTTTAAAACATTTTCACCCCAAAAGGGGACTTTCTTTATTATTTCTCTTTCCATGTCTTAATAATACAGAAATAGTGCGTGGTTTTCCTGACAAAAGGAATGTTCAATACTTTGAAGTATTAAAATATAAAACTGTTCCTTCTATGCTTTTCAGTTCCAGTACTGTATGTTTAAACTGTCGAGAAGTGGATGTCTGAGACCTGAATAGAATTCTTTATCTCACTTCTATTTTGCAGTGATGTGGTTTTGTATTCCTATCTTTTTTGCCCCTGACAAAAAAAAGAAAATTGAACTGTATTTTGTGTAGGCAGTAGAGTTTCACATGTAATTGAGGGCATGAGGGTAGATATCATCTGACACCACACTAAGTTTGAATAATAGACAGCCAATACAGTCCTTCATCAGGGATTAATAAAATCTATTACCGCCCTTCTTCCAAACAACTCTGTTGGTGTGGTGACATCATCAGATTAATTTCCTTGCAAGTAAATATACTAGATGAAAATCCAGATAGTGTTGGAGTGATTCTGTGAAGCATTTGAATACATTTCCAATAGCATTTAGACACCATATCCAATGCCTCAGTATGGTGAGACATTGTAACAGAGACGACAGCTAGAAAAAAAGCCATGTTAAAAGGGAAGGCTTGTTAGCTCCATAGATGGAGCTGAAACATCCCTAAGCTAAGTATATCCCACTGTGTAACTGAGCAACGAGCAGAGCAAATTCTTACAGCAACAGTTGTAGTGATCAGAGTTTTTATAATCTTCTGCTTTGCCTTCTCAGTGTGTGGAGGAACATTTTGGAAGCTCTGAAAAGGTGAATTCAGGATATGTTAATGTAACTCAGTGACTATATATCATCCATGACCTAGCAATCCTTCAGACTGATAAAATCATGGCAGAGGTGTGTCAGTGGCTAAATAATTATCAACCTAGTTCCTTAATTCAATTAATAAGAGATGTCATGAATTTTAAATTCAGCACCTTGCTTATCTATACACACTTCTTCCAGATGATTCAGTTTTCTCAGCCTTTGTCTACTTTGGCACACTGTACACTCCTAGGGCATTCTCAAGGCAAACAGGCAGCTTGAGAATGCTGAAACATGTGAATTCCTACATTACGAGTTTCCATGGAAGTATTTTATGAGTGTGATTTCTTCTATTGTTAAATCTTGATAACTCTCACACAACTATGAAATTACAACTTGTACTTTTCATAGTCTGATGAAAACAGTTATCAAAAGACTTGAACAGAGTATAAAGTCCTTAAATCTCCGTTTTTCTATTGGGAAGGAACAATTAATCTCTGCTAAAGGTAGTGTTAATGTTACTTTTGGAAACCGTAGGGATGAGAAACACATTTATAAATTACAGCCAATTGGCAGTTTTTCTGAAGTTCTCTGTTTTGCTACGTACAGCTATCTCAGCTGAATGTCCAGCCAGTTTTTCCATGTCCTGCAAGAGTTGTTCTTAACTTGGCACATAGACAGAGCTGTCTATGTCTTTGCTTTGCTCCAATAATCCCAAACCCATCTTTCTAGTATTTGATGATAGCAGCTCACTTCCTTTAGTTCTGCAATGATGATTGGTCCAGTGTTTTCTTGTTGAAACCTAAAACTGCTTACTCTGTTACCCTAAGGACAGCAAAATATTTACTAAAACTATCAACTTGGCAGAGTTTTCAAAAATGGAGTTTTAAATTCCATTTATTCCACTTTATTCTGGTTATCTTGCGTAATATTCTTAACGTACAGCCAGTTCTTTTTCTTTGTTCATTTATAGCACAGTTTAAATGTTTTTTTCTGAAACTCTACCTAATTTAAAAAGAGAAGAGGATGGAACATCAATTTAGTACCTTGAAAGAGAAGCGGAATATTGACATGAGCAATAACTAACTCTTAAATAAGTTAGTTAATTCAGATTGTTTTGAAAAAATGCACAGATGACTGTTAAACAGTATATTGCTTTCTTAGAGAATTGAGAACTGTGTAAACACTTTTACAGTCTCTCGCTGTATAACTTTTGAACCTGCTGGCCCATTTCATCCAGTTACATCAAGTGCTGAGATGATTAGGACACAAAGTTGTATGAAATGCTATGGCTAAGTCACAGAGAGGGGGTGCAAGGAGCTGCTGCAGCCCCAAGCAGAGTTCCCTTTTTGAGGGCATGGTGGAGAGCAGACGATTTGTGGGAGGGTGGTTTGGCAGTGGGATGACCCACTGCAGCTCTGGTGTCTGCCTGTGTCCTGCCATAACAGTCCTGGGAGAGAGTCAGGCTTATTGGCATGGGGCAGGCCTTGTTTTTCCCCTCATTATGAAGGTAGATTGTTTTGTTTTGTTTTGACATGTTTTCTCTACAACTGCCTGAAAGGAGGGTGTAGCAAGATGGGGAACAGTCTCTTCTCCTAAATAACAAGTGACAGGACAAGAGGAAGTGGCTTCAAGTTGCACGAGGGGAGGTGTGCACTGGATTATTACGAAAAAATTTCTTCATGGACAGGATTGTCAAGCATTGCAACAGACTGTCCAGAGATGGTGGAGTCCTCATCCTTGGAGGTATTTAAAAGTCATGTAGATGTGGCACCTAGGGACGCAGTTTAGTGGTGGACTTGGCAGTGCTGGGCTAACGGTAGGACCTGACGATCCTAGAATCATTTTCCAACCTAAATGATCTATGACTCTGTGGGTTGAAAATGAATGACAATATGTCTTTACTTTTATGGTGCATTTGTAGGCTGCAGTGGCAGAGAGGGATAACAGAGCTGGTGCCAATGGGTAGAGTTTGCTTATCATGGACCACCCAGTTACATGCTATGGGAGAAGTTAGCCTGCAGGCAGCTGCGTGCTAGCACAGCTAGTCAGTAGCTCACTCTTGCTCTTCATTTGGGGAGCTCAGCTCTCCTTACAGAACTGGTCCCCACACCATGAAGCACATGGTAATTGCAGCTGGTCTGTGGCAGTGAGATGAGCATGTGAAGAGCCTACGCTCAGGCAGCATTTCTCGCACTTCCCTTTGTGCCAGGAGCTCTGCATCGGGCCCAGCTTCTGTCAAACACAGGGATGTACAAATCGGGGCTGAAGCCGGGGGTTTCCTTCAGGCAGGAGAAGGAAGGCTAGTAGGGAACCGAATGCAGTCTTCCACTGGCATAAGGGGCTTTATAGAGAAGACAGGGACAAACTCTTCAGAGGGGAACAGGAAGGACAAGAAACAATGGGCTCAAGTAATACCACAGGAAATTATGGTGGAACGTAAGGAAAAAATTTGCCATGGTAAGCGCAGTTAAGCCATTAAACAGGTTGCCCAGAGAGATTGCGGAATTTCAGCTTGTTTGGATGAGACAGATGAGCATCCTCATCTGGCTTTGAGTTCCTGTTTTGAGCGGGTTTTCGACTACATGGCCTCAAGAGGTCCCTTCCAACTTCAATTAACTTATGACTCTTTAATTCTAAGAAGAGGTCCACAGGAAGAAAATGTGGGGATGTACTGCACAATTCACTCTGCAATGTGCAGTACAGATATTCCCTCTGGCAGTAACAGAACTATTCAGTGGGTGTGGTGGTGAACCAATTTATGTAACCCTCTTTTATCTCTTCCATTGTAGCAGCTTCCTCCTCATTTCCTGAGACATTTTGCAGTGGATTGTGAATTCGTTTCACTTCTCCCTTTGTTATGAAATAATCTAAATCTTTTGACTTTAAAGGCATATTTCAAATGGTTTGATCAAAAAACTCTGCGGGAAGGAGAGGAATTAGGTAGAGGAGAAATTGGTGGAATTGTTACTCAGTTGTCTTCAGCGGAAAGTTTGAGTTTACAGTTGGTTGACTCTGTTCTTAAACTCTATTCTTAAAACTTTGCCAAAGAAATTAGCTTCTCACATAGGAAGTCTTTTTGTGCAACCCAAAACACTGTGCCCAGGATAAAAGCGCCTACTCATCTAGTGCTCATGTTAACCGTCATGTTAGAATAATTTCAGCATGCACAGAAACCTTGCTGAAAGACTGTGAGTTTCCCAACATTGTGGTCTGGAAAAGGTCTCTCCTTTCCAGACTTTCCGTTCTTTTTGTTCTCATTTCAGGATAGTATTTCAGATGTGTGCCGTGCTGTATTGGCATTTCTGAGAGTGGTTCACGTTAGGTGAGATAGTTTGTATAAAAAGGCAATTCAGAGTTTAGTGGAGAACTTTGAAGAAGCTGCTGTTTAAAGCCTCGAGGGCGGGGGGTTGGTAGGGGAAAGAGCAAAATGAGTGTGGAGTAAAAAGAGAGAGAGATTTAACTTGGGAGAAGATAGAAGATCTCAAGGAAATGAAGTTTGGGAAGAAAGAGAAGTTTTATAATAAAATACAAGTGTTTATGTGCAAACACTGACATGGTTTCCTTTTTCTACTTAAATAATAAAAGCCATTCAGTTTTTGATCCTGTATTTGGTGTCACTGAATTTTTTATGGAGTTAGAACTTATTTAGTCTAGGCAAGTACATACAGCTTTGGGCAGGAATGTTGTGTTTGTCTAAGCACACAGGTGCTCCTGAAAGACTTGAGAACATCAGATCAGGAGTTTGAACCAACTAAGAACATTTGAAACCACGGACATTCAAAGTCCCATTAATTATACAAACTATTATTTGATATCGACTACTTTTTAAACTAGTAATCGAGGTACTTTATAATTTTTTTTTTTTTTTTTTTAAGGACACGATATAATCTTTGAAGATGAAATTGAAGCATTGCAAGTGCAAGTGAATAAGCTTACTGCGATGGGAGTGAACAAAATAATTGCACTAGGACATTCTGGTTTTACCGTGGACAAAAATATTGCCCAAAAAGTGAAAGGAGTGGATGTTGTGATTGGAGGACATACAAACACGTTTCTTTACACAGGTATTTTGCTTCTTACTAAAACGTTGCTTCTACAGCAAAGCTGAATCTGTTTGCTCTTTAAACCCTGAGAACTTTCACCAATATAGTTTACTACTGGCTGCAGTCAACCAGATTCGTAGCTGGTACATATCCATAACCTCCATGGAAGAAACAAATTCAAAACACTGTGCACACAAAGTATCATAACTCACTGAAAGGTTCCTTAATGCTGTGGATGTTCAAAGAGACCTACACAAAGTGGGATGCAGGAGTAAATGCAGTTAACACTGATAAATTAATGCTAAACATACTGTACCTGTGTCAAGATCACACCTATAATGGACTAAATAAGATGTCTATTTTTAAACTTGTATGTGACTTAGCCTGAAAAATCGATCTTAGAAGACTTCCAAAATGGTTCCAATATCAGTTTTGTCTAGTATCTAATTCTATATTCATAGGTCTCCATTACCCTGCCATTAAAACACTTTTCCCAATTTTTCTCTGTGCATTTCAGTCCCTCTTTTAATCTCTGAATTTATTCTTCTTTTCTCTAGAGGTAGATGTCTGTCATTCTAGAGATAAGCATTGCTGATCTGATTTCTCCTGCAGTAATGCTACTTTAGGTGAAACTTATCATCAGCACCTTCCCCAGCACTGCTGCCTTCCCCACGCCAGCATGTAAGGACACAAGTAAAAGAATGGCTGTTTTATTGTTCTGTTTGCTTCAGTTTTTTAAGTTCATTAAATTTAGCAGAAACTTCAATAATTGATTGAGACCATAATGGAAACTTTCTGTAATTTTCAGAAAAATTTCCTAGGGGATAGCACCATGTACCCTAGGAAATTAAACACTTAAAAGGTTTGCACTGTCCATTATCCTCTCCTCTCCCTGTTCATCTTCTCTCTGTTTCTCATGCCTTTTTTGTCTCATCTGGGCTCTCACCTTTTGTTATACCACTTGTTAAAAAGAAACAATTGCATGCCACATTAAGCAGATCAGAATATCTCTTTAATTGCACCTCAGGGAATGACCTTGATGACTAAGCTGAAGGCAGAAAGAAAGCATTTGCACGCCTACCTACAAGTAAGAGGTCACAAACACTTTGCATGGGGGTGCAGCAGAGAAGTGGCCGAACTGGAACCAACCACAGGACCGACCATCATAATATCTTGTCTCTAAGAGTGACCAAGGGGGAAGGGTGAGGGGCCTGGACAAGGCTGTGGAGGCCCTTTACTCAGATCTGCCCCCACTTCCCACCAGCTTGCATCTCAAGGATTCCCTAAGACAGAAGTGGTGTCTTGATATTTACTAGCTCCACTGGAACTTTTCTTCCCTGAACTTGCCCCCTCTCCTCCTAACTACGTTCAGCTTTCACAACAGCCTGTAACAGGGCATTCCTCCACTGACCTGCACATCCTGCAGAGACCATGGTCTTATCTGTGTGCAGTCTGCAATTTTATCAAACTGTTTTTGAGATGGGAAAAACAAGGATACATGCTGTATGCAAATTGTGGGTTTACACTGTGGATTTCCACAGTGGAATTGTTGGTGAATGCTTGTTGAGAGTTCGTGCCTCATAGTGGTAGCCATGGTAGTCAAAATACCTTAGTAGGTGTGATCCAAAGAGGGGCCACTTGACACAATTTGGAATCGTGATCTGAAGTGCTCCAGGAGCTGAGATATCTGAGTTCATATCCTGCCTAGATCTGTAGTTCACATGCACATCTCTTGTCATCCCAGAGAGTACCCTGCTGTCAGACTGGACTAGGTCAAGCTGTTCCATCCCCCCCATTTGAAGCTGTCCAAGATTCAGAAGGCCAGAGAGAACACATAGCACGAGACTCTTCAGCCTTTGGGTTAAGAGCTCAGCTGGGAGTGAGTTCTGGTCCCTTTTCCAAGGCCTCTACTGTTTTGATAAAACAAGACTTTCTTACTTTTTTTATTAATACTGGCAAGGTAAGAAAAATAAAAAAGAATTAATGTCTGGGGAAGATGCACCAAATATTTATTTATTTATGGTCAAGGTATGATTTTTGATAGAAAGTGATCTGAGCACATAATTTTTATTCCAAGTGCTGTGAGGCACATGGTAATCCATTCAGGAGCATCATGAGTGCATTTGTGAACCATTCCCTGCTGAGTCAAAGCCATCAGCCAACATTCATGGTGGAATAGCTCTGTCTGTGGAGGTGATTTCCCTGCAGAGTAAAATATTTAATTTGAAGTGTCAGTGTGTGTGTGTGTGTGTATTAAGCCCATAAGCTCTCATTTAAATCAAGAGGTGTAATCAATAACTGGCAGTAGAATTTAGGAGACTGTTTCAGCTTAGTCTAAGTGGAGATGCACCAGCTGGTCAGCTGAATCTCTGTCTGTCGTGTAGGTTTAGAGACATACTGCCCATGCTAATTTATTACCTCCATGGAGGTGTCTTAATGTAAGGGCTTAATGTTGGACTAGTCCAACCTGTCTGTAAGGCATTTGCCAATCTCTGGTTTAACCTCAGATTATATGACAAATGTTGTCTTGACTTGTTCAGGTGTGCCAACACTGGGTTTGTAGAACTTGTTCAAACAGTAATGGCAGTTTTGGGTTGGGTTGGAGCAGTTTAATTTCTGGTTTTGATCAGAATGGAAGCTCTGAAAATGCAGTGTGTTGGCTAAAGCAGGGTAAGAAGATAGAAAAGTGTTACAGGTTCTTCCCTTACCCAGCATGAATTTGTGCATTTGTAATGAAACAGCACCTCACACTTCGACTGAGATGGGTGCATGAATTCTAGTGCTGCGTTCTTCAGGGATAAGATGCACTGAAAGGTCTTTGCATGTCAGAATAAATATATCTATGTTACAATGGAATGATGTCATAGTGGTAATTAATCCTGCAAGGAAGTATCAGAAAGTATTTCAGAAAGCAAGAAATGAGTAAGGCTCTGGACAAGCACTTAACCATGCAGAGCTGATGGAAACTAAAATGATGACCAGAAAGAATAACTTTCTAATGCTTTGCTCATTAGATGGCTACAGAACGGCAAGAGATCCAAACTGATCCCTTTTGCAGTTCCAAAAACCCCAAAGCCACTTTTGCATGCATAAAGCCTGTAGAGTTCTCATTACCTACCGGTTTTCTTAAATTCTTCCCAAAATAAATGAATAATTAAATGGTTCCACCACTCTGTTGTCCAGGCTGAAAGTAGGAAAACTAGTTCTGTGGTAAGTTTGCATTTCAACTTGCATTTTATTACAGCCATTCTCTCTGGAGACAAGGAAGGATTAGAGCAAAATATGAATCATATTGGAGTTCTAGAAGGAACATTTGTCATGCTGCTTATCTTAGGATTTCATGTTACGTAAACAACTGTAAATCAAAGGAAACAAGTTGTTCTGTGAGCAGTGGAAGCAAGGAGCCTGCTTTCCTCTGGATCCACATTCTCTACATCTGCTCCCCTGTGCTGCCACCCCACTGGCACCCCAGCTCTCACCAGCAAATGGATGGGAAATTCCACCAGCTTTGGGACAGGAGGAAGCAGCAGGCTTTGAGAGGGCTCTGTAGCGGGGCCTGCCATGAAGCTCGTGATGCCTCTCAGAGCTGCCAAACCTTGGTTCTTCCCTGAGAGTGGGGTAGGAATACTGGCAGGAATAACAGCAGGGAGAGATACCACTCCAATTATATTGTCAAGGAGGCAGGGAGAAGGCTGGTACCCTTGAGACAAGAGCTGTGCTGTGTAGTTCTAGTTTTCTCTGCCTCTTTTCCCCGGTGTCAATTTTAAATCCTGTGGTAGCCTATGCCAGTTGAGCTGAGGTACTGCCTTGCTTTAGTCCGTTTGTTTCCATGTCCTGCATCTAATCACCTTTCAGACTCTGCAGGTTGATAAGACTTTTAAAATCATGACCACGGAACTCTAATGCTAATGAAGTTTGTTTTTGTGGAGGGTTTGCAGCCTGTCTGAAATTCTGTAGGCTGTTTGGTCTAGTGAAAAAGAAAATCAGTTGGCTGCATGCACAAATTCATGCAGCGGCTTGTAGGCATCCTGACTGCATATTAACCATCAAAATAGTTCAGACTTTTTTGTATCAAGTCCTATGTACGTTTTACTAAGATTCTCATTTTCTATCTGGTGCAGAATAAAGCAGTGTGAAGGCTCAATAAACTTTTCACCCAGAGGCTGGTTATGTTTGCATTACTGAGAGTTTTAGGTTGCAGTGGTTGGAATGAAAAGTTCCTTTGTTACTACTGTGACATGATGTCATGGAGGACTGTGCTGTCACATTTAACTTGGAAAACACTGTGGCAGTTATTCAAGTTCGTGTCCTGAAAACAAAATTGTCTCTTATGAAATAAGTGAACAATCAAATGTGTGCTTGTCGTCCAATGCATTCATTGTCATTTCTGCCTAATGTCCTATTTGTTTTTTTTAAGGCTGGGAAACATTTGAAATGTCATTCTAATAATTCCTTGAAGGTCACATAAGCTGAGCACTGACTTTACATGCTTATTCCATGCAGGCACCCCACCCTCTACTGAAGTGCCAGCTGGCCCCTATCCATTCATGGTTGACTCAGATGATGGGAGGAAGGTGCCAGTGGTACAAGCTTATGCTTATGGAAAATATCTCGGTTACTTAAATGTTACATTTGACAAGAAAGGAAATGTAGTTGAAGCAGTTGGGAACCCCATTTTGCTGGACAGCAGTATCCCTGAAGGTATGTGGACCAGATATTTGAATTTGCCTGCAGAACTCTGCTACAATTCAAGTCTTGTTATGTTAAATACAATGTCAAAGAATTCAGCTTTCTTCCTGAGTTTGCTGTTCTCTTCTGAGTAGGGTTCAGCCTGTGTTACAGTTGAATATGCACGTATTCAGTGTGTGGGTTTATTTATTTAAAAAACCTGAAAGTCCTTTTATAGGATTTCAGCTGATACGCTACTTACCATTTTGTAGAACCCGTTTTACCTAGTCCTGTAATTATGATTTAAAAGATTATGAGGACTAATTTACAGTGTTTTGCCAGAGGCTGGGTTCTTCAAAACAGAGTTTAGTGCAATATGGGAAAGTAGAAATGTTCCAGAAAAAACTTTGCCAATGTGCAAATATAATATACTAACCCATGACTTTTAAGTCATGCTGAGTGTGTTCAGTGTTTTTGCTCTGAAACATTCAAAGAACTGGGAGGAGGAGAGTCCCTTTGTTGCTTTTTGTTTGTAACTCTGTCTGACCTCTGCTACCTGTTTCTTTGTCAGCTCTGTAATTATGAGGGACTGGTTCTCTAGCCTTTGGTTTTTCTCCAGTGTTTGCTGTATGAAATTCTTTGCTTTTATAAGACTTTCTAGGTTCTACCTGAGTACTTGTAAAATAAATCCTTTAAAAATTATCTGTTCATAGATATTTACTGTGTTATTCTCAGAGAGCTATTAATGTAATGGGATGATGAAAAGAGAGTTTATATTCTCTCTCTGACATCAATAAAAGTAAAAATTCAGGTACATCAGTGCCCTTATTTTATAAATGATGCTCTTGTTGACAGAGGTAAGCAAATTGGTTAGAACTAATAGCTGATATAAAATAGTTGTGATATCTGTCCGCATATACAAGCATCCTTGTTTTTTTCCTGAAATAATTAAATTAGCACCTGACAGGTGCATAGAGAGTTAATTTCTATAAAGGGTTTATTCCTTGACAGTGATGCTGGAGCTAGTTTTCCTTTTAGCACAACATTAAAAGGGAGGAAGTTACAAACAGTGAAAAAAATATGATGTCAAATAAAGACCAACCTCACTTGTATATTAAAAATTCTCTCGTCAGGGTAGGTACTAGAAACCCCATCAGTCAGAGGTTAGAACAGGACTGGGCAAAAGTATTTGAAAGTGTTACAGAGGAGATAACCTTGCCGTGGCACAGGACTAGCTTGTTCACTTGATTGTCCCATCCTGCCTTCTCCCTTTACAGGCATTGTTTGAAGTGCGTAAAGATGTCATTTGATTGAGAATCCTTTAGGGAAAGTGTAACATGTTAGAATCATGAACAGGTTTGTTGGTTTTTTTCCCTAAGGTTTGTATTCACTGAAGTGTCGCTAATATGAGAAATGTGCAATGCTTATTTTACACTTGTGTATTACTTTATAGATGAGCACATTAAAGAAGAAGTGGAAAAATGGAGAGAAAACCTGGGGAATTATTCTAAAGAGATTGGAAAAACTAGTGTTTACCTGAATGGTACAAGCCAAGCATGCCGTTTCCAGGAATGTAACATGGGAAATTTGCTTTGTGATGCCGCGGTAAGATGTTTCCACCACAGGTGGCAATAAAGGGGTTAATCCAGAGCTAGCAGATTAAATGCTTCCCAGCCTCCCAATCATCAGCAGCACATGGGCTCCGTGATGCTTTTCAATACTGTAACATCTAGCATGTCCCTAGAAAGACCTGTCAGAAGCAAAGCTATAAAGGATCTTGCTGTATAAAGTAAGGAGCAGTTTATTCTTTGTGCACAGCCTCACACAGAGAACAGCTTGTTAACAGCTGGCTCTGAGGCTGCAGTTTTAAGAGACATGGCATTCTGATCTAATAATGATCTAAGACCCCATTCCTCAAAAAGGAGAGCTCAGCTCTCCTGCCCCACTCCTGCCCCACTCTGGGCCCCTGCTCGTGGCACTTACCCTCTGCCCCTTTCATTACTCACTGGGCTCTGATGACAGTTTAATGCGCAAGCACAGAGAAAAAATCTGGATCGTTTTCTGCCAAGTTGCTGATATGAATTGTCCCCCTGTGAAGCCCAAAAGTTGCCTGCTGAAGCAAAGTGGGGGGGAAGGCCATACACACACACACAGCTGGGCACAGAACACCCCAGCCCAGAAGGAGCCACCAGCCCCTGCGGCATCCTGCCAGGTACCACTGGACTTCAACAGTCCCAGAACGCCAGAGAGGCTCTTTACAAGAACTCACTTCCAGTTTTTAAACTACCTGGGTTTGATTGCTTTACTGCCCTGCATCAGCACGATTTCCTTTGGGTGTTTCAGGGAAAAACATTCACTATTGGGAAAATTTCCAGAAAATGAGCTTTGCCATTAATGTCCTGTAGTGCTGCCACAAAGTCAAGGGCCAATTAATAATGATGAGTTTTCATTCAGATATGTCCCCAAAGCTATTTATCCTGTCCTTGCGACTGCTTTTATTGTAGTCCTTCAAATATTTCTTAGTTCACGGGCTAATTTCCAAATCAGATTAATATTTGGGAATTCTGTGTACAGTTCTACTAGAATTGCAGCACCTTCCTTTTTCTTTCTGCTAGAATTTAAAATACTTTTATTTGAAAAAATGTGAACAAATGTCTTGGCCTTTTTCCATCTCAAAGAAATTAACTCTGTAATCTTTCAGAAGTCTGTAGATTTTCTTGCTATACATTTTATCTTAGGGGGTGTCAAATTCTACTTTAGTTAAATCCATGTCTCTAGACAACCACCTGCAGTCATCAGTAGATACACTGATGTCTCTTCAAACCCTTTCCCTTACCAAGGCACGTTCTACACTTGCTTTCCTGTCTGCTCACATGTGTTCAGGGGCATGAAGGTAAAAAACAGAGCCTCCTGTTCCATGACCTCTAATATTTAGAGTTGTTTGAGAAACTGAGAGATTGAGAATTGTAAAAGGCTGACTGAATGTTTGTTCTAGAACAAAACAGAGGTCCATTTAGTTCAGTATGCCTCCAACAGTAGCCCAAAATCTCAGAATAAAACGTTGACAGGCCCAGGAATTTTACAAAGAACTTTAAAGGAACTCAGATGTGAAAAGGCTGTGAAATTGGTAACAGCACTGTATGAGCTCTTCTTTTAAATTGCCTCTGCTCAGGGCTGGGAAGCTGCAATCTATTCTTTGATTATGAGTTATAAACGTGAGCATGAATCTGGCCTCAGGGAACATCTTTGGTGACTAAGCTGAAAGCACAAAGCATTTATACACCTGCAAGTCAGAGATTGCCAACAATCTGCATAGGGGTGCAGCAGAGAAGTGACCCACCTATAACAGATGACAGGATCATCCATCCCAATGTTTTATCTCCAAGAGTGACTGAGTGAGGACGGTGGGAGAAAAGCATATGCCTGGACCAACCTGTGGAGCTGCTGTACTCTGATCTGCCTGTATCTCCTGCGAACTTACAGCTCAGGGATTCCCCAAGCCAGAAGTGCTCTCTTGATAGTTACTAGCTCAACTATAACTTCTCTTCCCTGAATTTGCCCCATCTCCCTTTGCCTTCCTTCAGCCTTCACAACAGCTGGCAGCAGGGTGTTCCACCACCGACCTGCACATCCTGCAGGGACCCTGTTCTTGTTGGTGTGCAGCCTGCTGCTGCCCGCTGGCTGGATAACTGCTGGAGGTCAAGTGGTCCTTGCACTGGAACACTTGGTTCCTGCCCACCTTCACATCACTCCTGACTTTATAGGCTTCTCAAATATTTCCTTCTGTTATCTCTTTACCAGGTCAGACAGTCCAAGTCTACATTCATCATTCTATGTTCACAAGCTTTTCTGTGTCTTTGACCATCCTCATTACCCTCTCCGAATCTTTCTTAGTTTTTTATCACTCTGGAAACAAGAAAACTCACAGATTACTATCCATCCTCCATGTCTTCTTCATTTCATAGGCTTCTGACATGTGCTTCCTGTATTTCTCTCTCTGTGAGACTGAAGAGTTATGACCATAGTCACTCCTGTACGGAAACCAGTCAGTCCCTTCTATTACCCTAATTTATTTTCTCAGCCTTTTCCTGTTCTACTCAGTTATATCTGAGAATTAACACTGTAGGCTTATCATCCTTATGCAGCTGCATAAATACCTCGTCTCCACTTTCTTTACTACTTAGGATGTCACAAGCAAATATTATCCTGTTTTAGCATTTTGCCAGAGCCTTCCCACCACTGGAGACGTTGCTGTGCAGACACTTTCTGATCTAGTATGCCTGTTTCCTGTTCCTCCACTGTTCTACATGCCAAGACCATTCCAAACATTAAAAGCCAACCATAGAGAAGCCGAAAAACTTAATTCCCTGAAACATATGAGAACTAGATCAATTTATGCTTCTCCTAAGTGTTTTTAATGTACGCTAATATTTAAGCTCCTCTTCCCTTCTCAGTTCTCCAAATATGCTTAAATCATTTGTCTTTATCACAGTAATTGGAATCAAAGAATCACTTTTTCTTTGTTCAGCTGGCCTGCCCTGGCCATGGCATAGACACACACAGACTAGGGGAGAGTTTTAAAAAACAAAATACTTACTTGGATTTTTTAATAACTGTTTTACAATGGTGCTGAAGTTAGTGTCAAAGATATAAAACCTTTCTATCTCTTTTCAGTCTCAGATTGTATTTGCTGTAAATTTCCAGAGCTTAAGTGAAGATAAAATCAGTTTATACATTTTCCTTTGGTAGCTTTATGAAAATGTCGGGCGCCCAGACGAAAAATCATGGAACCACATTTCAATGTGCATCCTGAATGGAGGTGGGATACGGTCACCCATTGATGAACGGAGCACTAATGGTACGTAAAATTACAAGATGAAAGACAACTTTATCAGAAGAAGGAATCAAGTTATGCCAGCCTGAACACGGTTTTAGTCATGGCCTTGTTTCAATGGGATTTGCACAGTGTTCGGAAGTGTTTTCAAACTTTCTCAAATGGTTATACATCATTAGAGCACAACTGCACTCAGACTGACATTGACAGAAGTCTCTAGCATTGTTTGTACACAATGCTTTTTATAATTTCCCTCTCTCTTTGCTGCCTTGGAATAAAGGAAGACTTCCTACTGTAGAGGGTCATCCAGTATGGTCGCTGAGACCCTTCTGTAGTCTTTTGTAGAGTAAGTAAAATCTGGTTTTTTCTGAATGCTAAGGTTTTAATATTCTTTATTTTCCTGATACCACATAAATGAAACCTGAAAACAAAAGCTTTTTCATTTTAGCTACATCTTTCTGTAGGACTACTTAAGTAAATCTCAATCAACTGGAAAAAATTGCCTGACCTAGTAGGAAAAGTTGTTTTTTCATCGTAGGTTGGTGGCTTGTCATCTCTTTTAGTAGTGTTTGAATAGCAAAACATGCACTTACATCAAACTGATTTATTGGTCTTGATACTTATTGGATGATAAAAGATGCAGGTTCTTTGATTGGGAAAATATGTAAGATTCTCACCTCTACCTGCCCTCATTTTCTTAAATTGCATTTGCCACGTTGTCAAAAATTTACTGTTAAACAATTCTGTAAACAAGCAAACAAATGAGCAAGAAGTAAACAGAGTCTCCTTCCCCCAGGCAGCATTACTATGGAAGATTTGCTGTCTGTTTTGCCATTTGGAGGTCGTTTTGATATGGTAAGGGTAAAAGGCTCCACTCTGAAAGAAGCTTTTGAGCACAGTGTGCGTAGATACGGAAGAGGAGGTGGAGAGCTGCTGCAGGTTGGAGGTATGTTTTCTTCTTTCCTCTTCTCAGTTTTCCAAACCAGCTATCCCTCCTGTTGGCCTTGTTTATTACACCTGGGAGCCTCTTTTTAAGAATGGAAGTCAAGCTGGCCATATATCTTAGTTCTGTGTCTTGTACATGCAGGCCAGCTAACACTGTTTATCCTGTGTATGTTTAATTGAGACACTGCAGCACACAGGCCACCTCTGTTCCCTTCAGCAGAGACAGCATCCCCAAGCTGGTTCCCAAACCCATGATGATATCACTTTAACTAGAGGAAGATATCACAGTTAACTAGAGGAAGATATAATTTAGTGTAGCTGTAACACAGAAATAGCTACAACAAACTCCAGTTTTCTGTTCTTCACTGGCAGCCTACCTGAAACCCCAGACTGGAGGGCTGTGCCAGTTATTGCCAAATGTCAGTTTACCAAAATAATTTTGTGCAATTCTCTAATGATTGCTGACAGTTCCAGAGTTTGTCCAAGTGGCTATGGAATTGCTCCAGTGATTTACTAAATATTTTATGGATGACCAGTTAATATTAAAAACTTAGATCTTTCTTGAATTGCAGCTCTCTGTATGTTTACCCAGATGTGGACCAGGCCACAGTCATGTTTATTCCTGGTCTCTCTGATGCACTGTAGATTTTATTGTTTATGTAGCAGAAAAGCTAAACTTCAAGGGCAGGGGCTGATACATTCCCTCCCCTCCATGCCTCTCCCCCAACACAGCCCAGTGATGGGGGCACTTACCCCCACCTTGTGATCCTGAACCCTCATGTGCCACAGGCACAGCCCATGTCTGCCACTTTCACGGGTAAGTTTCCACATTTTTAGATACCACTAAGGTAAAGCAAGAGCAAGTTCTGCTTGCTGCCTCCTTACAGAAAGAGAAGACAATCAGTAGCTCTGGAAAGGGTTCAGGACAGAAGATCCAGAGCAGGAAGAGGACCAGGGTTGGAAAAGCCTCTGTGCTTTGAATGAGCTTTAATGGCTTCCTGATCTGCAGATTCTTGGCAATGCTGTTCTGGGGGCCTGGCTCTCCCTAGGCTTTGATCAAGGCTCACAACTAGAAATGGTTCTTCTCCTACAGCGAGTAGAAACCACAAAGTAAAGCCCTGGCTTGCCTTTCTATTTTCAGTACAGTACCTCTTACCCATAACAGCCACCAAGTTGTGGTGGCTGGCTGGCTTTAAAAAAAGTAATTTCAGCCAACAAGCCAAGGGAATGAGAAAGTGTGTGACTACAGAAATAACGGAAGGTATTTTCATCTTGCAGTATCCTAATCCCATGACTAGTAATTTCCTTCTGTGAAGTAATGATGGGAACAATCAGATAAGTAACTGAGATGGGACAGTGCTTCAGTAATTCTTATTCTCTTGAATTTTCTTGTATAAGACTTGAATAGTGTGCAAAGAAAATAGGGCATTAACTGGTGTAATTGAAGCTTCTAGCCCCATATGTTCAACAGGCACTGCACAAAGTGACATTCCAACATGTATTTTTGTAGGCATCCACGTGGTCTATGATCTTTCCAGAGCCCCAGGAAGCAGAGTTGTTAGCTTAGAAGTGCTTTGCACAGCCTGCCGAGTCCCAGCCTACGTCCCGCTCCAAATGGACGAAATATACGACGTGACTCTTCCATCCTATATGTTATTTGGAGGAGATGGCTATCATATGCTGAAAGACAAAAATATGGGATACAGTAAAGGTAAGTGGGATGCAGTAAAGGTCAGTATGGGCACTAATACAATAGCAGATAAACAATTCCCAAAAGTTGAAAGATCTTTCTGTACTATTAGTCTCAGACTTCTTGTCTTTTCTGGGTTAAGTATGCTTCTAATCTGACAGCTCTGGTTTTGGTTGTAGCCAGCAACTTTTTTAACTTCTTCAGTTAAATCACAAGTTTCAAAGTGAAACTGAGCCTTACCAGTACAGCAGTGTTCAAAGAGCACTTCTAAGGTCATGATAAACCACAAAAGAAGCAGAAATCACACCATGGAGACTGCATCTTATGCGTACTGCCTTGTACTGCCTGCACACTTGGTTTGTTAAGATCTTGAATTTCCACTGTATAGAAGTATTCGGAAAGACAGAATCATCACCTCTCCTGCTAAAGGACATGCAGCTCAGGCGAGCAACGCAGAGTGAGGGGCAAGACGATGACCTGATCTGCAGGAATTAGCCTGCCCATCCAGAACCAGTGGGATTCTCGGGAGTCCTGCAGGCAGCAGTATGCAAGGTGCTACAGACACCATGCCAGAGAGGCAGGCAGGAAGTGTTTTATGGTGCTGCATTAAGGTCCTCTAAAGTTGCATGTGAAGTGTTAGAAACTCAGCATTTGTACAACTGACGTGTCCATCTTCTTGGATAAACTAAAATGTTGAGATTAGAAGAATGTAATGCTGTATTAAAAAAAAAGTTCTAAGATCACATCTACATTTTGCCAAACTTTAATTCTCTATGTCCTGCTTCTGGATGATAAAACCACACTTTTCCCCCCAAAAAAATCTTCCTTTTGGACCTTTATTGTAGACTAGTTTTTTGCTTCTACAGGTGTTTCAATTTAAAATCAATTCCCACAGGTAGGACTGGTATTTTAAATCAAGTTCAGCCTACAGCTTGTAAATTTGGAGAGGCTGTAGTTTGCAGTAAATATCCATATATGCAGAAATAAATACCCAGAGAGATAAATCATTACAAATAATGAAAGGGAACAACTTGTAAGGTTCTTGTAAAGTCTCAGTATAGCAAGGGGGTAAAAGTGTAACTATTGTTAGGATGGAGAACACTTTAGGTATGTGAGAGCTTGGATCACAAGGGGCTTGTGACATTGCTGGCAGCAGTTACTGAAAAGGGTCTTCCACTGCAGAAACTCCACGTTATACTTTGTGTGCACACAGCAATGCACAGACTAGAAGTTCCTCCTAAAAAAGTAAAGTTAAATTTGAGAAGGTATAAGTGATAACTCTGCTAGATCTATAGCCCTCTACCTCAAACTGGTAGGGCACTATCTCAGTCTACCTAAAACTGATTGGAAATTAGCACTGTAACAGATACAAAACCAAACAAGACAGACAATGCAAAGAGAATTTTTTTTTTTTTGTATTTTGTAAAATACAAGTTGCTACCAAAAATTTTGGCTACACACCACAGATGATTTTCTGTGCATAAGAAATAACTCTCCTCACCCCTACACTGTCCCAATGTGTCCTGATTAAGCATTGCAAGCCACAGAAAACAGTTTAAAACTTGAGCTAAAAGTGCAGTTTTAGACAGGTTTTTAAAGAACTCTTAGGAGCTTGGCTGCTGCAGAGAACACTTTTTCATGTTTGTTTGTTTGTTTAGGTGCACCTGATATTGAGGTGGTTTCCCGCTACTTACAGAGAATGAAGAGAGTTTACCCAGCAGTTGAAGGTCGGATAAAATTTTCTTCTGGAAGCCTTAACAAAGCAAGTCTTACCCTGATCTCTGTACTGTTCTCTGTAACATTCTTGCACACTTGATTGTTGCCATCTATGTTTTTGTTTGGAGGAAGAAAGGAGGAGAGACGATGCTGATGAAGGGAAAAGAGAACTGTTCTCCTTCCTATTTTCTTACACCTTACAATGAATGAGCAGTGAGGTTGCTGCATGTTAGCAGTAAGCAGCCCAATCCATTGTCTTTTATCTGGTAGTGCATCCAAGCACTCCGTGCAGAGTAAGGGGGCAGAATTCATGACCTCTCTTGGTCTGAATCAGCAGATACCCAGCAATTAGGTTTGAGGTTTCAAGAAACAAAGTGCCAGTGACTACTTACTGCTCAATCACAAAGCAATGACAAACTGTAATGGTGTATTTTTAAATTGTCAAATTCTTTTAGACGCCTTAGACAGTGAGTTAAGAACCTGATTCCAGCAATGTAAACAAGCTTCTAGAAATGGTTTTATTATAGGTGTACATTCCTTTCTTTGATCTCCACTCAGGGTTAAAGTTTTCAAACCTAATATTTCTACTTTGCTTCCAGTCATATTTATCATACCTACACCAATATCTGAAAGAGCTAGATTAAAGTCAGTGCCATTAAAATCATGAGGTCCATTTAACATGCAGCTTTTAAAATTTTTTGGTTTACTTTTGAAGATGAAGCATCTCATGTTTTCCATTAATAAAGGATGCAATGAAAGCTTGATTTTGATAAATTTTAACAAATTGAGTATTATTCATTCTTTAATATGACCAGTTTGGGGACTGTATCTATAGCAAGAACAAAATCTATGATTGTGTTTCATATAAATATGCTCGATTTTTTACATTTTCCAAAGAACAAAGCACAGGACTCCTCCCTGTTACTCTGTATCAGCAACATTCCCAGACAACGTCAGATAGAGGCATTGACTCCCTGCAGCACTGTGGCATCCTTTGGAAATAGCCAGGTAATGGGGCTTTTTACAGCATAACCTGGCTTTATGAAAGCTGTGATTATACCTCAAAAGCCCAGATCTTCTGTGGGAAGGCTGTGTTTAAGAAATACTGCTGTAAATACAGGCTAATGAGTATGAAATCAAAAATCAGACTAAATGCTAAGTGTACACTTCCGATGCTTTATCAAGAAGTGATTGATTATAAATGAGTGCAAACAACCATTATTTTTCTAAGTTCATTCACACTGGGAGTTGTAACATCAATGTGTTTTCATGTTGTTCAATGCTGTTTTAAACAGATTATCAGTGTTTTGAATAAACTCGCTTTGTTTTTCTGGAAAGCTCAGTATGCTTTTTTTCAACCCTGAAGGTACTTGGCTCTTAAATTCACTGCACCTGCAGATTTCAAGGAGGAGAAGGTGCACTAAGATAAACACTCATTATGTTTAAATTTCAAGACCTTATTCATTTCCACATACATTCAAAGGTTGTGCTTGAAAAGCTCTGGACTACACAGCTGCAACAGGACGACAAACGATGACTGACCTTGTCACACTACTTGTTATGCCCTGGCATTGGGGGTTTGCCAATACCCGTCCTTAAAGTAGTTAATTTAAAGAATGGTCTTACCCAAATCAACACAAAACCAGTAACAGAGGGGGCACTTATGGACCAAACTGTGCCTGCACACCGATTTTTGGAGTTGTAACAACTCCTCTGGCATAGCCAGAGAGAAGAGAAATAACAATTTTACCTTCCTTTCAGAATGAGAAGGAAAAGGTTGCAATAGTAATACAGGTAACACAAATTGTATTGACAAAGAACATCAATGCTGCATTAGATTGGTTGGTTTGTAGCAACGGAGAAAATGGGTATTGTCTGAAAGTAAAAACTGAGGAATGCCTACTGAAGCATTGCTGTATTGTTCTGCGAGTAAAACTTGTTAAAAATCCACACATGAAAGTCCATTTCAAAGTCTCTTTTATAAAGGCTGGGCCAACAAATTAAGATTTACAGGAAAAATCTTCCACCCAATTTTATAGGAATAAATTTTTTAAAAATGCTGTGAACAGACTCGCATCCTGTGATACCAGATGTCAGCAAAAAACATAACAATCCCAGGTAAGAAACTGCAGAAAAATAAAGGCTAAGGTAAAAGTCAAAACCACTTTTCACACCCATTATTACTTTAAGAATGGTTTAGATTTGAATGTCAGGTATTAAATAGACTAAATTACACGTTATTTTCCATGCTCACAGAGAGCATGAAGGCCAAAGATAGCTTTGAGATTATTTGTATGCAATAGAGTCAATCATGTAATTTCTTTTTTTTTTTTTAAATAGTAAGATTTGTTAAGACAGTTAAAAATAACTTAATGAGAGCATTCCACAACTTCTTCCAAACATTTTTTTCTACATATCCTTTACGGAAGACATCCAGTAATTGCTCTTTTGGTAAAGCATAAGTTGGCTGATCTCCCAGCTACTTTATTTGCTGTCATCTTGTAATTTCACACATGAAGAGATTTGGGGAAAATTAATTTGACTTTTACTGGTAACAACTAAAACAAATTGTAAACAAAAAGTAGAGATATTTTATTTACTTCCAACTGATATTAGATTTTTCTGTCTTTATTGAATAAAGGTATCTTTTAGAACTTAAATTTTGTGTTATTTACAACAAAATATACAAGGCAAGGTTAAAATGTCACATGTCCATTACAAAAGTGCACAGCAGATGCTACTGGATGTCCAGCAAGGTCCTTTCATTCACATCCAACTTGACACAGAGCTTGTTTCCTTCGGACCCTGTTAAACAACAAGGGCAAAAAAATTTACTTTCTAGGCTTGAAAATGCGTATTTACATAGAAAAGACTGAAATGAGCTGCAGTCATTAATGGTATTTGAAAACATCCACTTGAAACCAGAGTTAAGAGAAAGGATGGCTACTGGGTGTTAATACTATTTCTCAAAATACTTATTTTCTTCTCTCTCTGGAAGTTCCCACCTCTCCCATTCCTAACTGCTAAATACAGTTTTCTTAACAGAGCACTTTTCTGCTCTGGAAACGGTAGTGATGTTTTTTCAAGTGGATTTCTTTCCTTCCTCTGTTAGGAATGCTTCTCCCCTTCTCAGCCGTCCCTTTCCTTGCATCCTGTCTGACGGACTTCCAAGGGACTGGCTGCACATTGTATCCGAGTTTTTCGGCTCTTATCCTTCGACCTTGCTCCCTTACGGATGCCGCCATCAGACACATCAAGTCATCCAGCATGTATCCGCACGGGTACGTGTGGCAGGAAATACCTTCGAGATACCAATCTCAAGAGTGGAAGCAGACAGACATCCCTGCTAATGACAATTTTCCCATTTCTCCCATCGCAGTTTTCTCTGCCAAAGGAGCAGTGCTTGAAGCAAAACTTCCAGGATGCTCAGTTTTCCCTTTAAATGATGGCTGACCTATTTTTCTGTTCTTCACTGTAACTACAAACACATTTTGGCATGAAGCAACTCAAAAAGGACTAGTCTCTGCTGAACAGAGAAGACAGGCATTGGATTGATTCCCCCCCTGCAACATAGCAGATAGCTAAGTAAGAACTAGTCATTACTTTTAAACTTCCCCATTACAATTTTTAGGAGGAAAAAATTCTCTTTCCAAATGGTTTCACAGTCTGTTTGCAGTGATTTTGGGGAAACATTTTTCAGGGCTCTAGATGAAAACCACTGCCACCCGTCCATCCATACCCTCTCCACCCTGCATTTCCCTTCTCAGTCCTAATCCCACTGCTGAACATCACAGATGCAGCACTTTGTTCTGTGTTGCTCTCAGTACATCTGAAATAGGAAAATAGCTGAAGTTCCCAGTTGAAGTATTTTTCTTCCTTTCCCCTAGTGAAATCTGGGCCAGTGATTCCCTTGCTCTGTTCCCACCAGCTTCAGTCACAGGGAAAGGGGATGCCCAGCCTTCAACTCTGCTGTTTCACCAGGAGGAATCACAGCAGGACTGGGGTTGGAAGGTGCCTCTGGAGGTCACTTGGTCTAGACCTCAAGCAGAACCACCTAGAGATGGTTGCCCAGGACCATGTCCAGACAGCTTTTGAATATCTCCAAGGATGAACACTCCACAGCATTGCCAGGGGCAACCTGTGACAGTGCTTGGTCACCCTCACAGTGAAAAAGTGTTTCCTGATGTTCAGATGGAACCTCTTGTATTTCAGTTTGTGCCTGTTGCCTCTGGTCCACTTACTGGGCACCACTGGTTCTGTCCTCTTTGTACCATGCCCTCAGGGATTTACATGCATAAATAAGATCCTCTGAGCTTTCTCTCCCCCAGGCTGAAAAGTTCCACCTCTCTCAGCCTTTTCTCATTGGAGAGATGCTCCAGTTCCTTCATGGCCCTCCACTGGACTCTTTCCAGTATGTCCATGTCTCTCTTGTACTGGGGAGCCCAGTCCTGGACACAATATTTCCAGATGTGGCCTGACCAGCACTGAGCAGAGGGGCAGTATCACCTCCTTCAACCTGCTGGTAACACTCCTGATGCAGCCCAGGATACTGTCAGTCTTCTGTTCAACTCTGTGTTTACCAGCACACCCAGGTCCTTTTCTGCAAAGCTGCTTTCCAGCTGCGTAGCCCCCAGACCATCCTGGAGTGGTTCTTCCCCAGGAGCGTTACTTTGCACTTCCCTTTGTTCAAGTTCCTGAGGTTCAGGAGGTTCCTGTCAGCCTGTTTAGGTCCCTCTGGATAGCAGGAGGACCCTCTGGTGTATTAGCCAAAACTCTTCCCAGTTTTGTGCCATCATCAGCCTTGCACCAGAGCATTAATGAAGATGTTAAACAGGACTGGAGCCACAGCTGACCCCTGGAATACCTCCCTAGGTACTGGCTTGCCTCCAATTAGACTTCATTCCATTGATCACCACCCTCTGGGCCTGACCAGTGCTTTAAATGCTTTAAATACCGCTTGCTTTTTTCCATCATCAACTGATGAAAGACTAGTGTTCCTATATATATATATATATATATATATATATACACACCCTATTAGCTGCTGTATCTGTTATTGGACACAACCAATTCCATAGAGTAAAACAGCAAGGCTAAATTAGGTCTTTTTTCAGCACACAAGTCTCCAAGCTACTTCCTTGTTCCCTTGGTCAGCTGGGAAACAAAGCTGGGAAACAAGCTCTTTTGCTTGTTTTTAGCTGTCTGAACACTGGCATGAGCAGGGCAGCTACAGAGCTGAAGCACGAAGTAGGTCAAACATGCTGAGCCAGCCTCATTTCAGTGAAAGCAATGGAAGGTTCCTGTTATGTTCTGATATCTAATATTTGTTTCTGTTTATCATGCAAAAGAAACCACTGCTGGTACTTTGCAGTTTTCAGACACACGGTTCAGGCAACCAACATTTATTGTTAGTGAGGCAGTTTTTTATTTGGGTGGGGTTTTTTTCTATCTAGCTAACTAGTGAATATCTCCTGCTTACCATGAAGACCACACTGTAAAATTGCTATATACATATAGGTTTGCTATACATAGGTACAAATATGAGATGGATCCAAACCTAATGATATGCATTTAGATAGCAATTTCTCTTATGCAAATTCTGTCTCCTTTATCTGGAAAGTTGGAGTTAACTTTCCAGTGACCAAACTAGAGGTAATGCACCCTCCTGCCAAACATTCTCAAGAAAAATGCTGCAGCTTGAACTGAGCTCTGCATGTAGAATTCCCTTCCTGAACTGGGAAATGCATAAAATAGAGTGGAGATAATCAGTTAAAGAGGAATGCATAGAGATCCCGACCACTGATTGCTCTGTCGAATTCTACTGAAAGGCAGCTCATACTTGCTGTTTGCTAGACAAATGGCCCTGGGCTGATTTGGAAAGAGCTAATTAACCAAAATGTAAGTAAACCAGATTCAAATTCTAGGAAAAAACACATATTTTCCCCCAAATTTAAAATTATGATTACAAGGGAACAACAGCCAAAATGCACCAGTAACCAGATTCAATAGCAGCTAGAAGAATTCTGCAGTACTTGAACAGAGTCAGCACATACCTTACCCAGCTCTGGAAAGAGTTCTAGAATCCCAATGTCCAGCAGAACATAGGTTAACTAAAAGAAAGCAAATAAAACTAAGGACACTTCAAGGCAACACTACTGCTTTTTATTTTTAATTCTGTATAAGAGCCCACTCCTCTGCTACACCAAACATTCACTTCAGGAAATCCTGTGCCAAAAGGCAAGTTTCTCACATGCTGTGAGTTACCTGTTTGTTGAGCACTGGTTGCTGCAGTCCATCAAACAGAAGCCTGATGCCTTCATATTTAGCCTCTTCCCCAATGCACTTCCCTATTAAATCTAGACCAAATTCCAAAAACGAAATACACAAGTCACGGGGAAGCACTGCAAAACAGCTATATGATGCAGTTACGGGAGTCCAGTAATTATCAACAAAAAAACCCAGTTTAAATTAAATAAAGAGTTCAAATTTTATCTATCTCAAATAGTAAATGGAAAAACAAAACCACTTTTGGTTCATCCTTTGGGGCTGCACACCTAAGTAATTATTACACCTTTTATAATATCAAGGTATTGTCCTACTGCATTGTTTAATAAACCATGAGCTGATGTTTTAAAATCACTTTCTGATTAAATGGGCTTCTCGTTCCTACTTTATACAGTGTAAGGAGAGCTCAGATGTACCTTCTGGCTTCATGGTATGCCTTTCTAAACCCATTTTTCACCTGAATAAAATACAAAACATAGGAACATTCTAAAGATTAAAAAATTATGTTATTAAGTACATTTGTAAAGCCCTTGATTTCCATCAGTGTGTCTTTATTAATTACTATGTTACAACCTTAGTCAGCAACATTTAAGTGACTAAACTGAACTGCTAATTTTTTTACACCTAGTATTCCAATCAACTCAAATCTCAGCAGCCCAAGTATTACTTCATTTGGAAAGGTAATGTGACTATTTGGGTTATATATCTGCTTGAACAATTAACCACACTCATACAGACGGTCATGAAATAGAGAACCTGGAATGTATCTCATCATTTCTTCAAAAGTCTGCTTTGCTCGCTTCTGTTTATCCTGGAGAGAGCGAGGCTCGGTGTTCTCACAGAACACAGCATCTGCAGCAAAGACACATTGAAAAAAAAGTCTTTAGGCAGCTACACATCACTGGCATATAAAAGTGGTTTGGATTGTGGCATCAAAATTGAGCATCTGTTCTGTATAACTATGACTAGAAGGGAATTCTAACCCTTACAGATCATAGTCTTTTGCTTACATTACCCCGATCAAATCCAGAATACCCCTCCCTTCTGGAGGTCAATCATCTTTTCACAGTTTGTTTCCATTCTTTTATAAATTTTAAAGCACTACAAGTTTGGATCAATTCTACTTTAGGCTAGTTATGATCTCCTTACTCACAATTTCCCTTATGCTTTCCAAAATATAAGCAGTATTTACACCTTGTGCCAAAAACACTTTCTGGAACTGTTAAAAATTTCAGATTTACTTATGAACAAGAAAGCAAGAACTGCTGTTCATCAGAAATAACAGGCACTCAATTTTGGTTTTAAGCTCTGAAAGACTTACTCCTGTATTTTTTTTTCTTTCACAAATTTCCCTTTTGGCTTGGTAAGAACAGAGCTGTCTTGATGCCAGAGCTTCAGCAAGATTGTGGTATTTAAATCAGACTGCACTCAGGTGCAGTTGTGTGGTCATTTTTTAGATTTTTTTTAACCTCTCTCCCCTTCCCTTAGTTGAAGGTCAAGAACAGTTGAGCCCTCTCAAAAGCCCACCACAACAAAGGGAACAAATAAAAGGAACAATAAAGGACTGTGACATAGCAAATAAGTGAAGTAACTTAAAGACTGCATAGAGCATTCGTGCTGTGATACATGAAACAACCCTTATTTTTTCTTGTTCCTTGCACAGCATAGCAAATCACTACGCATAATACTTTTTTCTGTAATCATCACTAACAGACAACATGGTTAACTCAGCATCTTTCCACAATGAGCTTGTGCAGTCCTTTTACAGGTACACCTGATTTTTAAAACTCTGCTAGTTTTAGTAAGCTTTGCAAAGTTTAGTACTTGGAAACTTCAAAGAAGGGATTTCAAGTATCAAACTGAAGCAGTACTTTCACACCAAAGATTTAACCATTACTAACCTCTCAGAAGTGTTATCAGAGAAACCAACCGGTGCTCCTCAAATAGTTGCTCTAATTTATAATGCAAGTAATAGTCTGTGTACAGTTCCAATGTATTTTTGAAGAGAATTCTTCCTCCCATCAAGAGATGATGCAGCCAGTCAGGAATGCGGAAAACTACCCTACCTGCAAAGTCACAGGAACATACATATAGGAGGCTCTGCTGATACTCATGACAAAGGAATCATTTATTCAAAAGCAAAAAAAAAAAGAGAAAAGATTGCAAGCAAACAATTTTTAGTTTTGTTAGTGCAACGCTGAAAAAACTGGTGTTCTCCATAGTGCTTATCAAATACTTCCTTTGGCTACTTTTATTAATTAAATGATTCCCATTCCCAGAGCATATGAGCAGCCTAGGCACATCTGAGAAAAGAGAAGGAACCTACGCCCACAAGCTCACAATACTGATATGAAGAAAGAAAGAGACATAACAAAACAACTAAGCAATAATGAATGATCAAAACCCTCCATTTTCACACCACAATAAAAGTCTTTACAGAATGACTGTGTCACTAAGTTTTATACTGATAAGCCTGAAAGTGCTGAGGTAGATATGAGTCCTACAATAGAATTTTCTTACCAAAGAACGTGAACTTTATATTTGGCATGAAGCATGTGAATAATTAAAAGAAATCACTTCTTACCAACATACATTAAGTAGTCATAGACTCCTTCTACAGTCATCATTTCCATGAAGTAGTTCTGATTTTGTCGCCTTTCTGTGTTCTCAGACCGGTTTGCATTGTTCTTGAATAAATCATTAAAAAGCTAAAGATGGAAACATAAGATTGACATCATTGCATTCAAAAGCAAAAGGATAGCCATCAGTCCTTTGGCCTGGTTCTTTCCAGAGCTTTCAAAGGACTAATCACGGGGGTTGATTCGTGTCATTGTTTCTGGGTTTGGTTTTTTGAATTCTTCACTTTCTAATAAAGAGAATGTCACATGTTGCCAAGTTACACAGCCAAAATACCTGGGTTCAGAACAAATCAGCAGGGTGTCTGAGACATTAATTCTTGAGTCTTTTTGCTCCTGCTACCTTCCTCCAACCTAAATGATTCTGGTCCTACAAAACTGAAATATCCCTAAAAGTTCTTGTTGGCTTCCATTTTGAAATAAACACAATGA
The DNA here is from genome assembly GCA_035583135.1 of Lophotriccus pileatus. Lineage (NCBI taxonomy): Eukaryota > Metazoa > Chordata > Aves > Passeriformes > Tyrannidae > Lophotriccus > Lophotriccus pileatus. The sequence goes on along the minus strand of JAWWES010000115.1, from coordinate 79,893,799 downwards.
TTTCTGGATAAAATATACAACTTTTTCACATAGAGAAATATCTTTTCTCCCTGCCAGCTTGATTATTTATAGCAAAGACTTCATAAATCCTTGTAAGTAATTAAAGTTTGTGTTTCTTTCCATTTATATAATTTCTCAATTAATATTCTTTAGCCTTCTATTTTCCCATGTCATCACACCCCTCCCTGACCCCTCTATTTTTCTTTGGTTCTTTCTTGAAAGATATTATAACCCTCACAATACCCCAAGAGGCTCTTCCCTGTACACCATAAGGGGTCCCGTATCACCTAGGCAGTAATCCTTGCCCCTTCTGCCCTCAAGTTTGTGCATTCCAGCAGCTGTAAAGGAAAACCTCTAGGAATCCTGGCGTTTTCCACATTTAATACCTAGCAATCCCCACTAACAGTTTATTTTAAATTATCTTATCCCGAAAATAGCTGATCTAAAGATAAAATAGGATTTATACAAAGCACTCTGTATTATGAAAAGAAAGTTCAAAAGTTTACGCCAAGGTCCTAAAAAAAAAATCCCAGAACTAGAAGCAAAGGCAACATAATCATAGCATTCCTGTGTTGAGATGACTGCCACTGACACAGGTTTTTCTTTATCACTCCCAAATTAAAATCAGTTCCAAGGAACAGGAAGTAATTTGCTTACATGTGGTTCACTTTCTGTACAGCAATTCTCCCTGAAATAAATAAAGCCATAAAACATCTAAATCACAAGCTCCAAATTATGCAAGTCTCTAAACAGAACGCTTTGCAGTCTTAGGAAGAACTACATCAGGACATCTGGCAGGACTCAGGTTATGACCTGTACTTGTTCAGGTCCTCTCTTTTCTTAAGTGCTGAGCTGCTGGTATTATCTTCACAAGGTTCACTCAAACTAAACAACACCAGGTTATTATATAAATTACAAGAAAGGGCAAATATGGTTAAAGCACTGGGGAATGACTGGTATCCAGGAATGTAACAAACCTACAAAGAACACATAATTATTCACGCCTACTGTATGAAAGGGTCCCTGGTATGTTGTTTAAAAAACCCTGTATAAACTGAAGTCTACATCCTCCTCAATACTGAAAAAATCTAGCTGAATTATTGTCACTTAAACAAGAGCCTCCTTTATTTTTTAGATAGACCCCATGACCTGACAGAGGCAATACAGAGCCAACTCAAAGCACCCCATTGTGCAATGTACACATAGGTTCAGGAGTGTCTGGAGGCCAAGCTAAATCATTAACAGCAATCTGGTAGGTGACCTATAAAAAAAAATATCAAACCTGAAGGCCAGCTTAGGGCAAAGCATTTTGACATCCGAACACTATTTCTACTTTCATCCCAAACCAGAAGTAGCATCTTCTGAATGATGCACAAATCTCTGCACATGGATAATCTGTCTTGCACCTTAAATATAATGGCTCCTTGATCAGAGTCAAGCTTTGAAAGCTCTGACTCTTGCACGTGGCCTTTCAGAACGTAACAACAGTACAATACGTGGCAAAACAGCTGAGCCAACGACCAGTTTTTATAAAGTACATTTTTTATACTATTCCAGCAAAAGTGAATATTCTATAGTCATTTGTAATGCACAGCAGCAGCCATAACACAAAGTGGCATTACATCTCTACTTCTGTGTATTGTGCTTTCCAGAATTTTGCCTCTGAAGAAATTCAAGTGAAAAATATACAACTGTTAATCTGACACAAAAGTTAAGATTACATTCACAATTCAGATAAGCACAGGATTTTGCTTTGAATGTCTCTGTGCATGCTAATACTTGAGACTGGCAAGACAAACCTCAATGCTGTCATTATTCACAAGTATCTTTAAGATTAAATAGTAATTGCAATTATAACCATGAAATATTCTTAAAAGTCTTTGGATGAGGAAATTCCATGAATTGGTATTGATTAATAATGTGAGACAAGCTCTTGAAGCAAATGAAAGATAAAAGCCCTCTATGAAGAAAAGGACTGAAGTAACCCCTTGTACAATAGGCTATCACACCTTGATGGGAAAAACAAGCAAAGTAAGCATGAATGCTCACATAAAAGTGTTTCACATGAAAAAAAAAAGAAGTTACTCAATGGTTAGCAAGCACATATGCAAACATACACCCTCGTACATTCCAGCACAGGTGAGATGTATAAAAGCAATACCATGACTATGAACAATATCCACAGCCAGCGGCATGAACCTCTCCCCTATTTTTCCTGCTCATTTGCAAAGTACAGAGGACAATAACAAAACAGTAAGAAGAACGTACGTATGCAGTGACATCAGTCAACGTACGGAAAGGCAACCACATCTTCCCCCAAGCAACTACACATAAACGTACATTACATTGTCAGTGTTCCAAAAGCAGATTTTATTGCTGTTGGCAGGCCATCACAAGACAGCAGAACAATGCCTTCGTAGGCTAAGTCTGCATCGGCTGAGAAGTTCTGACCTATTCTAGAAATTATGACAAAAGTATCTTCAGAAGATGATCAAGCTTCTTACAGACCTTCTGAACAGAAACATGGCTGGGATAAGCAGAAACCCTGTTAGTGCCCCTAGGGCACCCCAGGGGCTTTTGTTTGCTTCGTTTTTTTTAACCAGGCAGTTGGTACCTCTTTCAGTCTAGTGGATCTGATATAGGATAAAATCCAATTGCTCCCAGCTATACTAAGTTTGACTACCCACATTCACTGTGTATTTTTAACTAGAAGTCTTTTCACCAAATTTAAAACAAACATACACACGCACCAGGAATATTCAGATGGAAGCAGCATGCAGAAAATCTGTCAGAGCACTAGGAACATTTCTGAGTGAACTCAAGCTTTCACCTGCCCTGACAGACCTTCAGGCATTTCTTATTCAGCCTGCTGAGGTAGCCTGGGTGTACCCTACTCATGGCAACACAGTTGGCAGCACCAGCACTGGGGAAATCTACATTGTATTCTCAGCAGATTCCAACACGTTGAAACTGGAATAAACAGATTCAGACAAGGTATATGAGAACACTGTGGCAATAAAAGCATCAGCTGGAAAGCAACTTTAGCATTTACCAATAAACTGAAGAACTTTCTTGCTATGAGGTAACATGCTTTTCTCACAGATGGGCACTCAAAAAGACCAAAACTTCCGTCTCTCTGGCTGCCTGCCAGATCCCCTCACTAACTCCATACAGGCAGGTCACAGAGTCCTGGGTAGAGACATCCACGTCCATCACCAGGAGTGAGGGTGTCTAGTTACTGCACAGCACTTATGTCAGAGAATCACAGAATGGCCTGGGTTGGAAGGGACCTCAAAGTTCATCTAGTTCCAACCCCCATGACATGGGCAGGGACACCTTCCACTGCACGGTGTCGCTCCAACCTGGCATTTAACACTTCCAGGGATGGGGATTCCAAAGCCTCTCTGGGCATCCTGTTCCAGCATCTAACCACCCTCACAGTGAAGAATTTTTTCCTAATATCCATTCTAAACTTACTCTCTTTCAGTTTAAAACTATTTCCCCTTATCCTGTCACAAAACGCTCTCTCCAGCCTTCTTGTAGGCCCCCTCCAGGAACTGGAAGGCCACACATCTTCACACAGGTGTCACATTTTCACAACAGAAGTGAACTGCAGACTGAACAGGTGAAGTCTATGGCACACTTATTTGGGGAGCAGGGAGGGGTGCTACTCCGGCCCACCTTTGGTCTGGCCTTTGAACTGAACACCCTTGGTGCCTGCATTCCTAGACAGCATTTTCCAGTTTAGTTTCATTTGAAGTAAATTCTGTTAATGAGTTCTAAGACAGCTCCCTCGTATGAGAGAAAGTGGGACACGAAGAGGTGATCAGGAGATTTACTTCCAAAAACCATCATCGATATGAACTCAAGTGGTCTGGCAGATGAAACTAGTGTTGCTTGAAAATCCAATCCAGGAAGTGACTAGATGTAAATGGTCCACTGTCCTGGCACCTGTAACAAAGCTTTTTCCAAGTGTGGGCTAACTTGAGAAAGAAAAACTACCTTCCAAAGAAGGCACGAGCACCGCAGCAAATCAGCAAGAGGGATGAATTTCACATTGTGCATGGAAAAACTCAGCAGAGACCATAACCCAGCACAGTCTTGTGTATCAGATCTCTAATAATTACCATTAATTGTGTGAGTAAGTGTGTGTGCTCTGGCTGAACTGATAGATGGCAAATTAATAAGAAAGCAGTTGGCACATGAATTCCTCATGCATACTTGCCTCTGATGGTCAAAATTAGTAGTATAATTTGAGCACAGATATTCAGTATCTGATCACAGAACTGTCTTGCAGCCTCCCCCAAGGCAAAGTCATTAAATAATAATCACAGCTCTGCAGGAGATACACTGATGTTTCCATCCATTTACAGCTAATGGCTCCCCAAAACAAAACACATTTCTTCTGGGAAAGAAAAAAGAAATTAAAAAACATATGCAGAACCAATTACTCATTCACGAAAGAGCTAACCAGAATAAAGGTGCTTAGAAAAACAGTGAACACGCTCTCACCACAGATGGTGAGAAGGATTGAAGAGCTGGGGCTAACCTCATCTTTTTTGCTCTGTGCAAAGGAACTCATATCCTGTGACAAAAGCATCTGCTACAGGCTAACCAGCAGTGCCAGCAACAACTTGGCCTCGGATGCTACAAACTTGTGCCTCCAATGAACTGCACACATGGGCTCTTAGTCAGCAGTAAGACAGAGGTTTCTTCCACAATGATATTTCTGAAAATGACACCAGAAAACAGAAGATCTATGTTTTGCTTAAGGAAACTTTAGTATTCCAAAAGAAAAGCCGAAGTACAGACAGCTCTTTGTTTTCCTGGGATCACCATGGTTGAAGAAAGAGCATTGGGAAAACCTCATTTCACAGCCTGAGTTTCAGTACACATGTTCTTTTACAAGAATAACATGCTGACACTTTAAAGAATGTGTTTACATTTTAACTGAGCAATGCTTCAGAATGCAAAGCTGGTAGCTCAGGTATTTAAGTATGTTAAATGTATTTAAACACAGTTCTTGCCAGATCACAGTAAAAAACCTAACTGATTGTTCACACTCTGCTGCAGTGTGCTGTCAGCCATTTTATAAATAACATTTGAATTATCTATGCATGTACTCTGTTTCTAGCACAAGTCAAAAACTCTACATCCGATTTTTAAGACTGCTGATATATTTATGCCCCTCTGAATAGAGAGCAATAGCAAAATACCTTAACCTTGGAAATAGCGTCCAAGGTGAGAAAGAACTTGAAATGAAGGATAATAATTTTGTGTACATGCACACGTAAGCTAACACTAAATATTGGCTGTAGTAATTCAGCCTTCATGTTCAGAAGATGAAACCCAAATTAATAGATTTAACTGCTATTGAACTTAATCAGTATAAACATTTTGTGGCTGCAAATTCTCTAAGTGTCATAACACTATAAAAATGTCCATAGTGAAGGAGATCAAAAGGTCTGTTTTTTCAACAGCCCATCACCACCAAGAACCATAAATGGATCCTGGGAACAATCATCCTAGACAGTACTTTTCACCAAATTCTTCCAGTGTCCAATTGTTTTCAACTAAAAAAAATAAGTTAAAGAGCTGGATTTAGTCTCTCTACAGGTATTCACCCTGAATATATTCCCTTTTTGTGAATTTGTCCTGTCTCACTTCATAATTGATATTTCTAGTTTGTGAATACCTTCTACTATTTACAAAATCTTCTGGCAAAGAGTTCCACAAATACACTAACCATTGCAAGACTTACCATTTTTTGTTTTGAACCTAACTCCTACCACTTTTATTTAGTGCCTCTTAGTTTCTGCTCTAGAGGAGAGAGGGGAAAAAAAAATCCATGCCAATCTTTATCCCCTGTCCTTTCATACTATGCATTATACTTTAGACTATCATACATCTCCAACTTCTCACTTTGCAAAATGAAGCGTCCCGGCTGACCCTGAGTCATAGAAATATTTAGGTTGAAAAAGACCTCTAAGATCATTAAGTCCAACCATTAACCCAACACTGCCAAGCCCAACACTAAACTATGTGCCACATCTACACATCTTTTACATACCCCGAGGGATGGTGACTCCCTCACTTCTCTGGGTAGCCTGTTCCAATGCTTGACAACCCTTTCCAGTAAGAGATTTTTTCCTGATATCAAAACTAAACCTTCCCTGGCACAACTTGAGGCCATTTTCTGTCTTCCTATCCCTTGTTATTCGGGAAAAGAGACTGCGGCCTGCGTAGTCCAGTCTTCTATATAATGCAACTCCTATTCCCAAGCAAATGAGATAGCAGGAAAGCACATACTACTGAGTCTTCCTTTAGAATCTCTCACGCGGCAAAGTGTATGCACATTACGTATTTTGTCCTGGACCACAACAGCTCTGTAACACTGGGTCTGGGATGTTAGGGTTGGACTGGGACCTGCAGCAGAGTTTGACCAGTGGAAAGATAACTCCCCAGAACAGGAAACCAAGATATAGGCCCCATATGTGTC
>JAWWES010000115.1:79861057-79885039 GCA_035583135.1 Lophotriccus pileatus | reverse complement strand
GCGCAGGCTCGAAGGCCTTATCTGCATATGCGGGTAAGGACCTTCCCCGGCTCTTCGTTCACGAAGACTGGCCATTTCATCATTAAATTTGAAATTTACATTGGAAAGTATGTAAAATGATCAGATGATAATAATAAGAACTCTCATCCTCATAAAAAGCCCCACTGAAATGCCAAGACTTGTTATAGTGCTGTTTATGGAAGCGGAGCACAGTCTCAGGCAGGAAATGCATTACAGTAAACACCATAAAACTTTTTTTTAACAATGTACAGTTGGATCTAGAAGGGAGGTCTGAAACAAAAAACAAAACCTTTCAACTGGAGGATGAAAAGCAAAATCTCATTCAACAACTCATTAAGCCCCAGCAGGTTCACACCAGGACCAGGAGACGCAGAAATGCAGTGACAGTTCAGACACGGCTTTTGGGACCACACCAGCGCCAGAACCGCAAGTGGTACAAGGCATGAGACCAGCTCAGGCCCAGTATCCTGAGACACACAGTGCTACACTGCAGCAAAGCTGTAAAGTCACACTGCAGTCTACTTTTTTAATTTATTATGAGCTCTTACATTAGACATCACAAATCTCTCAATCATCAAATTTCCATTTGACCTGCCTATATCACCCACACCACTGGCGCTCATGTTAAAAAAGATCTTAACACTAGCTAATACTAGAAATATCAAATATTGTACCTTTCAGAATAAACAGATTTTAATCAACTAAAACCCAAAGATAGTTTTATATGAAAATTCTTTATACGATCTCATCTGTAAACAATGACTGACTCATGTAGATTTGACTTGTGACAATATTGTAAATCTTCTTGAATGATGAAATTTATTAATAGAAATCTTATAATTTTGCCTGCTGACACAAAAATTCAAAAGCAACCACAAACACCTTTTTTCATAATTTCAAAAAAGTCTTTTTTCTTCAAGAAAGAAGTATCAGCATATCTTCCTTGCTGAGCTGTAATTTTAGGGGCTGTGAAGGAGCAGAGTTCTTATTTCCCACATCCGCAAGAATTATCTGTTCATTATACTATCATTCAGAGAATCACAGAACTCAATCACAGCATCCACAGTATTACTATTTGTCAGAATAAACAAGTAGTACATTACATACCGAGATTCACATCAGGCAACATTTTATCAAGAAACTGAGTCTCTCCTCCATTAGGGGACAGGAAATCAGCTAAAAGCTGGCTGTTACTTAGTTCTGGATGTTGCAGAAGTTTCTTTGAGACAGAAGAAAAGAAAGAAGTACTTTAGTCTCTAAAAATCAGTTTCTCTATATCAAAAATATATTCAAAGAGCATTATATTGCCATAGATATCATCACTTGCAAAAGATTTCTGTTTTCACTCACTTTAACAAGTTTTATTTGCCCAACTCAACCCTTGGGCAAACTCTGTAACTCAAGTTACTTGGAAACAAACAAAAGAAACAGATATTCTTTTACTAGTTTTGTATCATTAGTTTCAGAATATTCTTTACCCCAAATGTTTGTTTGATACCTGCAGATATTCCTGAAACTCCTCCCTCTTGGATTTTAGGAACTCATAGTTCTTGGGGCCAATGATTCGCTTTGAGGGAAGCTGAGCATCAGGAAACGTACCTAACGGAGATAAATTATTCTTGTAATGCAGTAAACATTGGTTTCATTGTAACACATGATAATCATAATGAATGATAATCTCAGCAACGGAAAAGTGGCTTTCCAGATGATGGAGAACATACCGTGAAATTCTGTAAGCTTTGACTCAAGCACATAAAATTCAAGATACCTCCTGTAGACAGACCAGTGTTCAGGTTCATGTCCAACTAGGGGAAAAAAAGTTAAAAATAAACCAAGTTTAATGCCACCAGAGAGACAAATTAGCAATAAGAATGTATGATGAATTATTACAGGAAAAATCTCAGTGACCTTAGTCCCCTACATTGCAATAACAAACTTCGAGATACTTCCAGTGTTAAACTGAAATGCATAACCAGACAGATAGATACAACAGACAGTTACGGTTCTAGCAAGGAAATTATCACATCATTTAGGGGATCCCTAAAATCTAAACAACTAAGTGCTGCATAACTTCAAAATTTATGAGGGATGACTATGTTAGATCTATTCTCAAACTTTTAACCAAATTATTTACAGAAACATTACTTGTTGAATATGGTCCTCCGTATCACCAGCTTGAATGCTAATCATTCTTAATCCTGGAAGATATCACTAAATAACTCTTAAATACTTTCTGCTTAATGTGCTTGTTATTGGTCTCACTAACACAAATCCACACAGCCTCTGGATGATGCTGTTTTCCCTCACTTCATGTGGATGTATTGCCGTCTAGATACTGATAAACTAACTGCAAGCCGAGATGGTTCCTAATAAGCAAGACATTTTCATTTCCTAAGAACTATATTTTAAGGTTATATAAAAAGCTATTTATTTATCATTATTCCTAAATTCAAAGTAGGTAAAAGAAAAACAAGCCAGGTGCTTGTTAATATGAATTGTAGGATAAATATTTTTTGGAAAGAGAACATCTTGAACTCTGGCACAGAGTCTAAATAGAACTGATTCATGCTGAGGAATCAGTTCTCAACTTGCAAAACTGAAACATGATCATTTATCTCTCAAACACATTTCCTCAGAACTTAATCATTATTTCAAAATCAGAACACATATGCAAAACACGCTGCAAGAGCCATCAGAAGAGAGCACGCTATAATATTTTGAGTTCACTTTTAAATAACACTCTTTTTCCACAACATTGCATACCTGCCCTTCTATCATTTCTCTCCACATCAATGCAGAATACAGGAATTCTCTCCTTTCTATCTTTTCTTTCCAGGGAGGGATCATCAAAAAAATCTACATATGGGATGCTAATTTTCCATGCAGCAAGGTTGCGAGGTGTATTTGGGGTTGTAACAGCCTCCTCAGGAGAATCATCTTCCATCACCATAACGCCTTCTTCAATCTGTAAAGATTCAAACACGAAGATCTCTATTTTAAACACAAATATTTCTATTTTAATCACAAGGATTTCTATTTTAACTGGTACAGACAACCTTCTATAAGGTAATGAAACATAAATCAAGTTTCAAGTATGTGTCACTAAGTAATAAAAGAACGAAAAATCATTTAATTAATGGAGCTCCCCATGCAGATTAATTTCTGGGTTTAGATCCACTGTAAATTAATTTGAAATTAGCAACTTTTAGTGAGATCAGAAAATTTTTACAGCGCTATCAAGTTCCACAGATAATACTTCAGGAAGAGGGATTGGGACACAGAAGTACTAAAGGAGAGACAGCTGGAAGAAAAAAAACATATCTATCTAGAGTTCTAAGTTGCTGAGTGCTCTCACCTTCTTCTGAAAACAATTCTGAACCAGGTGAATAATACAAACTCAAATTTTTATCTTCAGATTAATGAGCATGGGAAATGAGCTAGCAGTTTATCAAGGTGATGAACACTTAAATGTTTTGGTTGATCGGAACAGTAACTGACAGACGCTCTGTGAAAAATATGTGGCTACCTACAGCTTCTGACCAATTCCTTCCTCTTGATTTTAAAATTTTCCAGTTGTCCCCCAACTGTGCTTCAGATAACAATGTCCCATGCAATAAATTCTACCATTGGCTCTATTCATGGCTGTTTACATGGAAGAAAAGCATTGAGGGAGATACCCAAGACAAATGAGAAAGGACTACTGGCTCCTGTACTTTTAAGAGAAAAACCGGCATCACAGACTAACTTGACAGCAATTTCTCCACTCCTTTATTTATGGTTTTAAGGTCTCGTGGTAAGCTTCAAAAGAGCCACATATGCAATCCTACATATACCTTATTACTTAGAATTATAAAATGGCATGGTAAGTTTTTAGAGAAAAATTCACTGCCTACAAAAACGTCTGACACTGCTACTTTTAGTAACTCTCTGTACTAAGGCAATAAGCTCAGAGGCACACTAACTGGGAATGTGGCCTTGCCCTGTGAATGAATACAGGGAAGACAAAGCAGCTTAATCAGAAGCCAGCACATGAAAACTTTGTAGTGAGGACAGCAGAAACGTAACATTTTCAAATGAAAAAGGAAAAAAAAAATCAAACCACCCCAAATCAACAAAGACGCTTTTACTCACAAAGTCATCTTCTCCTTCGTTTAAGTTATAGTTAGGCAACATAGCTCCTTCCATCGCAGAACTCTTGAATACACCTTTTATTTTGTTCCCTATTTTGCTGATTCCAAATGATTCTCCTCTCTTCTGTGTGGTCCTAAGGTCATATAAACCACAGTTCAGAACACAAGGCATATTATTACACAGCTGCTCAGTAGGCCATTGCACACCATTTGCAGATAAGAGAAACAACTCTATAAACAAGTGGCCAATATATTTACAGTTCCACTTAGGTTAAAATTTTTTATTTATAATTCTGTTCTCTAATCAACCAGCAAAATTTCTTGATTACACTTTTAAGAGATACAGGATTTCCATACGTTTAACCACAAGTAAACTCTTAGAATACTATCCTAGTAATTCAGGACACAGAATAAACAATTAGCTAGGTAAAACAACTTTGTTTTGACAGCAGAAACTGTGGTATTCCTACAGCCATGCACATCTAGAAGGTCATTAACTCTCTCCTTTTCCATGTACTCATATTTAAATATTTATCCACTCCTGCCAAGTACTTTAAATGCTGCAGTTAGATGCATTTTCTTAATGGAATTTTACAAACAGGTATCATTCAAGATAGATCTCAATTTTTAAGCAGTAAGGACAGACAAAAGGCACGTTCAAGGAGCAAGACTGAGCATGAGAGAAAACAGATGCAACTGAAGAATCTTGGCTTGAAGAGTCAGTCTGACTGAAAAATGAAGACTTTTTAAAGTCTCGCCACTTATGACAAAGCATCCAAAAAGCAACAAACAAGGTACAGAAAAAGAAAGGTACTTGGGTAGGAAGCACATTCCTTACTGAGAGAACAGATTTTGTAGTACTCTTATGCCCTTCCAGAAGTCCTGACACCAAAGATTATTTCTTGTGTAGAAATACTAGTAATTCTGGAAAGCAAAATGTTTCTGTTGAATATGGAACCAGCCTGTGGTTACTTAGGGTGATTCAATATATGCAGTTGATAGGCAAATTAAAAATCAATGCAGTGAACTGCAGAATCAAAGATTCAAAAGAATAGACCGATATTAAAAACACAGTTAGTACTTTGGAGGACAAAAAAAAAATTCTGTTTCTTTTTCCTTTAAAACAAAAAACTATTGACCACTGAACAGTAGTACAAACAGAACAGCAGTGATCAGCAGATAAAAAATCTTTACTGCCTATAAAACCATGCAGACAAGATCAACTGCTGACTCCAAACATACGTGTGTGTTACTAATGATCTTCCTGTTTATAATTTTACACAGACTGTGTACAGGATTAAAATTGCGTAATTTCCAAATCTTTTGCTTTTTCTATCTCATATTATCATCAGCTCCAAAGCAGACTGGAACCATCTATCTTACTTATCTCTGCTATGCAAAGATAAGGTTGCTTGGCTGACCCATGTTTGAACAATTTTACTCAATTTTTAAACAACTTCTACTACACATTACTGTGTTGAACTGAACCGTTTCACGTTGCTACTTGAATCTTGTTCAAGTGCTTCAACACTGGGTTAGAAAATACAATGGAAAATTTTGTCTCAATCAGACAAAACGAGTTTTTCTGGAAGGTTAACAATTCAGACCTCTGTCTTTTGACGCTTAAAGGAAGTTTTCATCATTCCTGTGAAAACCTGTGCAGTTTTGCAGAGCCTCAGCAAAACCACTAATTTGCACAAGCTCTGTGATTTGATAGAAGTACTCCAGGCCCAAAGCTGTTTTCCCACACAGATCATGTTCCAGCTGAAGGCAGCATACACCTGTGCCTGTACTAAGCTGTATGGAGCCAGGACTCATCCTGACAGCTAGGAAACCAACACTTTCAGTCCCAGCACTGAGCCCAAAGATTACACCAAGTGAATAAAGAGCAATCACTGAACTGGACAAGTGACAAACTAGGATGGGATTCCCTTCGCGGGAAGAGATAAATTCGGAACAATTGGTGAGTAAGAGGGTACATGAACATTCTCCACAATATACGGAGAGAACATAGGACTGGTTTGGCAAAAGTCCTTGAGCAAGCACGCAGAGAACAAAACATGAGATGAGCATGGCAAAAAATCTGTGGATGTTGGATATGGACAGACATCAGGATGACTGACATTGTGAAGAAATGGAGCAAGAAAAAAAATATATACCAAAAACAGATATCAGGATGAAAATCTAATTAATTCAGTGGCTAAGCAGAAATAAAAGAAACTTGATGCTAGGTAGGAGGAAAGAGATGCGACTAGGATAGGGGCAGGCTCAAGACATTAGGGACCAAAGAGGACAGGAGGTAGCTAGTTGAGAATAGAGATCAGAATTTTTAAGACCCCTCAACTCTGCTACTGTCAACAAATATAATATATATAAAACTCGCTGGAAAGAGTATCCCACTCCCTCTGGTGCTAATCCATGTAATAGCATTATTAGATGGCCATTCTTGGCAGGGCCCTCTGTGGATAGCCTACAGGTTCCAACATTCCTGATGAATGATATGACAACAAAACATTGGAACGCTGGTTGTTGCTTTTTTTAAATATTCCAGGAGTCACACATACCTAACATTAAAAAATTAAAATTGTTCACTCTACAACTGGGAAATGCAGACCAAAAATCGCAGTACTGCCACTACGCAATATGGCATTCTTTAATCACGGATGGTTGCCAAATTGTTTTCCCACAGCATACCTGCCTCATTCAGTGCACTGAACAGTTCTTGACAAGTGATGAGCCAGGGCTACGCAGCTGAAAAATGTTGCTGGGAGCCTCTCTGGGTCAAGAAGTACCAGACCAGTTGTATATACCAGACAAGCTAGATATTAATATGTGTGTGAAATCAGAGTACCATTTCTTTTTGGCTGACTAAAAAACCCTACAACCAATTAGGAGAAATGCTGAGCACATACGGCCACACCTGAAAAATCAATGAGCTGCATTTATATCTCAAGTACTCCTTACTGCTGAACAACCTGGAAAGTTATAACTCAACATGTCCCACTGAACTGGGACACAAAATATAAGAGCATCTAATTACCTTGATTCCTAACCTGAAAAATGAAAATGAAAGATATTCATACAAGCCTCGAGGGAAATTTATGCCATACTGATGCTCTGATAAATTCCAAGGAGAAGTCCATAAAGAAAAGATTGTTTTCTGAGTTTGAATAGCATGTATTTGAAGAAGCACAAATAATGAGAAAACAAACCACTGAGCAGCTATTAAGGCATTAATAAGTGGTCAGAGACTACCTACAGCCAATTATAAAAAATAGCATATATTGTCACCAAACCTGTAACAGTCGCAAGAGAAGCTGCAGAGAGAACTAATTTGGAAAACTGTTGTTTTTGAGTGCTTGATAATACTAATAAAATGGTTATATATGCATGCGATGTTAGACCATGATCACCCTGAATACAGCTGTGCAAGGCAAAACAAGCACTTAAGTGGGTAAAATCCCAAACGGGATCTAGAAATATGACATGGAGTAAAGGAAATTTTGGGGCAGTTAGCAGTAACAGGCCAAAAAAAAAAAAAGCTTCAAATATATTTCACAACAAATGACAACAGACAGTTAACAGCAAACAATGTTAATGTATTGTAAACTCGTGAAATTAGTAATTAAGAAATTTCTAAACACTGGTGAAGAGGACATGGGGAGTAAAGTCTTTTGTGAGGAGAAATGCACTTTAGTTCAAAGAAGACATTCACATGTTTTTGACAAATAAAATGGACAGTTAACTACTGTTACAAAGGCTGTGTGATGAAGTCACAAGAGATGCAGAGTAACTAACACACATTAATTGAGTGTTAGATAGACTTACCGTAAGTCATCCAAACTCAGGCTACTTCTGCAACAACAGGCACATAAAATTACCTCCAGAGCCCAGCAGAAAATAATGTTAAAATCAAAAAACGAGCCAACAAAAAAAAACCCTAAACAAACCAAATTTGAGAGACCTATCCCAACAAAACTGAACTGGCTTTGACCATCACCATGGATTAACAGAAAAGGTGATACCATTAGGAGTTTCTGACGTAAGAAAGTGAAATGTGAACAGTACCTGCACATTTCATCACCACAAGCTAAACCTCAGTTACTGAAACTTTCAGGTCTTTACTGACATTCACAGAAGAAAATGACAATCTATAGATAACTTTCATTTTTACAGCTACCTGTAATATCAAACAGGCAGCTAACTTTTTCTATTACCTTTGTTCAGAAGTCATATAGGAATCTAGTTAACTTGGCCAATAAAATGAGAAGGCTGTGGACTTATTTTATATAATAATACACACCCCATACCACCCTTTGCATTAGATAGCGTAAAAGCCACTATTAAAAATTAAAATACCTTTTTTCAATTTTTATTTCACAAATTTTACAAAATGTCATGTATTTTTGACATTCCACATTAACGCTGTCACCAAACACAGGATTTTAATTCTCCAGAGCTACTGAATTCTGGACAAACCGATATAGAATTAAAATACTAAAGTTTTAGATTTTGTTTTACAGAAGGGTAAGATTGTAAGACACATTACACCGTCTTTAGTCGCAAAACTGGTAACATAACCTACCACGTTAGAAATTATTGTGACTATTACACTACATAGAACTGTTCACAGAAGAGTTTTACTCCCAACCACTCCCTGAAACTGTTAGTATCTTTTCTACTTGGTCCACTTCAGAAACACTTTAATTTCATTGCTATCCCAATGATGAGAAATCAGGATGCATCTATTTCTGTTTGTGGTCACGGCATGTAGAAAATCAAAACAGATATACAGCTATCCAGAAATCTGTGTGCTTATATTACATGACAGCTTTTCATTTTTTGTTAAGACTTCCAACACAGAATACCTTTATGTAATGTGGTAATATATTATAAATACATAACTGTAGAGGGGGAGAGGGAATACTTGTCATCTCTCTCACTCTGTCCAAATAAAGGCAGCAGAATTGGACCTTAGAGCACCAGTTATCACTGGCCACACACATTAAACATTAGGTAGAAAACATCAGTTATGGAGTTTAAACTGTTGACAACCACAGTAGTTATCAAGTTGTCAGAATATCCTCAATGTGAGTCCTTTACATTTCAGAAACACTTGAGACTTCCCATCTATTGCCTCAGCAGTTTGCACAGCAAACATTATTTGTCCTATCTGTATGCAAAAAGCTATAATTATTTTGTACAGTTCAAAGAAATGATTCAAACCAAAAATTACACAGATAGTCACTTCTTCCTACCTTCCCACTGGTATTTTCTAGAAGCTCTGTAATTTTCTTGTCTTACAGTAAGTGAAATATTTCAATACATTATTCACATGCACATTCCACTGGGATTTTATTCCTACTCCTTGATTTGATTTTTCAACCAGTAGTTTCTGTGCAATATACACACAGTACCCATAGCAAAGCATCAAAGATATGGGAAAAACCCCTCATCTCTTTGCATGTGATTTCTTTCAAGTGGAACTAATACTAGAAAATGGAAGAGAAGGCAGGACAAAGTGTATGGAATAACATCTGGAATAATTCCATAAGTATGGAATGTTATTATGTTATTATGGAACTTCCCCCTCCTTGGCAGTGACTGTACCAAATTCTGCAGAGGGAAACTCCAAAGCAACAGGCAAACTACTTGCAGATAGGATCTCTGTTTCACGGAAATAATCCCTGAAGTACCACTTCAGGACTATAATCTAGTATCATAAATCAGCACATATACAGAGCGCCTTCTGATTGTTCCAAAATGTAAACCAGATACATTTTCACTAATGCTAAGGATGCTGTTTGAGAATACACTCTAACAGTCCCCAAATAAAATCTGCTTATTTTGTATCCAGAGAGGTATTTCAAAAACTCCAGGTAGAGACTGCCTGTAATTTCACCCTTTCTGTTTTTAAAAGCAAAGCATCGAGGAAGCGACCTAAGTGTTTTCACACTTCAACTAGATTTAAGAAGTGTATGACAGGATACTTCCAGCCCTTGACATGAATAATTTTGGGAAGGAAACCAGAAAGCAGGTTTAAATGTCTAGATGAAACCCTGTAGCCATTTTCAACAGAAGGTGAAGCGTGTTTTAAGGTCACCATTCCTAGTGGAGGACGATGTAAGAAAGAAATGCAGTTTGGTCTAGCTGCGTTCCAAGCCTCCTTGCTAAGAAACAGAAGCTTCCCAGCACCAATGTGAGAAAGCATTGCACCAAAGCTCCACTCCTGGATCTAAAAGAACTATAAAGACTACATGAAGGATGTCACCAATGGAGATATATTAAAGAGAACAACCATGTAGCTTTTGAGGAACAGGAGCAGGGAAGAAAGATATGTCCCAGTAATACATCTCACGGTAGGCTGCAAATCAAGGGAGCTGCTGCTAGGTGTATCGCTAGTGAAAGCAGAAAGGGTAAAATAAATTGCTGTTACTTCTCTAGAAGAGGTTACCATCTAAGATGATAAACACTAGCATTTCCATTATACCACAGATCCTACTTCATACCAAGAAAGAAAGCCCATTCAAATTAAAGATTGTCTCACTGAAGTTTTCCTTCTCTTGGCTAGGCCAAAGAGCAATTCAGTTGGGCTAATCTATGACACTGAACATAAAATGGAAGACAAGAAATCAAGAGACCTCAAGGTTTATCAACCCAACCCCATAGTGGGAGATCAACCATTCACACCACAGGAGACCCTCTTCTCCATAGGCCCTAAGGAGCCTGAAGGAGGTCTGTAGGTACATAGCCCAAGCTCAGAAACAAGCCTTCTGGCACTGCATTTCTGCAATGGACTTGGGGGATAGAAAACACATTTCACCTGGGGGAAACAGCAAATCCTCCGTCACAAGAAGAAGAGATTCTCATACAGGTTGGTTAGACACAGGGTACACTATTCCTATCCCCTTAACATCTGAAATCCAAGAACACCCAGCTTTGCACCTCTAAAAAGCTATTACATATACGACACAGTCAGTTAAACCACAACTATATTTCTACATTCTCACTGTACAATTATTTTCCCCATTCCTCTTCTCAAATGTTGAGGTCTAAATCACATTTAAAATTCTTCACGTAAAACACTCCAAAGTGAAGAGATATATTGTATAATATTGCTTGCTCCTTTAATATGTAATTTGTTCATTTAAAAACAAAAAAGCTGCGCTAAAAATTCAGGCAAATTAATATCAGGCAGTAGCAAAATTCCTGTGGTTTAATATGTGATGCTTTTAACTAACAACCGAAGAAAACCACTTAAAAACTCTACAACACCTACCTGTTAAACTTTGAATTGCGTGTTGGTGACTCTGCTCCTCTTAAAAGGTGTCTGAAGTACTACAGTACACAAATAAGGTATCAAAGAAAACACTGGATTAGTTGAAGTAAAGACTACTATGCAACAACAGTGCAAAATGTAGGAAACAAGAACAGAAGTAATAGGCAAGCTGACCATAATCACACAAATTGTTCTGTGATGTTGCACTGAACTAGAATAAATTCAGTTTTCCTACTGAGATTGGCCCAGCTCTGGAATGCTAACTGAAGTGGAAAATGAAGCCATATTTTTGAGTTCCACATACACATGACTGTTGTAAACAGTGTTGTCCTAAAAAAAAACACAATCTGCTTTTAAGACTACTCGTCGAATCTTTCACACTTACCTCATCACTGTGACAGAACATAGGAGTAAAAACATTCTCGAGCAGGGAAAGTACATGCTCATAAGCTTCAAAAAGACACCGCATAGTTTGAAGTTTCACAACATCCATATACGGACCTTCAGCAACTATAAAAAAAATTTTAAATATGAATAGAGAGAGAGATATATACAGACATTAAGAAGTTCATAGGTTTTTGTCCTGGTCTGAGCTTGTGATTATTTTGCAAGGTACTGTAAGTTTTACAAATAAAAAAAATAGAAATAAACTGACAAAACAAGGATTAAGCACAATACAGCAGCAATGGGATAGCAATTTTTAAAACTGACAAAAAAAGACTGATGATAGTTAGCTAAATTTTTCTTCACTTTACTACAGAATGCTGCTTAAATTCCTGTGTACATTATTCCTTTCAAATTCACACTTACTTCTTTGAATCTCTTCCACTATGAAAGGGTCAAACCTAATTTTGTCAATGCTTTCATCCAAACAGTAAGTTTTGTAAATTTTCTGTACTTCCTCATGAAGAGACATCTTTTCAGTATCTGATAGTTCTGGTCGTAAAATTCGGTCATTGAATTCCTCTGGGAAGGAAAGAAAAAGCACTTCTTGATCAATTTGGCAAACAAATAGCATCTTGAAGAACCCTAAAACATCAACTCATCTTTCAGCAGAGTCATTTGTAAAACTTAAAAGTTATAGAAACACAAGGCAGCTCTAAATCTTAGGTAAGAAGGTAGCTGGCTTCTTATTAACTATAATTCAGATCTGTTAATAAAATTATTACTAAAAATATATTGCAATTAAACGAAATTATTCCTTATCACAGCAAGTATAAAACCATTAAGTAATTCTGGCATAAAAATGAATCAGAAGAACAATTTTTTCCTTCTTAAATTACCAAACTGCAAATTGTAGTTTTCTTTCAGCATAATTTCCAGTTCGTGCTAAATACATACACATACAGAGGGCACAGCAGCCCTTTATACCAATCCTCTACCCATCTGCCTATTCTGCTGTTTCATTCCTAAGATCTAATCCTCTGTAATAATTTCAATATATTTATCACTGTGCAATTCTACTTGATTTCTATTATTTTTCTCAGTACGTGCTTCTTACACAAAATATTTCTATCAAGTGAAAAACCACCTACCGCAGACAATTTGGGACAGCACAGCTGGAGACCCCTAAACCTTATTCTTTTGTTTTATAAGCTAATACACAGATTTGCCACCTATAAGAATGCAAGAGAGGTTTACAAGGAAGAAAATGCTGAGGTTTGCCCAGAAAAAGACTGATCATGGTCAACAGAGCAAACTTCCTGCTAAAGGATTATGGGCACATAAGAAGCACAGAGATTATTTGTATTTCTCTTCTGCAATGATTAATAATTTCTGCAGTATTTTATGAGATTAAGTGTGTCCAAATTAATTTCACATCTTCCCAGTATTTGTATGGGCTTGGGATATAAAGGCACATCCATTATGTCCTATGAAACATGAAAGTACCTATTTACCAAAACCAAAAAGCAACATCATTTTGGTAAGCCAGTAATTATTTGTTTTCAAAAAAAACTTGAAATAATCCACTCAAATTTATAGAAGCTTCACAGAAAATCTTATCATTGGAAAGTGGAAGGCTTTTCAAACAACACCTGTGCAATGCTAAAACCAAACACATGCCTCATAACCAAGGTATAGGTTACTGAATAAAATGTTCCAACACCTTTAATGTTATGTTTCTATTCTTTACAGAAATCAGAATTTTACAGCTAAATTAACATGAGAAGCTTTAATGGTGAACAGCTCATTTTAGAAATACTTTAGTAACCACATATCAAAAAAAAAGTCAGCTGTACTTTGTGTCAGTGGCCAGAATTTTTTTCTTACAAGAATATTCTATTTTTAAATGTGTAGCTTTTATCAATAAACAGAAATACATTTAACACCTACAGTCCACATCAACATCAGTGTTGCCAAGATTAGCACTGAAGAACTGGGACATATTAAAGTAAGTGAACACAGATCCCTGAAAGGTAATCTTTTGCTAAATAATGCCACCTAGTTCTGAGACTAAATATTCACTTCAACCTGCAAATGCTTAAAGATAATCAAATAACTTGAGCACACGTATGCAATCTTACCTACAGTCAGGCAGAACTGCAGCACATGTACTGCCCCTTCCTGTTTCAGGAAGTTCATAAACCTAAATAAAAGGTCTTGCTGATCTCTGATCTCCTTTAGCTCCAGTTTCAGTACCTGAGTAAGTTAAAAATGCAGTCAGCCAATTTTCAAACTTTCAGAGAGTACATAAATAATACAGAGTTGTAGAACAAAAACAGCAGGTAAAGCAAAACACTTATTCAAAACAGGAAAGGAAATAAATGTTGCCCTTGCTTACAGATGGTTTTTTATTTCTTGGCTCTGCAAACTTCTGAAGGAATGAAACCAGCGAAGAAGTAGGCTCAGTTGCTATCTCAGGCTGCAGAAAAAGAATTACAATTGTTAAGAAAACTTCCTTAACGGGTGAACAAATTGCTACTCCTTTAATTTTGTCAGTACTTACTGGACTATCATCAATGAAGATCAGCAGTAAATGGTTGACAGTGTCCTGCAGGAAAACACAATAAAAAATTAATATTAAAGAAACTCAACGAAATAGATGAAAATCATTCCAATACCATGTTATGCCCAAGTTTAAACCTATGACTAGATTGAATACTTTTTAAAAATCAGAGACTGGGAACATGTGTTGAAGAATTGACCTTCAATGGTCTCTTCAAGCTTTTAGAAGTCAGGGAATTTTTTAAAAGACCTGCATAGAAACATTCTTTACCAGTGGAAGAAAGCTCTACCGAGTATTTTTACTGTAAGCACAGATCTAATGAGCTAATACTTCCACAGCTACAGTACTTTCTGTTTGCAGCTAGGTGATCTCTGCATAAGTATTGCAATTTTGCCTACTAAAATACATGCATAAACAAAATCAAAGATGGGAGTGTTCCATCTTTAGAAATAAATACCCTTTTATTGGCAGAATTAAGAACAAAAGCATTGATTTCAATGTAACTGCAAAAAAAGGCTGTTTTACTTAGACTGTTATAAAGATCCACACAACTAGAGTTCAAGTACTCAAGTCTTTGTTTAAATATAGCAATAGCACTTAGCAATTTGAAGATGTTTACATTAGCACAGCATTCTCCCATTTAACAGGAGTTGTACTTCTTCACTAAAAATAAATTCTTAAGAGATCACACCAATACTGTTATTTTAGTCACTTCAGTGAGTTAAATACTCACACCAGTTATACAAACAAACAAAACCATTGGCCACAAGATTCCTTTTTCTTTTACCCAGTCAAAATGCAGAGCAAGTAAATCATTCTGCATCATTTGCTTTACCCACAACATACTTGGGAGGAGAACAGTAATACTGAATAAATTAACATTATTCTTGTGCTCCAAAGTCTTACAGGATCAGCTAAGAAATCCATTGAGGGGAGGAAAACAGAACCAGGCAGAATCTCTCTTATCAGAAGAGCCAGGGATCTGGAAAGAAAAGAAAATAAAAATCCAAACTGGTATTAGATGACATCATTTTCTAAGTGAAGTTTCCAATGCCGTTATGCATTATTGGGAAATATTTTAGGATTTAATAATATTGCAAGCATGCTATTTTAAAGACCAATCAAAAAAAATCATAAACTAAAGGATAAGGAGGAGGGATGAGGAGAATGACTTCAGTTTGTTCTTTCACTTCCCAAAATTACTGTACTACATAATATAGAGATACTTTAAAAAATACAATTCTAAATAAATTCTATACCTGCACTCTGTTGACTTTGGGGGCAAAATATAAGGAAAAAGAAGTTCAGTAAGTTTTCTTAAGTAGTGAAGTTCATCTCTTCGGCTTCTCAAAGCAACATGGAGTTCTGGTCCGTATTCTTCTAAAGCAGCCTGCTGCAAAAATTCTGCATTTTTTACTGAAAGTGAAAAACAGTATTACAAGTTGCTTCAGCTTTTTCTTACTGTGAAAGAAAAGGCAATTGCTATTCATTTGAGCTAAAATATAAATAGTACATATACAACCGCCAAAGGGATAAAATGTTGAAACTTTACGAAAGAACCTTGGCTTAAACTTTAAAGCCTGGGTATGTAAAAATAAATCCTCATACTGAAATAAGAATTCCTTCACCAAACAATTGCAGTTTGCATAGTATCCAGAATGCTTACTCATGTATAATTATCCAACAACTCACCCTTAGGAAAAAAGCCTTTTCCTTTAAAACACTAAAGAACATGGCTATGTTTTCAATGCTGTACATTTAAAATACAGTTCTTTGCTGCTGAAGAAAAATGTACCCCAATCCTTGGTAGAAATCAAAGGAAACATGAAATTTGGGGTAAACAGCATTGCCAGATTATCTAGTATCTTGACAGTGTTGTTGTGCCACAAAAGTTATCAAACGTAATTATGCTATGTCACATTACTCATGTTATTCATTACCCACTACTCACAGAACCAATGGCATATATTTATGGATATCAAGCAGAAGTTTTGAGGGAAGGAAGAAAAGTTCATGACTCCAGTTAAAGTAAACATCCATGCTTAAAAGTTGAATGAAACCACATTTAGTAGATACAGCACTGTGGAACGTAGCCAGTGAAAAAAATAAAGATAACAACAGCAAGTGTTTCCACATATTCCTTCAATATGCAGTTTTAATACAATTTTTATATTAGACTTGCAAAGATACTTTTACTTGGATAATAATTAAATATGCTACTGGTCAAAGTCTCCCCATGGCTTACAAACATGAACCTAACTTTTCAACATACTGATTAACTCCACTAATGCAGATGTGAAATCATTCTACCTGTGAGTTAAAAGTTACAGTACAGTGCACAGATGTACAAATGTTTTCATCTATAACTGCTCATCTGGAATATTAAGGAAAAACTTCAAGAAGCACTGCTAAATGGTCTTGAATGCTCTGAATAGACAAAAATGCACTCCTGTTTACCATAAAGAGATAGAAATTTAGTATTTTCAATGTGGGGAAATAAAACTCAAAACAGAGAGTACAAATATGTACTGCAACTTTATCCTTATCTGTCTTTGCAGCCATCAAAAGAAAAATGCAAGAGGATCACTATTTTATTTTAAAAGAAGGCATAAGGATGAAAAGATGTAGCAATATAATCTCAAACATGCATAAAGAAACATTCAAACTTGCCTTTTGAAAGGGACAATGTATTAGGTCTTTACATTACCTTTTTGCCTGGCCTTGGCTATCACTTCAATGTGTTTCATTGCTGCCTTGAGCATCTTCTTTGTTACAACAGTTGGAATATCAACCTAAAGAATAGTTTAAAAATAAAACCAAAATTTTTTTCTATTTTCTCCTCAAAATTTATTACAGACAACTATCAAACATATTAATTTGCTTCTATGTCCCCATTCTAAGCATAGAACAAATCATCAAGAAACAAGTCATTAATTCTCTAGATGAACTGACAGTATGTTCGTTCTTCTGGACAAAGCACGTAACAGCATGCAGAACTCAATGCCATAAATGACACTGCTAACACTTATTGTCAACTCATTCCCATTATGATTCTTCCATTGCAATACATACAGAAACACAGTGTGATTTCCAAGTCACAGGATATGAAGCTTAGTTCTGTGTGAAGATTTGAGCACCAGCAAAAGCAACAAGCACTGCTTCTAGTACTTCTGTACCTTAACACTGTGCAATCGTGTCCACAAGGACTAAAGGCAAAGAGAAACCCTCCTACACACACAGAGAAAAAAATGTCACACCTCAGGTGATGGCAGAACCAAAAGATAATTTGAGTTACAGAGTCAGGATGACCATTACTGCCAACAATGATACCATGTGATCATAAGCCCAAAAACATACATGATTTAATCAAGATTTGTATTATGGTCCTGCATTTCAATTTTCTTTGATGGCTAGGAAAATAGAAGGAGAACTATAGACCAATTCAGGCACAAATGGGCCTTGGGATTTCTTAGCCCTATTCCAAGCAGGCTCTGATTAGGGTGCTCAGGGCTGTATCAATCCTAGTGCTGAAAACCTTCTGGGATGAAGATAATCACCTCCTCCAGCCCCAATCATCTTGGTGGCCCCTTGGTTGAACCAGCTCTGCTCTCTTGTAAAGAGAAGCCCAAACATCGATCATTATCCTAGATACCATCCAAAGAGCATCAAGTAA
This sequence comes from Lophotriccus pileatus, assembly GCA_035583135.1. Taxonomy (NCBI): domain Eukaryota; kingdom Metazoa; phylum Chordata; class Aves; order Passeriformes; family Tyrannidae; genus Lophotriccus; species Lophotriccus pileatus. Next base: position 79,866,989 of record JAWWES010000115.1, on the reverse strand, counting down.
AGGCAGACAATTACTTTCCTTGACTGACTGTCTCTGCTCCCATTAATACAGCCCAGGATGCTGTTGGAACTGTCAGCTGTCACTGATGGCTCATACTCAGCTTCCACATACCATGGGCACCAGGTCCTTTGCAGCAAGCAGAGTTTCCCTCCGCAGCCAGTCAGTCCCCAGCCTGTATAGTTTCAAGGGATTTTTCTTTATCCACTGCAGTGGTTTTCACAGAAACTCATCTAGCAATGGACTTACACTTTGCATGCTCTTTATTTTAAGCAAAAGACATCTCAGAGATGCAAAAACATACACTTGTAAATGTTCAAAATCAAAGACTTTTGAGTAAGTTTCTTTCCTAACGGAATTTGTCCCTCCTCCATACAGATAAAAGTGCCTCTTACTAGACAAGGAAAGAGACAGTGCAACTCCAAAGGCCACCAGAGCTGAGAGAAAAGTTGGGGTTTTATTCAATTGTACAAGGAGAATATTACATATTCCTGCAAGCTTCCCTGTAATATTTGAGGTGCACAGCTATGACCTGGCCTGGCCAGCCCAGACAGGCCAATAAAATTGCTTAGAACTGCCTAAAAGTAAGGTCAACTCCTATTTATAAGCAGGAAAGGAGGAACTTCTGCTTAGCAACAGAAGAACCCTGTCTTTTGTGCCTCACATTTCAACAGTAATTTCTATAAGTCAAGAGTTTCCTATGCAACATAGGGTTAGGGCCGTGTTTATTCCTGCAGAAGTACGTCAAAGAGCACATATTATCGACACTGTAGTAGACACTGGGAATGTCTTAAAAAAGCTTCAATCAGACGTAGGGCTACCTATACCACACTGTACAAAGGGAAAGAAACCCTTTCCTTTCCCTTCAAAACCCATAACCAACCCAGAAATGACCACAACAAGGAAAACCCAGATTTGAATTATTTTGGTATACACTTAAGAGCTGGCTGGCCTGAAGTGCTTGTTGGCTCATTCAACAACCATGCCTCAAAAGAACTCCACCTAGGCAGCTTTAAACAGAAAATAAAAGCATGCTTTTCACTGAAGCAATTCGTAATTTTACATCTCAATTCAGAAGTAGATTTACTGCAAAAAAAATTATAAAGATATAACCTAAAAAGAGGAAAACAGTCTATTTTTTCTTACACAATTCTTCCTTGATTTCAACACTTCATCTCCATTAGCCAGAACTATTGCTTTCACGCATTTAGTAATAAATTCACATCAAAGTACAGCTGCTTAGGAGAGGTATATAACTATTTTATTTTGCAACTGGTGATGAATTTCTCCTCAAATGAGGCCGTAAAGGGCAGTTTATCAGAGCTGAAAGGCTATAAAACATTGTCATAACCCCTTTGAGCTAACTACTGAAGCTTTAAACTAGGAATCCTGAAATGACACCAAGTTTGTACTTTATTTGCAACTTGCCTATCAACTCTTATTTCTACACACAACATTTTTCATAGTATACTCAGCAGAACTGTTAATTGAGGCTGTCTGAACCTGCATGTGGGTGTGTGCATACACAAAAGCACTTATGCAGCAGGAAATGAAGCATGAGATGAAAAATATAGCATAGCATGACACACCACACTTCCCTGCCATGGTTGAGCACGCCAAGTTTCGATTTTGTTCCATAATAGAAAGTTTCTATGAGTTTATTTTTGCTTGAGGTATCCCTACCACTTCACAGAAAGAGAAAAAATACATTATTTTGTAGAATGCATACAAATAAATCTAAACACTTGTAAAGAACACTGCATTTCTGGGGCTACCTTTATTTTGTAGGTTCCCTGACAGTGCTTAATACTTGCACATACCTTGAGTTTCTGTCGCACATATACAATACCAATATACATAGAACTGAAGATATTACATTTAAATCATTACTGTCAAAGGCAGATATGGTAAATTAACACTCTACTTAAAGAAGCTGTAGCCCATCTAACACTTTTAATACCTTATCACATAATTTTCTGAGTCAACAACAGATCCACAAACAGTGCAACTAACACCGGCATGTGTTACAACTCCAAACTGATTTTTAAGACTCTGGTCCAAATTTTCATTTTGAAAGATCTACTCCACTTCCACAGCTCCATACGCTGTCTGTGCTACACGGACGTTTCCTAATCTTCTCCCATGTTCACTTTAAAAAGCAACATGTTTGAGTTAGAGTAAACAAGAAAGTTATCTGGATTTGATATATAACAAGGACAAAATCAAGCTGTTAATCAGTGATGACAGAGTACATGTACAACTTGTAGCTCAGGAAATATTGCTGTTACTAGGGTAGGGGAAAAAAGACACACATTTATGGTAGTGGCTCCAACAGACAGGCCAGCACTGAATAATTCTGGAAACTCAGTTACCAACTCTTGTTGCTTAGAACAGCCAGAAAGTGAGATGCAGTTTGGGTAAAACAGACTTTAAGCACTTTACCAGAAAAGAGAATGTATGTGCTAATAGATTAAACACAGCAAACAAAAACTTTTATCTTTTGTATTCAGGATGCTTTTTAAGAATTGCATTAATATAAAAACCATATTTGTGTTAATTCTTCTAGTAAGCTGTTCACCTAATGACAGTCTCTTCTTTATAACAATGTAAGGAACTTATCTGCATTTTAATAAGTCAAGCAAGCAGAAGCTACGAGACAGGTACACTGCTAACCATTTTCTAATCAGTCTTTTTCAATAATTCTCAAAATTGTTTTCACTTGCATTAAGTCACTAAAAGATTGCTAAAAGATCATCACAAGGTTTTAATAATGCCTTGCTCTGGTGTAAGAAATATACCCATTTGCAAGAACTGGAGAACGGTTTGGGTGGCAAGGGACCTTCACAGATCACTTATTCCAACCCCCTGCCATGGCAGGGACATGTTTCTCTAGAACAGGTCACATCCCAACGGATGTTGAACACTTCCAGTGATGAATTTTCAGAGATGGTTTACAACCAGGAATGGGATAAGTTTCAGAAGGAGGGAGCAGATACCACAAAGACCTAATTTAAGTGGCTTTAAGACTGACTTTGAAATCGCTATTTTTAAAAAATTAAAGAACTCACCACAGATTGATATCAATTACTTCTGATAGAAAAATCAACATGGAAACCTTTAAGTTGCCTTACCTTGTGAATTCTCCGAACTAACACGGATGCAAAGAACCGCAGCGTGCCTCTCAGTTCATCCACTGAGGATTCATCATCAGTAATATTTCTGCAGTGTTGTAAAGCATGCCATTTAAGGAAACAGAATAAAATACATTTCTATTAATCCAACCACAACAGATTTAGCACTATTAAAAGCAGGAATAAGACATTCAGTGGTGATACTTCAACTGGTATTAACTGAAATGAAAGCTACCAGAAAGTAAGCAGTCATCTATTCAAGGAAAACAGAAAATAGTGGGAACAGCATACCCACTATAACTGTGCACACAATGGTTTAAGAAATATGTCAGCAAATTGGAATGATATCCCAGTTCCTGCTCTCATATATTACCTGTATGATTTTGACTGAATAAAATCTAACTTACTTTCTACATAGGTAAATGCATCTTTATTCAGTGGCATAAAGGAAACTGAATTGAAATTATTTAAAGTGGTTTCTGCTTGGAAACAATGAAGACTTTAAATAGATTTCCAGTCAGTCTTTCAGGAATCATTCTGTCAAAAATATCACCTAAACTTTTTATCCAGCTTCCCAGTTTCCATATGCTACAATAAAGTATGGTCAGTGAAAAATCACAGCAAAAATAATTCCAAGCTAAGGAAGAAAAATACCTAATTTCATGACTTTTTTGGGAAACTGAATGAAAACAGGAAATACGCTAAGTCTTAGATGTAGAAAATACAACCAAACAGAGTGGAAAAAAATACCATGATAACAGCATTCCACAAAATGCAAGTGAAGAAACAAAAATATACCAGCAATTAACATGAACATTAGAGTATGACTAAAGATATTGGTAAAACTGCAAGTAAAACAGCTATTAGCAGGTGAGTAATGACACAGCACAGAAAGTCACATCCAACTTTACTTAATGACCATATGCAAGAGTCACTGCAGTTTTTGGTAATGAGTGCGTATGCAGTAAGTACAAATATTATCTGCGTCAAAAAAATCACTACAAGCAAAACCAGGACATTTAAAAACTTAAAAATAAATGCATAAAACATCATTTTACATTATTCAGCATCCAATTTTTTAAAGCAGTGTTAGGCTGGGTTATATAGCATTTAAACACATGCTGAAGATCAACTGCTAGACACAGATACTAGTGACCTGACAAACTATGCAACTAATTGAATGAAAAGACACCTCAAAGAAAGCAGCCTGGCATAAGAAACACAACCATCCTCCAACAGCTAATCAGATGCAGATAAGAATACTGCAGGGGAAAGTTTAGTTAGCTTTAAGATCAGCAGCTGACATTTTAGAAGCAATATGGTTAGCACTGTCAAAGGGATTAGCACTGTCAAGGGATTAGCAAATAAACTGTATTACTACATTACTAGTATTTGACAGACAATAAGATACATGAAGTAATTTGGACTAAGAAGTTGATATTTTATTGACACTTGGATAGCAAGTATCTTGGCTAACTCTACTTGGACATGACTTTATGTCACGTACTCTCACAATGTGCCATAGGTTTCCAAAGACTTTCTTTTAATCACCAGCAGAGTAAAGATTGCAAAAAAAAATATCATGAACCTATAAAACCTCAAATCCCTAATGACACAGAGGAAGGTCCAAATAACTTGCTCGGAAACATTTAAAAAATTGGCTGCATTTTCCCAGAACTTTAGCAATAATTTAAAAACACAGCTGTCATTGTAACAGAGAGATGTGCTAAAAGAAAAAGGGTCAATATTAATTGTAAACAGTTACAAAGTCTAATGCCTCAAGAGAGATACACCCAACTCCTATTGCATGCAAAGTCTTACAGAATCTACTCGTAAATGAAAATCATATATAAATATTGAAGTGATTTTTTTTCTCTGCGTGTCAATTATTCTTACAAAATTTGGCTAACTCCTATCAAAAAGATTTAGAAAGTAAGTTGCAAGCTAGTAAAAGTGTAAAGCTATAGTTTGTAGCTCAAGAAAAATTCTGAATTTTTCTTGCATTACTTGCATTTAAAATATAAGCAGCTCCATATGTGAAAACACTAGGTTTAGCCACTATGAAATAAAAATGTTTTCATAGTAATGTGTTATAAAAATGTGGTAATTACTGAGTTCTAGCCTAATCTGAGAGAAGTGGAGTTGCAACAGCATCAATGACCAAAAAATTCACTAAGCATAGAGCAACTCTTCCAAACTTGACACTCTCCTATTTAAAATGAGGTTGGTATAAGCAAGATATTATAAAGTTTTAGTGTACAGCAGAGCATAAACAATGGACTCAGACCAGTGTTTTGTAGCTCTACAAACTTGGATTACTACGCTCTATTCTTCTCATATAGCTGAAAAAAAATTCTTAAAACAAATATTTAAATATAACCAGTATGAATACTTTGACAAATACCCAAAAAAAAAAAAGCATAGAGGCATAACCATCTATTAACCATCTATTTCAGCAGAGTTCACTGGATTTTAAGTACTAATTCTCACTCCTCTAAAGTGATCCAAATTTAGGAATGTTTGTCTTTAAACTTTGGGCTGGTAATAAAATATTACAAATTCTTAAACAGTTTATTATTGAAACAAACATAAAACACAGCTTTTTTTCTGACATAGTACTTTATTTCCTGAGCAATAAATCTGTGATTTTATCCTGCAACATACACTTCTGGTAAACATTACATTACCCAGACTTCTGAGTGAGATGTATCCTGGTAACACTGATGCCACTGATGCCAAGAGAGTGATAGGTGCTGCAAGACAGTACCAGCTGACACAGGACCAAAAATGCCCACCAGATATAT
>JAWWES010000115.1:79831888-79860957 GCA_035583135.1 Lophotriccus pileatus | reverse complement strand
CACTGATGCCAAGAGAGTGATAGGTGCTGCAAGACAGTACCAGCTGACACAGGACCAAAAATGCCCACCAGATATATATATATTTATATTTTAAAAAAAAAGGTAGCTTTTGCACAAATTCCATTAATGTGAAATGGGGGCAATTAGCATAAGGAATTACACCCAGACTTTTTTGCAAGGGAAAGCAGCAAACTGTTTTTACCAGCTGAAAAGTATGAATTGCCTGCTGGTAGTCACCCAACCACACTGCTAAATAAGGATGGTCTGGATGCAAAGGCTTCTGATTTGGCTCTGTGAAGAATTATCCTGAGTCAGTGAGGTCCGTTAGCTCAGGAAAAACACGTCCTGAATGCAGGAGTCCTTTGTCCTGAGCCAAACTTTGCAAACAGTGTAGGTACAGCTAAGCAGGAAAATTCATAACTGACATGCTCTACAAGCCAGACCTCAAACAGTGCCACACACACACACAGTTCAGGCCTCCCTGCACAACTGCTGCTGGAAACACAGAGGCACAGAAACACCTGAACGTTTAGATGAAACAGGACCAGATCTGGCATTACTACTGTTAAACTGAAACCAGTAAGCCTTTCAGGACCAAGCTGTTTCCTCTGGAATTACTCAGATATCACTGCACTCACTGTAGCTCACTGAACTCCCAATACTTCAGGTTCATGGGAAGCTTAGTAGGTTTAATCAGCACAGTGTGATTTTACGTAGCTAGTTCAAAATCTGGAGGTGCAGCCAGGCAAAAATAAAGACAGTGCAGAAACACCTTTACTGCTCACCAGAGGCCAAGATGTAGCAGAATCTAGGCAGGTTGGCTCCATATCATATACTGTACACTGCACTTCTAACTGTGCATATTACTACCCCACCAGATGATGAATTCCAGATTTCCACTGTCTTGGGTGCCAGAGAGGTAAGTAACTGGTAGAAGCCAAGTTTCCTTCGCAGTCCATAACAAAGGCATTAAAGATTCTTTCCATCAGCCAAGAAAAAACTATTTTCAAATTATGAAATACAGAAGATGACTGCCTTACATTTGTTACTTTATTAAACAACTCAATAGAACATGCTCTAGTTTTCTGTATTTGAAAGTTTAAAACCTTGAGGTTTCCAGAGTGAACATCCACATAGACAGTGCTAAAGCTCCCTCTGCTGTTTGCATTAGCAGTAAAATTTTACACTTCAGCGCATTCATCACACCAAGTTAGGAGTGAGTCATGCAGGTATTGGCCACGATCAAAAACCAAAGAGGCAAGTAAGTCTGCCCAGAAAATTTTAGATCCCTGAGACAGGAAAAAAGAAATGCATAGAATAAAATAAAAGAAAGTATATATTTTTTAACATGAACGGAACATTTCCATCCAATGAAAAAGTCAAATTCAGAACCAAGGCAAGATGTTGTTTTACCACATTAATTCCAGCACGAACAATTAGAAATATTTTAATATCTTCTTACAAAGTACTGCAAAGCATTAATTACAAAGAGACAAGGGGAAAAAAAACCAAATAAATAAATAAATTAATAAACTAGCCATAGTGTTTTGTTTATTCACTATTTTAAAGTTATTTACATGGTACTATTCTATTCAGTGCAACATAACCACTCAGTCTTGAAACTCAGCAAATCACCAGATGATCTCCAAGAACTTGTCCACATGTATTCAAAATACCTTTTCTATGTTGATTTGAAGTGGAATCTTTGACTTTTAAAAAACTCTGTAAAATAATTTATTTATTTTTAAAAGCAATATGATAGATCAGTATGCTTCTAATCTGGAAGTAAATTTCAGGGGGCAGTGGGGTGGTGTTGAGTTTTTACACAGATTTTAATCAATCCATACTTACTTCCAAGTAAGAGTTATTAGAAAATGAGCATATAAAAATAAACACTACAAAAGGGTTTTTAGGATGAAATATACAAATTTCAGAACCACCTCTATCATACCTACATTGTTAAAAGATCTGTTCTACTCTGCTAAAAGGCAATAACATTATAATACTGTAGCACTCACAAGTATGCTTTATCTTTCACTAAAGAACAGGAATGTTTATTTTCAGGTGACTATTTCTTAAAAAGGTTGACAAATATTTATGATATTAAAAAATAGTTTTAGGTAAAGCTCATACCTGTACCATGGATAAATAAAGTTTTCCAGCACCAACTCAAGCACCTGTGCAGAACAAAGACAACCGTGTTACAAAATGAACAGTTTACTATAAATCCCTGTTAGAAAAACACAAACACCTTCCAAAACTCACATGGTATAATTCATACATCATTAAACTTTAACATATAAATGTGTAAGTTGCAATCTTATTGTGAGATCAACTATTCTGTATCATAATCAGTACTTTCTGATGGTTTCATCAGATATCAAGAAGAAACATCTGCCACTAGTACTATCAGTAACATGAAGCACAGTGCCATGGCTGCTGTCAGGCAAATGCTATGAAACACGAACTCTTACCTCAAACAACCCTTCTCTAATTATACAGTCATACAGTCCCTGTTCTTCTCTGATGTAGCATAGAGTATCCTTCAGGCACAGTTACCCATCCTGCACTAACACATATCTCCACCCTTTTTCATCCAAACCTCCACCTTTTCCAGCTCTCCTCCACCCTCCATGTAGGACAGTCAATCCTATATGCTCACCGCTCACAGAAAGCAAAAGAAGGGTCATAAAAAGCAATTCCTATGAAAGCCATCTACCTTTCTCCATATCCTGTATCACAGCTTTCAACAAAGCTTGCCTTATGGTCCAGTCATCACTTGAAGTCCTAACCAGAGCATTTCTCAAAGTCCTTGTCCTACATGCATCCTCACGGCATCGCTCCGTCCTGTTCCTAGCCCCTGTATATATCCCACCTACGTGGATCTCTGTAGAAAAATCTTTTCCAACCTTTGCATCAAACCTGTTCAACACAGGTCAAGCCTGTGGTTTCCTTCTCCATGCCAGAAAACCTGGGTTAATCTGGAAGAACCAGAATTATTGCAGTCATGTCACAGGCACGCCCTGGTTCAGTTTGGCTTTCAATGTGACAGAAGAAGGGGGCAGAGGAGGTGACAGTCCCTGTTCAACCAACACGTTTCCACCACAGTGGCAGCGTATGTACACATACACCACGTGTACTGCTCACAGGACTGCAGCTTTGACATCTCTCCTTACACCTACACACAAGTACCAGTTATAGTCCTTGCACCATGATTAGTAAAATGAAAACTTTATAAGGGAAGGAAAATCATCAGCCAATGTGAAGGAAAAAAAACATGAGGAAGCACAGGGAAGGATGAAATTTTGAGATATCCTCTCCTTCACTATAACCCCCAGATATTGCCCACACTACCTTCTCCCGTCATAACCTACCCCTTAATCTGAATCACTGCTTTAGAGATCAGTTTGGCCCCAGCAGCATCAGTGCTGATCAGAGTAGTGAGACAGAATATATGTGTTGCTATGTGAGGCTGCTGTGCCACATTCTATAGAAGGAAAGGTTCTGCAAAGCCACTGTGTACAAAGAAAAATGTAAAATCTGTTTGAAAGGAAAGCTGAATGTAACAGCTGATACACAAGTGTCATTTATGAGAATAAGTGTTACTCTTCTTACAAGATCTGCTGTTGCACTAATTCACACAGTATGCACTGCAAGAATTCAAGACTTCCTATATTTATGCTATCTTTAGGGCACTACATGACTCTGTTCCTCTCATGATTATAAAAGCAGACGCAATAAAAAGCACCCCCCAGCCTTTTTAATCCCTCTCAATTCTTCAGACTTGAGCAGCTCATGAATGAGTACTCTTTTTCTGTCTTCACTACCAAGAATATCACCTACTCAAATCTGATAAGACACTCTCTTTTCCAGTTGTTCCATTTCATTGTTCCTCCCTCTTTCTAGAGAAATGTTTTTCAGCTTGAGATAACTTCAGATGCCTGTGTTGTGGACCATACAAAGTCATCAATGTCTTTTGTCCTATCTATGTGCTATACTATCCTATATTATGTGCTAAAGCAGTAATAGATCTTGAAACTGTAATAACATCATGTGTTAATGACGGATGGCTAAGTTAAAAGTTGTGTCATGTTGCCCTGTGTCATCCTCCCCCCTGCCCAATCTCATACTTCCACTAAAAGCAGGGTGGAAAGCTGGGGGCAAATGACAACCTTTTTCATAAGTTAATCAGCAGGAAGGAGATCACATCCAGCTCCAGTCCATAATCATAGGCCACTGGCCTTAAGAACACATTAGGCCACTCAAATGAATTTCCCTGATGCTTTCATTAGCACTGCCAGTGCTAATTTACACCACAGAAATCTCAGTCTCACAGCTATTGCAATATTATTTTTGTTCATGCAGAGTTTCTAACAAAATAAACCTCTTTCAAGGCTCAAAATGCAGACTCTTTAAAAAAAGTGCCTTTCAAAAGGAAAGGCCTGCAAAGAAACCCATACCATGCATCTATGTACTAAAAGAGCCCTTTTCTTCCTTCCTCTGCTTTTGCTCTGTGCCTCCCCCGGAGGAGCAACAGCAGAAGAGCATCTTCTGTTTAGAGCAGAAAGTGCACTTGAACAGCCCTCAACCACAAGACTGAACTCTAAGGGAGGACAATGCACTCTCAAAACAGCTTTCTTATCCATGACTACTGCTTTGGAACTGAAAGCCTGTCCATCAAGCTTTACATGCATGATGGTCACTGTAATTTCAGTTCATCAGCTTCTAACATAACTTATTTGCCTTCTCTTCCCCTACAGTCCAGAGGCCTGTGAAGCCACCAGCAGAATTGTTTCCAACAGTGAGAGATCTCATCCTTACTGCTACCTGTGCAAAACACACATGGTTGAGATTCATCTTCCTGTGGTTATTAAATAAGCAAGTAAAACAAAACAAGTGCATGACCCTTCCACTCTGGACAAAGTCTCCTTGAGGAAGGAGATGTTTGTAGTTACTGAGTTCCAATTGAACCATTTTACAGACTTGTCAGTGTTTCTCTTTCACAGCCACACCGTAAGGGCAGGCTTTATTGTACTGCTTCCACAGGACAAGGCTGTGCAGATAATCCCACTAAACAAAACCCAGAGACAGCATGCACTGAGACAGACGACTACCTCAAAATGCACTTGGAGTCCACCTATCCCTGGTCATGATATCAGAAGGCAAGACACGTTCTATCAGAACTCAAATTATCTATATGGCCTTAAAAAAAAATGCGTGGACACACAGACAGCAGCCCCTATTTGCACATTTACTGAACACGTGGCATGGCAGAAGCAGTTGTGTATAATGCTCCACTGTACCAGGGTGCTGTAGAGAAGTTAAAAGAGAGCTATGGAGTGAAATCACCCCTACTGCAAAATACAAGCACTCAAGGAATAATAAGCCACTGACTGCCACTAACTGGATTTCAAAGCATGCAGTCCATACTGTTTTCCCTTGAGCATTCCACACTGTATCAGTGTAATTCTGTAAGACAGAAAAAAACTGTTATCCACTGCACTTCCATATCACATTATCCACTGCACTTCCATAAAGCATTGGGAAAGCAGGACACGTGCACCCATTCCCATTCTAGCAACACCAACAGTATTACTCAAGCTCAGCTGCTCACACTACATCATGCCAATAAAGTAGATGGAACATCTCTAAGAATGACAGCTAATGATAAGCCATTTCCCTGTCTGTAAATTATTCTTCTCAAGTTTTAAATATAAATGATGAGTCATTTCATTTAAAGCCAATCTATTTTCAAGCATTTTGCAAAATTACTCTTTCTATTTTGTGTGGGCAGCTTTGAATTGGAAAGAGAGTACAAGTGTAAAACCAAATGCAGCAGGTAACAATATAAGCAGCAGCTGCAGGGAAAAAAAAAAAAAAAGAAGAGATATTATTTTCTAGAATGCACTGCAACACTGCAAGCTAGTCAGTTTTTGCTGCTGAGACAAGCTTTCTGGGACTGCCATACAACTGACCCCAGCTATCAGGAGGAGGAACTGTAGAGCAGAGTGATGATTGAGTCAGTAGCAGGTCAAAACTACCAGGCCAAATTAGAGTGGAAAGCAGCAATAAACCACAATGACAATTATAAATCCTTAAAAGACAGTCCAACTAGATAGCTGAGACCACTTCCTGAGAGTGGAACAAGCCATTCGCAATAAGAAAGCAAAAGGTCAGGAATGGCAAAGAGCACGTTCAGACAGTAACTGATTTCTTGTCATGCAATTGTCCATTTCTAACTTTTAGAAAAAAAAAAGAAATTCTAGTCCCATAACTGAGTCAAGAAACTGAGAACTTAAGAATTAAAAAAAGAAAATAAAAATAATTGTGAGATCAGAAGACAGCAACACCTTGATCCAGCAAGGCATTTATTTAAGACACCAATCAAGAGCAGCTGAGCAGCCTTCCACAGATGTGACTGCAACCATCCCTCACATAGCAAAAATGAGATTGTAAGGAAAAGGATGAGTTCATTAACAGAACAACAGAATTAAATTCTCCTCCAAGTAATCTGCAGCACCTGGACTGCATACAACATAAAACTGACCAACAGAGATCATGTCTTTATTCAAAAAGAAGGAAAACATTGAAGAAACTAACATAACACAAAATGGATTAGAAACTGGAAACAAAATTACACTTAGGTCACGGCATTATTTTTGTGCGGGATACAGCCCACACTATACAATACTGGCAGATGCATGGTTGAGACAGTTTAGAGTTCAACCAGGGGTAGGGAGAACATCCAAGCACAGGTTTTTCTTATTCTTCTGCACCACACAGCTAGATAGCCTAAAGGCTGCAAAAGATTAAGAATTTGCCAAGTGCAACAAACTGCCAGCACAATTCAAAGGAGAAAAAAATCCATACTTGTGAGAAAAACTTGGATTTCTTCTGATTTGAGTGCGTACTAAATTATTCTGAAAGCACTTGAAAACACAAGCGTAAAGGTTATACAACTACTTCAAATTAGAAACATTTGGAAATGAGAATATTGCCAAAATTCTTCAACCTACAAAAGAAGAACTAGAAAAACGAATACATAACAAAAAAAAATCCCAGAATTGTTCCAAGTACTTGAAGAATCTGCTTTTTAGAAGCAGGCTGCACTGGGCACTCCTTTAGAATTTAATTAATCCTAATTAAGTACACACTGTATCAGCTTCTCTCTAATGTATGACTAACCCACAAAAGAAAGTAAGAGCAGTCTCTCCTTCCAACCTGAAGCAGGCTATCTAATTGCAGGCCAGCATTACATACTGCATCCTCAGAGCAGATGGTCAAAAGGAATACGGTGCAGGCAGGACCCTTGCTATCCTTTTAAACAGTAGAGAAGAGCTGCAGTGAGAAACAATGCAATGAAATTTCTCATTCCAAATGGTATATCTGCCCTACACAGCCGATAATGGTGGCTCAGACTGCTTTTGCAGGACATTGAAGAGGATTACCCTGGCTCTGTGCCCTGGGGAAGGCACAGAACCCAGGTCTGGTACTTCCCTCTAGTTATTCACACAAAGATAAAGGAATGAGAAACATGGCATAGATACACAAGAGCCACGTCTACAGTGCTAAATAAAGCAGGGCCTGGGATATGCCACTAAAGTATGAAGTAACAATAAAGAAAAGCTCACCGCTTTGGTAAAGGCAGAATTACAGCAACAGCAATCAAATACAAAGTGCCAAGGGGAAGCAACACATTTTAAAGATCAGTCTTAGAAGATAACTATGGTATCTACTCATAACCCTTATGAATAAGACACTACAAAGAACCTCTTTAGCATTACGTTCCCATTTAAGCTAAAGAGGAAAATTTCCAGTTATTCAGGATTTTGCCACATCCTTTGGTACACTGTCACATCTACTTGGTACCCAAAATTCTACAAATGTTACGTGAATAGAACTGTTCATTTTATATTCCATTAATAAAGTAAGAGCCTATTGAAATGGTATTCAACAATACTAGTTGTCGTGGGTTTGCAAGGGTTCCCCCCTCCCTGGGGGACCGTAAGTGGTTTGTCCAGGTGAATTTTCGGGACAAAACCAATCAGGAGTTTTGGTAACACCTTTTGCCAATTACATCCTTAAGAAAACGGAAAAGAAGGTTTAGTTGTGCAGAAGAAATTGAGGAGCCATGTAGGAGGAGGTGTTAGGCCCCAAGGGGGCCAGGCCTCCCGCCTCTGTCCGGCCCTGGGCAGGGGGCAGAGGCAACACTGAAACCCCCCTGACCGAGACATGTAACGGAGTGAAGGAAAAAAACTTAAAGGACTTTGCAAAAGAATTTCAGCTGGAGAGACAGCAGAGACTTCAAGGTCAGTGCTAGCTGCAGAGGGAGAGAGAAGACTCGAAAGTGGGGGGGGAGAGACGATTCCTTCTCCCCCTTCCTCCCTCTCCCTTCAGCAGGGAAAAAAGACTGAAATTTACATCCCTGCCACTCGTGGAAGATTGTTGGTGAGCAGAGACAACCCCGTCTGCAGCTCATGAAGGAGCCCATGCTGGAATAGATGCAAAAGATGTAACTCTGTGGAAGTTTTTGCTGGACTGTGGCCCACGCAAAGGAGTCTTACACCAGAGCGAGGAGGCTCGGGTAAGACCTTGGGATCCCACAGAGGGATCTGTGCTGGTGCAGTTGAATTTGGACCCACGTCCGAGACTTACGCTGGAGCAACTCGGCTCAGGTAGGACTTGTTGTGATCCCAGAATGGGATCGATGATGGTGCAGCTGCATTTGTGACCCAAAGGACAGCAGAGAATGGAAGAACTGTTGTCCGAGGGGTAGACCCACATCGGAAAGGTCTATCAAGGACTATTCCCGTGGGAAGGGACTCCACAGGAAACAAGGGTGGACTCAAAAGCCATTATTCCCTGTGGCCCTGTGGAGAAGACCATGGAAAAGCAAGTCCATGGGAGGCCTTACAGGACCCTGGGAAAGGAGACGCTCCTCCTGTCCCTGCTCCTCTGCCACCATCATGTCCAGGAGACTCTTGATGTGCTGCTTGACGAGCCCCCTCTGGGTAACCTCCAGCCTTCGGCCTTAGCCCAGGAGGGAGGCAGGCCCAGCCCTGTGCTCGACACAGAGGAGAAAAAGAGCCAGAGAGAAACTGTTCCAGCTGCAACGAGTCGGAGTTGTTGTCTCAACAGAGAGAAACTTACAACTGCTGCAGAATGACTTAGAAGAATTTGCTTCTCCTCCTGGACTGATACAAAGGGGGGAAGGGGTATTTTTGTGTATTTCTGTAAATACATAGCACTTTTAGTTAATTAGAATTGTTGTAGATATAGTGTTTAGTTTTCATTGTGTAGTAATAAATCCTAGTATTATTTCTCCCCAATCAGATTCGGTTTTGTCTGCATAAACCTTCTCTCAACTTAGAGTAATTTAGAGCAATCATGTTGGGGGGTGTGGTAAAAAAACCTGTCACCTAGACAAACCCACGACACTGTCACTTTAATACACTTAAACTTACTTTAAAAAATAATAGATTAAGTCATTTAAAAGAATAAATGCTCACTTCTGCAACAGCAGAAGAAGTCACTTCATTAAACTAAAGGACATCAGCAAGTTGTTACACGTTGTCTTTTAAAAGCATTCCTCAGTTGTCCATCCCTCCCTACCTTAAAGGTTTTTATTTTTCTCCTATTCCTGCAGTGGTCCATGCCTGGGACCCCATCAGGCAGAGCTGAACTACAGTGATAGCTTATACCACAAAAACACGTAGCTTTGACTTCATAAACCACATTGTCAATTGCAAGAACTGACATGCCAAAATCTTCTTGCTTCTGGCACGCCAATTGTTCATCCTCCTGCCACAGAACTCCAAAGTTGGAATTCTAAATAAATGAGTATTAAGGTACATGCTTGTGTATTTTCCTAGCTTCAAAAAACAACTAAAGCTTATCTGTTTGGCTGCCAGTATATTCCATCAATTACCAACCAAGGGGAAAAAAACCCCAAACACATTACCAAAGGAAAACTGCTCTTCAGATAGCTCCTTTTTAAGAGATTAGAACAAAATAAAATTCCCGATTTACAGCCTTATTCTTCTTAGAGTAAATCCACTAATTTCTTTGTTTTAGACAGATTTTGTTACTGCTTTGCCTGATCAGTTTGAATAAATGGATAGAATCATAGAATGGTTCAGTCTGAAAAGAACCTTAAAGATCATATCATTCCAACCCCCCCTGTCATGGTCAGGGACACCTGCCCACCACTAGACCAGATTGCTCAGAGCTCCACCCACCCTGGCCTTAAACACCTCCAGGGATGGGGCATCCACAAATTCTCAGGGCAACCTGTTCCAGTGCCTCACCACCCTCACAGTAAAGAATTTCTTCCTAGTATCTAATCTAAATCTACCCTCTTTCAGTTTGAATCCATTCCACTTTGTCCTGTTACTACATGGTCTTGTAAACAGCCTCTTTCCACCTTTCTTTTACTCTCTCTACCATTAAATTGTCATCTTCATTACAGAAACTTTGTAGGTGGAGCAAATCATCTCTTACCCTCTACTCCAACAAAGCAAGCAGGGCAAAATTCTCAACTTTTCAGGAATGGTACACGTTCAATTATAACTGTTCTTTTAAATATTCTTCTAAATATAAACAGACATTTCTTCTGTGTTCTAGGTGCACTACCACGCAAGCAATAATATCCTTGTTAACAAGCAGGCCACCTCACCTCTCTGCTCCTGGCACATATTCTTTTGATTTGACTTTCACATGAAGAAGTTAAAATACCTGGGAAGTACATCTGAGCTATCTACTGAACCAGAAGTAGAAGGTCTAAAAGACTTAATAAAACCCCACAGAAGTCTAAGGTACTAAAGAAACGATGCACCAATTACCTCTGAGAGTGATGCATCAACCTTGGAAGGCACTTTCAGATCCAGCCATGGCTGATAGTTTTCCAGAAGCAATGTAGGTCTACAGGAGAGCACGGAAAAGTTCATGTAACAATAAGTAACTGAAAGTTTCCTACCATGATGTATAAAATGTCAGCAATACTAAGCCACAGATTTAATTTACCTGTGCCTCTTGCATTTGACCTTGCCACATACAGCACAACTGTGACCCTGGGGAAACAGCTCTGGCAACTCCAACTGCTAAGAGAAGATACCTGGACAAGTTTACATTCTTCAAAATGATAACGCTATTAACATATTGACACATTTGTGAATTTCCTTTTAGAGTATATTACTACAGAGGACTGAATAAAGACAGTATTGTTCTCCCAGCAGGACAACAAGATAACAAGGCCCAGAGAAACAACTGAAAACCAAACAGAAAAATCGCTTCCACTGAAACAAAGTGTGAGGAGACAGATATCCTTTCACATCTCATCTCCCCATACATTCTAATAACAGACCAGCTGGGTTTTCTGCAAAACTTGCCTTACTCGTAGTCTGCAACTATAACTTTTTAGTCCAATGAAATTCTACGCAAAACCACTTTAAGCTATAAAACAGCAGTTTGTTTGGGGAATGTTCTTCTCTTTGCAATGCAGTACTACTTACACAATTTTGATTACAGTGAGAAAAGAAGACTCAGCGCTGGCTTGCCATAGGCATCTTTAGAAAAGAAAAAGTCCCAATAAAAGAGCAAACAATTACATAATTTCTCCACTGCCTGCTACTCAAATGCTCAAAATGTATTTATTTACAATTACTCAAAACGTAAAATGAGCAAAGTACTAAACAACATCCATAAACACTTCCAACAGCAGGCTTTGCAGCCATACATTTGATGGGGCTATGCACAAGCGTGTGCTGAATCCAAAGTCTTAATCATCACCTATATCCTATAAAACACCTATATCAGCAGGAGGATGTGAGCCGTACTGATGTACATTATTTCTGAAAGCATCTAGAATTACACAAGAATTGCTACCCAATATAAACTCGTATCTTTAACGACTGTTCAGACATATTTACCTTAGGTTTATATTTTATTGTGAACAGAATATTGGGCAAGAGGGAATCCGGTCCTAAGGAACAGTAGAAGGTGACGACACCAGCCACGAACGACCAGAAGATCATTAAGACGTGGAGATACCTTGCGAACACACAGGAAGGAAACATTACTGCACGAGCGGCAGCGCCGCGCCGGGCCCGGCTCCCCCGCCGCGCCCGCCCGGTTACCGGTTGAGGAGGAGGGTGGCGGCGCCCAGCCCCAGGAGGAGGCAGCAGGAGAGCGGGTACTGCCGGCAGGTCTCCCGCACCGCCTCGGCGCCCCGCAGCCGCCGCCGCAGCCGCCGCCCGGCCGCCCGCAGCCAGCCCATGGCGGCCGTGCCCGCAAGGGCCGGGCAGGCGGGGCCGCTTCCACTGACGGAGCCCCGTCGTGGCGGCGCCGTGACGCACCACGCGTCAGCGCACGCGACCCGCCCCGCGCGGCGCGGCTGAGGGGGCAGCGGCGGCGGGGACATGGCTGTGCGGGGACACGGCCGGGACACGGGACACCGCCGTGCGGGGACACGGAACACGGCCGGGACACGGGACACCGCCGTGCGGGGACACGGAACACGGCCGGGACACGGGACACCGCCGTGCGGTGACCACGCGGCCGATCCCCGCTTCCCGGCGGGCAGAGGGGCAGCGCAGGAGAGGGCGGGCTCCCGCCTGGGATCCGCGGGAGATCCTGCCAGCGGCACCCCCCCCGCCACACCGCCGGTGGCATTTGATGCTCTGCGGTCTCACAGGGCGTGCCAGGCGCTGTAAATAGGAGATCTCCCATGACGGAAAGCTTACCTAGTTATAAATACTTGGGTTCTGGACGGCAAGGGGCTCCCAGCGCCAAGCGGACAGAAACTGCCGCATCTGATTATATGCTCTATATTTAGATGATGACTGAACTAAATCATTCAGTGACCGAGACGCTAAAACCGTATAAACACCTCTCAAACTTGGTAACTGGTTGTAAAGAAAAGGAATAGAGTTGGGAATGTAAGACCCGACCTTACCATCAGTAGTTTACAAGGGTACACATTGAAAACAGAGGTCTGGAATGTAGCTAATGGCTAATGAGAACGATTTAAAGCCGACCTGACATGAATAATGCCTTCAGTTATACTGCAAGTCACAACCTTTCAAACCACTTGAGTGCCTTTCAGCAGCTCTGTAGTTATTCAGTCTTACAAAACTCAAGTCTGTGTTAATAGGACACTACTGGTTATGGGAAAGATGAGTTCAATGGCCAAAATAAAATAATTTCCGGGAAATCCTTCTAAGGGCTTCTAAGGGGCAAATATGAAAGATGCCTGCTCAGGGGAAGGTGTCTGCTTTTGAGCTGTTTCAAGAAGTTGCTGTTATATGTTAATTGGTACTAGCCCCACGCAGGCACATTTGAGCACATGAAATGAGAGCACATGGAACACTTCCATTCAGAAGAATCAGAACTCCACAGATGCTGTTAAGGAAACAAATGGTATTTGGAAGGTGAGTCAATATCTAGAAATCGAAAGCTGAAAACAGTTTTCAGAATCTTTGCTCAGATGTTGTGTCAGGCAACACTTCCCTTGACCTCTCAAGCAGGTGAAATGCTGCAGTTTGACTTCAGTATGTTGACCTTTCTCAGAGAGCTTGGCAAAAGCCCAGGGTCAGCTTGAATTTCTTTAAGAGCCTCTGTAAAGTATTATTTCATGTCAGTCCACATTTTCTGTTAAAAAAAACCAAGGTGAATTGACACAGATCTCCATACAGTCTATTCAGAATAAATTAATTTTCCTAAGATGCACTTTTTTGCCCTCTGCTTACTTTAGTGCTTGTGATTTTTAGTCACTTATCTTGCATGTTTTTAGAAAGGAATTACACTACCTCATGAAGATGCCACAGCATCACATAACTGTAATATAGGAAGTGACTTGCACTGCAAACTAGCAGGAGCTTAAGTCAAACTTCTGCTTCCATTTGCATTCTCTAATTCAGGTTAAGTTTCTTTAATTTGTAGCTTCACTGTTGAGGATTATAATTACTCTAAACCTGCCACGTTCACATTTGGCACTAGTTGTATATTATTATCTGAGAAGCTGTGGAATTTCCTTCAGTTTACAGACTTTACATCTGCTGGGCAGACGAAACAACCACCTGCTTTACACCGTCCTGCTCTGCTGGAGACAGCAGTGTTGGCATTCCCCATCACACTCTGCCATCAAGGCCCCTGGATTGTTCTGGTACACTGAAAGACACTGCTGACATCTATTTTCCAATGAAATAAAAGTGTAGATGAACAAAAGGGAAATACAAAAACAACACCAAGCTTTTCAAAATTCTGAGAGAAATAAGAACTTTATCCATTCCTTAGCAATAGCAAGTATTTCTCTCTTCAAATAAATGCTTACAAAGGTTCTGTGGTCAATTGGAGAACTGCCAGGGGAAAGCATGCATCTGGAGATGGGCCCTGAAGGAATGCAGCCAGGACTGGGTTATTCTGAAGACATAGATTTTATTTTAGCAGTTAAAATGTAAAAGAATTTTTCACTGATCATAGAAGTCATCTCATGGAGCCACTTCTTCCTGTTTTGGTGTTCACAGGGGGAGAGGCAGGGGGGTTAATGGCAACAGAAGCTTGTATGTTCTAGCATTCAAAAATATATTAGTATAGCTTTTCAACAACTTAAAATATAAACCTACAGTTGTTGGGTAATATAACTTATAAGGCTGAGATTGTATTTACCCAAGTGCTGTTATTATTTACCTTAAAAAAATGCCATTTTAAAATAAACTGGGCAGTGAACTGTAATATACAGATTTTCACCAGCTGATTGCATTTAATTTACTCTGTAAGTCTGCTTTTGCTCTTTTCAAGGCATTACATATTTATCTCTTTCAAGGATACAGTTCTCAAGGCTAAACTTACAATAGCTAATCCTTCATATTTACCCAACGAGGGATTAATTTTCCTTTATAATTTTTCCCCACAAGTCCCTGTTCATTTTGTGGGCCCTTTCCAGAAATTTAAGTAGAAGGCTTCATATTGACCTTTAACTTAAGCTATTTAGCAGAAAACTTTAGAGAACATTCATTTTTAATATTCAGCAAATTAGCTAAGCTTAAATAAAGAAGTGAAACTGAAGTTGACCAGTCCGATCCTCTGAAAGGTAAGTCCTTGGACTTCTTCAAGTTCAAAACTTAAAGGGCATCCATCAACATTTACTGGTTTCAGTGTGAGCTCACTCAGGTGTATGCAACAAACCCGAGGTGAAAACTGCTGTTTAGTAGTGCTTCTTGGCCTTTAAGGGGACACTGAAACTTTGAGGGACAAGACAGCCGACGGTGTGATACACATTTCTGGTTTGGGTAGGTGGACAATTATTAGCACTTTGGCAAGCAAAATTAGCTTCACTGCTACAAATAGTCATATGAATTTGCTTGTTAATGAGTTAATAAACTGGTAGTCATCAAGATTTATGGCATTTGGGGGGCAGCTCTCTATACCACCCCCACAGACCTGTGCTTGTCAGCTGTAAGGAATGTGTGCTGCCCATGGTTGTAGGTTCTTGTCTTTGCTTCCTGGACCACACACTGACCCTCAGTATGACAAGATTAAAGCAAACTGGGTGAGGAAGTGATAACCTGAGGCCAAAAGTGTCTGCTTGATATAGCAACAGGAGACTTTGGATTCCTGGATAAAATCGCACACAAGTTGTCTTCTAGACGAATGGAAAAGCTCAACCTGCTCCAGAGCAGTAAGGAGCAAAACAGCAGGCAGGAGGGAGAAACAGTTTAAGAAAAGATGTGTGAAATCCTTTTTAAAAGATCACTGCAGGGAGCGAATTGCTAAGAGACCTAACACAGACTTCAACATTTTGTTGTTTGTTTAGAAACAGATTCACAGGCAATTGAAGCTTAAGGGGAGGGGGCTAAGAAGTTTCAGTTGTAATATGCCACTCAAAATTCATAATTCCTTTTTTTTTTTTTTTTTCTTTTTCCCCCAGACTGTAAAATACAGTTCAATTAGAAAACCTGAAAATACCTACCAGGCTGCATTTAGGACTGATACCATGAAGTCACTGACTGACACCAGGCAAAATAAAGACTCGCAGGGGAATAAAAAGACAAGGGAGACCGTTTCAATAACAAAATTCAAGTAAGAGAACCCACTTCAAGAGGACAGTTTCCAGATGGTCAGTTTGGTATGCCCAACAGGAATGATGGTGGGCAAACCAGAGGTGCTGAGGAGCAAAGAATGAGTTAGAATTTGACTGGGACAAACAAGGTCCATTGGGGAAGAAATAAAAAACAAAAACAGGCAGTGTGCTAGAGCCAGTTCTGCCTTGAAAAACTTTTAAGGAGAAAGTAAAAAGTCTCAGAGCAGCACTAGTATATAGAGAGCTTTTCTTCAAATAATTAAATATGAAAATGATTTTTCTGAATAAATTCTTTCAGAGTAGATTCTAGAGAGAATTTAGATATTGGAGATTAAGATAATTTGTCCAGTCATAAACTAGAGTTTATGGGACATTAAAGGAAAAGAAAATATAGCAGAAAGTTGCAAGGTAGATATAGAAGATGACTACAAGACAATAAAAAATAAAGGCCTGCAGGAACATGTGCGCTTAAAGAGAGGAACTGTATGTATCCCGAAGACACTGGAAAAATGCTTAAAAGAAAATATTAGCTTTTGTGACAATATTTGGCAAAGCTATAGTCTATAGACATTTTCTTAGTTTGCTTGAGGGAGAAAAAAAAAAGACAAGGTCTCTGGATACATACACATTGAGGTAGCTGAACTGGTCGTATATGCAAGGCAAAGATCTGGAAAATGCAATTCCTTTGAAATATCTAGGCTGATCAGGGAGGAATAGGGGAATGTCGAGATGGATGTTAAAAATTTGTAAGAAAAAGTTACTGAAAGAAATGAGGAGTGTACTAATGTATACAGTTAAAACAATGCTATGTCAGGTCCCAAAGGGAATTCAATTCCCACAGAGCAGCCTTGATCAAGGGGGCAAATTTTCAAGCGGGGAGTTCTGAGGAGGAACTTGAGCCGTGTTCCCTTGTTTCAGCTGAAAAAGCATTAACATAACCCTTGTAAGATGATGTGTTTCTGTTAAGTCATTGCAACCTCTTGTGGCTCCTATGCCTCACAACTATGATTAGACCTGGGAAATTTAAACCTAGTCTTAAGTCACAGATACATGCTGGATTCATAGAACAACTGTATTGGAGCAGCAAAGGTTCAGCTATTTGAGCATCCTCTTTGTGATGATGGACATCAGGGGATAAACACCTAGGAAAATGTTGTAAAAGTATAGCAAGAATATAATAATGTTTTCCTGGAACATTCTTTTACTCTGACTGGTACTCATGGGGATATCCTGAGAAAACATTTACTTCCTAAGTTTCAAACTGTTTTTTCAACTGCATGAACTTTAATATCCATAAAAATCATGCAGCAAGGCATTCCACCACTTTCACTTGCTAAAGATGGTGAAAAATCATTCCCTATTCAGCACAATTGGTTCTTATTCATTTTATCAAAATACCCTGTCCACCTGAGCAAACTGTCTTTCCCAAAATTAAGATTCTCACTCAAGTGAATTGTCTTTCAAGTAAGACCAACTTTTGTACCTTTTATTATCTTTGCTATTCTCCCTCTCCTTTTTCAATTTCATTATCTCCTTTGTTGTGTACCACCGGAGCAGGGACAGGCTGCAACATGGGGAACAAAACTTAACAGCATTCAAAATTATTATTAGTAGTAGAACTAAAGCCTTCTTAAACTATTCCTTTAATTATTTTTGCCCTGCCCCAGACTATTTTAACACACTTTAGCTTATGACTTACTATTCCTTTTGCCTCATTTGGATACAACTCTCACTTCTGATGGACTCACTTTTTCCACCTTAAAACAGTGGAAAAAAGATCCCAACCTAAAACATCCCCATACTCAGAAAGTTTTAATCGAGGCAGATCTCGTTAAAAGTTGAAAAAAGACTTAATTGCATGGGTTGCTGTTGTGATAGCAGAGAAAGGTCTCAGTGGACACTAACACGTCCACTGGATGTGCTGAAAATTACCACGTATACCCAGACATAGGGATGAAATCAGTGAGAGCTTCTTTTGGTGACCTGTGAGTTTGTATCCTGATGCCCATTGCTTTTAGCTTTTGTGGACACAGCAGTAAGTGCCTTGAGCACTTTTGTCAGGTCAGAACATTCCATAGGTATTTTTAGTTTAATCAACCAGTCTCTCTGACAACATGATGTAAAAGTAGGATAGGATAAAAGTTAAAACTGTCACCCTCAAAAATTTAGTTAAGTCTTTCATCAGACACTTCACAGGAACTGTTATAGAATCACTTGTATAGCCAGGATACTGTTTAGTTTGCCATTTGTTGGGTGAGGAGATATGGAATCAGTTGGATATTTTCCTCCATTTAAATTATGTACAGCAAAAACTGAAGTATTTTCAGAATGATTAAAGAAAAAATAAACATTAATAGGACATAAAGAACACATGATAAAAGAAAAAAAAAATCTGATTCTCTGCAGAGGCAGAATGCAAAAGGTGATATGCTGAGAGAGGCTGGATGGAGGGCTGTTCCTCCTCATATGTAAGGATGAGTCTTGAGGCTTTTTGAAGCATGTGGGCAGCTTTCCTGTCTTACTTATTTTGTGGTATTACTGGAGCATATAGTGCCATGGTAAAGATCCACTACAAGAGGAATATTATTGTTATAATGAGAGAATTTACAAAGCAAAGCTCAGCCCCATGCTCTGCAAGGTCAGGCGTCCTTAGAGCTCACAGCTGATCAATCCTTACAGCTTGTAGCTGTTCAGTGCTACCTATCAGACAGGTGCCAAAGTTCCTGGAGGAATGCCAACGTTCCCCTCCCCCTCCCCTTTTTGCTGGCACATTTAATAGAAAAAAAAAAAAGTGATGTATGATTATACACCACATCAGCTCTAGCACTGGCATTAATGATACTTCTGGTCCCTCGGTGGGTGAATAAGCAGACATACCTTGGCAGGACAGACCACCACAGTCTCTCTTCCAGAGCAGCAAAGAAGAGATTCCTCCAGATGTTCTGCAAATTCAGTTCCTGGTTATGGTGCACACTTTGCATTTGTTCAGTTTCCCCAGGTGTCCTCTGGGGAGGGAGAGTGCATGCTTAGGCACATAAGAGGACTTCACGCTACTTGGAAAAGGCACGAACTGTGAAATCAGGAAACAAGGGCTATTTGCAAGACTTTGCTGAGTACTGCAAAACTCCATTAAAGTTTTCCTTGGCTTTTTATTTTCTGTTTTATTTCAGTAACTAGTATTCTAGCTAGCAAAGGCATCGGAGCTAGTAAGGTCTGATATCACACAGGAGATTATTATTACCACTCAGTATTTTTCTGACACTGAAAAAATCAATTTCTGATTTGTGACTGAATTACTTGCTACTGTATAAGCTAGCTGGCTTATCCTTCTACAAAAAAATCACAAAAGAAACCACTTGAAACATGAAGCACTAAGTTATTTCTCTTTCACAGATATACATTTTAAAGTATATAAAATGTAAATAATTTTATTATCCTTTATATCAAACTGTAAGGAACAACCTTTTCTTCCCCTTTAAAAAGCTGTGAGTTTTCCAGTCCAATCTCGAGTTTGAGATGTTCTCTGTAGGTCCAGGCTGTAGTATTTCCACCACTACCACCCCAAAAGTTATGAAATCTCAGAAGAACGACATCTTTGGGATTTCAACAGATGTATTTAAGAGCTCCTAGCACAACACACAGAACTTGGATGTGGCATATAGACCTCAAGCTGGCATCACTGCAGTTCAAATGCAAGAGCAAAGAAGTTATTTTTTTCCTGAAGAGATTTTGCTTCAGAAGATATATCAAAACAGAGAAAGGATTCTCTAAAACAGAAAAAGGCTTTTCTAATAGTCTCTTGGCTATTATTTATCTAGGACAAGTAGAAAATTCTCCACCAATCACCATTCAGCTTGGATATGGTAAATTCTAGAGCAAGTACTAAGCTATCACTGTAGTGTGGTGTATTGTCTACATTCAGTGCGTGTCTGGGATAGTTTCTGGTCAAGAAACTTGGAATAATCAATAAATATCTTAATTCTGAAAAGCCCATGTATCTGGTGCCTTCCTGGACCACTGCCCAGCTTTGTACTCCCATTTTCCACTTCAGTTGTTTGTTAGGTCTGGAGAAGTCAAGCCACCTATGCAGTAATGACTCTCTCTCCCTAAAGCCCAAGGGCAAAAAGAAGGGACCAAAACTGAAATCATATTATCTGGAGGAACAGTCTTGAAAGTGAGGAGACATAAGAGTTAGTACATTTAGTCCAAGGTGCCTTAACTCAAAGCTGCTCACCTGAGTTTCACAAAGAACTTGGAACATACACCTATCTGCATCAGCTGCTTTTTTTTTGCATTACTTTTACTGTCAGGTACGCTCCCATTTCCCACTGAGTGTTCAGAGATGCTGTTCTCACCATACTCACACCTGCAGCAAAAATGGTGACTTCTTCCCACTGAAATCTGTCTAAGAAAACTAATTCTTCTGTGCATCTTGAGCACTGATGAACAACATACAAAGATTTATCCTCTTTTATCTCAGGAGGTAGAGACCACGCTGGTAAACTAAAATTTCTGAGTGTATTCTATCTTACCACATTCCTTCACACCAGCTTTACACGTGGAACACCTATTCTCATTTTGTGCCCTTTGAAATAATTCAGATAAAGACTTCACATACAAGCTTTGCTACTAACTCAGCATTCCCTCAAGCATTACTCAATTAAGGGGCATCATCAACTTTTTTAAGTTGTTTTGTTCAACTATTTTTAACCACCTTTTAAAGGATTATTAAAAGCAGTTGAGTAGCAAATGTTATACCATTAAAAAGAGATGGAGGAACTCCTCACCCACAGGGGGGGAAAAGGTCCATATTTGGAACGTATGTGATTTTTTCAAAAGTTTTGTACTTTGCTGTGTTTAAAACCTCCTCCCTTACAAGGATACAATTTTCTTCTGAAATTTGTATCAAGATAAAGTGCCCTGATGATTATGACAGCCAGGACAGGATATTCTTGCCTTCTGACATGTAATCCAAGGACCTTGTGTCTGCTTTTGACCTGACGTTTCAATCTGGCCAAGATCCATCACCTGACATTCCCCTCACATCATGCTATGGCTGCTACATAGTGCCTGACTTGGAGTGTACCTACCTTTCACAGAAAAGGACAGACAGATTAGAGGCAGGAAAGATCCTATGAAGACGTAACACAGCTAAAAGAAGTTGTTCTACGTTGTGGTTTGCCAGGTTGTTTCCCTATCTATTTTGTTTATATTTTTATATTTTCTCAGGAAGCAAAGAATATGCTAAGAGCTTTTCCAGGTGGGGAGTGTTTTTGGTGTGACCACTCCTTGGTCAACCTGTTAAATACAAGACAAACTCCTTTGTATTCCTCTGAGGAGGAACTTCCCCAGTCATCACAGCTTTAGAAAGAACAGAGGTATTTACAGAAGATCCTGTAAGTTTTCCCTTTCACAGAGACACTCTTAGCCCTTCAAAATGTCTAAGTCAAGACATGTCTGTTCTTTTTTCATTTGAAAATTAACCACAATTTTAGGTAATTTGTTAAACCTGACATCCCTCTACATCATTTTTACTATGTGGTTGAGAGGCAGAAGTTCCAAGATTACCACATCAATTTCATCTGTCCCAGATCTAAAGAATTCAACACCTATCACATATTTAACTTGCATACGCTTAAAAACTGCTGCATATTATTCAATCCTCTTCCAAAACATCTTTTAGAGTCAGGGGACAAGAGTGTTGTGGGTTGGTTCTTTTTTTTCGTTTTGGTTCTTGTGGGCTAGTTTTGGTATCCTCTCCCCCTGCCCAGTATATGCATTTTTACTAGCTACAGGGATTCTAAGATAGAGTGAATCTGTTTAACAGCAGGGTGTTTCTTGACACAGTAAAAAAATCACTGTGATTCTAAAATACATGCCTCAGTTACTGAGCTCTAACTACACCCAGCCACCTGAACTTAAAACCAGAATTGCTAAGTAACTGTGACATTGTATCTTTTAACTGCACAAAATATTTCAACCTTACATGTTTTAATCTTCATGT
Organism: Lophotriccus pileatus; assembly: GCA_035583135.1. Taxonomy (NCBI): domain Eukaryota; kingdom Metazoa; phylum Chordata; class Aves; order Passeriformes; family Tyrannidae; genus Lophotriccus; species Lophotriccus pileatus. Next base: position 79,838,875 of record JAWWES010000115.1, on the reverse strand, counting down.
ATTGAAGTAGAAAAGGGTTGCTTCACAAGGATGTAGGAACATGTACTACATATTATGCAAGACTGTCTCATGTTCTTCCAGGGACTACAAAAATCAGACTACAGTAATTGATCATCATCTACCTATGCTTCACAGTACAACTACAGAAGCATTTTCATGTACTTTGGTACCATATATTCTGCTTTGGCACAGGCCAATTCCTGAAGGTAGTATGAGCCATCCTTGCTGAGATGCGACCACTACCTGATACACCTCAATGCCACCTGTACCTGCATGACAAGTACCTTCATGCACCTCATAAAGTACATCACACACTGGCAGGCTTCACTTGTCAAAAAGCTTAGTCAGCAATACTTTTTCACTATTTATCTGTATACTCTTCCTCACTTATTACTCAGTGAGAGCAGTACCCTTTGGTAATGTTACACTTAAGCCAATAAACTGTGAAAGTTTAGATACTGCCATCAAGAAAACAAAACTCTGTTCTTTCTACTAGAAACCTGTACTGACTTCAACAGTTAAGCTAAGACCAACTACTTCAAATAACTGCTGGGTCTGACACTTAGTGATCAGTTCATGACATGCAAATATTACGATCACCTTCTTGAATAGAAATGTGACCACCTGAATGGCTCAGAACATCAATGAACTAAACTTCAGATTGGTGTAGCATTAAAGAAAAATGTAAAGTGTCATTTATTACACCATTCCCATTGTAAGACTGATGGAAATCCAAGCAGCAATCACCCGTTACTTTAAATCCAATGGATTTAAGACCTTCCAGACCCTTTGCAACTGAAAGATCAATCTCACTGGAGTTAATCCCATAATGAGGTTTTTTTTTTCCCAGAGAGGCTGAGTTAACATGAAAACACAGTGGAGCAAGGCAGCAGTAATTATTCAGCTACATGAACCCAGCTTCCACTGTACTCAGTACTAATGCTTGAAGCCACCTACAGCTTGTAACATCAGATCTTCCAGTGAGAGAAGTTACGACCTCCCACCCCTTTACATCCAAGCCTAGTCTTCTCTTAGCGTGAAACCCACTGCATATTTCTTCATCTGCCAATTCTGACAGATTTTAACAAAGTACATGTCAGTTTTCTTCAAAGTAGCTTTTAAGCATCCCACTAATTCAAAAGCAAGTGTCAAGTAATATCCTTCTGTAAAAGTGTAGATAATATGAATAAAGGACAGTTTCTCTAGACCAGTTCACACCAGGTACACACTGGTCACTTCATGATAGACACACACCTGTGACTGTCACTGAAGGTTTGTCTTCTGCTAAAATTACCAATTTAAGCACACATGCAAAACTCAAATTCTGTTGAAAATTGTGGACTGGAAATGGGTTGGCTTGTTAGAACAACTGCACTGAAAGATAAACAGTTCATTGCAATAGCCAAAGAAAGCCTTTGACCATAATCTGAAACAGGAACAGTCCTTTAATAGCCACTTCAGCTTTTCCAGATGCAGGGACTAAGTATTTTTATCTGTCATCTCAAATGCTGCAATACTAAATATTAAAATCACCTTCCAATTGTGATACACATCTGCATAATGAACATATTATTTATATTAGGCTACCTCTCACCAGTGTTCAGTAATACAGCTTCATTCTTAAGTATGCTGAAATTGCTCTTTAAGAAAAGCCTTGATTTATTAATGGGACATCTGTAAAATTACCTTTGTTGAATTCTTAAGAAGGAAGCTTTTTAATCCCAAAATCACTACCTTTAGTCATACGTTTTTTAAATAACCACAAGCGACAGAATTAGATACATTCTTCATCCCACTAAGGAGAAGAAAAAAAAAATCTGAAAACTGTTACTTTAGATGGCAGAATAATAGTGAAAGCACTACACTTAGAACCAGGAACTCAGGATCTAAAACATTCCATTCCTGGCTTTCAATGACTGACTGTGCCTAATATGATTAATAACCCATCAGTTTAAAAATAGATACCGAATTATCTATGAAGTAATTAAGACATTTTTAGATTTGAAGTATTTAACACTAAACAGTGTCAGATTACACTTGGCATTGAAGTGGACACACTAAGAGTTAAAATGTACCACCTCAGTTAATCCCTGCAGATAAGGAATCGATTAAACAGCCTACTGAGGTTGGATTTTAGGTACTCCAAGTCATTTAAGTGCTAGAAAGTCTATTTTTACTTACCATTGTCTTCTGTTCAGTCAAATAGCATAAGCTATTATACTGGCTGTGTAGCAGAACTAAGAATGCAATTCATAACTTCCTTAGTGCAAAGAAAATAAGTGGTAAGATTCAGTATTTTTTTCTACACATTCAATATTTTTTTCTACCAAAACGAGTACACTGTCACACTGACTGTGCAAACCGAGATGGTGAACTGTCACCACTAATGAATATAGATTTTTGATGATCCAAGTTTTACCTAAATGACTGTTACAATATTAAGTGTTGGTTTTGGAGTAGACATTAAGTTTCATGACAGATTTGAACCAAAACATATTTTGTGATTCAAATTTTAAATATTCAAACTGCATTTGATTACATATTACCTACATATTAATACTCTGTTTTCTAGGCTTTACAGATATTTTTTTCCTACTTTTTAAAAAGAAAACTTTTACCAGGTACCTGAAGTCTGACCATCTAAAGCAGCTTTCATGAAGATAGCTTTAAATAATCACATAACCCAGTGTTTCCAGATGAGCTCAGCTGTGCAGTATCCGCTCAGGAGTTGGCCATTTAAAAATATATATTTTGCGGAAAAAAATAGTAACCAGTTATATGTTGGCAAGAAAAAGGTATAATTACATGAGACAAACACCCCTCTCCAAATTGCAAGTAAACTAACAAGCTAGCCCTACTGCTACTTTTTAACAAATCAGTCTTTTATAACAGTCAAGATAACGGGGCACCAAGGCAAGTTCACTCTTTTGTCGTGCGGATTTTACAACACAAGTAACTATCCACTTGCAAAGTGTGACCAGCTGATCACATCAAAATCAGTCTCACAGAAAGATTTAACATTAGAGCTTCTAGGAAGCATTATGTTTGTTTGTACTAGATGGCTATAAAGTGACAATAACCTATTCCTTCTCCCTCCACTACCTGTACTAAGGAACAAGGAACCTTCAGCTTGACTTCCTCTCCCATTGCCACATCCCATTTTCATCTGACAAAGCAAATGGCAAAGTACAATCTGGAGTTTCCTCTGCCCAACTAATGCAACTAGGTAGCTCAAGCCAAGAGATGTCATGCACTGGTGCTGGAGTTAATTCAAAAAGACATTTGGTAAAGACAGAATTTTAAGTCCATTATAGCCAGTTCCAGAGTTACAATTCATAACCTTCAGGGCATTAACACAAACTCAAGCTTGCACTTAACCCATTTCAGTAGTCCAAACATTGTGTTGTAAAGTTCACTGCCTCACCGCCTACTTCAAAACTTGCTACTCCATTTTAAATAATTAACATTTTCCACTAAGTTTTCACTAATGGAAGTTAGGGAACAACAGTCTTAATTTTGTGGAAAGTATCACTTTGAACACATTCTTATGAGAAAATGTTATGTATGCTTATGTCCATGTTGCCTTTCAGTTGTATTTCTTGAAAAAAAAGTCTGCCCTCACAGATGCATGGAAGCATAGGAAGAACTGGCAGGCTGAACAGGAAATTTAAGCCTCTGAAGAACAATCAAAGGCACAAGGAGGAAAAAAAAAAGTTGCAGCCATATATAACATTTCTATCCTGAAGTTGGGAATCCTGCCTTCAGAGGATGCTAAGTTTATTTTAGACTATGTCATACCCCTCAACCCCAACAAGAACAGAATTAGTATTCCTTATTTTAGATTTTAAGACAGTATTTACATAAGAGTTGTACAACGCAGAAACTCAGAAACTGATCTTAGTATCTGTAATAACAGCCTTCCTCCAACAGTAAACGCACAAACTTAAGTTCTGGGTCGTAACAAATCTCTTTAAAAACTAAAAAGAACAAGAAGTACAGTTGCATGTCCTATATGAAACCTTTCAAACAAAAATGAGTATTAAAACAAGAGTATAATTTAAAAAGCTGTGTATTGGAGTGTTTATAAACCAGAAGTGTTAAGCAGCAGGTTTCCGGTTTCTTATTAAATTCAACTAGACTTCAAATTTAGGAACACATTACAAACCAATGTGGAACTACACTACTTATGCACCTTTGCAGGTGTTTCAGTAAAGAAAGCCTCCTATGAGAATAAACAGAGGCAGCATAATACATTAAGTCAACACTTGCCTTCAACATGCCAACAAAAACTGTGTCATATGTTCATTTGTCACCAAAGCACCCCCCTAAGAGATGCATTATTGCTGTAGAACATTTCAAGTTTACCAACACCCAAGTGCAACCAAACTGATGTTGTATATATGCACTTGCCCATTCTCACCAGAATTTTTACTTAATGTTTTTTCTTTAAACAAACAAATTTAAAGCTTTGAAAATAACATTTTTTGATTTTAGTTTTTTCACAATATTAATCACCACATGCAATTTAGTTTTCTGGTAATTTTTCTAAAAAACTGCACCAATATCAGAACAGTGCAAATCATATTTAATTGTAAAAGTTATAATGGCTTGAGTTCATAATTAGAGGGAACACTGTCAAGATCTCGGTATTTTTCTCTCTCACCATTGCTTGCATTCCATTAAAAACACTTTCCTGTCAATTTTGCCTTTTTTTTTTTTTTTCCAAACAATAGTTCCCCCATACTTTTATGAGAGCTGAAATTAGGGATATACTCCACAATTTCAACACACGTAGTGCCTTAGTTGCAATGTTTTTATGCACTTCCATCTACTATTATAATTCCATAAACATATTATTCTCCCCAACACATTTCCAGACTAAAAACTATTCACTAGCACTTGTGATCCCACAAGTGTTTAAAGTTTTTCAGCAATGGAGAGATTTCAAGATTAAGAAATCTGAGGACTTTCCCTTTCCTACAGCCCCCAGTGTTTTCATTTTATAGCAAGTTCAAAATTGGTTTCCACATCTTGACAGTGTTCCTTATAAAACCGTATGACAGTAAAAGTGCCAGTAGGCATGGCAACCTCTTTAAAGGGAGCATTTAAACTCCTTGGCACTGGGAATGCCAGCACCAAGGATTACATTGAAATTGAAAATTATACTTAAGGCTACAATTAGCAAACCCACTTTCCATAACTCTAATTTCTATCACTAGGTTTGAAAATTCAGAAGCTAACGCAACTGTATAGTTTTATGCTCAAATTTCAGGAAAAAGTTACTTTCCTTTAGCAAGGGCAGTATATGAAACTGTGGTAGTCTTTTATGCACTGACTACTCATTTCACCATCGTTCACTTACTTTGTTTTAAAGTTCAAAACTGGCAAGGCACATTTACATATTCCAATGAATACTTGACAATTTTAAATTACACTTTATGTCCCAGCTATCCCAGTAATTGACATACAACATACTAAAATGGTTTATTAAGATAACAAAAAAAAAAAAATCAATTAATGTGAAACATACAGGCTATTGGCAACCACTATTCTAAAAATTATGTAAATACAAGTAAACATACTGAAATGTGTGCGATTCTAAGTTTTTAACCAGAAGATCTCTGTACTAACACACATTTATATTAATGACACATAAAAAAAATAAAAACTTTATTACAAAAATAAGTTACACTCGCCTCCAGCTTACAGTATAAAACAATTTTATTTGCAGGAATGCAAAATGATTGTTTGCCATGAGCATTTTCAACATATGACATATCTAATTTTGTTAAAATTTGCATTTACTGGGGGAACTGGTGTGTATAAAACCTTAATTAGGTATAAGCTTCAATTTTCATTGTGGTGCCTATGGGTATGTAGTATAACTGCAGTATCCCTTTGAGCAGGGGGTTAAGGGAACTCTTTATGCCAAGTCCAAAGTAAGTCATAATTTTATCTATATTTTACCTATATGAAACTGGACTTGGCAAGGTTCTTCTGTTTTTACTTCGTCTTTTTTTAAGGGTGGTTCAATAGAGGATGCTTCACCACTGAACACTCACTGTCATCAAGGTGCTTTAGAAAATTAAAAACATAGCACAAATGATTGTACTCTACTCTACTCTACAGGTTATCATGATCTGCGTAAAAGAAATGGAAGGCTGATCCACATGTTTTTACAGTGATCAGCAATAAGAAATGCACTAATGAAAACATACCTTTTACCTAAAAAGCTAAACTACAGCCATATACTATTCTATGATTTATGAAAAACTTCAAATGTCAGGCTTCACTGTACAGTTGTCAGTTTTAGTCTGACCTTTTATAAAGGGACACTGCAGTATTTAGTACAAGTTGCTGATGCACTTTTTTTGAACATCTGATGTCTTACAAAAGTAACATCTTGCTAAACTATTATACATCCAAATAACTACAATATCTGAAGAAGCAAGGCTGCTTTTTCAGCCACAAAATACGACAAAAGCAAGGCCTGTTATGATGGTCATGAGGAAGTCTTACAAAGCCTCTGGAACTAAAGGCAACTAAGAATGTTACATTTGGTATATTATAATCTTACCCTCATATCATATTAAACAAGCCTTGCTTTTATCTACAAAGATTTTCTATGTACAGTACAGACAGGGTATAGTTCAATCCTCTGCTACTGAGGTAGTTAACCAACCCTTTAAAAAAGGTTCTGAAAAGAACCACTATCTGGAATGCCTGACTAACCAGCTCTGATGATTACACCTGAAACTGCTGTATCTGAACACAATTCATAAGTGATTACTATATAGACAATCATGATTAACCTTCATGAGCAGAAATAAAACTTAAGGATACCAATGATGGTATTCATCTATACCACTGCAGTAAAAATTTAAATGCAAGAATTTGTGAATACCACTTTTGGAATCCTTAACTAAGAAAACTTGGGGGAAAAATCTACTTAAAGCAGATTTTTTCAAGAACTTTATTCTTTATTAA
>JAWWES010000115.1:79780233-79818202 GCA_035583135.1 Lophotriccus pileatus | reverse complement strand
GTTCCAGCTCTACAAAACATAGTTACTGATTTACCTGTTACTTTGCTGAATTCTTCAACAATTTGCTCCTTGGTTTTACTCTTAGGAATAGAGCCAACAAAAAGCCTATTATTGGCAACAGAGATGCATACACCAATGTGTTTTCCAGAACGAATTTCATGGTTGTTGTACTGTAAGAAAAAAATAATTGGACATTCATCAATCACAGATAATTTTCGCTCAACAGCAGCATACCAAATATTTAAGTCTTGAAAACCCAGCATTGAACAATATATTAAATTTTTGCATCTTAACACATTCTTACAATGCATATTCACCTATTCTGAAGTATACCCACGTTCTCTAAGATTTCGCCACAATTTCATCCAACAATTATTCTTCCCTTCTTGTTCAAGTCTCTTAATATTTGTTCCTTAAGAGACTTTTTCATGTAGAACCATAAAAGGTAAATCTTATGTACAAGTCATCAAGGTCAAGGCTTCTCCCTTCACAACAGTGCAGAAAAAAAATGCAAGTTCCTCTACAGATTTTATCTATAAATCCTTGATTTGTGTGTAATACAAGACATGAGCCTCAATTAAAGTCAGATTCCCTTCTAAAGTTCCATAGTTAACAAAAGAAAGAGCCGTGATCAGGTGTTCTCCACAAAATGTACAAGACCAACTGGCCAATACTGTCCAAAGCATATAGATTACACATGTAAAGATAGTAAACAGCAAGAACAAACTTTTACTGCCTTGAAATACTAAGACTTCTGTTCAAGTGCTTCTCTCATAATAGATTTAGAAAGTACCCTGAACAAGTCAGCACTTTAAGGAAGAAAAAAAAGTATTACTGTAAACATGTGTTGACAAAAATGCCTTTCACTGAGATGCAGACACAGACACGCATCATCCAAATAAGTAGCAGGATGGTCAACTGGTGGTACATCAACCCCTTTCCAACTGGAAGCCCTGTAAAGGACTGTTCTTTAGCTAACAAACTGTATTTTGTGGTCAACATCATACTGACACACAGCAGGACAGCTTTTTAAAATTTAATCTAGCTATTTATTCCATGATTTATTTTGTGTTTGGTGGTAAATCTTCCTGCATAAGCACGTTCTTCTGCACCCCCTCACACTTTCTGTGAAATAAAATCAGCGGGAAGATGTTCACTTATATTTATCTTGTGCAAACAAAAACTACAACAATGAAACTTCTCTAAACTAGTTAACTGCACCAACAGCAAACTAAAAGAAGAACTGTACATGTGAAAAGGCTCTGGAGTGACATCTTCCCAAATGCCTCAAAACACAGCAGGACACAGCAAAAGACTTTTAACTCCATATATGTTGCCTATGTGGCAGAGGAATAGTTGATTTTAAAGTAGGAAATATCTGCAGAGGAAAACTGTATGCATATTATCATCGCTAATAAACAGATTTGCACACATTAATGAGAGACAGATTACAGTAACTCAAAAGAATTTTTTTAAAGAAACACCTTTAAAGAAGCTGACAGTTTATTAGTCTGTAAACCTAATTCTTCATTAACTGAAATGTGCATTAGGAAACATTTCTTTACATTAGGAAACTTATTTTACTGAGAGTGCAGTCAAATACTAGAACAGGCTTCCATTTTGGTCAATGCCCCAAAGCTGTCAGTGTTTTAAGAGATGCATTTGGACAATGCCCTTGATGACGATCACGACAGCAACACTTTTGGTTAGCTGTGAAATGGTCAGGCAGTTGGACTACATGACACTGCAAGTCCCTTCCAAAAAAAATATTCTATTCTATTCTGTACAGATATTATTTAACTGTTCCTGCTAAACCCTAAAACCGAAGTTCAGCTACACATTTAATCCAAAAAGACTCTCTCATACAACTCGTGGCAGCAAGGTAAAATTAATACATTCTACCATATTGCAATGCCACTGACAGTAGTTTCTAATAGCTTTTTCATACTTCAACTACTACTTTCCCATTGCATGTTTCTCTTAATACATAGAAAACAGTCTTCAATTAGGTGCTCTCAAATATCACATTACCATGTTGGTGATTTTTAGGTAAATAGTTTGCATACCATCTGAAAACTTAGACATAAACAGGCCCAGATCATGATCTGGGTAAAGTTCCAAAACAGTCAGGCTACCAAATTAGCTATGTCAGCATACTGCTTCCCCCTCCTGTCACCACTGAATCAATGTCCCAAGTCAGTAACAGATATTGCTGCCCCCTAGACAATATAACAGTTGGGTTTTTTTCCTTGCTAACCTCTGTAAGAACTTACAAAAAAGTCAAAGTGTGCATACAGTCTGTCTTGTTAGTTTATCCATTTAAACTTTCACTACCAATTCCAGTTTATTTCCAGGAGCAAATGGCAAGCTGTACTGCTAAGCATAGCTGGCAGACTGTTTAAATGGCATATTTGCATAATCCACCTGTAGCCCCACTTTGATCAAGCTTACACCTGCTTTAGTCAAAAATACACTGAATGCTACTATAGTTTGCAGAATGTTTTCCTACAAGCTTTACCTCAAAAGTATTTATCTTGTACATGTCTACAATAACCTCATTCATGTGGGGATCTTTTGAAAAACTTAAATCTAATGACTTCTTATGAAATAGGAGGGAGAATTGAATGTGTGTGCAAAAGAAAACAACTGGAGTTGCAATTCTTAAACAGTATAAAGCAAAGTAAATGTGTTAACAGGGGAAAAAAATTACTGAGATTAGAAAAAAAAACCAAAACAAAACAAACCCACCATACTTTGATGGTGAGTGCTTGTGTGAACATTTGAGATGCCTTTTCTACTTAACCAGCAAGGGTTAACCACATTGAATTAAATAATGGACATAAAAAAGGGGAGGCTGTGCTTGAGACAAAAACAGAGTGATACTATTGCCTGATACAAATCTGAACACAAATTAATTTTAAGTGGCTTAAAAAAGGCATATGTATAAACAAAATCAAGGCTTCAACATATTAAAACTTCAACATTTCTTCTAATGAATACAGTAAGTCAACATTATGTGTATCCAAAAAATTTTAGTTTGGTTTTACATTAAGTTGTTATAAAGACTGTGGATGATACATACAACAGCCACACAAATAAGAACTGTATGCAAAATATGTTACACCAACTCCAGGAGCCTGAAGACAGGTCAGTTTATTCCCTGCTGCAGTTTGGGTATTGACAAAAACATAGCTGTCTCTTATTACTCAAAAGCCTACAGGCAATGCAGAGGTTTTCAGCCTTATTTTTTCTATACTTCACAGAGTCCTAAAAAAAAGTGCCTCTGGGAAGAAGATAGAAAATAACACGAGAATCCTTATCCCAGGGAGTCCAGAAAGCTCGGAAATAAGTTGTATACATATCAAAGATTACAGATAGTATCAAAAAGAACACCTGTTAAAATAATAACATATGAAAATGGCTAGAACCAAGGGTTCAGCATTTCTAAGCAGTCTTTCAGCAATCTCTCCCACTGCATGTGTAACTAATACAAGTGACAGACTCACAATTTTCAGCTGAGCTCAAGAGTGTACAATTTGCTAATACTCCTGTAAATCACTTCTAGGTAACTTGGGAAACTTATACTACACTAAATTAGCCAGCCAACTATGGCTGGAACTATGAAAACCACCAACTAATGTCACAGGATCAAATTTAAAACTAACCCTACTTTCAAAGAGTTTAGCATAAAGGCTGAAAGACTGCCCCATCCATTGCAACACTTCTCAGATATTATCCTCAGTGGCTATTTAACTGCAAAACACAACACAACACCCTTTCTTCCTGCATATCAACGATCAGACAAAGGGACACCAAGTAACTCCTTCCCTTGTATCATTGAGTGGAAGACTGAGGCTAGGATATGATGTTTTTGGAAACACAAATGACTTTTCAGAGCCTGCTGCCTTAAGCAAAATCCAGCCAAGTGAAGAAAAATTCTGTTTTGTTAATTTACTAAGTGCCTCTGAGGACTGATGTGATTTGATTCATTATTTTGCTAAGTCATGTGCTTAACTCTTTAAAGTTCATACACAATATGAGAGTACAAAGAGGAATACACAGTTATATACACAGTATATTTGACTGTACGCTGGAAAAACCAAATGTTCTTTTTAAAAAGCTTAACAACATATGCCAGATTATTTTTGTACTTCCACTTTCGCAGACATTTGTATACCTTCTTAAAACACATTCCCATTTTCAGCTTGATTTGTCTCCAACTGATTAATATGTCATTGGGTACCTCAGTTTAAAATATACCTTATTATAAAACAAAGTATGTTAACCCTTCTATAGCAATAGAGTACCAGTACACTTCAGAATAACTATGGCTAACACTCTTGGAAATCATACCACACACTGATCTTGGCCACATCAATGTAGTAGCAAATAGCTCAAAAAATTCAAATTTAACTTAACCAGGAAAACAAAGGCGTGGTACAAGGATCAGGGTACTGTTTCTCCCCACCTTCTGTTTTGGGGATGGGTACTTCCTGCATAAAACCTGAAAAGCTGATTAGGAGTATCCTATATCAAACTATTTCACACCTCTGTGTAACACAGAGAAAATACTTTTAAGCTGGCAGGATTTATGACTTTCTCCAGTCAGTTGCAGCAAACAGAACAGACCTGCAACACTCAAGAGACACTTTTTCCCATCTGAAGTATCTTATGAAATTCTGACTTTGAAGCACTTTTCCAGCGCGGGCCCCCTGCTGGTGCACAAGCACATCAAGAGTCAGCCCACAGCAACCCCAACACCACTGCTCTCCAAAATTCAACCAGATGCAGATAGCTCACAAGTCACTGCTAATACAATTGTGGTTAATAATAAAGCACCTAAAAGGACCAAACAGCAGTCCATGAGCTTTTTTTTTAGCCCTGTACCTAATGCATTCAGTAAAAATATGTATGCAACATGGAAATACGTTTTAGAACACCGAGAGGACATTTATGAAGGGATCTGACAATGACAGTCTCATCTTAAGCACTTAAGCGTTAGGACCAGGACAACTGCCAGAGTATTCTTATAAAAAAAACCAGAAAAAAGTCCGAAGAAAACTTACCAGTTTAACAGCTTCCTGAGCTGCCTCTTTAGTACAAAAAGTAACAAAAGCGTATCCTCTATTTAGACCAGTTAGTGGATCCATCATTAAGCGGAGATCCCATATAGGCCCAGCTTTCTCAAATAATGGAACAAGTTCATCTTCAAACAAGTCTCTCGGAATCTTGCCCACAAATATCTACAACAGACATACAGAGCACTGTTTATAAAAAAATATTTCCAATGAGTAAGAGCACATCTACATAAACATATTCCTCTTCTTACCTCTGTACCAACAGAAGGCTGTTGTCCTGAATATACAGACTCTGGAGGAGGTCCACCATACTTTCTCTGTCCAGTAGTCACATCAAGGGTGTAGCCGGTTCTCTCCAACAGTGCCTTCAAGTAAGAAACTTAAAACGTTAAAATCACATACAAATTGAGCAAGTTTAGCTGCCCTAAATTCACACAGACATGCTTATAATTCCTTTTAAACTGTGCTGCTTTGAAGCTCCCACAGGCAAAAAAACCTACTGCTAGTACCTCAACAAGAAGCTTGCAAAACAATTAACAAAACTGTCAGGTAAAGAAACACTACTAGAAAATTAAGAGATTCACATCCAGTTTTCCCAATTCCTTCATTTTCATAAAAAAAACACCCAACCAAAAAACAAAACACAAAAACCACCAAACAAAACACACACCCCTCCCACCCCCCCCAAAAAAAAAAGTAATAGAACAGTGAGCTTCCCTTTAATTAGGAAGATCTTAGTCTGAGCCATTTCTTGTTTTGGCATGTCCAATCCTGCAGACGTTTATGCACAAGAGTTCCCTTCACTTAATGAGATTACTCATAAGTGTGAAGTTAAAGAACACATGTTTAAGTGCTTACAGCCCTGGAACACTGTACAGACTGCTTCAGGTATCCAACCACTAGCATGGTAGTACTATTTCCTTTCTCCTATCCTCCCCCCTCCAAACTCCTTGTAGGCACATACAGCATCCCAGGACAAGTAACCCTCACTAGATGCAGTACATGCCGTTACAGATACACTAGCAATTCAAAATGTTGGATGAAATTCAGTGTGCAAATGCATGAGAAACTCCTGCGAAATCAAGGCTTTCCTAATAATTTTGTACAAAGACAAATCAACTCTACACACAAAGAAACTGCACATTAAACAAATCCAATTATAGTCAAATATTAACAATTTCACAACTAGAAAACTGCAGTTATTTTAAATGCTATAGCCATCACCAGTAAAAGCTATGCTACTTGAAGTTATTAAAAAAGTCCTCATAATATTGTTGTTTTATGTGGCAGTGACAAAAACTGCACCAGTTTTTTTGAATTTATAATTAACGGCATCCCAGCCTCAAACTCAGGAGGAAAAAAGACTTTCTAATTTTACAAGGTACACAGTTGTTTGTAATATGACATGCTCATTTTACACATTACACATGAAATGTCAAAGAACAAAGATTCTCTGTTTTTTTTATGGCTTCACCTAAGCATGCTTAGATTGTTTTCCTTCCCTTAATCTTTGGTAAAGTTGCTAATCACAGAATTTTAAATTAAAATTATTGTTGCTTAACTCTTGAGACTCTTGAGAGCCTCTTGCTATTAGCAGACATGGTCCAAGAAATAATTTATCCCTTCTTACAACAGTTTGAGGGGTACAGTTTATGAGCACAGTGATTATGTCATAAGAAGTGGGCTAAATCCTAAATCCATTACAATCTGTTTTTTCAGACACGTGGTATCTCCTCCCTATTGTGGCGCTGCCTTACATCTGAACTGAAAGGGGGGTGGAGGAGAGGAGCAAACAACAATAAAACCCAGAAAAAAACCCAAGCAGCAGTAGCTGAACTTATGTATTCTGAACTCGAATAACTATGTTGACAAGTTTCCACAAACTTTTAGCTGTGGAAGTGTAACTGTCTCAACAACACATATATCAGACTGTGAAATCTTTTTCACGTTTATATACGTTCGGTTTCAGCAATTAACAATATTATTAAATTTCCACTTGAAAAGGAAGAAGTGCAAGACAAAAATGCAAGTGACAGCTTTCAGTAGTGACAAATAATCTATAACAGCCTTTTTAAGAAAAAGTGCAGTTACACAACAATAAAGGTATCTGCCACAACAGCTTAAAAAAAAAAAATGGCACACCTCATAACTTCTTTTTAGGGACATACCTTAATTTTTGTCTCATCTGGTCCTTTGCTAGAATCTGCCACCTTGGTCCCCTGTTTTTCCCTCTGCCTGTATGTCTTCATGACTCCACATAAAAAGGCACTTTTGTTCTGCAGAAGATAGAATCTTCAGTTCTAAAAACACGACAAGCTTGAATCTCATTTTACCATGAACTAGTACAGTGTTTATTTCACATATCACACATGGATCACTGAAGAGACTTAAACAAATCTCTTGCCAGTCAACCAGTAGTTTATCCTTCAACAATTATATTCTAAATTGCTTAACATTACCTGAACATGTGAGAGATCACTGTCTTTAAACTGCTGAAGGACTGCCAGTGCACCTTCTTCATTGAATTCCTTTAAAGCTTCAATAGCTCTTTCATCTAGATCACTATGTGCAACTAGCCCTAGAGAAAAGAAAAAAATTACTAATTATATTTGGGCAGTAATCTTTGTAAAACCACATTTAACACATCTAACACATTTTAGTGACTTCTAAATCAATCACTGATTAAAATAAGTTACTATACCTAACAAACCACTTAGTTCTCCTGAAGTTAAATTTAAGTGTATTTAACCTCTTATTTAATTAAAAACAAAAAAGATTCAGAGTAAAAGTTACTGCATTTATGTATTCATTTAACTTCTGTGAAACCCAAATGTTACACAGGCCAAACTGAATTTTAATATCCCAAAGCTGAATTTATCAGAATCTATCAAAACCTGACTTACCTGGCCTAGCAATGATACCTTTTGAAAAGGTACATTTTGAAAAGGTTATAAAGACAAATATACTGCAGCACTAAAAATGACCACCACAATCCAGAAATCAAGCTTAAAAAATGCTAGCTATTGTCACATCTGCAAAAAACACAATAACCTTTCCACCCATGAGCCCAAACGCCATGTCATTAAGTATCGTTTATGTGAGAAGATGCATACCAAGGCTTTAATTACTTACAGCTGCTTACAACTAATGTAAAAAATGCACAAAGACCACATCACCTACTCCTCCTAAAAATCATCTGTTGTCTATTCCAGCTGTTGCTCTGGTCACTTGCACACTTCTTCCCACCCCTCAGCCCAAGTAGCCTAGCTCAAGACTTTCCTCTGAAAAGTACTACAACAAATTAAAGCACTGAATATATGACATCCATAGACTTTGGCAAGACTGCAGTTCCCATACTTTTAGAAACCACAAAAAGTTGCTCTTTTAGCCCAAAGACAGCAGAATCCAATAAAATACTGTGTGCGTGCTTTTGCAAGTCTTACATCTTACCTGCAACGTAAATTTCATCTAGTTTTTCAGCGACTTTCTGTGGTAAACCAGCATCAAGCAATGTCTGGAAATGCTCAGAATGGGTAACTGCAGCAGAAGTATCCATGGGCTCTTCAGTACCATTCCCATTAACATGTTCAGTAGCCATGTTTCCAGATACCTGTTCAAATGCAATAAGCATCAAAATTAAGCTAAATATACCTCAGGAAGAAAAATTCAAGTGACAATACATGCAACAGACTGTTCTATTCTTTGAAAATAATTAAAAAATACAAAAAAATCGTAGATCACTTCCCTGATACTTTTTTTAGTTTTGCAAGACGCACGAAAATTCCTCAAAAGAAGCACTAACACAAAGGAAAGCCCTAACACCACTGCCTAGCGGGGGTGGGGTAGCTTTCACTGCAGGTTTTACACAACCCAGCCAGACACTCTGACTCACCTCCCTCTCTCTGTCTCTCTAACACACTCCCTAAGAGGTTCTGAATAAGTTAGAAATGGAGCAAAAAGCCAACAGTGGGGGTGGAAGGACAAGCAAACCTGCCACATGCACCGCGATACCGTCACTGACACCCGCTGCCGCCTCCACCTCCCGCTGGAAACTCGCTGCCCCTCGGCGCACGCCGCCTCTCCAGGTCCCGGGCGCGGCCGGGATCCCTTCCCGCCTCCACTCCGGTGCCGGCCGGGCAAGCGAGAGGAACAAAGCGCTCTTCCCAGCCCGCACCCACCCACGGCGGCGGCGGCCATGAGCCCGATGGAAACACGTGCTCCGCGCGTTCAGATGTCCTACAACTTCCTCCAGTGACCGACTTCCCCCCCTCCCCGCCACACTCCCGCGGGAGGAGCGGCTCCCCCCCGCCCCGAGCCCCAGCCATTCCCCACCTCTCACCCTATTCCCCCCGGACAGCGGGTTGCAACACCCCGGGCCCGATTTCACCACCCGGCCGGGAGCTCGCGGTGCCTCCCGGCCGCGCCGCCGCCCCCCGGCCACACTCCCGCCCGGAACAATGCAGGGCCCCGCTTCCCGGCCAGGAAACGCCGCTGCCCGTCGCCCACCGCCTCCCGACGTGACCGGGGGCACGCCGAGCCCGGGCGGCCCCACTCCCCGCGCACACGCCGGCACCGAGGCCGCGGCTCCCCCCGGCCCGTCGCGGGCAATGAATGGAGCGGCGAGGCCGGCGGGACAATGAGGCGGGAGCCACGCGCCCCGCGCCGGCCCGGCCCGGGTGGTGTCCCCGGCCGCCGCCTCCTCCCCGGGGCCGCGCACCGGCCCAGCCCGGCCGCCCCCCTCCCGCCCGACAGCGGCAGCCACGAAGGCAGCGCCAGCAGCTCCTCCGCCCATCGCGCAGCGCCCCGGCCCCACAGCGCTGCAGGGCCCTGGCATGCGCCTCCCGCCCTGCGCCGCCTCACCCCGCTCTGCCACCCGGCCCGCTCCCGCCCCGCGCCGATCCCGCCGGCGCCCGGCCGCGCCGACCTGTGTGTGCTTGCGGGGGTGAACCGCCGTGTGCCAAGGGTCTCTCGGGGCGCGGGTCGCGGCTCGGCGTGCTGAGGCGCTGCCCCCGTTCCGCGCTCCCGCGGCGGTGTGTCCGGGCAGTGCTGCTGCTGGAGCTGGCGTAAAATGGCGGCCGCTCGAGCGCTCACGCCGCTGCTGCTGCTGCTGCTGGCACCAGCCCCGGCCCCTTCCACTCCGCGCGGGGGGGCGGGCGGAGGGCGGGCGGGAGCGGCGCGGGGGGAGAGCGAAGGCAGGAGGAGGAGGCGCCGCCGCGCGCGCTGGCGCAGCCCCAAACCCCGGGGTCTCCCAGGCAGCTCCGCAAGGGTTATATCGCCGCGCCCCGCCCGCGCGCGCGCCCGCCCTCCCCTCCGCCCCCCCCATCCCGCGCGCGTTCCCTGCCTTCCATGCGGAGCGGCGCGCGCCGTTCCCGCCCTCCCTCGCTCCCGGGTGAAGCGCTGCCGAGGGCAAGCGACGGCGGCGGGACGGGCCCCGCGCGCGGAAGGCGCGCTACCCGGCGCCTCCCGCGCCGTGCACCTGTGCGGGCGCGGCGCCGGCAGAGCGGCCGCGGCCGGACCGGGATTGGGATTGGGCAAGCGGCCGTTCCCACGGCGCGCAGGTGGCACAAAGTGGGAGGGGGGGGGGACGACGGCGGCCGGAGGCGGGGGGGAGTCCCGGCCCCCTGGGGGGGCTGGACGGAGTAGACAAAGCCACGCAGACAAAAGGAGGGGAGGGAGAGGCACGCTTTGTGTGGCTGCCGGCCAGCGCAGAGCCCGGCGGCGCTCGGCGTTCTCGCACTGGAGACGGAAGGCGCCTCACGCCTGCCCGGAGGGGCGCCCCGGGCTCAGCACCAGCCCCTCGGGCAGGCTCCCCGCCCCGCCATAGCCGCCGGGCGGAGGGAGTTTTTCCAAGGGGAACAGCAGTTTCCGTGAGTCGCTGCGTTAGACGGGGCCCCGGCGGTGGGGAGGCGCCGGCAGCAGCTCGGGCTGGGGCGCCAGGCACTTCTCCACCGCCGGAATTCCGCAGCACGGCCCGAGGAACGGAGCTTTTGCCCCGCAGCCACCCCTGGGGCGGCCCCGCGTTGCTGGTTTAGCTTTCTCTTGCCGGCCCCGGTGGAATGCGGGTCTGCCCGCGCAGCGCTGTCAGACGCGCGTTCCGTGCTGGGGATCCTTGTTGCACACTTCAGAATTCCAGTTCTGAACACGTCGCACTTGCACACCCCACACGAGAAACTTGGAAGCCAACCTACTGAGCTCTGCCAGACCTGTGTGTCCAGATAAAGACAGCAAAAGGGAGGCAGGAAGGCGCACGCAGCATTAGTCACTTCCCCAGAGGCAGCTCAGCCGCAAACTGAGCAGCGGCTGCTGCCCCTGAGCCCAGTCGAACACTTCCAGCCTATCTCCAGTGCTCTACAAACACTTAAACTTGCGCAGTGGAGCAAGCACAGACAATTACAGAGTTAGTTCGCTGTCAACAAATGCTCACATGCTGGTGTATAAGTATGTGAAACATAGAGTTGGTATTCGTTGATACGAGAGAAAAATCTCCTCAAGAATTCGATGCCATAAGACTTCGTTAAAAGCTGGACCACTACAGATCTATCTGAAATAGCAACAAATACAAGGCAGCTGTGCACTAACAAGTATTCCAGCTAATTTTAATTTGAAAATTTGAAGATTATTTTTACTCAAACTTTTCACCACCTTTAAAAAAAATGAAACTTAAAAAAAATTAGTAAAAGCTAAATTTTTTAGTGTAAATCTGTGTGATATTTTAATTGCTTTCTTTATAAAAATATAAATATTTTTCTCCCTTCAAAAGTTATTAACTTTCTCCAGAAACATAGCTGTCAGCTGGGCAATGACAATAATATTCTCAAAAATAAGTCTGGCCAATATTTTTCAGTGAAAATACTGCACCAAAACATGTTATTTTCAGATAGTGCTTCAGTGTTATGTTTATAATACAGATGTGGTCCAGAGTATTATCTTAATTTCATATATGGATTTGTTTTCTGGAACTAATGAAAAATCACAGAATTATTAGGGCTGGGAGGGACCTCTGGAGATCATCCAGTACAACACCCCTGAGAAGACAAGGCCACCTAGAGCAGGTTACACAGAAACTCGTCCAGGTGGATTTTGAAGGTCTCCAGAAGAGACTGCACAATCTCCCTGGGCAGCCTATTCCAGTGCTCTGCCACCCTCAACATATCGAAGTTCTTCCTCATGTTGAGGTGAAACTTCTTGTGTTTTCATTATAATTCTCAGTCTGAGAGATCTGACAAACTATAGGTGGCAAACTCCTGAGAAAGTAATTCCCACTTTCAGGCCCATTTTTAGGGAAAAACCTTTTTATGCATGTAACTTATGGAAGTAAAAGCAATAAAGACTAGGATAAATGCAGTGAACAGAACTGCACCCCTATTTAAAATCTCAGTTGACCCAGAGTCAGAATTGCAGTTATTTGATCCTTTGAAATTTTACATAGAAAGCAGGAAGCAGAAAGTCTGACACACAGTTTCTCCAAATATAGCTCAGTTATTAGGCCTTAATTCAGTAGGACAAAAGTGGTATGCTCAGTAAAAGATCCATGAAATCAGGTTTTTTCTTTTTAGTCACGTAGAACATCCGTTGAAAAAAATACCCAGCCAAGAACATTTGCAGGCACTTATCTGGTGACTTAGATTTACATGAGCTTCACTGCACATGCGTGAAAATTTGACAGCTTCTCACCATAATGAAAGCTGTGCTGATTCCTAAATTTTCCTGGTATATGAAACCCCTGCCTCCTTCTCATCCAGTTGCAACCATTGTAGAACCAAACTGAAGCCACAGTTGGACTTTTGAGCCTCCCCAGCACATCCACAGTAAATCCAGTTATTACAACAGCACCAACTACAGAATAGCACAGATAAGATCTAAGATCTTCTTGGGCACTCAACAGGAATCTTACCTCCAGTTTCTATGATGCCTTTCCAATGCGCATGCACTGGAAATTTAGACTGCTGTAAAATTTGCTACACCTGAGCTATGAAACGCAGCAGCTACAGCACTAGAGGGGCAGATCACAGCAAACGTCACCACTTGTAGTAACAAAACAACACTCCCCCCCGTTCTACATCTGCCACAGCACAATTCTGAAATGATCAAACGACTCTTGGGGTTTTCTCAACAATATACTTTTCAAGCCATTCTCAGCCCTTAGCCTTGTTGGTAAGACTGCCAAGTTATTAATATATCTGTATATTATAAAGATATCTAAGCTCAGGAAAAGGTTGCAGTCTGCAGTTTATTCCATGTAGTGCACAGCTGGCCACTGGCCTATTTGCCCTGCAGGATCCTTGGTAAAATAAAGCTAATTGGGGAAACACTTGTTTAATCAAAAGTCAGTTAAACGTCTTCATCCTATAAGTCAAATTCTCTGTCTTAAGAGATAGGCTGTCTTACAAAATACAAGGCCTGTACCTATTAAGAGAAAAGAGCAAGTCAGAAATTAATGAAAAGGAGATGGATAACATATATGAAATTTTCTGAAGAAAAAAAGCTTTTCATATATGACTGTCTGTCTTTAACAAGCAGATTTTAGAATTTTTCCATCTAAAAAAGTAACTTATGATCTAAAATTGTCACATGATTTCAGCAAAGAAAGGCTTAAGTAATGGTAATATTTTCTTTTAACATTCTTTCCAGTCATATCCTCTGTGCATGTTCTGACTTTTCCAAAACTAGCCAGGGGTAGCACTTATTAAAACAAAATCAAGGTTAATCCCTCTTATATTTAAACTATTGCAAATGTTCTAACTTTGACCCTACTAACTCTTCAAACACTCCATTTATTCCGACTAAGTCAGGAAAATAAAAGGACCAAAGAAAGCATTTGCAAACCCAGTATGATTCTCAGGACCAGAGGCAATGGACACAAACTGAAACACATGAGGTTCTCTCTGAACATCAGGAAATACTTTTCACTGTGAGGGTGACCAAGCACTGGCGCAGGTTGCCCAGGGAAGGAGTGGAGTTTCCATTCTCCAAGACATTCAAAAGCTGTCTGGGCAACTAGCAACTGCTTGAGCAGACAGATACGGTTAGTTAATGGCAGACTATGATACGGTTAGTTAAATTGATCTTTACGAATCCAACTCTATCCACTGACTAACTGATGCTTCTTTTTTGAGATTGGAAAGACCCCCCCTCTCCCCACCCACTGAATCCAAAACCTAAAGTAACTGATTTTCCACTAATTTTTAATTATTATAGTTCTGCAAGATGGATGAGGAATCTGCTCCTACAGACTTGACATGATACATCTCAAGGCTTTTGAGGTTGACATCCCCTGCATTCTGCTAAATATATGCCCAGACAGTTGCAGGCAGAGAACAACCCTGGTAATGAGGAGGGATGGGACTCTCCCAGGAATTATTTTGGTGTTTAATTCTGTGTATAGACTGAAGGTCTTAATTTAATTCTGAATGGCTTTTCTCTCTTTTGCTTCATAGCTTTTGTATGTAGCTGTTTTGCTATAACAACAGTGCTAGTGAAGGAGTATTGAACTGCTTATTTCTGCAAGATATTTATGGTTTGAGTCCTTTCCAATACCAATCACTGCTTTTTCCTCTTCCCACTAACCATCACCCCCCTACCCACAGGTACATGTACCCTCAAATCAAACACTCCAGAGGCTCAAGTATTGAAAGAGGGGTGGAGGAGGAGAGCAGTATTTTTGCACGCACAGAAAACAGTTAAGTCACTTCATGTATATGTGGAAATGCCAACTCAAAGCCATCCCAAACTGACCATTATCACTCACAAAACAGGCCCACCCTTAAAACAAAGAACTACAAATGCCCTATGCTTACCAGCAAAAAAAAAAAAAACAATGCCAAGAATTATTCAGAATCTATACCTTCAACATGGACAAGAGACAAATAAGGAAACTTAATACTGGTCTACAAGTCAGAAGTGAGAATAGCTGCTTACTATTTCTTCCAGCAGAAGAATAAGGAAGTGCCAAATCAAACAGGCAGCCAAGCAAAAAAGAGCTACTTTTACCCACATGCAACTAAGCCGGGGAATTCATTGTCAGATGAAGCTGTAGGTATTTCCATACACCACCACCACCCCAAGTAATCAATGCAAGAAATCCCCATCTAAAATTATTAAATGCAGAGGTACAGATATCACCCCAATTTAAATTTTGCAATAAAAAATTAGTGGAGGCTTGGGGAGCATACCAGGACATACTATCATATCTACTCTTGCCCTATCTTTGCATTTTTCCATTAGCCAATACCCACTACTGGAGAGCAAATATTAGTCTTAACTCCTCAGTCTGATGGTACAAATACCCTGTTATTGCAGCAAGCAGAACATGCAATCACTAATTTGTTCCTTTCATGCCAAACCCTTCCCATTTCCTGCAGAAGTATACATGCAAATGTTCCTCTTCCTACAGATTCCCTCTAATCACATATTCCTCATCCCACTATAGACATATAAACCACAGGCTTCATATACAAATAGCTCACAAGCTTATCAAGGCTAAGGAAATTATTGGAAGAGGCTTCCCAATCTGACAAAAAAAAAAAATAATACTGCTTTACTATTGCTATTGCTCTTGGGTACAAGGAACAACGGCTACCTTTTCCATTCTGTTACCCTAAGCATCTGATGCTTTAAAACTCTTAGATGAAGGCTGCCATTAGGTCAGTTTCTGGCAAAGCTCCATGGAAAAAAAGGAGACAAGATATTCAGCAAAGAAGTGACAAGACAGCTATCATGCACAGAGCCCCTTTTTCATCAAATTATCATGAAAAGGCTGGAGAAATAAGTTTCCTCTGTGTCCTCGTGCACTCTGCTTATGAGAAGGACTCATGCAAGAGAACTGCAGAGAGTATTCTTCATCAGTATCCATCTTTAAAGTGTCCCAAAGTCATCTCAGGACAGTAGTGCTATCGTGTCCACTTGCGCACTGTGAGGTAGCCAAGTGCTGAAGCTGCAACTCACTGAGCACAGCCACAAATGAAAGTGTCAGTAGAGAACTTACTGCTGTATTTAAACCTTCCTTTGCCCCAGACACCTATCCAGCCCTGCCCTTACATCCCTGTACTCCCTAGCAGCCATCAGGATTCCAGTACTCGGCAGACTTATAAAAGCCAGCTGAAGGGTGGAACAAGGAAAGGGACCCTTGGATCTACTTAACCCCATGTAAGTTACTTACTGCATTAAGCCCATCTCCAAAGGCAGACAGCAAGTCAGTAGGTCACAGAATATTCTTCTCCAGCTCTGGGCATCTTTCCCAGGAGAGGAGACCACAGACACAATGGCCTCATCCATACAGCAGATGGGACAGATCATGAGCTGTTCTCCAGCTGTAAGGCAAATGTGGAGAGCCTATATTCCCCAGCTAAGCTCTCACTCACCTTCACCTCTAAACCATGCCCAAATATTACATGTGAGAATGTGCTTGCTGCCCAGGCTTTAGCTGTCAGACTACATTAACCCTTAATGGCATGGATGATCAGTTGCCAGGGATTGGGCTCATGTCCCAGGCCTATTTAGTTCAGTACTAATGACAGAGTTGATTACTCAGGAAAGTGACTGATACAGCAGTTGCAATACACGGCTTTCAGGTCAAGTGTTCCAGGCTACTTAACATGTAACCAAACAACCTAAAAATCCTTCCAAGCATGGATGAGCCCAAATAACCTTGTGTCTTTCAAGGTCCTTGTAAGAATAGAGCGATCTTATCCCCCTCCACACACACACATTTACAGTCCTTGCCAGGTACAGGGCAGAAGTGACTACAAAAATGCAGCATTTCTGCAGATCTCAAGAGAAGACAATACCACCTTTTATATACATCTGTTTTTTAAAATTTTTTTTATTTTTTAAAGATACCTGGAGAAAGTTGCCCTAAGGAAATTCTCATTTACAGTACAAACTTCAGACCAGAGTACAAGGATGAGGAACTCTTACTATACCAGTACCTCAGACTGTGCTTGCTACTTTCCAGTGATTTTCTTTTTGGAAGGTCTAATCTGTACTTTCACATGGGCCTTGAGAGATACTGATCTTAACCTAACATAGAGCTTCAGCACATGTGTATGTTTATCCTTTCCAGCTTGTGCAGCAGTAACCAGGTATCCCTTCATTACTTTGCACAGGGCAATGCAAACAACAGAACCTGTGCTCAAATCTGAACAAATTTGTAATTTAATATGGTGCAATTAACGCAATTGTATTGTGCTGCTAGAAGCAGTAGTTTAGTTCTTTAGGGAAACAAAGTTTTAATTTTACCTAGCAACTGAGCATTAGAAAAGAATAAATTGCTATTCTCTGATCTGTAGAGGACCAATGAAGAGCATTAGGCTTTCAATCTGCTTTCAGAAAATAAAGTTAATTGTCTCTTTGATCCTGTAAGAACATATAGGGTTGGGGATTTTTTAAAATTTGGATCTAAAAAGTAGCAGCAAGTAAGAACAGTTTCAGGGAAGTTTCATTTTGAAAACTTGAATCTATCAGAGTCGATTTTTTAAAAAATATTTTGTCAGTTTATGACTCGTTAAATAACAGGCTGATAAACCTGTGAACTTGTTGATACCACATTCAAATTAACAAAAAACACTTCTGTTAGCTCTTGTGTCCTGGGTTTGGGTGGGATAGTTTTCTTCTTAACATCTGATTCGGTGATGTGGCTTAGATTCAGTGTAAGAACAGTGTTGATAACACTGATGTTGGGGTAAGCACTACTTAACAATAACCAAAAGTCAGGGACTTTTTAGTGTCTCAGGCTCTGCCAGCAAGGAGAGGCACAAGAAGCTGGAAGCACGGTCAGGACAGCTGATGACCCAATCTGACCAAAGGGATATTACATATCATAGCACATCACACCCAGTATAGAAACTGGGGGAAGCTGGCCAGAAGTCATGGATCATTTCTCAGGCTCAGCATCAGTCAGCAGGTGGTGAGCAATTGCATTATGCATCACTTGTCTGTCTTGGGGTTTCTCTTTGTTAGCTCCCTTAATGTTACAATTACTGTATCTCATTTCATTTCTCTTATTTCAACCCATGGCTTTTACCTTTTTTCCTGTTCTCTCCATCCTACCAGGGCAGAGATGAGCAAGCAGCTGTGTGGTACTTAGTTACCAACTGGGGTTAAATCACAACAGACACAAAAGAGTTTAAAAGTCTCTAATGTTGTGGGTTTGTTTTTTATGTTTGTTTGGGGTTTTTTTGTTCAGTACTCTAGTATCTGCAACATTCCTCACTCTGACTGAAAAAAATAAGCTAAGGCTAGGGCAAATTATTTCCTATTTTGTCAGGGTAAGATGAAGTACACAGCTTTAATGATCTTTAGACAATGTAAAAATACCTTTTCAATCAACTTATCAATTTCAATGTAAGGACTAAGCATTTGTTTTATTTCAGTCCATTCATCTCTTTCCACCTTTTCATATAAATAAAAAAATGACTGAACTTCATTTTAGGACTGATTTTAATAATTTTTCACCCATAAAACTAGTGCCATTGTTGCTGGGAGAGTGCTCCTTCAGCTGTGGAGAACTCCAATCTCAGGAGAAAAACACAGTGATTACTGGCTCTGGTGAGAAGCCTGAAGTGTAGTTCAAGGGTACTGAAGGTAAGAGCACAGATCTATACATCAGCTTTTCACCTCCAACATACCTCAGTTAAACAGCAAAGTTTGCTCAGCACTGAGGCCTTTGCTGAACTCCACTTACCTCTGTTTCTGTTTATTTGAGGAATTGAAAGGATCATCAGCTTCAAAGGGAAAAAAATAAATAAAAAAGCATTTACTTCAGCCCTCTCCCAGTCATTAACATACCCACTACTTCACCTATTTTACAGCCCATGTATGATCCATGTTTCAAATCTTTAAATGGACATAGGTCATAATTGCCAAATAGTATTCAAATACAAATCAAAATCTGCTCAGGAAATTCCCAAGAAAACTGCTGGAAAGGCTCTCTATACTTCTCATGTTCCTTATACTGGTCATCCTCAGACAGAATACTGAACGAGGCAGACTTTGTCCCACTCAATACAGCCATTCTTCTGAGCATCAAACACCACTTTGTCCTCCGGAGCCCGCAGGAAGTTTGAGACAATGGCAGAGAAGTACTGTCTTCATAGCCCTGATAGCTCAACTGGACTATCAACTAAAAAGCCACATGATGTTTGAAAGAAAATGGAATTCATCATTATAATTTTACTTTTCCCTTTTATATCAACGAAGGGAAACAGACAATGGCAGACAAGCAAAAATGCTTGTAACACTGGTTGTAACACCAAATAGCAGAGAACGCAAATCATCAGACACATGCATTTACATAGCATACAAAGGCCTCCATCTGTACGCCACTCATCTGAAATCACCATTAATCTGTTAAATTCATTCATACCTTGGATAATTCAAATGTTGTCCTCTGCACTGTGGGAGGTGTGCAGAAAAACTACTGAAGTCAGGGCTAAATACCCTTTCAATTGAAATACCTTTCCTTGGGCAAAGTCAAAGAAACACCTGCTTACTCTGCTGTGTCCATGATCAAATGTCTTAAGGAGCATTTTTCTCTACCAACTGATATTTAATTTCAGTGATGATTTTTAATTGGCAAAACACATACTCAAACTTTACTTGGCAAACTTACACAATTAGGATCCTGCCTGCTCCAGATGGCAGCAAGTCCAACACCAGCACCCAATATGGGTGCAGCCACAGCCACACACTTCTCTGCAGGATGGCAGCCTGACAGCACAGCTTCCACTGAAATTCCAGTTAACTATGGTCTGGTACTTCAAGCAGGCATCACACCAGCACTGGCACTCCCATAGCAGTGCGGGTGCTGTGGCAAGATAACCACTGCTACAGTAGTTTGACTCACTTGCAACTCTTGTTTATAGATCCACAGCCTTCACCAGCAAGACAAGTTCAACAAGACTAAACCTCCCACCTTAACAAGAGCCTTATTAAATAGTAGCAAAGCATTTATGCAGTCTACTCTTGTATCTTCCTTGCAGTTGCAAGGTATTCCTTTTGCTTGTAAGCCCACCACTCAATTAAAAAGACTACTTTTTTACCTTGTTACTAAGAGGGATACATGGCAACATTCCAGAACAAGTTTGCCTAACCATTGATTTCTTGGACCACAGCCTAACAGCCATGTGACACTTCTAAGTCCAATGCTAACGATGGTTAGTGCAAGATTTCACCAGACTAAAACACAAAAAAGCAAACTGCTTTCATGCTCTTTACTGCACAAATCTTCAGTTAAAGCTTTAAATCTAACAATCTGTTTTGTAAAACTGAAGTTTAATGAAGTGCTTTTGAGGAGACAAATCTCATGTGTTCCAGATGTAACACATAGTAACCCTTCACAATTACTACCCATCTCAATCACTTCTATAAGATATCACTCCAAAAATCATACCAGAACTAAATCCACAAGTGGTTTACAAACATTATTTCCCTCCCACAAAGCAAAAAGGCTACTTGCCATTTTAAAACTGATTACAAAAATTACCTTCTTGCATCACTTTCATTAGTTCCACATTCCAAAACCTCTGGAGTATCATGGTTAAAAACATTCATTCACGTTTGCAAATACCAGACTTTCAATAATAATACACATTTTTCATTCATGACTCATTTTCTGTGGCCATACAGGAACATTCATACAGAAAGTTTTGCAGCTCAATATCCAATATGCCTCCTCACTGGCCTCATCTACCTTTCTCTATGCTAAGTGAAGCAAATCTTTCTCATAATTAAAACACTGCTTCTTGACAGGCCTTTATGACAGAAATGCACAGTTAACTTAATTCCCTGACCCCCTTTTTCTAACACTGCTGATCCTACATCCAAGATCATCTCCAGTGAAGGTTTTAGAACAAGATTAACATGAAGTTCTTTGGGTACCTGAAGTGTCACCCACAATTCTGAAACTTTATTTCATCCAGAACATCACAAGATGAACCCATACAAATTTTACTGGATATACACATGGCATTATCTCCTTAAAAGCTTTCTATTTTGTATTACCAGTCCAAACAATAAAAAGATGGTACCTTTACAGTCTAAACACATGCCACTCTTCTGACCCCACAATGAAGTCATACAAATCCCTCTGATTTTGATACCTAACAAAGTACTTACCAAATATTGCTGTTGCATTAGCCATCCCTGTCCTTTGTCATCTTTTTAACCTCCATAAGAGACACATCTAGCTCAGACTGGCAACTTTGGGACTTACATTCAAGCAGCTTCACTGGATGCTGTCAACAGCACCCAGACTTTTCACAGAACTGCAGGGGGCAAATGGAGACCAGTCCCTTCCCAATTCTTAAGTATGTGATTACCAAGTTTGTTATGCCAGTGTCATTTAAGCACAATGTGGAGCATGTGTCCAGAACCCACTGCAACAGGCAGCACAAGGCCACACTGCCTTCGTGGCTCTTACAAATGACAAGCAGTCAGGGAACACCATGGTGGGACACACACCTGATGGGCAACAGGCAAGTTTTTCACATCTTCATCTTTATTCAAGAGAAAGCACATACAAAACCTGGCACACAGGAATACCTACCATTCTCAGAAACATTTAACACAAAGCCTGTTGAAAGAGATGAAGTGAAAGCTGTTCTGTAGTAAATTTCTGCAGATTCCAACATTCAAGAGACTGATTTACAGCTGCTTGCTGAAAGCAGCCTTTACCTAAAGCAGCTGGCCACTGCTTATTAACAATAGCCAATCCACAGGATATGCTCAGTGAGCCAATACACCCCTGGAATTTTGTCAGTTCCTTCACATAAATTTTAGTAATCTAATGGATACTTATTTTTCATTTCAAGACTTCATGTGCTGTTCCTGGTAGTGTTTTGCACTTCATACTGCTTAGGCAGAAAATTGGGTTTTATGTGGTATTTGTCACTTGTCACAGGCACACACCATGAGTTATAGGAATTTCTCCAGTTCTCTAGAGAGCTGCTAGCACCCAATGCTGTTACTTTCATCTGCAGACTTTAAGGTTGTTTTTACGTATTTTGGTGCATTTCAAAATGATTCAGTCACTGTAGCTCTTTTAATATTTAGTTATTATGCCATTCTCATGTTACTTCTTTTAGAAAAGACTTATGACAATTGGGCTTGACATTTTAAGGCAGATGAAATCTTATGTATAGTTGTGTTGAAAATCCCACTTACTTAGTGACCAATTTATAAGCCTTCATTCCTCTGTGGAAGACTGACAATTTGACAAATACAGCAAATATGGTGCTATTGTGATACAGCACTGGTACTTTTCAAGTGACTGTTTAAAGCACAAGTTCTAATGTACATGGTCTCTTTTCCCACCACTGACCTCTTTTCCCCCCACACAGCAAGCAGCTAATATTGCCAACGTGTTCCTCAAGGAACAGTTCCACTCGTCCTTCCATGCCAAAGTGGCGGTCTGTAAAACCCCAACTCCTTGGTGCCTTAAACAGATACAAACTGTGATGCAATCTGTAGACATTACATTTTTCTTTCTTACAAATGTTTCAGGTTTATGTTTCTATAACACCATTACCCTATATACTTTCTCCTATCTCCTGGATGACATCACCCTCAAAACACAGACTCCTCGGTTTGCATTTGTGTACTTATTTTGCTCTCCCGTGGCTTTACAGGGCCTGCATGTGAGCTCTGCTGTCCTGAGTTATCACAGATTTTCAGTATCAGCAAGAATGTGTAATCAATACAGTAAAAGGGTAACTGCTCAGGGAGCTTTCCATGTATTAATGCTCAACATTCATTTCACTGATATTGCTGCTGTCCTTCCTAGAGAGGGAAGCTCAATATTTCAGTAAGGCACTATTTTAGATACGCAGACAGTGATTTTGGTCTACACGTAGTTTCTGAAAACAGCATCTACTAAACAAAGTTGCAGCAGTTGTTTCAGCAGGTTGTAAAAGCACAGCATCCCACTCCAAGGCACAAAAACTTTTCAGGTGTTACACTTCTTCCTGGTTACTGATCATCCACATTTGTCAGACAGCTCTGTGAACAGAGAGCAAGGGTTAAGTAAAATGGTTAATTTAAGAGAGAAACTTCAATTTGCACATAAACATACAGCACTTTGTACAAATTGTTACTATTTCTGTAAAAAAACCCAAAAACTAAAACCAAAGACAGTAGAATACTTTTCAGAAAGTTTAAGTCAAATATTCTGGTCTCGTCTCAGATTCCGGATCCGTATTAAGTTTTTCAACAGGGAATTCAGGTTCGGGATAGGATCATCACAGATGAGACAAAGGCAATACAGAAAACAAATATAGTAGGAAACACTGTTTTTCTATAGTGTTTCCAACTGTTTTTGTATTGCAATCCCTAGTCCTCTGTTTTATTTCAGTAATAACGTACATAGGTTTAAAAGCTAACCAAGGTTAGGCACAGCTATCAGCACACATTGTGCCTTGCAGAACAAGTGTTTTTAAAAGCCAACTATGATTTACCATTAATCAATTAAGCGCATTAATAACTGTCATAATACAGAAAGTCTGAACCATAAGCAGAGTTACTGTAGGCTTAAAATGAGAAAATATTTAGCAGCTGTTCAGTTACACACCTGAATAAGCCAAAAGCTTCTGAAAGTTCCTGCATTTTGGCCCATTTTCCTGTTCTTAAAAAAAAAAAGTTTTAGTTCAGGAAAGTTTTCTTCCACCACCCAAAATTACAACTTGCCATCTTATTCAGCCTCTCCTACAGACCAAACTGCATTATTCAATGTCTTGGGTTAGTATCAGTACACTTCAAGTCCTGAGAAACTGATTAGAAGACTTCAAACATGCTATTTGTAATACCACACTTTACATGTCACCACCTGCTTTTAAATAGGGCTGACAATAATGCAGTTTTATAAAACAGTATTTAAAAGATTACCATTAGTGAAACCAGTTTTGCTGAGTTTCAAGGTACATACAGACTATGAAATCCATCACCTTCAAATGCTTCACCTGTTCTGGTGTTAATCTCAACTCAGAAGCCAGATTCACATGTGGTTTGGGATAGGTTCTTCACTGATCAGACATACCAATGGTTTTAGGCTTTACTCACTTTTAAATTAATAATAACATTTATTGTTATTTATTGTTATTTATTGTCTGCCATGTAAGTCACTCCACTTCCTACTTGCAATAATGCCTGTCTAAACAATGAAGCATTTTATAGGCAGCAGTGCTGCAAAAGAAGTTTCACTCATACAAAACCTGTTCTTCCAAAGAAAGTGCTGGGAGTTAGCAAGGTATTTAAAGGTAGCTTTCTTGAATAACAGGTGGAATAAAGTTGCAGATGTGTAGTAAGACAGGAAAATTCCATATGAAGTTTCTCAGCAATGTATCAGGTTTGGCAGTTTTATCACTGTACACCACTTAAATACCAGTGAGTGGGCACTATAACACCACTCACACACTCATATATTGCACAAAATACGCTTTATGTCTGTCATATGCAATGTACTGAAAAGGGAATGCATTGCTTTAAATGAAAAATTTCCACTGCTTTATCAATAAATATTACCTCTACTTGTTATAATTCCTGTTGCCAGGAAGTCTTCAGGACGCCTCACATTCCCATTCCCAGACACTGTTCATGCACTCTAGAAATCTGAGTAAAATAATCAATTACAACATGTTCATACGTAGTATAACACAAGCAAGAACAACGGAATTTTACTTTTGTAACAACTGGCTGTAAGCATTTGAGTCAAATTAAATCGAATATAGATTCTTTCTTTCAAAAAGGTAAGAATATCAACTATACTTTTAAGTAACAAATACACATTTTTATTAAAAAATTGCAACATTTTCATATTTATATTAACAAGTCTCTAGACACACCCTTTATGTTCTTTGCCTAAACACTTTCTTATACTAATCTCCCAATAAAGTGCCAATTGACAATTAAAAGCCATAGAGGTAATATTTCAGATTTAGTATGAACACTTCAGATAGGCATTTTATCAGCTCCTCTGACACAAAAACTTCATAATTCCTCTAGCCTACACAGTTCTAGACCACATCAAACATGCCTAAAATATCATATCTCAATTTTAAAGCTAATAATTTGGCAACTACTAATTTGATCATGCACATATTACAGTAATCCACTTATTAATTCATCTCCACTAATCATTCAAAACATACATAGCTTTCAGGAAAATCCACTTGTGTGTACCAAGTAGTCTTCTACATGTGATACTGCTTCCATGAAGTGCTAAAATTAAAAATAAGCAAAAATTACCTTTTAAATTAGAAAACATCTCTTGCTGTGGTCTAGCATCATCTATCACATTACTATATCAGAAACAATCACTAAGCCCTAAAAGTTGACTTTTTCATAAATTCAATATTCTTCTAGGACAGTATTTAACATGACAAACCAAAATTCTGTATGCATTAGACAAAAGTTACCCTGAGTTGGTTTGGAATTCTTTTGCAACCGTGACAATGGCTGAAGACCCAAAACGTTCAAGCTTTTTATTCAAAAACATTGGAGTGACCATGCATTTATTCACAATGCAATACTGTTTGTCCGTTAGTTTGCAGGATCATTACCTTGGTAATTACATTTAAATACGGTCATGTATGTATATTAACTCAAATACACATCCAAGGCAGACAGCTAACTCACTCCACCTCCACAATCACCATAATTTAGCACAAGCTAACCAAGTTATTTATGACCTGTGTCTTCATGTTAATACAAATGCCACACCAAAAGAAATGCAACTAAGAAGTGACCTATGGGCTCACTCTAACTCAGCAAAAAGCACCAAACCTTAAAATTATCAAATAATGGCTTATCAGTTTGATGGCAGCTATGAAAATGCAATGTACTTTGTCGCCATAAAAAGACAACAACCCCTACAACACTATAAAGTCCCTATACTTTTGACAGACAAAAATATGGAAACCAATTAAGAAACGGAAACATTTGTTAACTTGGTCAATATCAGAAATGCAGTGTTACTTCTGGAGCAACAATAATAAAAATTCCAGAGCTGTTACCTTAATGCACAATGTACTAGATACAACTGAAAACTTCCTCTCCATCATACCTAAAAACAAAGAGTGAACAAACTTAAAATTTGGCATCAGCAGATTCATATTACCAGGCCAATAAGTAAGTCACACACATTATGAGACAATTGTTAACAACCTCTACCCAACAAGGTCGCTGGAGAAAAGCATCAAGAAATGCAGTTTTAAGTATCAAAGGAGTTGTCAGTTATACCCACTTGCAACCTCACAGTAAAAGCATTGTAGAAATAACTGTATGTACACGCTGTTAAACTTAATTGTAAAGCATTTTCAACGAAAATTCATCATTCCAAGGTTTCAGTCCTTTAACTGTAAAAACTGATTTCCGCTAGTTTAAAGAATTGTTTCAACCAGGGAGCAAGCACCAAAATTCACCAATTCAACCAGCAGAAGAAGTGCATGATGAAGTACGTTTTAGCATACAGTACTCAAAATAAGCACGTTCCCATGAAAAGGTTTCTCGCTCTGCACTACACAGAGCAAATAAATGTAGCAATCCTTGAAAGATAACTCATCACACATTTCGCTTCAGTTAACAAAAACAATTTAAGCTATGGAAAACCTCGAGTTAAGCTTCCACTTAGTGGGTGTAATAAGCATTTTTACTTTAAACTTCAGTTATTGAGTGTAAGGGTTACTACTGGTTTGTAAAGATTCAATAATTTTACTGTTTGGTAATCTCATGTGTGACTCAGGCTATCATTAGACAAGTTAATTCAACACTCAATGAATGCACCCAACAACTTCCTACATGAACCCAACCATACCCTCATCTTTACTTGCAGGTAAGAGCCTAGAATCATAGCTATTTTTTAAATTGTATTTCCCGTGCTTCCAGAAGTGCAATAGCTCAGTGAGATCAGCATTGCAAGGGTGGGGGGGAGGAAGGCTTCTTAAGGCCACAGGAAGCTTTTGGGAAGGTGGTGTGGGTTTTTTTTTCTCTGCTTTTTAATACATCGCCATTTATTCTGCTGTATCGTTATCTAAAAAATAAAGGCAACATCATTAGTTAAAACGTTAATTCTATGATTTACATTAAAAATCAAGTTAAGGTTATGTGGGTTTTTTTTTTTCCCCCTTGGCTTGATACGTGGATCTCACAGTATTTTTAGAAGTCTTTCGCATTAGGACAATTTAATGATGCCGATGGCTGAGCCCTCCAAAACACGTACCTACAACACAAACGCGTGCACCAACCCTGTGCCACAGGAACAAGGCGGCTCCGCCTGGCTCGAGGAGACCGAACCTTTTACTGGGACGAACACCTACCTCCTTCTCACTGGCATGTTTTATTTCACTCCTCTGCACTAGCCCACATTTTAGAGGGTGCCCCGCCCGGGCCGGTCACTGCTCACTGCCCGCAGCCCAGGCTGGGAGCACCGCCGGGCTCCGCATCCGCGCACCGGCCCCGGCCGTGCCGGGACACCAAAATGGCGCGGGGCCGGCAGCGCCACGCGGGCCCCCGCCGCGACTACCGCTCCCAGCGCGCACCGCGCCGCGGGACGGCGCTTCCGGCGCGGAGCCACCCGCGGGGCGCGCTGGGACACGAAGTCCGCCCCTCCGTCCCCCCGCACCGCCGGGGCCGCCAGCGGGGCGCCGTGCACGGGCGGCCGCGGCCTTGCGGCGGGATTACGGCCGGCCCTACCCACGGCTCCGAGCCTCACCCGCCAGCGCCATCCTCGAGTACTATGCGAGCGGCGCCGCGAGCGATCGTCCCGAACGGCCAAGCGCAGGGATAAAGCCGCGGCGTACCCCCAACGGCGCTGGGGCTACGGCACACCCCGCAGCCGTGACCGCCTTACCGTGTGGCTCCAGGGCGAGCACTCCGTGGTGAAAAAGGAGAGGGGGAGGCGCTCGCCAGCCTTATATACATGCCGCGGGGTAGGAACGAGGCTAGCCCCGCCCCCCGCCCACGAGCCGAGGGGCGGAGACGCGGGGGGTGCGCGGAGGGGCGGGGCGGGGCTGGGCGGTCCCTCAGCGACCGGACCGTGCGGGCAGAGAGGCAGCGACGGCGGTGGGTTCACGGTAATCATCGTCCGCACCGCCCTCACTGTCCTCACTGCGCTCCCGCCCCCCGGCTCGCTGGGCACGGCGTGTGCCCCGAGGCGAGAGGAAAAAGGGACACTCGAGCCTGTCTGTCGGTCCCGGTGCTGTTCGTACATTTTGCGCTGCAAGTTTTCTGCGTAAAACGCAGAGAGGTTCTGAGTGAGTTTTTAAAGTGAGGGCAGGAACCAACCTGATGCAGATACACCTCTCAAACTTAAAACGTGTTTCTCACAAAATCGCAGCATCGTTAAGGTTGGAAAAGACCTCTTGAGATCATCAAGTCCAACCTATGACTTAACACCACCTTGTCAACTAGAGCATGGCACTGAGTGCCACATCCAGTATTTTCTTAACACCTCCAGGGACAGTGTGAGGGTGGTGAGGCACTGGAACAGGTTGCTCAGAAAAACTGTGGATGCCTCACCCCTGGCAGAGTTCAGGGTCAGGTAGGATGCGGCTTTGAACAGCCTGGTCTAGTGGAAGGTGTCCCTGCCCATGTCAGGGGGATCGGAGCTACATGATCTTTAAGGTCCCTTCCAACCCAAACAATGTTATGATTCCCTCTGTGCCACCACATCTGTAGCCACGGGAAGTTGTATGGTTGCACCTCAGTCAGAAAGTGACTTATTCTCCAGATGAATCTGCCTCCTGTACTGCTCTGGAAGTGCTAGTGAAAGAAGTGGGAGCAGGTACCTGGGCTACAGTGGGGATAACAGGAGCACTACAGCCTAGATGATGATTAAACTGATAGGAAACTGCATTCCAAAATCCAATTTATGGGGGTTCTCACTAATTGTTTATAAATATTTTTTTTTGATGCCTGATTATTGAAAGGTATCAATCAACTTAGTTGAGGAAAAACAAGGAAGGGTGAAGAAAAGCTAAAAAACTTGCTTGGTGTTTTGACAAGTTTTATTCCGCAGCCCATGGCAGGGGATGACACTCATTTTGTCTCTGCTTTTTTTCTTCTACAGTCTGTTTCACCTATCTGAAATCCTCTTGACTGCAAGCTGCAGCCAACCCACTGCATTTTCTGCTGTAGAGGCATGAAGAAAAAGGTCTACAATGCCTTTTGCTCTGAGTGCCTCCCACTAGCAACTGTTTCAGCTGTTGTTTCTGCAGGAAAGAGCGAGAAGCTGTGAGCATCTGGGAAGAGTAGCTGGTGCTTCAGGCAGTGCTCAGCAGCCAAACCTGGGCACAGACAAGCAGTCTATGCTGTTGTTTATCTATCCATCTGATCTATTCAAAGGGCCCCAAAATTGATGTTTGCCACGGGGCACTGAAAATGTTGACTTCCTTAGTGACATCAGGGTTAAAGATAAGCGAAGTAATCACAGAAATTAATCGCTACTTGATTAGCCCTAAAGAAAGAAGGCAGCCCCTAAAGCTAAAGCCCCTAGAAGTGCTAAATAATCCCATGTTTTCAACAGCACCTGTGGAAGGCTTTTACAGCATGTTATTCTCTCAAAGAATGGAATTTTTTTTGGGGGGGGAAAACCAGGTGGCCTCATAATTTAAACCCAAAGTACATTACATAAAGTACTATTTTGGTTTGCATTTGATAATAAGAAGCCTATAAATAATGAGGTGACTTAGGCCTGTCCAGGGCTGCAGGATACTGTTCTGTACTTTGAGCTTTGCAGAAAAAACACAGCTGTGCAGTCACTGTGGGGAGCCTCACACCTTGCAGTGCTACCACACACTGGCTTTTGTAATTTAGCAGAGGAAACTCTTCATCTCTCAGTTAGACTGTAAGGTACAGGTCTACTGGCAGTACCTGAGTGCACATCGTATGTAAACTTTTTATCCCCAAAGAAATGTGCCTCGTATTTCTCAGCATTACCCAAGTCTGCTAGCACTTGAGAAACCTGTAGGTCAAGTGAAGTATATCTTCATTGCAGGCAACAATTACAGTTACAAGGGTGAAAATAATTGTCCAAACCAAAATGAAAATGTACACCACAATTACAGATTATATTTCAAAGTTAAGGGTCCTTCTTTTTGCCTTTCTTTCCACTTCTTCACGTTTCCACATTTTTAACGTATATCCCAGGTGTCTGGATGAGGGTATAAGTTTAGATCAAAACCTGATCCTCAAATGCCATTCCCCAGAGAGATCCTAAGGCTAGTCTGAACCATAGGCCTGCTTGCCATAAAGTGTTAGTTTATAGATGAGTCGCTTCTGAATTCAGCTCACCACACAGCTGCACATTCATGCAGAGTGTCAGCGCTGTTGGAAGGGAGTGCTGGTTATGAGATCATGGGGGGGTAGTGGATTGACTTTGTTGAGGCCTACAGAAATATATGCTGGCCTGAATGGTCCAGGTTGCGTGATTACCCTCCAGGGCTTTTCAGTTCCAGGCAACTCTCTACAAGTTATTTTTTCTTGTTTTAAAATATTTCTTTCTTCTCTTGTTTTTTTCTCTTTATTTCTGTCTCCCACCCCTACCACTTCCCCTCTGTTCCTATTTAAATTTGGCTTCCTGGAATATCTCCAATAGCATTGCAGCTTTGATGATTCACATCTCATGGTTTGGTTTGGGATTGTTACCAGTGCATCCTTTGAGATGCTGAGTTTTCCTTCCCTCTCACCTCCCCAGCAGGAAGTCTATTGTATGCAGGTTTAATTTCTTCCTTCTCAGAACAGATACTACTGATTGTAACATCCTGAGCTGACTTTGCTATGTTTCACATTATGCTTCATTAAATGCATAAGTTGGAAACAATTTCATTTAGCTTATGAATTTGACCCTGGATTTAATGTCTTACAGATACCAGAATTTTTAATTTGAACTTCTCAATTTTCTGTCTTTAAATTCTTAGTCACTTTAGTGTCACAGAAAGATTAGTGTGCTCTTTTTTTTAATTTTTTTTTATAAGAAATGAGATCATAAAAACATTAGAACAGTTGTATGGGGTCAGATCTGAGGTCTACCACCACCACCTCCCACTAATATCCTGCTTCCAACTGTAGCCAAAAGTAAATGCCCAGGGAGGGGAGTTGGGATAGAACAAGCATGTAGAGATTTTTCCCTGAATATTTGCCCAGCCTCTGGGAGTAAAAAATCAGAAGCCTCCTAGGGGTGGGTTTGGGTTTTTTTAAATTATTTGTTTGGGGTTTTTGTACATGAGAATTTAACAATTCTCTATTAATCTTCTACCCATAAATTTTTCCAGTCTTCCCCAGAGCCTGTATAAAATTTTGACATTCCCAGCAA
Organism: Lophotriccus pileatus; assembly: GCA_035583135.1. Lineage (NCBI taxonomy): Eukaryota > Metazoa > Chordata > Aves > Passeriformes > Tyrannidae > Lophotriccus > Lophotriccus pileatus. The sequence continues at coordinate 79,786,825 of JAWWES010000115.1, read as the reverse complement.
TGGGCAAGGAACACCAGAGCTTAATTAGCACTACAGTAAAATGGTCCTCCTGTAGTTCACTTTGTATCTGCTGTCTGTTTGCTCCTTGCAGTTTTAGAAGAAGCAGTGGGCAATCCATCCCTCTGCACTCATTGAGCCCCTGCTCCACAATCTCTTCTTCAGGCTGAGAAAACCTCATTTATTTAATCATTCCTCACAGAGGGATTATTCCTGACTTTAACCTTACTCTCACTGATCTTCTCTAAACTTTTCTCTGTTTCGTTTTGAGATGGGAGTCCCAGAGTATACAGGGCATTCAGGAAGCAGTTCCTTCATGGGCTTATGCAGAGGTGCAGTGATATTCTCCATCTTCTTCTTTGTTCCCCAGCACTTCCTAAACTTTGGTTTCCTTTTTTGGTTGTCACTGTGCATGGAACTGACATTTCCACAGAACTGTCTGTCATAACTGCAGGATCTCACGTCTGAGCAATAAGGGTCAGAGCCCATCACTTTACATTTGCTGCTGTGTTTGCTTTCCTCAGTGAGTGGTGCTTTTTACTGATCTATGTTGAATTTCACATGTTGCTGTTATACTCATTCAGTTTTTTTGAGCTCCTGCATTTACTTTTGCATCAGCAATGACTGATTACTAATTTTTTTACCCCTCTTCATACTGCCTTTTTTAGATCAATTCAGTAAGTTCATCAGTACAGGTCATGCAGATTTCAGAGGTAGCTTTATTCTGCTCTAAAAATGAAACATTTACTTCTATCCTCTGTTTCCTATCTTTTACCTTTTATCCAATATCTGCTTAGTTTGCCTAAAATCATTTGCTAAGAGGCTTTAGGAAATTTGTGCTTTACATCACATTAGCACATGCTTGACAATGGCAAGCATGACATGAATTTACTAAGTGTTCTGACCATTGTCCTACAGATGATACTTATCCAGATGCATACTAATAATTTTTAAATTATTTTCCTGGTACAGATGTGAGGCTTAGGGGGCTGAATTTCCTGGATTTCCCCAGGACCTGTTCAAAACATTATAGTTGTTTGTCCTTCTTTAGCACCAGAGCAATTTAAAGGGGAGCTCACACACAACAATTAGCAGCTCACGTGTTTCACTGGGTTCCTCCAGAACACCATTTTATCCTGTTGAAACTGCAGCATCTTCAAGAACTTTGAAGCAACTTCCCTGATGAAAGCATCAAAGGTGGTGTAGTGCAGGGAATTTCCCCAGATTTTCCATACTAAACACAGGAGCAAAAACTTAATGCAATTACATGGCCTATTTTTTTCTGAACAGACTTCCTGTGCCTCATGAATTTGAAAAAGCATATATTATTAGTTTTGATAGACTAAACACTGTTATTTTGACATGTACTTTTGTGATCTTCTTTTCACCCTTTTACAAGCCCTGAATGGTGATTTTGTGCCTTCAAGATAGTGTTCTCAGTTCATCTTCATACCCCTTGTGAGGATTTAATGCACATTGATGTTTCTTTTAGTTTCATTTTTAACAAGAATCTTCATTTTTATATATGTCCCCTTTCTGAAGCTGAGTACAGCTGTGGTGGATATTTGAGTTTTCTGCTGAAAAGATAATCTAAGTGTACAATGCTTGTTTATACCAACACATTTGGTTAATTGCAATAATCTAATCAGTTTATTTATGGCTAAAATTAATGATAAAGAATAACTAAGCTTTATTCAAGAAAAAAAATCTCAAACCCTCTGTACTTAGTTCCTTAAAAGAAGCGATTAAATTGTATTAAGGTGTATTAAGACAACCAAACTAATTAATATTAATACTTTAGGTTAAATTGGCTGGTTTTCCCTCTGTTTGCAAAGGTAATTCTGTGTGCTGTCTCTAGGAGTATGTAATTGTAACTATTGTATGGTTTAACAGAAACCCTCATTGTCTTGAACTACTGCAGCATTTCAGTATGCCCAAAAATACTTGAGGAAATTTCAGTCTGAGTCTTCGTTAGTGGTTGGGAATATCATTTTTCTCTCCTGTTTAAACCTCCTCTATGTTATTCTGTATAAACAACATATTCCTGGAAGAGAATATGTTTTATTTAATTGCTAAATAGTTGCTCTTTATCTTACTGGCTTTTGTTCACTCTTAAGAGATGAGATGAACAGACTTAGGTGAGATGAAAGCATTGAAGTGGAAGTACTGTGGCAGATGGGAGAAGAGCAACCTGCTGTTTAATGTTCTTCTCATAGATTTACGACACAGCTGTTTATTAATATAATTTGTAATCACATCATTAATTAATCAGGCATAGGGAAAATAAGGCTTTTCTGTCATATCTGTACAGCCTTGGCAAATTGAGTGTCAAATCCACTTTTAAATAGGAAATATATCTTCACTTTCCTTAATAAGAGGCTTCCTCTGACTCTTAGAGAAGACAAGGCTATTTGATTATTTTTACCAGAACTATTCTTAATATTGCTACCTTTAAGAGCCTTTCTTAAAATTAAAATATTTTAAAATCACACCCTATATAGAATCAGGAAAAACAACACATACTTACTTTGCTCTTTTTAAAATCAAGCAGCATGTGAACTATTACAACAAAATAGAACTTGTAAAACTGCATTCCAGTATCTGGTATTGAATCTGTATATGATAAGTACAGATCTCTGGGTAAGAAAGAGGCACTCCCTTTGAAGCTGAGAGTACTTGGAAGCTTCTTCAGCTGCTGGAATGTTTCTTTTGATAAAGTAAGACATTCAAATAGGCCTACATATTATTTTACTCATAGTATTCATTTTAAAACATATACAAGTTTGAGGTTTTTTTAAAATAGAAAAGATGTAGGAAAATGTAACTGCCTTAGCTACTGTGCAAATATATTAATTTTAATTGATACAATTTTGCATCAGGACTTCACTTTGGATGGTGCATAATTCTTTCTTTGTATGAAGTTTGCATAGACACTGGTATTTCTCAGTTTGTTTTTTGTAGAATTATGTTTCCATGTTGTTTTTAAAAACAGCAAGTTTTGCAGGACAGATTAGCAGTTTTTGTGAGTGCACCTTGCGGCTCAGTTTTTCTCATACAGAGATCAAATAACACTTTCTATATATGTGTTTTAACATCACAATTAAGTAGAACTTATCAGCTCCTGCTGAAAGGGATGACCTCATTCTTCCCTTCTCTCCTGCCACTACTACAGGCTACTACATACTGTTACAAGCAACTACCTGGTGCAACAGAAAGTAATTTTTTTTAGCTTTAGTTTCTGGCAAATCAGCCGCCTGAGCTGACTCGCTTTGTGAGCACTTAACCACTAGATTTAACAGAAAGCAAATGGTGGGAACACACACCGTGGGCTGGGGAAGAGTTGAGCCAGGTGATGTCCTCTGACAGCAGCTAATACTTACTGCTATAAATATGATGTGAAACCTCATGCTCGACCCATCGAAAATGCTATTTTACTGTTTAACTATGCCTGAATGCAAGAATTCTGCCATTAAAATAAACAATAGTTGATGTTCAAGAAGTCTGTTCTTCTACTGTTTGCTGATACTTACTCTTGTAGTGTAAGGAAGAAATAATCTCTATCTAAATACAATGAAATTAAAAGGACAGTTGATATTCAGATCAGTACCATTATGTCTGGTCCTACTAATGAGCTACACAATTGTGATGCTCTGCCCTAAGATATGTCAGATCAATGTGTTTGGTGTTTGAAGGTAGGAGTCTGTATTTGTAAAGAACAGAAAGAGGCAGGCAACATAGTTAATCCTGTAACCATGATAATATTAATTAAAACCCAAATAAGCCATTTTAGCTGTGAAAATAATTCATGAACTTGTAGAGAAGCTAAACCAACAGATTAATAACTTCCTGGGAGGGAACTCATAACATTGCAAATTTTTACCTTGTATACAAGCACACATTTCCTGTCCTGATATTCTTGACTGGAGCTGGTAACTGATCTCCTGATACAGCTGAGGCTGTGTCCCTCTGTTATGATGAAAGTGTTCATACAAGATGCCTTCTGCTGAAGGCCCTCCAATGCTCTAACCTGCTTTGCCTGGTTGTGCTCTCTTGGGTATTCAAAGATGCTCACCAAAACTCAAAGGAGCTCACCCAGGCTCGCAGGGCAACAGCGGGAAAGACCTGGGCATTTCTGAAGTTGCGTGCTCTCTCTCCCTGGTCAACAGCAGACAGTAGAGTAAGACAAGACCACCTTGTTTTCTTGTCCTCAGTTTTACATAAGCTGTGTAGGAAAAGTATGGGACAAGGCTGACACTCTTTGTCAGCACTGGGAATATGCTCTGCTTGGCTACAGAATATGCAGCTAATAGGCAGATGAGATTTCTTTATGCAGTTCGTATGACATGGAACAATTTCTGTGCCAGAGGTAATGAGCACTCACAATTTCTAAACACAGGACCCTTGCAGAGCAGAGAAAGTGAGGTCTGAATCTTGAGCTGTAGTCCTACTGCAGACATGAATCCTCTGGTGCTCCTTAATCTCCAGTTGCTGCCAAACTCTCAGGGTGTACTCCTGTCAACATCCTTTGCAATCCCTGAGCCAGGCCCTCTTGGGAGCCAGGAATGGATGACTAGGAGATACACTTGTGGAGGTTCTCTATTCCTCCTCAAAAAGCAATGCTGGGGAAGTTTTCAGGGAGGCTAGTGATCAGAGAGCATGCCTCCACGGAAGAGCAGTTGGCTCAGCCTCATCTGGAGCAGCTCCTAGGGGGAAGCCTGTGATGCTGTGCAAGACATAAAAAGGTCTGGCCAGTACCTGTTCTTGGGCAAAGCAAGAAGCCCACTGCTGTGGATATCCCACTTAGCTCACCTGCCAATTCCTGACATTGCACCCATATGGGAAAGAGCCCCCAGTCAGTATTTTATTGACATATTGGATACAGAGACAGGTGACACAAATGTTATTGATCCATGGATTCTGCGTAATACAGCCTTTCTGTGAATTCAGTAGGAACTGTGAACCAATTCTGCACTCCTCTAAAGCAAGGAGAACTTCAGAAGTTGCTACAATGTGCTATAATTATATCACCTGAATGAAAAAAAAAATCTGATGATGGTGCTGTATTGTTTAAGAACAAAACAGAAACTTTCTAAGCACTGTTGAGGAAGAAAAATCATCAGTGCAGCTTTAAGCTCTCTTGTGTCAGGTAATTTACTTGAAATTTTTTATAGTTAATTGGACCAACACAGTATTTAAAACAATACTTCGTCACATTTCTTTAATTTTTCTTTCTTTATTTTTCTTTCTCTTTACTCAAGTTACTCAAACATGCACTTCGTCTTGCGTAAGCAGATATGAAGAGAGGAGGGGGTCTCAGTTAAGAAAATGTTAACTGACATCTTTCATTCCTCGTTAAGATCTTGCAGTTAATTGGCACGTTTAAGCAGTTTCTGTGGACTGCATTGTGAGTTTGTGGCACAGCCTGACTGTAGGGTTTGTCTCTTACATGCAAGTAAGGGGTAAAACAAGATAGATTTAGCATAATGAATACATATTGTACTAGGCATGTCATAGAGTTTGAAAACCTTATCCAGCCCACCGGACTGCTTGTAGGCAGAAGCAGACTAAGAGATTACTCATGTCCTCTCCTTCTGGGAGTCCTGTGGATCCAGCTCCATTCATCCCTCTCCTCCTGTCTCCCCACTTTGAGTTACCACAGACCACGCTAGGAGTTGCAGTAACTTGATCCTACTTTATACTCACATTTCTGCAACAAATGCAAGACTCATCTTGCAGGCCCTGGGAGGGAGCATCACGCAGAGAGGCTCTTGCCCATATTTCTCCACACCCTGCGTAGGACTGGGCCGTGGGCCTGTGCACAGCCAGAGATTCCTGAAGGTTGCAGCAGAAGAGCTGGTGAAGGAGAAATGTGCTGGAGGATGCTGCATGACAAGACAAGAAGCTGCAACCTTGTTTGAACTCGTGAGCAATTGGTTTTACAATGCTGATCAGACGTGTACACCTGGCCCACAACCAGTCTGGGAGACAGATACTTGAGTGGATAAATTTTCCCCACTTTATGATTTCGAACAGGATGACCATTAAGACTGTTTTTCTGTAAACACAAGAGGGCACTCCCACCTCACTCCTCAGTGATTTGCAGCACTTGCAAAAGCATGTTTTTAATGGAACAACACGGATTTATAGCTAATCCTTTGTACATCCCTTGATAACACAACACTATGCACTTATAAGCATTTATAGGTCACACATTTATTGACCATATTTAGGAAATGTGGTCTTGGTTTGATGCTTTCTCCAAATTAGAATGTATAATGAAAAAATTGAATTTAATCCTGATCCCAATGAAGTGAAAAAGAAAACTCATATGTTCTTGTAAGCAGAATCACACTGAAACTGGGGAACTATAGACTACACATTAGGATTTCAGGTGCATCTTTTGTCTGCAATAAAAAATTCACTAAGAGAAACTACAGGAAGGGGTAATGAGATTTAAAGTTGTTATGTTTGCCAATGCTCGCACATCTTGAAGTAGAATGTTGGTGCCTCATTCATATAAGTTTCCCTTACTCACTCACTCTTGTATGCCGAGCATGTTATGCTATCAATGCTTTGCACACTCCAGTCACACAAG
>JAWWES010000115.1:79756031-79772171 GCA_035583135.1 Lophotriccus pileatus | reverse complement strand
GAGGCGGCGGCGAACCAACGTGCACTCCTCGGCAGTTCCTCCAAGGTGCCAGCTGCACAAACCGACACGGCAGCGCCACCCATGCAAGCAGCGTGCCGTCAGGCCGCGCCAGAGGGAGCAGGTCCCTGCCACGCTGCAGGAGCAAGGCAGCAGCGTGGCTCCCCGCCCGCCGCCATCTTGCCCCCCCAGCATTGGCTTAACACAGTGGAATACAGCATAGTATTTATGTTTCTGCCACTGGGAGAATCCACTTGAAAAGAGTTAAAATAGAGAAAAAAATACACTTAGTAATCCACACTTATTCTGTGTGAGCTAAGTGTATGCATAGGCTTACAAGCTATAATGTTTTAGTTTCTCACGTGATTCTACTGACTGTATATAAAATGCTCTGCAAACATATTCTGTTATCAGTCCTTCAACATCTGCTTTAGAGACATTTCTGTAAATGAATATTCCGTTATTGCTCTTTCTGATTTCCCTCAGTGAAGGGGAAAGGTAATGAAGTGTGTTTTATCTCTGACATCTCTGACAAGAGATTTACTCTGCCCATTTGAAAATGCCCAGTACACATGAGCTACTGCTGCTGGCTGGTTTGTTAGTCCACATGATTTACGGCAGACCAACTGTACCACAGTAACAAATGTGTGTTGTCCCTTTCAAGACTCATTCTATCATCCTGTTGATAAATAGTCTCCTTGGATTGGACCATCTTCCAAAAATAGGAATGATATATACAACAAATCTCAGATCTCGATTTCTCATGTGCTTGCATTTTGTGTTGCTGCTCTAAGGGTGTCCCCTCAGCGTAGTATTATCCTTAAATGGATGTCAGGAAAAAGCTGGCATATAGTTAATTTGGGTAGGTCATTTTCTTTTCACAGATATATTATTGTTATATTTGCTTAGTTCAGCAACCTGTATTTGTTTCAAACAAGCAAACAAACTTCACTCTTGTGGTTGGCTCAGCGCAAGGTATTGTAATAGTATTATAATTCAGAGAGTTCTTCCAGAGGATGAAAAGCAGTTGTCAATGGGAGACTCCACGGCTCAGGAATTAAAATCTCTACCCATACTCACTGAACAAGAGCAATGAAGCTCTTCAGTGCTTAGAACTGTTGTTTTTTTCTGCGTACATTAGTCGTGCAGTTTCATGATGGACTAAGGGCAGTCTAATTGCAGAGCATTATTGTCCCAGCTATCTCAGTGCTTGTTTCATTGCTTCTTTTGTATCAGCTCTAGCAGTGCTTCAGGTGTGTCTCAACTAAGGCTTCTCTTCAATGGTATTATTTTCTAGTCAGATCAGCTGCTCATCCCACAAGGTGGTGATTACTGAACCTGATTTGGTAGAAATGCATGGGTGGCACAGGGACACCCATTCAGTGGTGCTGTGCTTTTTCATCACCTTGCTGTGGTCATGGCACTGCACCAACTGCACCTCTTACAACTGTATTTTTGAGGCTTACAGAAAATGACAGGAGCTAGAAGTACAGGATGAGATTCTTCATCACAGCCAGTGTAATGATTGAAGCCTTATTTTCTGCAAATTTCTACTCCCCAAACTAGTTCCCTTTCATTACGACTCCAGATCTCCCATATTCTCTCCCAAAATTTCACTTTTTTTTCACACTTTGTGAAGGTAATGGCACTCTTTTTGGTTACTTACTGAGAGAACTTAAATAATGCCAAATATTAATACATTTAATGATCTCTGAGAATCTGATGAGCACATGGAGGATGGCAATGAGTGGCCATGCTAGAACTGCTTCTACTCAAGCCCACTGAAAAAACCTGCAGCTTGTGAAAGATTCTGAAGGGTGTTAATTTTGCAGAAAGGTAGGCACCAACGAATGTGTTCCTAAAAGGAGAAGGTTGAATGAAATGTCTCAAATAAAGGTAAGTTCCATTTTCATAGTATGACTTTCTTACTCAAATCAGCTCGTGTGGAAACTTGAAAGCTTTACAGCAAAGTCATGAGTAAGCCTAAATTGATAACATTTTTACTATACATTTTCAAAAGTAGCTGACATTAATTTGATATTATGGTTCTATTTTAGTTCTTTGTCAAATGAATGCTTTAATTCATTTTTCTCATCCCCATACTAATACACTCTCCCTATCTGTAATCTGTAGAGGCAGCAGAGAGATACTATATACAATTTTAGAAATGCAGCCATCAAATTATTGTGCCATTCTCATGCATCATATGATGTGATGCGAATGAATGTGTCTTCTGCATCAGATTTATGGGATTACATTCTTGCTATGTTTCTCTTTCTATATTTTTTATATGCTCTCAAGCATGAATACTGAGGGAGCTGACTGATATGTGTTTCCAGCTTGTTATATTAAGTTGCGTTGAAAGAGGAATCACCTTACTTGAATATGGAAACTTACCACAATTTGGAAACTAATTAATAGTGCATCAGATTTCCCTGCCTTGGGGCCAGCAACATCCATCAGAGGGGTAGGGCAGGTGCCTGGGGAAGGTATCGATGTGATCCAGAAATGTCTCATGTTGCTATATCATATCAGAGACCTTGGTTCTCCAGCTTCCTCTCATTTTTCAGTCTTGTCATTTGCAATCTACAGAAATGGTGCCACTGTTAGCTTGGTAAGTAGCCACGGTTTGCCTATCTTTGCACCTGTAGTGACTGGAATGACCGGAATTATTTATTTTCTCCCCCCTCCCCCCTCAATACCATGTTAAAGGATTAATAGGTTTCCTAAATACATATAATAAATAATGCCTAATGCATTGTTTTAGCTTATGTGATAATATAACTCCTTGTGTCTTCCCAAAAGAAGGAGCAAAATTCATCTCCTATAAAAATTCATAACAGTAAACTTTCAGTAGGGATGAATTTTCCCCCAGATGCTTGGCCTTTTAAATTCTCTTTGTGTTTTTACCCCCCACCCTCATTCACCCAAATACTTGCTCTAACATATTACATTTTCACTAGCATGAAGAAGGCTAAAATTCTTTGATTGGCTACTTATCTTTTTTGGTGAAAGCAGATAAGCCTTATCACACATTTTACCCCTAAAATAAATAATGCTATTTGTTTCTTTTTGATACAGGTAGGCAGGATTGGTAAGGGTGAAAAGGTCCAGGTAAGGGATATAACCATTCTTTCAACTTTAAAGACAACTTTTCATAAAATGGAAAACTTATAGGCATCTATCAAATTCCTGTTGCAAGAGCAAAGGGCTGCAATAGTTAAGATTTTTTTCCTGGGGATTTTTTTTGCAAAAGCCTGTAAATTAAGCATGATGAGAAACAAAGCTTTAAAGTGTCATCTTGGAATTGAATGGGACTGAAGCAACAGAGTTGACTCTTATCACTACCAATCCATTTCTAATTAAAAAACTCATCCTGCTCTCTCCTGCATCTCTTCATTACATACGAAGAATGAAGCTCCCTGTGTGAAAAACAGAACCCCACCTTTGATCCATGAAGATTTGCCTCCTCATCTTAAAACTGCAACACACATTTGTTTTGTAGTATATAATTTTTATGCCCTTAGGCAAAAATAGAACAAAGGGTGATTGTGCAATGAAATTTCCCCCTTGGTTTATTGAAAGAACACAACGCACTACGGTGGTACTATTGCTGCTTTAAAAAAAAATTGTTAAAGCTGGGTTCCAGCTGTTCATTCTGTTGCCTCTGTGTTGTCTCCTCTAGAGGGCAATTTAACACAAGCTATACATTTATGAGATATTTAGGCTGGTAAGTGCTCTGTCACTGATAACAGAGGTTGAAGAATTTATTTCCATTTAAAAGGCCTGAACAAGCTAAAACTGGTTTGCGTGGCTGCCTGTCCATAAAAGATTTGTAGGGGGCTGCTTAGACTGTTACAGTGCAGAAGGGTTTCTGTGCTCCCAGGGTCACACTGGCCTTTTCCCGTAGAAAGTCACACAGGTTTCTGAAAGCCCTCATTTTCCAGAAAAGCGTCCCTTCAGCACATGCTGGGGGACATCATCTGCCTTTTTTTTTCTGTATAGCTTTTTCCCCCTTATACTTGAAAGATAAAAGAAATGCATTACTGAGAACAAGTCATTGATGTTTGTGCTGCTGCTCAACTACCTGCATGAGGGGTTTAAAGGCATCCTGAACTCATGGCTGGGCCACTGGGAGGGTGCTTAGGATGCTCAGGGACTTCTTGTCTAGGCTGCCATCTGCCTGCCCTTCGGAAGCTTTGTCATCTCTGTGCAAAAAGAGGACAACAAACAGCTACATCTGATTGAAATGATGTTTCATAGGGCTCACCAGGTTCCCTGTAAGAGAAGTGTAAGAAGAGACCACTGTCATTGACCCTACAACAGCAATTGGCAGAGGAAGCCAATCCTCTTAATAGAAGAAAATCCATAAATATCAGACAAGTTAATGGCACTGCTCTCAGAAACAATTCACACTCAACATTGTAGTGTCACTGTGTTAACTGGGTTCAGCCCTGTTAAGTTTTTTCTCATCTTTTTAACAATATCTGGTTTGTATTTTCATACTTCCAACCTAAAGTGCCTTGTATGTTGAAGGGGTAATATAGTTTTGTTTCAGATAAAAGATGTAAAAATAATGTAAGTAAGTAAATTTACAACAATATACTTAACCAGAGCACAAATTTTGCAGAAATAAGGAGTCTTGCTCAGCCTTTTTTATAAAAGGAAAAGAATAGTGTTCATTAGAGGATGCTCTTATAGTGGTGTGATTAATATTTTAGAAACTTTGGTACACCATGCTTGAGAAGGCAGCTAAATGCATTGTCCTTCCCTGTAAAATCCCATGTAGGAGTTTTCAAAGCTCAAGTTAAGTGCTTGTCTCTTCTGTAACTCCAATCACAAAGCAACATGGGAAAACCGAAATGGAAGAGTCCCTGTGCTCTCAACAGGGGAGTCAAAAGATTTGTAAAACCAGGTGGTAGCCAACAAATAAAGACGGGAGTACTGTGAAGTGCATTTTGACTCAGCTAGTAGAAGCTGAAGAAGTATGCAGCCCCTAATATTGCCAAACGGATTTGGCAGCAAGGAGAACATCTTGCAACAAGCTGACTCGTTATTAAACAATAGACAAGATTATCTGGAATATTTAAATCATGTGTTTGAACCTCTCATCACACATCAGGCTGACCTGAATGTTTGATGGGGAACCACCTTCTGTCATGTGATGTTGCTCAGCAAACCCTTTCTTGGAGCCTTTCGCATAAGAAGGGGAGGAAGAGTTGCTGGTGTATCCTTGGAGATTTTTCAAAAGCTGCCTGGCCATGGCCCTGAGCAAGTGGCTGTAGGTGGCCCTGCTTCAGAAAGGGATTGGATTCGACGACATCTGGATGTGCCTGCCAGCCTCAACAACTCTGTGATTCTGTGTCTGGTCACCAGAGGTTCCTCTGGAATGACACAGCTGTGAGGAAGAGCCTGTTGCTTGATCTTGTTTTCTGTCACCAAGGAGCTGGTAAACTGGATGTACGTGCATGTGGAGCAGAGCATTATATTTTTAATGAGCATTTCCTTGCTGACTATGCGGTCAGCATGGGTATCCTACCACATCATCTGTTTCCACCTGTGAGAAGTGGCACTGCTAACCTGCCCTTTCTACCCACTTCCTTACTTTCTTCTTCCTATGGTGTGAGATCATGATCTGAAATAAGTTAGGAGAGCATCTTGAACTCTTCCCTGTTAGTTTCCTGGAGGGGGGTCATTGCTATCCAAGCATCAGTGTACAGAATACAGATGTATTTCGTGGTGAAGTAGATCTCTAGTATAGAAAATTTCCAACAAAAAGAAAGCAATCAAGGCTACGTTACAAGGCTTTGAGTAGTCAGATCCACAGATGGGAAAGTGGGCAGTCTGAAAAATCTTAATGTTTGGAAGCAAGACAGAAAAATATCAAAACTGCAGATTACACAGCTAAAGAGGATGTATACTCAAACAAAGAGAGGATTGTAATTAATCTACATGCACCATATATGAATCACACATTTATTCCAAATGGTACTCATTAATTGACATGAATACTCTTACCTGGTAATATTTGGAAATAGACACAACTTTCCCATCAGTGCAGTATTGAAAACTTCAATATTGAACTTTGCTGTCCCACTAGACAGGGGCTGAACAGCCATAGTCCCATATAGTAAGAGGATGGGGTTGGGATATATTTGAAAAGCTGGACTTCTTAAATCTGAGTGGCCAGCAACAATGGGAGAGTGATTGGTGCCTTTGGGAGAGGTCTGCCCTCCACCTGTGTAGAGATGTCACCACCAGCACAACACACTCTGAAGCCTGACAATAGTAGGACAGCTAAAGTTGACTCTGGTGTGGGCAAAAAGGGCACAAGGACCTGCTTGCTTCGTTGTCTGAGCATAACTGCCATAGACTCCTACCTATTTTGCTTGTGCCTAGAATAAATCCCGGTAATAGCAATGCTGATCAGTAACTGGTCAAGAGACCTGCTGGTAAAAGCTGTAAAATGCAGTTGGGGAAAATAAGAGAAAAGGCAAAGTGTGTTGCTTAAAACAGAGAAACTTAATGTCAAAGCCTGAGGAGTTCCTGGTGTTAGTATATTAAGCTTGGTTCACTGGAAGGCTGATGCTCAGCATGACTGCTGAGTTGACTACATGGGCCTGCATAGCATAAATGAACATCTAGTATGTGATATTATAGGCTAGACTTAAATGGAAACTTTTATTTAGATATTAGGTCAAGAACTGGCTTTTCAGATACTAATTTTGTTCACTTTTATGGTTTCCTTTGAAGCCATTATGTAGTCTGTGAGGAAAATAATCTTTCAGAAAGGCTTCCATGTTGGTATGCATTGGAAATGATGCCTTTCAGAAATTTACTGAATTACTAGTGCAGGTCATATGAGATCTTTAAACTCAGGAGTGTTGGGACCTGCATCTGTCTGTCGCAGAGGTTTCTTACTATAGCATGGGTTTCTGTGAGGCTCCAAGACTGGAGCTCATCAGGCAGAGTATATGGTGGAGGTGAAGAAACAATGTAGTGTCTTGAGCTAACCTTCAATTTTTTGAGCTGTATTATAGGTCTCATGTGCAATTAAGAAAAATAGAGATTTGTTTAATTTATAACAGCAATGTTAATCTGCATAAATCTATCCTCTTCAGGACTGCTAGGGCTCCTTTTGGTTACTCTGATTCTTGTAGTCGCTGTATGGGGGATCAAGTCAAGATTTCTTTAATTTGAGGGACCTCTAGGACAAGGCAGTGTTATTGAGGACTTTTTTTTCATTGTTTATGAAAGTCTACTTTTAGAATACATTGTCATGATGCAAGGGTGGTCTTTAAAAGTCCCCACTGATCATGCAGTCAGTAACTGTCAGAGGTAAAGTTTTACATTACTAAAATAGGAATCAACCAAACTAACTGTTAAACTGGCACTTCGGAACAATGATGGCTTAAAAACCCAGGCTGAGAAGCATGAATTATGGAGATACTTTGTAAGTTTGATCTCTTTGCATTTTAATTAAATCCCTCATACCAGGAATAACCAGTTTACATGAACTGTTGTATTAAAATCAAACTACCAAGCTGTGTAATTTGCTGTATTAGATTGGGTGGCTGATTTGACTTTGACGCTGTTAAACACTTGAGGCTGTAGAAGGAGACAGGCCTTCTGTAATGCTGATTGAATATAGTTCTTTATTTTGGAAATGATGATTTTTCCTTGGTCTTCACAACAAGCTGTCGCATACACTTGAAAGAAGAAGCTGGATTATCTCCCTCTATTTAAATTCCTGTCATATTACCCAACACTTCTTGAGGACAGTAGAAATCTCTCTGTTGATGTCAGAGGTTATTCACTCAGTTCATAACTGAAACCGTTAGTACTTCACATACAGAGCTCAGACTTGGCAATACTTATGTACATGACTAACTTTCTCCCGGAGCAGTGCTATATGTAAGTACCTGGGGGCTCCTAAAAATCCTTCCTTAAAAATCCAACCAGGGTAAATTCCTGCAGAAATGTATGGCAAAAAATATACTGCTCTGCACATCCTCAAAGGATCCAGCTGAATCCAGTCTCTACATTTTCATGGAGAACTACACCAGATAAATTCAACTCGATAACAGAAGTAAGCATGGTAACTCAGTTTGATTTGAAATGGAATCCATTAATGACTGGTTTGTAATGTAGTAAATGACATAACAAACACAATCTATCATTTCAGATGTATTGAACAAGTGTGGAAAACAGGTGTGAAACAGGTAAGCTAATAAACAGCTTCCTGGCATTATGTTATGCTCTCATGTTTTAGGAAGAATGGCTGTATCTTAGCTTAACGAGACAAAAAGTATTTGCTAAGGAGGGCGGAATAGGAGAAAAACCAAACTCCGACCTCTGAATTATAACTTCAAAATTAAGAGGCCTCAGTTGAAAAGGTGTGGAAAAGAAAATAACAGCTCTTTACTAATATACAAAACCAGATTTTCACATGTGGATTAGCTGAAATTCTTAGCAAATTGTGAGTTCAGATCTCAGAATCACAGAACATTCAGAGTTGGAAGGGACCCACAAGGATCAACGAGTCTGACTCTTAAATGAATGGCCCATACAAGGGTTGAACCCACAACCTTGGTGTTATTAACACCATGCTCTAATCAACTGGGCTAATCTCAGGGTCACAAGCCTAGTAGTCTTTTTGATTTATAAAACAAGTTAATTCCAAAGCAGAGAACTTCATTATATTTGTCAAAAATTGTGCTGTTATTCAGATTTATGACTACAAATATGAATATATTAAACCACACTTCCCTCCCTATCAGATAGTTTCGGTTATGGAATGAGAACTGGGATACTGAACATTTAAAAGTTAATATGATCCTTTCACTGTCTGATTTCAACTTACTGTCTGAGAAAAAAACCATGAAGAGAGAGAGTAAGGAAGAAGGGTCAGGGCTCTGCATAGTACAGAATCTCTGTAGAAACGTATGCTGTCATTTGAAATAACATGATTCTCGTATGTGAAATCTTCAATCAGACTTTTGTTCATACTCAGAATGCTTATAAGCACCAATAGTTGAAGGCAAAATATTGTTGACATTGATTAATCTTCAATATTTACGTTGTTTGTTGGGGATTTTTTGAGTAGATACATCTATCAATAACTAGACGATAAGATCTTAAACTTCGTCAGGGCAATTCCCTACTTTTGTTTAGTAGTTTTTCAGTGTCAGTGATACATAGACACAAAGTGTGTGAAATAAAAAGTCATCTGGACATGGAGGGATATTGTGACTTTTTCTTACTGCTATTTGTATTTCAGGAGCTGGTAGAGCTTGCAATTGCATAAACCCAATTTTGTTTACAGGCACTGCTCACATCTGTTTTCTCAAGGTGAAAAAAAGCCTCCACCTCAGATATTGACTGGGACAGACGAGAGGAAAGAAAAAGGAGTTTTGGAGAGATGGCACAGAAATTTCGCCTAGACTAGTAGGCTCAGTATTGCTTCTGAGGGGGTCACATTCTCCATCTTATCTCCAGCTTTGACAGGTAGTGTAAATCCCGGCATCTGCGATATTCTGCTTCTTCCTACTCCCATCAAGAATCATTGTGGGTGCATAAGCAAGTAATCTACCCTTGTGACAGCACCAGGCATGCAGTTTTAGGTCCTGTTTTAGGACCTTTTGTAGAAGTTGTCTCCCCTGATGTTTGCAATCAAATCTCCTCACCTGGTTCCTTTCACAGATGGGCCATGTCTGGAGAGGCAGGGGGTCATCCTGATGTACCCTCTTGCAGGGGGAACAGCGCCATCAGTGCAGCCAGTGTCATGAAATGCACAAAGAACTGTGTCTGGTGTGGAAAAAGAGGGGTACTATGAGCTGTGGATGAATGAGAGGGTTGTGCTGAACTGAGAGTGCTGTTTGGAAGACTGGAGCACTGGATGGTGGTAGAAGACTTCTCTATTTGAGACCACTAAGCAGGTTGGCTTCAGTGATGTTCCTCAATAAATCTGGAAGTCCAAAGCTGTGCAGATTTTTAAGGTGTTGGGTGCTGAGTTTGCTATAATATTTGCTATAATAAACTTATGCTGTGACTATACCAATAAACAGAAATGCTAAGGTCTGTCCTCTGTCCCTGAGGGGGAACTATGGGCACATCAATGCTATAAAGCTCTCTTAACCACCAGCGCACACAGGGTGGCCACATTCAACATGCAGATGCCTGGTAGTGGACACCCATTCTGTGCTAGTTTCTGAGCTGTGCCTGAACCGTGTTTGTGAATTAGTCCAGGCCAAAAGCATGCTAGCAACCCTTCAAAATTTTAGCAGTACAGCCAGAGCCTCTCTAGGGCTCTGGAATCACTTAATGAGTGAAAATACTCAGAAAGATGCATGTTGGCATAGCTTACATGCTGTGTGAGCTTACGAAGGGGTGCTGCAGAACAAGTCAGTCCAGGCTCTTTTTTCTTGGTCCAGATCAGGACTGATGGTTACTGATTTTCCAGAGAGGATTAAAGATTTTAATAGAGAAGATCTAAGTGTGTTTTGAAAGAGCTGCTATAAAGAAAAGTTCAGGTCAGCAAGAACTAAGAAGAAAAGAATCTGAGAGGAGTAATGGTGTGCGAATGGGGATGTGTCTGACTTAGAGGACATGAATGCTCTGGGAAAAAAAAAAAGGAATAAATCACACCATATAAAACATCTGTCTGTCAGAGCTTCTTCACTGATTGTTCTCCAAAGTCAGACAAAATGTGAAGTGTGCCACTGCTTCAAGCTACAAGGACCTTGCATGTCTCTGTTTTGTTCCAATCACACAAAGGAAAAAATACAAATGTGTATTTTGTTCCAATCACACAAAGGAAAAAATACAAAAACTCTGGTCCCGAAGCTTCTCCATTGTACTCAGGTGCACCTTGGTGTGTTTCACATGGCACACTCAGGGTTGATCTATTTTACATATAATGTTACTTTTTTTCACATCAATTTACCATGAAGTATTAATCTTCTTTGTTAATCTTATTAATCAACTCTTAAACTGCTCTTAAGATGCACCATAGATTTGAGTTTAATGTCAAATGTAACAAAATAAATAGCTAACCAAAGCCTTGTCTATCTGAATGAAAATGTTGCATGAGCTTAACAGTATAAATTTCCTCTTGAGTGTCAGTGGAAGGCACTGTGAATTTCATGTGTCAGTTTGCAAATGTCACTTTGATAAATGAAACTGGACTTTTAATTTTTTTTTTTAAGACCATAGCAAGAATTCAGAGTTGCAGAGCTAATATCTTCTAACAGTAGGCTTGTATTCTTTGAAAGAAAAGTGGGTTAATTTTAAGTCTGACTCAATAAAAGTGTCCAGACTTCTACATAGCAGAAATCTGTGCAACACCATTGCAAACGTCTTTCCTTTTGCTATGTTTGCAGTCTTCAGCAGACTCCTACTAGGTTTTATGAGACAGCTCTCTCTGGAATTAGCTACTGTGGCACGTGCCTGGCTTCAATATGCCAGTCTATTCCTCCACAGACAGGGAAACACCTCCTTTCAGTGTGTACCCCGCAGCTCTTCTAGGGGTCATTGCTTCAGGTGCCCGGATCACAGATACTTTGAAATTTTTTTGCAATGAGTGGGGGGGGGAAAACATCATTGTATTGATGTCCTTGAAGAGAAACTACTGACATATTTTTATGTGAGTCACTCTGGCACTTATGTGAAGCAACACAATTCCACTGAATTTAAATGAGTTTAATTAATAATAATTTAATGGATAGCATTTTAAGAGCGATATACTCCGTAAATGCTTGTAGCATTTTAACAGAGTTATACTCCATAAATGCTTTATTTTTTATTTAATTACTTTCTAACTTGTAAAATACCAGAATTCTAGGACTTAGAGTTAAAAATTGTCAGCTCAGTGTGCGTATGCTCTATTGTATAGGCGACATCCATGATTTACCCAAGATAATACAGTACTACATTTGCATGCACACATGGCCTATTATTCCTATAATTGCTTTATCACTTAATTAAATAATGTCAGCTTTTCCCAGATATCTAATAAATTGATATATCCTTTCTGAAGTACCATGACTGATGCCTGTGTCCAGCTCTATTTGCATATTTAAAACCAAGATCTTTCTAGTCCGATGTGACCATTAAGACAACATATCTATTTACCATATTAACTGACAATCTCTTGATTTTTCCGCTGCAAAGCCAGAAATCAAATCTGAAAATGTCAATTCAATAATTTATTGCTATTCATTGAAGCACGCTGGTATGTGCTTTGCTTAAAGCAGGACTAATTCTGGAGGCAGCATAACCTGGAGCTGATTCCACCTGTAAGCTGAGCGATGATGTTAGCTGTAATTTTATACATTCACATTTCAGTATATTTTTCTATACAAAATTAGCTTTGGCCTCAGATCAAGGAATGAGATAGATAAGTAAAATATTTAAGTACTCTGCTGAGTTAGTGCCTAAAAAGCCACCGCTAACATAACAGCATTGACCTCAGTAGGACTACAGCATTATATGGGTCCGAACGAGCCAAAATATATGAGCTACTTTGAGTATTCCTTGGATAGAGAGGGGAAAGATGTCAGTTTTCAATATCCTGTCATATGTGCTGTCACTTTCAAATACTCTGTCATTGCATGATATAAATAGCACCTGCAGTTTGGTTCTCTCAAACATGAATGCAGAATGCAAACTGATGAAAGAGCCTGAGTTTTTGGAAAGATGACATGTTAAAAGAAAGTGGGAGTGCAAGAACAAATATCCTCAAAACAATACGTGGTGGATTACATGGCTTTTAGTCTTCCTTAAACTGAATGCCTAGCACCTGAGAGGATGGATGTGCCTTTCACTTTCTGGGTTCTCCAAGTAAACAGGGGGTTTAAACCTTCAGATCTTGACTGCTGCTAAAGGTGTTTTGTGCCAGTAGGAAAATGCCACTTTGCAGAGCAATCCCTTCCCATATTGCCAGGAGATGGTTGAGGGGGACAGGCCTGTTAGGAGCAATGCAGACACCTGAATAGCATGAAGTGTTGAGAGGAGCAACATGGAGCTGTAAATTGGGATTACTGCAACTTTAGTCAGGGCTGGAACGTAAGGTGCTAAATATAATTGTAGCCAAGAGCTTGCACTGTTAGATGAAGTGTCTGGAAGCACCATCAGTTAGCAAAGGTGCCCAGACCTTGGTTTTCATCAGTGTACACCACCACCTTTATCTGAGTACTTTCAGACGGTTTAAGTCAATATGTCTTTGACAACAACAATGTGGGCGAGAGGGGAGGATGGAATAATTCTGCAAGCGACAGCTGATGATTTTCTTTGGAAAATTCTGGTGCCTTTATACTCTGAGGTAAAGGCATCACATCTGCTAAAGAGTACTCTTTATGCAGGTGTGAACTTTGCATTTTCCCATTAATATGTGTCCAAATTTGATTAAGTTTTTACCATTTGCTCCTGCTCATTAAATGTTAATCACAGCTTGGACTTCCATAAATCTCTGCAGTTTCCATGTGCACTGAGCAGCACAGCTGCCTTGCCTCTTTTGCCTCTTTTGCCTCCTAGCCCCCTTGACAGTAACAGGAAATGGGAAGAGGGCTGCCTTGCCACATCCCCAGGTACTTTTTTCTGCAATGTGCATGGAGAAACTACCCTGTTTGAATCCAGAGCCAGGACTCTGGCTTGGCTTTAGGAAAAGGGAGACAAAGAGGTTCGCAAGGATAACTTCAGGGACAGAAAATCTATAATTGGAATTTGAAGAAGAGATGAGAGAGAAGAATCAGGGATCAGTAATGAAAAACAGTGAGTGGAAAGAAAAAAGGAAAAGAGATGGATCTTAAGAGGAACTGCAGTGGGGAGAGGAGGACTTAATGCTGGATGGGAACAGCAGATCTCTGAGAGTATTGAAACCTGGGAAAAGATTCAGTGGGAAATAACATTACCTAATTTAACTATCTCCATGTAGATGTTTACACAGGTAACAGTTTTTTAAGCCCTCATTATATTCAACAGAACCTTCACAGCAGCTCAGCTCACCCTAAAGTAGACACATAAGGCTCAACTTCCTTGCTGCAAATGATCTGCTATTTGAGATGCTGTAGCCTATCTCACCTAGCCCCTACTAAGACAAGAATCTACTACGAATCCCATGAATCACCTATGAAGTTGTATGGCATCTTAAAATTTTCTAGGTCTGAGCAAACAAACTGAGTCCTAGTGATGGTCAGCTGACTCATTCCATAGCCTCATTCCATAGCCTCATACTAGCCGTAAATGGGAGCTTACAAGGGTCTTTTGGAGTCTCCAGAAGGCACCTACATTCAGATGCACAACACAGGTGCTTAAGTATAGGTATCAAATCCCAGTGAAGATATTCTAGAGTATCTGGGACATCCTCATGGACATGACAGATCTGTGCTGTTCTGTAGCAGCAGCTGAGACCACACACCAGGCACTCATGCAGCTCTCAGTGCCCTGCGAGAGGGGCAGCTGAACTTACTCCTGGTTGTGTCAGTCTTCTGTCAGCTTATTAATTCCTCTAAAGAACTACATGATGCAGCTACTTTTAACTACGGAAACTGACCCTGGAGGTTCTTTCCAGTCAAACATTCCTGAATTCTTGAGCCAAGATGTTAAACAAATCCCTTTAGTTGTGGATAACTCCTCATTACCTTTGTACAGTTGTTCATAGAAAATGTATTTGGCCTCCATCTTGATCAGTATATTTGTCTTTACATCTGATCTATAGCACTCCAATACAGCACTGTGGTATGTAATAAAAATGGGATAGGTGTTTGTGGTGTGTGACTTCCACAATGGTATTAGGACAAGAAGAATAGTATTTCGCAGATTCCTGTTGTATAGATAGTTGATAAAAATTTCTGGCCTGCAAGTATGAAACTAATTTGAGTATTTAATAACAACAACTATTAATTTAGGCTATAGCATGTCCTTTGTTTATGTAAGCACACATATTCTCCAGACATCTTAAAAAATATCTAATTTCCTTAGTTGATTCCTCTAGGTTGGCATGTGTAAACCCCTGGCTAGCTGTGAAATCAAGCACTACTGTTGGTTTTGGATGCTAATGTGTATGTAAATTGAATTTAATTTTTCTTCACTATTTTATCTTAGGTTTTTTGTAGCTTTTTTTCCTAAATAAGAAAAAAAGCAGATACTGATCGTATGTGTACATCCATATAGATTGTAGTTTAAAGCTTATTAGTGTGGTACTGGCACCACAAAAATAATCTGGAGCCAGTGAGCTGGGTATCTTGCTGTTTTCTGATTGAAGAGGTAACTCTAAATTTGTGATCTTTCTGACACAAGGAATTTACTTGAGGTGCTCACTCTCAAATTAAGTGCCAGGCTCCCAGAAGGCATCATTGTCTGAATTCCGTGAGTTTTCTAATGCTTACTTGTTCTATGGAGAAAATGGATGATTTCATTATCAAGGCTGTGAGGTGGATGTGTTTGGGATCGAACCCTTCAACAGCACTTGGAGCGTTCTAGGAAAAGGCAAGGTTTCCTGACAATTTTCTGGGGGGAAAAAGATAAATAACTTTTCAGCATGTCAGTGTTCATGTATGTCCTGGGTTATCGTCATGGTTTTGTTTGTTCTTGGAGCTATGCTGGAATTTCCCTTTTCCCCTGCCCGCTGTGTTGAGGGAGGGGGGTGTTGGTCAAGGTGGCTGCATCTAGGCAACTAAGTGGCCCAGAAGAAAAGAGCTAGCAAGGCTGCATTCCTGTGTTAATTGCCTCACTTTGTCTCCAGGGAAAGGGAGGAAGAGTCTGGGGGGGCTGAGTTGGAAGCCAGGAGGGGGGTTAGAGTGTAATCAGAGCTTTCGGGTTTCGAGACTGTGGTCGGAGCGGTCGGAGCTGTCGGGGCTGCTGTCTGTGGACGTGCTGCAGTTTGGAGCTGTTTGCTTGGATTTCCATCAGAGAGGGACAAGGGCCATGCCACCTGCATCTCAGTCAGCGGGAAAGAGTGAGTTCTCCATCGTTAGGAACTGTGTCTTCCTTTTCCCTCCTCTCTACCTTTGGTGAGGGGGGAGGACTTCCATTGTCCAACTCTCTCCAGCACTTGGGAGACTTCGCGTGGCGACTGCCGGGGATCCACCAGCGCCCCCCGCTGACTGACTCAAACAACTGCAGGCTCCACATCTCCAGTGGTTC
>JAWWES010000115.1:79740438-79755931 GCA_035583135.1 Lophotriccus pileatus | reverse complement strand
TTGTGTTCTTTCGTTGTTTCTGCCAATACACATATACCTTTTAATAAAAGGCTGTTATTCCTCCCTTGCTATAATTTTATTTTTTTCCCTTTCCCACACTGTTCCTCAATCAGAGTCCCTTAATTTCGGATTTATAATTGCTTAGAGGGAGAAGTTTTGGGTCTTCCTCATAATTTATTCCCAGCAAAACAATTGTGTCTCATTTAAACAGAGACAGTTATACAAAGACTCTGGTGTTCACCTTTTCATTTCTTTTTCCTCCAAATATGTCTACTAATTCAGACTGTGTGGAGGGACTGTGGTACTCTCCTAGGGGAAGAATGTACTCACCAGTGTGAAAAGACTGGAAGGCTGACGACTCATAGGACATGCACGCCTGCTGCCTCAGGCTATGAGCTGGGTACTGTTTCTTTGTCCTTACACAAATGACTCATCTGTGATAACTCCCTTCAGGGAGACATCAGGCCAGTTCACTCATATGGCCTGAAGATATTAATCTCTGCTGATGTCCATAATGGATCCACCTGTGCTTAGAAGGTATCAAAGATTCTTGAAATGTCCTGTGATCCACTATTAATCATCCAGCAAAGAACTCCCCACACCAGGGGAGGTACCAGAGGCATTCCCATCTGCCCTGAGCCCAATAAAAGACCACGTTCACTTGGAAGATTGAGGGTGTTGCGGTGACCAGATCTCTTTGCTGGATCCGAAGGATGTGTTGTGGGTCATTCCACTCACAGCCTTGTTCCACCTGCCTGTGCCAGCACTGCAGCCTCACTCCAACACTGACCCTCTAAATCATTCCTGCAAGGTTTTAATGGGTGAGGGGGAAGGCCAGCCACCATCTTCTTTTGCTTAGCTCATCTATATTTCTCTCTCTCACTCTCTCTCTCTCTCTCTCTCTCTCTGTCTCTCTCTCTCTCTCTCTGTCTCTCTCTCTGAGGGAACTTATTACCTATATGGAGAGGGTAATGAATAGGGAAATATTTTGATGCCTACTTTGACATATGGGTTTTTCGTGGTCCTTTTGGAGTTTTCTTGATCATTCATTTCTATGCAGGCTTAGCTCTCAAGTCCAAATCTCAAGAAATGCTTGGTGCAATTAAAGGAGTGGATACCATCTGTACTAGGGGGCTGAGCTTGTCATGGGTATGGATTAGAATATTTCTGTTCTTTCTTGTCCTGACTATGTCAGCTGGAGTCCATAGGACACCTGTAGGGGATCCTTGGCCAAGGCATTGAGGCTAAAGATCGGAGAAAATTCAGAGAGACCATGTGTAGAATAAGCCAGGAAGTAAATGAGGAGGTGCCAGTGAAGTTCCACAGCTCATTCTGAGTACAAATATCTCCTTGCTGAATTCATCCCAAGTCTTTCAGCTCTTCAGCTAGAAATACAGCTACTGTGCAGCCACATCCTCTCTGCCACTCAAGATCTTAAAGATGCCCATCTCCTCTTCAGTTGTCTCATATCCAAGCAGAAGGATCTGCATATATACAAGTATACTGAAGCACAGTCAACCCTTGATATTCCCTGTTCACTTTTTGAGTCTAGTAGAGCAACACATATTACAATAATGAAGGTATGGATACAGAAAGACTTTCATAGTGGGTTTGTTTTGTTCTTTGTTCCTTTCCTAACAGTCATTGACACCTAATTAAAACCAAAATTGTTTGTGAAAATGATGTTTTAATAATACCCACTATAACTGTGAGTTCTTGTTTGGAAGAGATAATGGTCAAGTCAGAGCTCATACCTTTGAATATAAAGCTGAATTTGTTTAAAATATTCTAAATACCTTTACTAAATTTTATCTGCCCATTTTTATAATTTTACCAGGTCCTTCTACAATTTCTTACAGTCAGCTTTCATCTTAAATATCCTGAAAACTTACCATGAGCAAATGTTTTCATTTTCCCATTCATCCTCTTCTCAAGATCATTAAGGGAGATATTGAATAGCAGAAGCCACAGCAGAGATCCCTGTGGTGCTTTTTTCAGAATCCCTCTCACTATGAAAATTGCTCATTTCAACCACATTCTCTCTCATTAACCAGTTCTTCATTTACATGGTGGTGTTTCCTCTTATACAACAGCAATTTTGTTCACTTGAGTGTTATTGGGCGAAAGCTTATTGGCTAATTATTAAATCATTTTCCATGCATCTCTCTGAATGTTGCCAACATTGCTCATTTTCAGAAGCATTCATCTGTCTCTCACTGCCTTGTTAGTGTTTTTTCAGTTCTCAATTTCAGATGCCTTATATTCATAGGCCTTAGAATGATCTTCATAAATCTTTGGAACTGTTGGGAGCCAGAAGGATTTCTGTCTTCATCAAGCTATTAATAGTAGTGAAGGACATACACTGCCCATCTTGCAGATATTTATGCCTATTAACTGCTAGGATCATTTACATTGGTCTTTTCATCTATATAAAAACATGCCATTGGATTTACTTTCACTGAAGTCTCAGAACTGCTGCTGGTTTCTCAGTTCCAAATTTGCTACCCCTCTTACAATATTTGATGCAGCTTGTTTCCATTTGCCATATACCAAAGATTAATATCTAATGATATCAATCAGTCACTGCGACTGACTCATTTCCTATAACCATATTCAGAAGTAAGGAATTGTGAATGCCTCTTCTCCTGTTTAATTTAACTAAGATTAGATTTCACACACACACACCATTTTCATATCCTGTTTTTAAAAACTCATACGCATAGTTAAACCACCCTAACTGGTTTAATATGGATTTCAAATATCTCTAAGACAGAGCAGCTGAGTCTGGGATGAGGGGGGGTGAGGAGGAGGTTGCTGCTTCCCTGGGGAACAGTGGAACATGCTCGTGGAGAGAAGAATCCAAGAGAAGAGTCTTTCCAAGAGAAGGAATGGGAGGATGTGCAGAGGCTGAGGCTGTGACAAATGTAAGGATCCCTGGGAACAAAGACCCAAGGGGCCACTCCTGATTAGGCAGTTTGGATACAGATACCCTACTTCCAGGGAGTGGAAGTGCATTTTGCCTTGTGTGTGTGACCTGTACCATATCAACTGGCTTTGAGAGCAGAGGGAGATCCACGCCTGACCTATTTAATACTCCAGATGTTACCTGTCTCAGTGGTGACAGAAATGCCTTAAGACAAGAAAATGCTTTAACTTGGGCACTTTTCTGCAATTCAGAAAATCCCTGAATTGACTTAAAAGACCGAACTGAAAACAGGGACTTCTGCAAAACCTAGTGGATGGAGGAAAGAGTCTTTTATAACCTTTTTTATTTCTATTCAGCTTGATTTAGGACTATAGGTATTCTCTGCAGAAGACATTGAGAATTTGAGTTTATATTCTAATGAAACTTGACCTTCCCAAGTTTAAAATCTTTGTACTCTCTTTTGTAGAGTTATTTCAAAGATAAGCTGCAAAGCTCTGGTTAACTTGCATTCCTGATCAAATATGTTATGCATCCACTTAAACATCTGAGTTTCTCTCTCTACAACATTGCTTTATTCAGAATTAGCTTATTCTGTTTGCAGCTTCTTTTTCAATGACAGCATTTCAAGGTCTCATTTTCTTGGTCTAGATTTTTATTAATTGAGCTCTGAGTGTTTCTTACATCAATATGGGATATGCAGTTTTTCACTACTACTGCAGATATCCACTGTTCTGCACCATACTTGTTTTGAGATGAATATGACTTGCACAGCAATTGACCTCGAGCTCGACTTAGTCCACTATTAACTGTGCAGACTGCCAGGCTTGTGTTTTGTCCTCTTCATAAACAGCAAATCATGTCACTTCTTATCTGGCAATTTGCACAAAAACATGTTTTCCTGGGGGACCCATTTCCATTGATTCCAACAGACATGGTACTTTTCACCTTTCTGTGCTGCTTACATGCCCTTTGTTCTCCTCATAGGTTGTACAGTGACCTCCAGTGCCTTTCAGCCAGCTCCCTGTGTGTTATCTGCATGCCTTCTGCCTTCTGTGCCATGCCATTGCTTGAAACTTTGGGACCTCTGAAACCTTTTCTGCATAATTCTTTTCTACCAAGCCTGCTGATTTCACTTTTTACATTGCTCAAAGGTTGCAGGGACTGATTTGGAAGTGTGCAATTTAGAGACATGGAACGAAAGTACGGACCTAAGGGTTGTACACTGTCCTTAGATGTCATCTGTGGCCTCCTGAAATTCACTTGGTCTTGCAGCCCAAAGGTGTCTGAAAATGCCAGCTTTTCAAAGTGATCCTTTGAGCTGCTCCAGTGATTGCCAGTGCCACCCCTCAGATGTACGTGCAGGACAGTCCTTGGTAGTACTGAGTGTACTCCAGGGAGGCCAAAGTGGGCAGCACGACACCTCTCACTGATGGAGGGAGCCACTGACTCTCATCCACCTGACAACAAAAGTGAGCTGCCACAAGCACCTCTGCAGTGTTGTGTGAAACTCTCCAAAACACCAACACTAGTAGCGAAAGCAGGCACAGAGGCAACTACCAGCCATAAGGGGAAACACAGGAGCAATCCACAGCACCCCAACTGGAGCTGAGCATGTGTCCACTCCTCTGCTGGTTCGCAGCCACCTGGCCAGCTGTGCCGCTGTCTTGTAGGTGCCAGGTCATTTACTGCTGTTCCTTTGGCAAGCTCAAGTCCCAAACAGATGGATGCTTATGACCTAGAGCATGCTATTGCACCAAAGCTGGTTGTCGAAAGGCCATGTCATGAACCAACAAGGGCAGTGCACAGAAGGGAGCAGCAGCTGAAGGGATACTGTAGCCAAATAGACTGAAGCTGCAGCTCCAGTTTTTCCATCTCTCCTTCTGTGGTTTGCAGGGGTTGCTTTCTATGATAGCAGCTGATAAATTCTTCATCATCAGTCCAACAGAAATCCTTTCTCAGCTAAAGCTTCTGAGTTTTGACAAATTTGTGATCAGAGCTGAGATTAACTTGCTGCAACCGTGTGTATCTGTTGTGGTGTTTTTTCTTTACTTTGGATGGAGTTATGTGACCCCAGAGCAAAATTCTGTTGATGAAACCCCATGCTATGCCGAAACCTTGTAGATTCATGTTTATTCGTTTAAAATTTGTCCTCTCAAAAGTAATTTTCTTCTAAAATTGTTAATGCATTCTGAGACCTGTTAGGAATTTAATGCTGTCATTTTCTTTGGCTTGCTGTGAGGGTTATGTGTCACTTATAATTTATACAATATGGTGCTTAAAAAGTGTAAGTGCTGTTTCATTATTACAGGGAGCTTGAAGAAACAACATGGCTGAGAAAATTAGCTGTAGATAGCCTCTAGAGATTTATGCAGCTCAAGGATTTTGTGATCTCCTTTTGATGAGATTCATTAATACTGTTGAATGCTTAGTTAACACCTCCAGTTCTGCCTCCCAATCCTGAACTGTGGTATCACAAAAAAGTTGCAGTGCTCAGAGCCTAGCATTGTCGGAGAAGGCAATAAATCCCATCCTGTACAATCCTGCTCAAAAAGTCCACTGTCCTTGCAGGTTTGCTGGTGAAATGTGTGAAGGAAAGTGCTTGCAATGACAGTAGTTCAAAGCTACTGTGGTGCGGTTTAGTTTATTCCAGACACTGCTTTTTCCAAAGAGGCAGTACTGTTCCAGTCTAACTCTAACCACATTCAAACCATTCTATGACTCTAAGATTTCTAGCAAACAACTTTTCTGAGATGTTTTCATTTAGCTCATAATACAAGCAAAATGTGCAGAAGATCCAATCAAATTCAAACAGTTAAAACTGAGGAGCAATAGAACTATTCTAGCAGTACTTAATTTCATAGGGAAAAGCCCATGCTTAACGTATTGATAACATTAACTCAACCAGACACACAGCAGGAAAAACTCAATTAGCTCTAGAGTCAGCAACAATAAACCATTTATGTCTTCAGCTGAAGGCAAACAGGAGGACTGAGGTGAAAACCCTAGTACTCAGAGTGGAATAGTCAGAAGAACTAGAAGGAGCATGTCGGTGGGACAAACTGAGGGCATGCCAAGGCTTGGGACACTCGGTTTTGCAGTGCACATGGGCAACTTCTGTAATATTGTAATCATATTGCAACAGATGCAAGTCATATTTCAAAGGTGCTGAACTAAGTCATGTGACCCAGGTAAAAGTTAGAAGAAAGCCATGTTCTAGTCACATAGTCAGTTTTTACTACTGTCACTGATAACCCCTACTCAGCACTGGTGAGGCCACACATGGAGTGCTGTGTCCATTTCTGGGCTCCCCAGTATAAGAGAGACATGGTAGTACTGTAGAGAGTTCAGTGAAAGGCCATGAAGATGATGAAGGGATTGGAGCACCTTACATATTAAGGAAAGCTGAGAGAGCTGGGGCTGTTCCTTCGGGAGAAAAGAAGACTTAGGGTGATCTTGTCAATGTGTATAAGTGCAGGCCCATGGCCATGCTGCTCCTTGCTTCCAACCTTGACCCACAAACTGATTCCCTGACCTCACCTTGGCCCTGCCTCACTACTGTGGTGCCGGCTGGTGATCACTGGTTCCAACCCTAACCTGCAGACTGACTTCCCTGTTTGATTTTGGACCTGCCTTTTCACTTTGATACCACTTTATGGTCTGCACTCCTGGTTGAACTGGCCACTATCTCAGGGTCTGTCCTGCTCACCCCCCAGCCCTGGGGAAGCAGCCCTGGTCTCTCTGCTCCCTGATGTGCATTCAGCTTCCTCCACTACACTCTGCTGTGTACCGTGGGAGCCTGCGCCATGCAGAGAGGACAAGCTGCCTGCAGATCAGCACTCTCTTTTCAGGTTCCTCACACATAAAAATTGCCACATCTGCCCAGCTAAGCATGCTCTCACCAGAGGGAAGAGCACATATATTTGGCATGTAAATATTTTGCAATTGCAGCTTTCATGTTCATTTCTCAGGGAGGCAGGCAGGAAAAGGTATAAGGCTCTTTTGATATTCAAAACATGAATTAAACCATCCTCACAGGCTGGAGGTTGTGTCAGGGACCATGAAAATTTGGACTGGTACACCTTCATGTGCACACACAATTTTAACCTGACTTTTTGTCAGCATATCCCAGGCAAGGAGGGCAGGAGATGGTACTATTTAGCTGGGAAGAACCATAAGCTGGGAAGCACCATAAGCTGAGATGACTGCAGTATTAGGAAGCTTGGCAGTTCCTCAGAATGATTCTGCAGGGTGAAAGAGATTGTCATGACAAAGTCTTCCAGCCACAGAGCACACTGAACATCTACACTGAGCTTCTGCAGAGTCCCTTGCAGTCTCTGTAAAGGTATTTTATCTAGACAACCTCTGTAGTAATCTATTTTTTTCCTTAAGTGCTTGATAGATCCTCTCCACTCCACTCTGCTCTGCTCTTTCTGAAGAAAGGAGTTGTTGAAAGATATGGTTCTGTACTTAGAGCTCCAGGAAAAGCATTATCCAGCTCCATATAACCTGGATAAATGGAAGGGCATCATCCTGTAGGGATATTTCATATGCATGTTGTAACCAAGCCTCATGAACCGGTGTGTAAGTGATTAAAAAAAAAAAAAATGTTGTGTTAGAAATTCCAACTATACCACCAGAAGTCATGACAATTTCTCTATGGTTTCCAGCTCTTCCTGGAAATTTGGCTGTTTCAGGGTACTGAGCAGTGTTGTTGGATGTACAGACAGTAAACCACAATTTCTGAGCAGTGGCAAGGTTGTGGTTAGTCGACGTGCAGAAAGGACTGAAGAGATCAGAGAGTAACTGAGGCATTCCCTTCAGAAAAATCGATCTGTTCCAATCCATCAAAAATCAGCAAAACAACAAAAATATAAAATGGTCAGGCAAGGAATTAATTTTCTTGAATGCCTGGAAGATGTGTAGGATTTGTGGCTGTGTGATGTATTCAGATATAAGCTTGAGGATTTACAACACATAATTAAGCAATGCAGCAGAGAAATTAATCTTAAATGACCTCTTATTATCAGTAAATTATACTGGAAACTATAGATGAATTTTCCTAGATCAGGCTAGCATATTATTTAATCATCTGTCTTCTGAATTCTATGTTTTTAAACAAAGGAACTGATCCAATACCACTACATTTATGGAAATACTCATACTGATTTCAATGGGATTTGGATCAGGCTTCTTACAAATATCAGATGAATTTTTTAATTTCCTAGAAGATTTTAAAACATAAACTTTGGAATTTTTTCAGTTAAATAATTATCTTCTTTGGCTTTTCAAAATTTGTGGAAATCCGTAATAAAACTTTGAAGTAATATACAAAAAGCTCATGAAAAGATCTACCTGTTTCAGTCTAAAGTCGTAGTGCAAAACTGATTGGTTTTATTTATCCCTTGCCGACAAATAGTGTCTGCACAGAGATTTTCTTCTTTCTGCTTTAATAGCTAGAGAACTTTACCAGTTTGTTCATAGTCAAAAGTATCTGAACCCTGTTGTGCCCTGCAGTGAAATGAAATAACATGTCTAGAGTTTCAAATTGCCAACTGATGTGAAGCTGCAGTTGGAACATAAAGCAATTCTGTGATTAGAAAACATCCCTCTCTCTCTCTATTTTTTTTTTTTTAATTTGAAGAAATCACATCAGTCATGAGGAACAGAAAATTCTTTCAATGGGCTTTTTGTCATCTGATAGTGAATTACCGTAACAGCTGCTTTGCAGGATGCCATTTACTAAGCACTGCTTTGAACTGATATGCCACTCACAATTGCTTCTATTCTATTCTCATGCTTCATAAAAAGCAGGAACCTGGTAGTGCTAAACATCCAAACCTCACACTGTCATTAAAATTACATCTGGAATAGATATGGCTCTTTGTGTTTTAAGTTTTTGTGTTGTCACGGACATGTTTCCCCATAAAGACAAGCATCACTGACGTATCAGAAGAAATTTGTTTCAAGGAGAGCAACATTTCACAACTGAAAATGATATAGGCCAAAAGTTGTCTCCCCATATAGCAGATATAGCAGATCTTCCCTGTAATTGGCATGGGTGTCAGCAAGGGCAGTTTGGCTGTACTTGGAAAGCAGTCTTTCTAGCTGAGCAGAATACAGATCATCTCTTTGCTCATCACTTTATTTTCTGCTTATTTTCAATGCCTCCTGTAGACAGCAGAATGATTAAAATTCCTGTAAAAATACCCAGAATATTTATATACCTCAAGAATTTGTGTTATAAAACTTAAGCAGAAACTTTTGTAACATAATGCTGCCATGAAACAGCCAAGGCAGTTCATTCAGTGGAAGAGCAAGAACTCCTTTCTGCTCCTTTTGAGCTGCTCAATCTCATAAATCTTTTCCAAAGACTTAACACTAGCTCAGGAGGAAGGACTTTCCGTTTTAGGGTCATAAGCCTCCAAAAAACCCTGTGCACTGAATTGTTGGGAGGCTATCCCAGTAATTGCTCTGCAGCACTTGCTGAGATCATATGAATCTAGTAGAGGTCCCTCACCAGACTCTTGAACACTCTTTGCTCCAGCTGGCCCACTGATAACCTTTCCTTGTAAGCCTCTGTACAAGATAAACCCTTCTTGTGTTTAAATACCATTCTCAAAGTACTGGCTGTTCTTTTTGTAAGCAAATAAAAATTATTGTTGTAGTAGGTATTTTTTATCAGGAAAAGTCTATACAAATGTTGGGAAAATGCGTTGGATATACTGAAGAGGTAATTATTCACTTGCATATGTCTAAGCACAAAAAAATTGTTTGAGACAGTTTCTGAAACAGAATTGTACTTCAAAGAACAACCAACAAAGGGAGAGAGAGTGTGATTCATTCACAATTTCAGACAGCTCGGTATGACCCATATTTGTTGCATGTGAATGCCTGCACTTTGCCATACTTAGCAGTGCCTGGGAATGTACACTTCCTAAGTACGGAACTTTGGAAAGGTGATCACACTGCCAAGTGCAAGGTGTTATTTACTAGTATTTTTGTACGTGGATTTGTTAGAAAAACACAAAATGTATAGCCCACAGGCTTTGCTTTTTATAAAATATATTACTGTATATAACAAGGCAGTTACTTTCCAGAGCAATGAGGAATATACAGAAACATTGTGATAATTATGGTTGAGAAAGGGCATCATGTTATTTGCTGGAAAGGTCTGCCAAGGTCTAGTGTTGTGGAGTAAAATTTGGAGTTGTTTCGAGAACATTTTACTTGTTGAAGCTTGTTACCACATCTCAGTTTCAGAAGGGATGTCCTATGATGGACCTTCTGAGTGTTCTGTAACAAAATATAGTAGTAATCCAATGCCAGTAGTAACAAAAGATTTTTACTATAACTTGTACTTGAGAGTACACAGAGTAAGAATTAGCTGTTGAGAAATCAGTGCTTTGAAAATGCATACCTCATGTTTTTTTCTCAGGTGTAAACATAATTTTAGGTTTTGGATGTGATCACTGCTCTCTTCAAAGGCAGAATATTTCCTTAATGCTTGGAGAAAGCTCTGCAGTTTTCTAGGAGCTCTTCAAAATGCTTAGGGAGGTGACTTCTGTTTTTGTTTCACCAGGAGATATAGATCAATCACAAATATGAGTCTGTTCAGCTTTGTAGTGCAGTGAAAATAATAACAGATATCTGCAATTCTAAGGTATTCCTGTGTCAAAACTTCTCATTTAAGCACAAATATTTTGGGCTGCAATATGGTTAAAGAAAGTCACTGAGCACAGTCTGGGTTGGCAGCCTGAAGAACTCAAAAGGAATTCCTTTCCATGACTACCCTCACCATGTGAATTCTGCAGACAGCCTTGACTGCAGTACCCATGACATGGTGGAGTTCAGGTTCCTTAGAGGACAGAGCAAAGCTAGGAAGATCACAGCCCTGAATGTGAGAGTAGTCTGTGAACTATTCACGGATCTGCTTGGAGAAATCTGATGGGATACAGCGTTGGAGAGAAGAGAGGTTCAGGAAAGCTGGTTGCTTTACAAGAATCCCATCTTTTAAGCTGAAAACAGGTGGTCTGCACAGATGAAAAAACTGCTGCTGATAAAACTCAGACATATAAAGGAAGCACACAAGAGCTGGAACCAGGGATAGAGGAGCCATGAGGAATGCATCATGAAGGGTTGGGCTTAGACAAACTGAAGTCCATCTGCAGTTGAATCTGCTGAGGGATGTAAAGGGAATAAAGAAAGGCTTCTACAGGTACACAGGCAGCAAGGGGAAGACTAGGAAAAATGTGGGACAGCTGCTTAATAGTGCAAGGAATCTGGTGACAGAGAACACGGAAAGGTACAGAAAGTACCAAGTGCCTTCTTCACCTAGGTCTTTACTGACTAGACTAACCTTCAGGCATTCCAAATCCCTGAGACATGGGAGAAAATCTGGAGCAAAGGTCAGTTCTCTCTAATTTATGTCGTATTGTATCTAATTCTTCATTTACTCTACATGTGGTTGGTTCAACTTGTAAACTCTTCTAAGCAGGGAAGTGTGTTCATTAATTTGGCTGCAAAAAGACATTACACGTTTTAAACTAAATAGTGACTCTGGAAGATATTCTTAAAATGATAGTTGCATTGAACGGCTTTTTACTTTGTGAAAGTATATTCCGTATGAACAATCCCTGTCTGATTCTTAATTTTTTTTATTCCCCCCTGGTTCACCTGCACACGTGAAGATAACCAAGTTGCAAATTCCCAGTAGACTTCCGAGGCCAGGCTTGGTTACTGTGTGCAGTAATCCACAAACACTACACCATGCAGTTCAGTCAGCTCCGCCAACTCCTTTTGGCTCCAGGAGATCTGACAGCCGACAGGACATCCCCAAGGAGAAAGGCATGTGAGTCAGTATCTTTTTCATTACTTCCAAGAAAAAGGATTAAAAACGCGGGTTTTTCTCCCCATGGGTAAGTGAATATATTAGGTTGTTTTTCTTCCTTTTGCTGGCCCATGGTTTCACATGTGTGTCTCTAATTAACTAGGATCCATGCTGAAATAAAATCGCCATGGGAATAATCTTTCAGTTCTAGGAAAAAATAAAGCCTCCAAGGCAAAAAGCACTTGGTAATTAAGAAAAGAACTTTAACATTTGCAGATTATTCTGACCCAGGGGTGAGAGAGGGGGGCCTCGAAATGGCTTCCCTCTGCCCCGTGTCTACCTGCTGCCTTTGAAGCCTTGTGTTTCACAAGCCTCTTACACTGCAGTTTTGCTTTCACCTGCTCTCTGTGCTCTCCCTTTGTTTTTTCTTTTGCACTTACTCACTTTTCTTGGAAATAGCTCCCTCCTTTCTGTCTTTTCTTTGGCACTTCTGCAATGTGCCCCTGCCTCCCTCCTCCCCCTCATCATTCTGTCCCTCCTTTGTCTTCTCCCACTGCCAGTGTTGCTTTTCTCACCATCTCATATTTCTACTCTTTTGTTGGGTCTCTGTGACAGGATTGCTGTTCAGGACTGGAGCTTTCTTCTGGCAGAGACATCCTAGGAATGTATTATTCCAGGAATGTAACTGAGGGTTTAGGAAGTCCAAGGAGTGACCCAGAAGACCTGAGTTCAAGATTCTGTGTTGTCTTGCACAGATGGGATATTTGCCTACATGGAGCAGCATGGTCTTTTATTGGCTTTCAGTTTGCTTCTGAGCAGTTTCATCATATATTCCTTTATTTTGCATCAAAAAAAAAGGGGAATAAAATTAATTGTTGAAAGAACCGCAGCAGGACAAAGATTTCAGCCCAACAGAATTTGCCTTGCAAAGAACAGGGAAAAAATCCAATATTAAGTTTTGTCTGGACATACGGGCCTAAACGTAATGTAATCTGTACAGGTTTATGAAGAATGGCATCTTTCTGAAATATTTTTAGGTAAAGGGCCTCCCAGCATATAAGTATAAATAATATTACATATCTATATATATAAATAATGTTATTCTAAGCTCTGCATATATGAGTGATTAAAAATGTTGATTTCAGTAAAATAGGAAAAAGAGAGTGGAAGATATCAAGAAAGGGAAGAAGAAAGTTCTTTCTCTGAGTAAATTACCATATTGCAAAGAAGTGATATTGTGGCATTGACTTCAGAAGCCTTGTTCTCAGAGCACAGTGGGGTTTTGAGATCCCTGCTGCTACTGGAAGATGGAAAGAAAAATCAATATTTCACCAAGGGAAGCCCTTGGCAAAGTTCAACATAGCTGTAGATACATATTCGTTAAAAGTGGGAATGCATTTTATTTGAAGTCTGCTTTTTGCTACAAGTGTTGGGCTTAGTTCAGAGCAATGCTGTCACTCACTGATGAGGTAGTAACATTGACTCAGAGCAGAAACTGGCCTCAAATGTTTTTACATTTTTTGTTGTCTTTCTTCATTACAGAGTGACTTTTCTGTAGGTCTTTGAAATCTAAGAATTCAAATGTGAAGTCAGTCATTGTGTGGGGCAAGATGACTAATATTTCAAAAGAGATAGTAAGTAGCTGGAAACTGTTTATATTGCACAAGCAATGGTTTTTGTAGATGTTTCACTACACCAAATGTTCAGGTATTTTTCTGAAGGAATGAGTATCTTGGAAGTAGAAATCGCCTCCCAAACTCATTTCGCTCTTGCAAATGAGTGACTGTTAGAACATATTAATCAGAATTGCTTTTTTTGTGTTTGTCCATGAAAGATGAAAAGCATTTGCTACTCCTGTCCTTCCTCTCTCTTCCTCTACTGAAGCATTATCTCTTCAGCAGATGAACAGGATTGTCCATCAGTAGTCAAGAAGCTGCAAGCTTCAATTCGACACCACGAGTAACCTATTGTTACTTCCTTGTAGGAGCTTTGTATGCCACTGGCCTGGGGAATCCAGCTGTGCTAGGAGTGGTTGCATCTGGCCTGAAAACTTTGCCTTTGAGGAGCTGCTACTATTTTGAGGGGTGAGGAAGGAGACAGAGTGAAAGTAAGTCATCAGTGTCCTCTGTGACACTGGGTTTATGACCTGCTACTTTTGTTTTCATATCACTTATGTAGAGCAGTCTGTAAACTGTTGTCTGGTTTCCACCAGAAAAACACTGGACCACCATGTGGACAAACAGAGTTATTTAGTATAAGACATCAGTGAACATCAAACACTGAGAAGATATGCAACAAGAAAAGGCTTGCTTTTCAAAAGAATACTCTGTGCATTAGATAGCATATACTATTTGTAAAGACTGACCCATGAGCCAGTGGTAAGTCAGGGGTGGTGTTTGAGTCTTTCTGTTCCTTGGGTGATCATATCCTCTAGATTATTGAAAAGACTAATAAATCCAAAATAAATCAAAAAATGCCAGCAAGACTATCTTAAACTTTACACTTATCTTAGTAGGCATGATGTGAGGATGGTTGTCGTGGGTTTGCAAAGGTCCCCCCTCTTCGGGGGTTGTAAGTAGTTTCTCCATGTAAATTTCTGGAGCAAATCCAATCAAAAGCTTTGGTAATGCCTTTGTCAATTACATATTTAAGAAAACGGAAGAGAAGGTTTGTGGCGCAGAAGAAATTGGGGAGCCTTGTGAGGGAGGATGCAGCAGGCCCCCAAAGAGGGCCAGGCCTCCCTCCTCCCCCAGCCCTGGGCTGGGGGCAGGGGCAGCACTGAAGCCCCTTGACCAGACATGTAACAGAGTGAAAAAAAACAAACCCAAACTAAAAGGACTTGGACGAGGCTGCTGCAAAGGGAATTCCAGCCAGAGAGATAGCCAAGAGAAGACCGTAGAAAAGCAAGTGTCCCCTTAGAGTCCATGGAAAACCTTACAGGATCTGGGTAACCCCCAGCCTTTGGCCTTAGCCCAGGAGGGAGGCAGGCCCAGCCCTGAGGTCGACATAGAAGAGAAAAAGAGACAGAGAGAGAAACAGTTCCAGCTGCAACGAGTTGGAGTTGCTGTGCTGGAGATAACAGAAAAGAACTTTCAAATGCTGCAGAATTGCTTAGAAGAATCTACTTCTCCTCCTGGACTGATACAAAGGGAGAAGGGGTATTTCTGTAAATACATAGTGCTTTGCTTAATTAGAATGGTTGTAGATGTAGTTGTTTAGTTTTTATTTTACTAGTAATAAATCCTAATATTATTTCCCCCCAATCAAATCTGTTTTGTCTGCATAAACCTTCTCTCAACTTAGAACAACTGTGTTGGGGAGTGTGGTAAAAATTGTCCCAGTACAAACCCACGACAGTGGTTCTCACTAGAAATGGGGAAGTTTAGTGAATAGGGTGTGCCTGTTCTGCAGCACAAGTACTGCCATCCATCCAGACCTGAGGCCTCCTTTTCTGTGCCAGGCAAATGTCCATGCTTAGAGCTGGGCATGTAAAGCAAGATACATTGAGCTTCTCAATTTCTGAGCTTACTTATTCAGTCTTTCTTATACTACATTAACACTACCAAAAAGTTAGTGCTTGTCTGTAGATACAGCAGTAGTTACTGGATGCGAATATTAGAGCAACCATCCATTCTTGAGCAGATAACACTGTGAAGTCAGTGGCAGTATTATGTGATGAACTGCCATGGGTTATTTTTTGGCTCACTTTTTTCTGCAGAGTTGCTTGGGCTGCCAGATTT
>JAWWES010000115.1:79715759-79730560 GCA_035583135.1 Lophotriccus pileatus | reverse complement strand
TGGTGATTTCGCATCCTATACTCCTTCTTGCAGGTCAGACAGCTACTGCCAGGCAGAAGAGGGGATAACTGAAGTCACTCAGCCTCTTTGAGGGAGCTGATACTCACAAAACTTACAGTAACTTAATTCTTTTGAGACCTGTCATGGGACAGGCCAAGGATTAAAAAAAATTTCTGAAGGTCAGTGGCAGGGACTGACTGATAACCAGAACAGCAGCAAAAACCTCATCCTGTGGAAGGTTTTCACTTTTTCCCCTTGAACCCCACCCCTGCTACAGTCTCAAAGCTCCTTAGATGTCCCCGGTGGCCATAGAGCATGTGAGCTTTATTTCCAAGGGATTAGTAATTCTGGCCTTACAGAAGCTGGCTGTGTCCTTGACAGAGAATGTGTTTCCAGGCCCCTGAGTGTCTGTCATAGAATGAAGAGCCCTCTGTGGAAACCAGAAAAGGTGTCATGATAATTTACACACTGATGAGCCAGGATGTGAACCAAGACCACTACAGTCCCGTCACCAGACACCAAGAACTTTCACTCACTGCTGCTCCAGGCTGAGCTCAGGTGAAAGTGCCCTTGAAGCTAAACTGCAGTTAAAGGCAGGGATCATTTTTTCAGTCTGTGTTCACACAAAATGTGCCAGAGGACACGGATTCATCTCTGGGCTTGCTCTGAAGTATCTTCGCATAGAAATAATAATATCCTTACTTGACTCTGCCCTCCAGCCTGCTTTGCACAACAGAAAAACATTGCAAGCAATGTAATTTAACCAGTCCTCCAACTCCCACTGTAGTATATAAGCCAATGTGTGGAATAAGTGATTTCACAGAAAACTGAGGTTAGAAGAACGATTAGAGATGAACAAAGAATAGAAGTGGTATGTTGTCTATTATAACAGTGCTACCCATCTTTCCAGCTTGACACTTGTGCTTTCATTGTCAGTACTCTCAATCCACGAGGCACAGTAACAGGCAAAGGTAGGTGGACAAAGGAGCCTCCTTCTTCCCCAAACTGCTATTTGTGCCTCGTTTCAGCAGGCTTCCAATTTAAACACAGGATCTTTAAAGCAAACCTGTGAATGACTGTGTGGATACTCATAAGCCAGAGAAGACCACTTGCACAGTGGAGTGCCCTTATTTAATTGTACAACTGTTTTCCCACTGGATTTCAAGTATTTATAAAATGCCTCTCTGCATGTTGCAACATTTTAGCTGTGCTGTAGAAGTTATGGATTATGTGTTCATTTGCATTTCTATAAGAGAAAGAAGTGGTAAAATAAGGCTAAAGCTCATCTTGTGCTCAAAATAACTTTAAAACTCTTTTTCTGGTTAGTACATTCCCATTTTTTGCCTGAGTTGATGAGCCTTTTCCATCCTATGATGTTGCTTGTTTCAGGTATGTTTGCTTTTTTATGAGAGATTTAGTTTCAGCTTGTATAGGCACCCACCTGCACTACCTGCTGCGTGGACCACCAGCTGCTTGATGCACAGTGGCCTGTTGGTCAGGATCACTACACTCTGCCCCTTCCCAAGTATATCATTCAAATGTGATATTTGAAAGTAGTTGCAAAGCAATGCAAAAGTGTAAGCAGTTTAAAACTCCATTGAAATCCCAATGCAAACAATGGTGGTACAGTGGGCAACCTGTCCCCAGCCCACCTCCAGAAGCTGCCAAGCGAATAATGAAAATTAAATACAAACTGAAGACCATCTCTGTCAAAATTAGCAAGCCTTCTCATGCTCTTCCTTCACTCCAGACCCAGGGAAAAGGATGAGCTGGTGTCATTGTAACAATCAGAGTGCCTGGGTCAGGGCAGGGAATGAATTCCAAGGGGAAGGCCTTTGGGTCTCCCCATGTCCTTCTATCCATTCCCTATCAGATTCTGTCCTTGGATTATCTGTCTCCAGCTCCCACTGGAAAATGTCACAAAGATTTATGGGC
The DNA here is from genome assembly GCA_035583135.1 of Lophotriccus pileatus. Taxonomy (NCBI): domain Eukaryota; kingdom Metazoa; phylum Chordata; class Aves; order Passeriformes; family Tyrannidae; genus Lophotriccus; species Lophotriccus pileatus. The sequence continues at coordinate 79,728,625 of JAWWES010000115.1, read as the reverse complement.
AGGTAGCCCAGGGCAGAATTTGGAGGTGATAATGAAAAGGCTCCCAATTAGTGTCAGATAAAGATGACAGACTCAATCTGTCTTTGAGAAAGCTGAAGCCTTTCATGTGCTATGTCGCTTTTTAGCTGTGCTCTCAGGTTCCTTTTACTTGCCTTCACTTACTCAGCTGTGATAAAACGAAATCACTGAGGCAAAGTAATTACACTGGAAAGTGCTTGTTCTGGCTTGGCCCTCTCTTGTTACCTTAGTGAGGGCTGGACCTGCTCCTGACATAGATGAATGTGCTCTGTCTGTATCTCTTCTTCACAGCAAATAAAAGTAAAATATGAAACATATTCAAGGAAATAAGATCACAAAGCTTGCCATGTTTGCACTTCTACTCATGAAGCCTAGGAGATTCAAAATTTTTATGACCCAGCCAGCTTTCTCAGCTCTTTCATTTCTGTTTATGGTCAGGCCTCTGTCATACCCATTGGAGACACCACTTTCTCCAGAAGGAGCTGAGGCAAGACAGTATGGAGTTCCTTTGTGAGAATGATGAGCTCTCCTCAGAGCTGTACAGAACACTGCCAGAACACTGTGGGAACATTCCTGACTCTCTTTTCAGTGTGGGTGAAGCTACGCCTGTGGAACTGTGCAGAACTTCTGGGATCACCAGTTGTGGTGGTGCATCTTCCTCTGCCCTTGAGGCTGCTTTATGGTTGCAGGAATTCCTGTTAGAAATTTGGCATTAGTGTAATGAGTCGGGCGGTGAATCATCTCTCGACGATACTGGGAATTCTTGCCTGGCTAAGGTGGAAGCACTGCCCATACCAGGAACTCCTGTTGCCTGGCTGAGGTGAAGAATGAGAGCGGGGATGATCATTCAGCCCTGACAGGCTTGGAATATTCCCAATCTCAATCATAGCTTGAGTGGAACAGCACCATTGTTGGTGGACTTTTGGAAACTTCATTAAGTACCGATCTAGACTGTGGGCATGACGGAAACTTCCTGCTAAGTTAAGACAATCATTTTCCAACCCAATAAAGAATGGTCCTGGGTAAGGCCGATTAACCTCTCCCGGGCCACCAGCAGGCTGAACCAGCACCTTGCTCTGAGAGGGACACCCCTTGGAGCTCATGAACTCCCACATTTGCAGTACTTGGAGGACTGTTGCTGAAAGCTGATGACAGAGCCTCAGCTGATACACCCCCCACCACCACCCTTGAGGCTCAACCCTGGCCTGTTGAGAAATGCCAAGGCATTTGATGTATTTCACTGACACTCAGGTACCTTTGTACATGTAGGTATGTATATATATGTCTCTGTGTCTGTGTGCATGCTTGTGTGAATAGATTTAAACATCCTATAGCAAATATAGCATAACTTTTGCAATTCTGGATCTGTAATAAAGTAATTTTTGTAACTGTAGTAAATTCTATTGAATCACTTTATAATTGTTAGATTAGTCAACAATTGAGTGCTGCTAAACCCTGTAGACATACACTGTTGACCAGGCCTGGGACTGGTAAGACTGGACTCAGCCACACCTAAACTCTGTGAAGGGTTTAGAAAGCAAGAGGTCCTCTCTGAACCTCATGACTCAATAGGAGGGTCTCCCTTACCCTTTGCACCCTTATCCTTTGGATCCCTGGTCTCTGTATAGATTATTCTAAAGTGATTCTATGATTTTCCTTTGTATATTTCATCTATATAGTAAGTAATAGAGTGAATCTTGCCATCAAACTTTGTTGCACTTTCACAAATTTATATTAAAACCTGCTTTTGCCAATACTTTGGATGGTGGTTCTTTAAGTAACTTAAATTTTTGACAAATTGGTATAGTCATCAGGATCCTAAATTGGGATCAATGACACCTGTACACAAGAGACATGAACACAGACAAGGAAGCTCTATGACCTTAAGAGCCTTTTTCACAAGTCCCACCCATTAACATCTTCTTTTATGTCTCACATCTGTTGTCCTGCTATACTCATCCACTGCTGGTCCCAGACAACTCCTACTGCTCTGTCCTTTTCAGTAAATATCCTTGTACTACCCTCTTCACTGATGGTTAAAAACTCAGCCCAGTAAATCATTAGTTACCTATTTCTCAAGTCATGTTGACCCCACCAAAGGCAGCAGCAGTTTTCCTGCTGTTTGTGTGGAAGTTTGGTTTCAGCCCAAAAGTTTCCACTGTGATCACAGTTTTCCACCTCAGTTTGCAGAGGTATTTTGTGCACTTTTTGGTACCTTTGATAGTCCTTCAGGAACTTAGATCTGAAGGCTTTCCCTGTGAGGATTTGCAATGTGGCAGAAAAGCCACCTAAACCAAGGGACACATTTCCACTGGTTATGGTCAGCCTTGACCTCAGTCACTGCAAAACAAACCTGTCCATCTCTAAGACAGGTTTTACCTGCTTTTCCTTCCCAGGCGTGTGCTGTGTTTTACAGCTGTATTTGTCAGATAAATCTACACTGTAACATTCACCTATTCTCTGTTTAAACAAAGTGCAGCATGGTCTGACAGTGGCTGTTCAATTATTTCAATTTATTCCAATATTTAATCCACATTTCCATCTTGTCTATAAAGCTTGTTCCTTCCTCTTTCCTCTTTGTAAAAGAACATTTTTCTCCATTGAATTATTTAATTTCAGGAGATTTTCCAAGTGACTTGGCACAGACACTTTTCAAATCTCTTGTGATATGTGTCTGCATCACATTTGTTCTGCCTCTTCTTCCCATTATGTGCAAGCTATCAGGCACAGACCTTGCAAACACTGCATTCTCTCAGCCTCTCTTGGAATTTCATCACATTTCTTTAAAGCAACATTAATGTTCATATGTTGGAAACAATTTATCTTGGTTCTGAAATCCATATGCACAATTTGTATTTTATATCCATGATTTTCAGTTTTTGCTGCATGTGGCCTTGAAAAGTTGAGCAGTTTGCTGGTAGCAGGGACCATGCTGGGCTGTTGATCCTATAGTTCATATATTTCTGTACACCATAATCTTTATTTGTGAAATGTCTTTTTTTTTATTTATTCCCTTTTTGTTTCCTGCCTCTAATTTTTCCAGCCCTTGGCATGCTCAAAACCTTTTGTTTCTCTTTTTTGTTGGTGCTCCACTAAATTCATTGTGTCACTGGAATGGGGGTGGCCAGCCTCCCACTTTCTAGTACTCCTGTCAGATTTGGTCCCTCACCTGGGAAAGGCATTTTTTAACATTAGTAATTCTGGTCTGCGAGTTCAGATCTTTAGGTGCCTCCAGAACACAAGCAGTGGCTGGGTGCAGCAGTGAGCAGTGGCCATTCTGTGAGCCACCCTCTCTGCCTGTGCCTTCCAACATGCCCTGCTGGTGGCCAAAGCACATACTCTCTTGGACTGAGGGGATTTGAATCTGTCTCAGGCAAGTTGTCCTAGTGATGTGGAAGTCCTCCAGTTGCTTCATTCATGGAATTTCTGTTAAAAAAGGAGAGCAAAAAAAGGTGTAATCGCTCTTGACACATTTCAATTCCTGTGAAAATAGACTCCAAATGCTCTAAATTCATGTCAAAATATGTTCTCTTACTGACTTTTGTGAGCATGAGACACAGCTGAAGATAAAAAACAGAGCACAACAAACGTCCCTGGGGGGAAAGTCAGGTGTTACAGAAGTCCGTAGGGAGAGGGTTATTATCCATCAGGGAATTCTTGCCTCTTACTCCAACTTACACTGCACTGCCAGTCACAGGGGAACATGGCCCCACCAACGGCTGGAAATGAGATGGTGGGATGAGGTGCCATCCCCTTTGTACTCTCCACAGCTCCCTGTGCCCTGATGGGGCACTGTGCTGGGCTGACCACAGGGCACTTGACCACTCCTCAATCCTTGGCCCCTAACTGGGCATCCCAGTCTTTCCCTGTTGTCTCTGCTGGCACAGGTACCAAAGTGTGCTGTATTCCCTTTTTTTTTTTTTCTTAGCAACTGCCTGAAGTTAATCAGTTCATCTTCTGCCCATCACAGTTCACTCTTTGATGATACTAATCAAGCGGTGGGAGGATTTGTTATGGCTGTCAGTGATACTTTGATAAAAGCAATCTCGTTCTGCATGAGGATGTTCTGTATGATCTAAGTGTGGTTTTGTAGGGAATAGATGGGATGGCATCTTACTGGTAGAATGTGCCCTGGTATCAGTGAGGCAATAGCACAATGCAATTATAGACTCATAACAGGAGACTATTAGTATTGTTTAATATTGCCAGGATGCTAAATGATGAGGATTTGCTTGTAACAGGGAATGTGCAAGTAGGATTTTCAGTTAACAGCAGCGTTTTCTGCCTGACCTTGTGTACAAGCTTTTTTTTTTTTTTTTTCTTTCACGTGGGCCTGTAATAGAGACATAAAAGTGGCAAATTAAAAAAAAACCCACAGCACTATGGAAACTGATTAGGACTATATTTAATGTGAAAAATAACACTGTGGTTATGTTTTTTGTATGTTGTGACAGAGAAATGTGCCAGTGCCACCGCCACTGCCAGTGCTCTGCACTGCCAGTGACTCCTGATTCCTTAACTTGACAGGGGCAGTCTGCTCCCAGGTAGTACACTTATTACAGTCAGGTCATTTAAAACAATCCTAAATAGGAGTAATCTACTTCATTAGAATAAAATTGGTCTGATTTGCAGCTTCTTCTGCAAATTAAACGTATATAACCCAGGATAAGCACAGCTTAAAGGTACTCCTAGGCAAGATCTATCTTGGCATTTATTAAAGTGGCTGAAGTCAGTCCTGCTAGTGGAGAAGACGGAGGGTAGGAGGTGGTTGAGAAGCACAGCAAGGTGGTCTCACAGCTGGGTACTCATTGCTGGTCTTGGGCTCCTTCCAGCACTGGATCACAGAGTGGGCCACTGACTGCCCTTGCCTTTGCAGCCCCAGAACTGAGAAGGGCGGCAATGGGTTAGGCCTGAGGTTGCAGACACCTCTTAGGAGAAGACATCACCTCCCCACCTCTGGGGGAAGATCTTGGTGATGAGGTCAGGTATTATCCTTGGTGATTCCTCTTAATTTATGAAGTGTGTAAATGTGTGTCTTGCTGAACATAGTCACTGTGAATGGACGCCATTCATCTCCTTCTTCTGTTTTTCAAACCTGTGTTTTCATCCAGTACTGTGCCCCCACTGCATATCCTTCCATCTTTTTCTGATGGATCACTTTTCTCGGGTTAACCTTGCTTTTTTTCTGCCTTTAGTGCCTACTTCTAAACTCTGTCTAGTTGCAGTAGCTCACAGACATGCACACACATGCTCAAAGCCCTTCAAATAACACAACCCCTTTTGCAGGTGCATCAAGTCCTCAATAAAATGTCCTATAACGTGGTCTCGGGGCAGCTCCTGCCTGGGCTCAAGGGCTCTTCCCATACCAGCGCCCTTGCTCAGAAGGAGAGCAGATTTGCTTCATCCGCCAATTCTGAATAAAGAGTGCTGGTTAATATTACCAGTGCCCTCCAAAATAATTTCCTAAGGACAAAAGAGAAAAAAAACAGTAATGAAAAGTGCAGCATTTTGTGATGAGATTTTGTGTGAGAGGGGAAAAAATCCCTGCAAACTCCAGTCTGCCCAGTCTCTCTGATCAGGGATAGTACCAGCAAGATACCTTGGCCAAGGTGAATTTTCCCTGCTTCTGTCTGGAGTTATTTGTCTTCTCATCGTGGTGCTGATGGTAGTGATGGCCTGAGAAGCAAGGGACGGATTCTGGGCAGGATTTGGAGTCTAACATTGACTCTGACTCAAAATGTGACATTGTGACCTGACAGGTTAGGCAGTGCCTTTGGCTGTTTTCAAGCATGGTGTAAAGACCATCGTGAGATATGTAGGTTGCCCAAAACCGCACTGCCATGCCCGAATAGATGTGAAATATCTCTCTCTCCACTGCAACACGACAACAGCTTCTTAAAGTATCAGAAAATAAGGGAGATAATATACATGAAAAATCACCGCTGCCCCAATAAATGTGAAAGGTAATGCCTGTAAAGGTTAGGAGAATATAAATAAGCTAATATTCTGAGCTGCAGCACATTGTCCTTCTCTACAAGCAGAGAGACGGCCAGGTGATGCTGCCCATGCCTGCTCTGCTCAACAGAAGTAACGAGGTGGTCTGCTCAGCCCCTATCCCTGCCCAGGGAGAAGCCTGAGCCTAGCTTTTTGGTTCCAATGGGACTTTTTCTGTGGTCTCAATGAAGCCTGAGACCTTTTCGAATCAGGATGTACATATCCAGTAACGATTAGAAGAAACTGTAAGTGAGTGGCTTGCATGATGCCCTCAGGAAGGCAACAAATGCAGGATTTCTTATCAATTAAAATACGTTTGCATGCAATTCTCTTGGGAAGTCTACTGCCAGAGATACGATGCTGCTGTTTCTTTCACATCTCTGCACTACTGCACACCATAATTATCTTTGCAGAGAGCATTGCTTCCTAATGCCCCTGTAAAATGCACTCAGCAGGGACAAGGTCAGGCATGCCTGTTAACATATAGAGGGAGGGAAGGGGAGCTAGACAGTGAATGAAGATTGTGAGAACTAAAGCTCACTTAACATCCAGCCCTCAAGCTGGGCAGAAATATTTGGTGGGAAATACCTTCTGGTAGGAAAAGCTAGTTTCGACACCATTAAATGGGTTCTGGGAATGGGCTGGCAGCCAGGCAAGCGGGAACCCCTCCTGGATTTCTGCTCACCTGGTTCCTTCAGTTCTGTCAGGATCTCCCAGATCCTACTGCAAAGGTTGTGAACGGGCACAGCTGAATGCACATAGTTGTCTGCTGCTAATGACAGCTTGATTCTGTTAATAATAATATCTTAATTAGTAAAGTGAGTTCCAACAAATCACTGGATGTGATATTTTTGTTTTACAACTCTGATTTTGATGGTAATTTTCCCCATATTGTCATTGTTGTGCATTCCCTTCCAGCTGCTGTATGAGGCAGACAAGATAAGGCCTTCAGAAGTACAAAAAATCTAAATTAATAGGAAACTGTGCATTAATTTTAATTATTGCCACAGAATTAAGAAAGGCATATTGCCTCTCCCAGCAGCATTTAAGCAATAAAGATAAATACTATAATAATTATTTTCCTTGTACAATTGCCAAAGATAATAATTAAGACAGTTTAAATGTCACTGGAGACATTTTGGGAATTCAGCTGGGAGAGGGAAGGTACAGCTGTCCTGATAACACCTTCTTTGGCAAGGAATTCAATACAAGCCTCTTATAGACCATCATGTTTTTTATATTAGTTGAATGAATTTTAATAAATAATAATGGCCACAGCAGAACTGGTACATGTTGCTTGATGAGATTTGCTATGATGAAGGATATTCTGGGTTCTTGAAGACTAGATAGAAGAGTCAGGAAGAGAAGGCTTTGCTGATCAAGTTCTGAGACACAAGGAGATTTAATTTTGTGATCGTTCATCCTGTTTATATCTATGCCAATAAATAGGAGTATAATTACAGCCCTGCTTCAGCATCGGCACAGCTCCCTTCAAAGACCAGTACACCCTAAATTCAGGGGAATTTTTTTCTTTTCTTGGGGGTTTGTCCTGGTTTTTACTTGGCTTTTTCCTGAAGCAGCCCTAGGAGGCTGCAGCCTGCATATAGACCCAGTGGTCATGTTGTACAGAAGGCTCAGGTAAACTGGAGCCTCAGATGCTGTGCTGAGGACTGGGTTAAAAAACAATGAACAGGATTCAGATTAGAAATGCAGAAACCTAAAGCCTATGGGTATTTCACATTTTAAAGATGATAAGGAGACTGATTTTCAAAGATGTTCTGCCCTCCAGTGAGGCAGGAGTGTACTTGGAAGCATTTTTAGCACAACTGGGGGTTTCTTCTCTGTTTGAGATCATTAAAAACTTTGTAAATAATTTTGGTCAAGTTGCAGGAGGACAAAACCACTTAAAAATTTACAAACTCCAAAACTGTAGGTTTTTTTAAAAAATAAGAAGACACCCATATAAAAAGGAACATATAAAAATGCATCAGTGGAGGGGAGCTGCAGGTCTCCTTGTCTCACCATTCCATGGCACAGAGAATGACCGTGGTGGTGCTGAAAGCCAGGCATTTGTCAAAGATGGATATCACCCCTCAGGTCATGTGGCCTCTCGGGTAGAAGTTATTTTCTCCAACTCTAAATAGGTAGAAAAAACCCCAACTCTTCAAGTTCACTTGTTTTCACCTGTCTTGAACTGAAGATTTTGTTTTTTTACTTACTTTTCCCCAAACTCTTTCTAAGGGAGATGGATTGTTCCGAGTGATTCATCACTTGCCAACAGATGGTTGTCCAAATGAGCCCAAATCCTTTCAGCTGTGAGACCAACAATTGCAGCCCCTGGTTTCTTTAAGCAGACAGGTCTTTCTGAAGGCAGCAGCTCTCCGTCCTGGATCCAGAACAGGCTGGATCCATGGGATGAGGACAATGGTGTGAGATGCAAAAAGGCCAAGTGCCTTCGTCGCACCTGGAGCAGAGTGGCTGGAAAACTGGGAAAGAACTTGGTGGTACTGGTCAACAGTGGCTGAACATAAGCCCAGGTGTGCCCAGGTGTGCGAGAGGCCAATGGCACCTGACCTGTACCAAACAGTGTGGCCACAGGCCCAGGGAAGTGACAGTCCCCTGTGCTGGGCACTGCTGAGACACCTCCTATGCTGGGGACAATTTTGGGCCCCTCATGACAATAAAGACATTGTGGGGGCTGGAGTGTGTCCAGAGAAGGGCAACAGAGCTGGGTAAAGGTCTGGAGCACAAGGAGTGGCTGAGGGATCTGGTGGGGCTCAGCCTGGAAGACAAAGAAGCTCAAAGGGGACCTCATCATTCTCTACAACTCCCCGAAAGAAGATGGGAGCCAGGTGGCCGTCAGGCTCTGATCCCAGGGAACAAGTGACAGGACAAGAGGAAATGGCCTCAAGTTGCATCAGGGTAGGTTCAGGTTGGACATCAGGAGGAATTTTTTCATGGAAAGGGTTTTCAGGCATTGGAAGGGGCTGCCCAAGGAGGTGGTGGAGTCCCCATTCCTGGAGGTATTTGAGGAACGACTGGATGTGGCATTCAGTGCTCTGGTCTAGTTGGCAAGGTGTGGATTAGTCACAGATTGGAGGCAATGATCTTGGAGATCTTTTCCAACCTTAATGATTCCATGATTTCACAATATATTCTGGGAAATGTGAAATAAAGCAGAGGAAAGACAGTAAATAGACACTTTGGAGTTTGCCTTCCTGTAGCACCGTGCAGTTCTAACAAATTGTCAGATAAACATCCAGATTCATCTTGTGTACCTGTATGCAATTTAGACTTGAGAAGAATGTGGTACTTCTTTGCTGTAACCAACTTTAATTTTTTTTTATGGCAACTATTGGAAGCTCTTGGCTTTAGGAGGTATTAAATTGTTAACATTGAGCTGAATCTGTGAAACACGGAGACTGTTCTGCATTTCTGACCAAAAAAACCAAGAAGAGCACCTATTACAAAGACAGTTCAATGTGACAGAAAAGAAAGAAAATATTTGTAGTAATAATAACAACTACAACAAGAGTAATAATGATAATAATAAAAATAGAATTAGACTGTACAAACCAATTGATGCACAAGGCAATTGCTCAGTACCCACTGACCAATTTCCAGCCTGTTCCTGAGCAGTGGCTCCCAGGCAGCTTTCTCTCCAGCTTTATACGTGGAGCATAACACCATAAGTTATGGAATATCCCTTTAGCCATGTGGGGCAGCTGTCCTGGTCATGTCCTCTCCCAGCTTCTTGTGCATATAAATTAACCTTGCCTAGTAGTAACTGAAGTGACTACCTGCCTTTCCTCCACCATTGCATGAATGAAGGGAAATGTAGAAATGCAGCCCAAACACATGGTTAAGGATGTATATATCCAGCTGGCAAAAATTCGTGAGATTATGTGAAACAGTGTGGCTGAATGAATCTCTGCTTTCAGGTTTGAACAAGTAGTTAGAGCCCTCCAGCCTTGTTTCTGAATCCTGGTACTGTCCTGAGATACATCCCCTGGGAATAATTTCCAAAAAAAAATGGAGATTATTTGGGGAACAAGCCAAAGACTGTTAAACTGCGGTGGAAAAAGTCCTTTGATCACTGTAAAGAGCAGATGTCTTGATCACTGAATGTTATGTCCAAAAAATAATTTATTCTCCCTCACACAGTAATGATTCAACCCGTAGTCCCATAAAAAAGTACTTGGCATTAAATTTAGAAGCAAATGAGCTTGTCTTGGCCAACCAGTAGCTGGTGTAGCCGGGCACAGGCTGAGGAGAATGGCTGGGGGTCTGCAGTGCTCTTGGCAATGCGATTTCGGTAGTACTGTAACCTACCTGTGGGACCAGAGACAAAAGAAACAATAGGCTTAATGCAGATGTGAACCAGCCTTCTATCTTCTAAGTGTTTGCAATGTATATGTTCATCAGCAGGTGTCACTACACTATCGGCTGCAAAAGCATCACACCATCGCTGCGAAATCACTTCGTTTTGAACCTGTACCTGAGGTTAATTTGCTGCGTGCTCCAGGAGTGTTTACTGAACAGGGAATATTTCTTGATGGATCTTCCTTTCTTTTTCTTTTAACTGGCTTATCAAAGAAGTTACCTTTCTACTTGCTACTGAAATATTGCCCTCAAAACGTCTCCTTGGTATTTAATGGTATGCTTGAGTCTTCTCGCAAGCGCTAGGTTGCTCCCGACAAAACATTGATACATAGTACGTGATTCAAAGCCCCAAAGCCTGTGATAATTAATTCTCCTTGTTGTCTGATGTTGGCATGCTGTGTACTAGCTATTACAATATTAAAAGTGTGAGCACAGTGGTAAGCAAAACAGTGAGTGAAAAGATGCATCTGATGTCCCACTGTGAGCTTTCTCTTAATGGAGGGCTCCAAAATATTCCCTGTTGTTATGACAAAAGTGTTAGGGAGGAGAATTGCGTTACTGAGCATCATGTAGAGACGTCCAAAAGATGCTCTGAAGACTGATTCCTACCACGGCATTAAATGGTTCTGGAGGATAATGTGTGGATTAACTCTGAGTTACCTCTTCCTAAATAAGAGCCAGCTGAAGATGGCTTGTGGATAGTGGACGTATTTAAATTTTTTGAATAGCCAAGCCAATTCACAGATGGAGCATTAGCATAAAGTACTTTTCTATTCAAGGCTGTACTTAGTTTTGTTAAAAGGGCTATGCTTTCAAAGGCCATTGAGTCAGAGTGAAAGATCTCAAGGGCACAAACTCCCAAAGTGAGCAGGTGGAGACCTGAAAGCAAAGGGATTGAGATCCAAGTTAAGAACAAAGGGAGCAGCTCTTGGATAACTGGGCTCTTTTGTTTGTGTATCTCATTTAATAGACTGAAAGAAAAATTGCCTTGTTCATTGGTTTTGACCATTTCTATTCAACATTGTATTCAGTAAATATACAAATTACACTAGAAAATAACCCTGCATTATTAGCAGAGGTTTAATGTCTAATTAAAAAAGATGTAGGATCAAGTTCCCATACATCCTACTTTCTGGAAAAAAGCAACTATTTTTGATCACCTATGTTTCAGTTAAATAAAGCTCAACTTTGCGAGTTACCATCTCTCATCATTAGTATTATTTGCCAGATTTTCTCCCCATTCATTCAAATTCTACTTTTAGAGGCTGAAACTTTCAGAATTTCCTTCCATTCTGCTTCTTTTCCCACATTGACTGCCTTGGAACAAAACTGCTTTGAGCATTGATTTTTTTGTGGGTGATGAGTCTTGAAACACAAGTTCCAATGAGTTTGTAGATTACAGCCACTGACAACGTGCAGTTTTAAAAATGATAGCAACAACAAAAGGAACAACAATAATGACATTTCATTGTGCTGCAGTAACAATAGGAGTTTTGTATGAATCTCCTTGAATCAGGTTATATGTATACAAGGAAACATTTCTAAAAGTGTTGTATGGAAGTACCTTTAAAAGCTTGCACTAAGCATTTCATTATAGGCTATAATCTTTCTGTGCCACTACTTGTACCATGCATATTAGGTTTGCAAGGTTTTAATTTAACGCTGGAGAAAGTTTACTTTGTTGTGACATCATTAAATTTGGAGTCTTGATACAGGATACCACAAGTCTTTTATTTGCAGATGCTTTCAGTACAGTGGTCAGGTTTGCCTTGGTATTTAAGGACAGTTTCCAAAAATCTATTTTAAGAGTAGTAATTCTGAGAAATTTTAACAAAATATTCAGTCCAGAATGGTTTTCTTTTCTACTTTTTTTTTTTTTCCTAGAAGCTGATTATTTTCCTTATAAAAAAGCCCCTGAATTCTGTGGAAACCAAATGCCCATCAGCATAAGAATGGAAAACCACTGACCAGCTTATTTTTTCTATCCAATGTGACCCGTGGTACTGTTTTGCTCTGACCACCTGCTGAACAAGTTTTACCTCCCCACTCTCTTGCGCTGGCCTTTTTACTCAGAGAGCAAATTTACTCATGCCCGTTTTGAGTAATGGAGCTGGACTAAGACCAGCCTGAGCTTCTCAGTGCTGGAGGTTAAAAAGTTAGGAATGCTTCTACTCTTAAAACAGTGAAGTATAAAACGCCAATACCTTCTTACCAGACCATACAACATCCCTATCCTTAAATCTTGCTCTTGTTCTATTTCTGAGGGTTGCTCACAGGAAGTTCAGTGGTTCTTTCTATCTTTTCTTTGCATCTTTTTTGTAGAAGCCAATCTTTTGTTTAGCTTCTGGAAACAGATTTTGTTCTTTCTTCCCTTATTTATCTATGTTTCACTTTTATAACACACTTGCATTTACGTTATCTGCACATTTTAGTAACACCACAGTAAACCCATTTGCTACAGGAAGAACTGC
>JAWWES010000115.1:79702896-79715659 GCA_035583135.1 Lophotriccus pileatus | reverse complement strand
TATAACACACTTGCATTTACGTTATCTGCACATTTTAGTAACACCACAGTAAACCCATTTGCTACAGGAAGAACTGCCTGCTGAGCTCTTCAAAGATGCAATGGTGCATATTATACTTGTTGCTAGAGTTTTCCAGTTCTTAAAAATCATAGGATATTTACAATTTTTCACTCTTTAAGGTTTGTTAAGGGCTAACTGTCTTCTTGCCTGATAAACTTGCAAGGATTCCTGCTAGCACTTTCATGGTCAAGTCTCTTCAGGAAAATCAGATGCTGACGTACTGGAAATTTCAAGACCATCAAAGGCTCACCTGCTGCTTTTCAAATGCATGGGTTTCTACTGCTGAGAGTGAAAATCCCAAACAAGCACTCTACTTTCTCCCAATTTCTTTGAGCCTCCTTCTCAAGGCTGAGAGCCTGAAAGCAATTTTGGAGTTTGATTTTAATATAGTGTGTATGGCATCCAACTTCAAGATCTCAACACAGTCATGTCTGCTTGTTGGGGTTTTTTTAAGCCTCATCAACAGAGGCCATTTTCTGAATTTCAAACCTATTTTATCACACCTGCCATGGTCCCTGGGCAGAAATGGTCACCTCATTCCTCTTGGATTGAGTGTATATAGAAAGCTAGACTGTCTGAAAGCTCCAGACATTGCTACTTCTGAAAGAACAAAATCCAGTGACATCTCAAGGGTATCACAGGCTGCCCAGTCTGGCTTTGCACCTGGACTGACACAAGTGTGAGAATCCTCTCATATGGGGGTATCTGCAGGAGTGAGTACTTTATAATAAATTTTTAAAATTTTTATTTTAATGTACATATAAAAGCTTTTTCTGTGTGTATATCTCTTCATACTCAGATATATACAACAGATACAAACATGCATGAGTTCACAGACACCACACTGGAGTTGCTCTCTGCTTGGTTGCTTGCAGCTGGAACCAAGTGATCTCAGGAATGAGAATTGAAGGGACCAATGAAAAGCTTTAATTGGCTCCTTTTGTGAATTTTAAAATATTTCTGGAGGCAGTGGAAAAGACAGGCCATCAGATTTGCATCACTCTTATTGGGTAGTGGAGGGGACTGAGAAGATTTCTTGCAACTGAGGAGCTGGCAGCAGCAGAGGATAAAAACTTTGTAGACCTCTGGGTGAAGAGTTTCCCAAATGTGACAAAAGTGACACAAACATACACAGATGATGATTTTGGCAGGTGTACATGTAACAGATTGAAGGGGGCTAAGGGGCCCGAGGTAGTAATACAGCTGTTTAGAACCTCTGATGTAGTAGCCACAAATATGTCACTTTTGAGAGTTGTGGATCTTCTACTTTATTTAAATGCATGTATCAGGGCTAAGATTGTCCCTAAATGTCTTTCTGCTCTCCTTGGATCAGAAAGCACTTGCAGAGGGCTATTCATGCACCCTGTCTTGACTCACAGTTTTAAGGTGGGTCATATTTACCAGTATCTATTTATATTCATAGAATATTCATATTTACCAATATCTATTTATCCCCCTTAGGTATCAAAGGAGCTATTGCAGAGAACTGATACAGCTGGAGTTACGTGGACTGAACTCTGTCCTTAAAACATAAGTAAAAATGCAGGGAACTCACAGTTTTGGCTACAGCAACCGGGTTATTAATCTATGGATATTAAACTGCATTTCATCAGCTGTTATTTTTAGTCTGACACCTATTTTTCTCCTTCATATTTTAATTTGCTGGAACTGCTCTGGAGCATGAATCAATTCAAAGCACATGAAGAGTGAAGGAAAAGTGGAAGAAATATGTGGAATAATTCCTCCCAAATAAAGTTGTTCAGTGGACTGAGGAAGGACAAATAATTTCTGTAAAGAGGACAAGAAAGCTTTTGGAATACTATAGTGATATTATATTAAGTAATATGCTTGGAAAGGGTGTGATTCACTTCTATTCTCATACAATTATTTCAATACCCTCTTTCAGTGTGTCCTGCATACCCCAAAGCCAGGTGATGTGGAAGCCTCACCCATCATTCTGCTATGAACACCTGAAGGAGGCAAAAGCGAGTTTGTTCACTTTGTGCTTTGAGCTCTTTCATCAACTATTTGCCAAGACTCTCAAAGCTAAAAACACTCAGGTTTTCTCTCTATAGCTCCATGTTTTCACAGAATATCTCACTATTTTATTCCTTTTCTTTTCTCATTAATTCTCATCATATCCTGGAGTTCATGTATTAATTTTTTTTCAGAGGCATTTTAAATGCCTCCCAAGCCATTAATTACAGTGATCTGAGCCTCAAAGGATAATTTCAGACCCAGAAACTCTCCTAAATCCTTCCAATTAGGGAATAGGAGGTCCATTTCAATGGAGAGAAAGTGAAGCTTTTAGGTGGTCTCAGTGTGAAATTATTATCAAAAAGCAGCCTAATCCATTGTTTTCCCAAGGTCAGGACTGACCTGCCTTGTTCTGGCTGGTCAGTTTTGCTTTATCACTTGTGAAGAAAATGGTATTTCATTCATATGGTAAATTGCTGCTCACACCAAACGCTGTGTTGAATTAAAGAAGTAGATCCAGAGCTTTGTATTTAATCTATACGTCCTGTTGCTTATGCTGATTGTTAGTTTCTTGCATGGTACAGGCTGTAGAGGATTTTGCATCACCTAACACAAAAGCATCATCTCAGCCTCAGTCTGGCATACATCAAATGTTTGACCATCTTTTAAAAATTTCAGTAATCTGGGGCCCAATGGAACTGGGTATATCTGTTGAAAAATGCACCCAGAGTTTCTGTGGGGATGGACCTTTTGTCACTATTCGTCACTTATAAGGTAAGCTTTGAGGGCAATTTTCTGTGTTCGTGGAATATCCCTCTCCCAAAGCTGTAGACTGTCCCAGAGTTATGCTTGGTGTTTGTGAACTCTTTTCCCTGCAGATGTGAACAGACTACCCAGCAGTGCCCACGACAAGTGAGAGACACTCTTGCAGTAGGTGACATCCCACATTTGAAGTTGCCTGAGGACAGCTGGCTCGTTTAGACTTTCTCAGGGGAGTGATACTACATTTGCAGTGCCCTCAGGCTCTTTGGGCTTGGCAGACCTTCAGGTTCACAGTTAATACTGGACAGACTTCACCTTCATAGTTTCTTTTTACAACTGGTATCTGTAACCTGCAATGAGCTATTATCCCTCTGACACTGGGTATATTTGAAAGAAATTGTCCTTTAACATGTTTTTATATTTTTCTCTTTGCAACTACATGGTGCATATTTGCAGAGCAAAAGACATTAAATAAGTAGATGTCTTGATTCTTAACACAGTTAGTCCATCACCATAGTTTCCTCTCAGAAGTTAATTGGGAATGAGATAAATACTATTTTTACACTCTCTTCCAAAAAAAATGGACACAGCATGGCTCAATAAATTTTTTACCATGCATTGGCAGGTTGAAAAACACAAAATATTTACTTTCAGGTGGACCCTGTTATTACAATATTGGGTAAAATGGAGATATGTGCAAATGAAATTACCTGGCTCATTCAGGCTTTCTTGTTTATAATAGACAAGGTTATCGCCTCACAGATTTCTGCTGACTAAAATGCCAAAGCTGTCATGGTATTTCCAGGAAAATTTTTATGTAAAGATTAAGAGACCCATAAGATAAAAATACAGAGGAAAAAGCAGTAAAAGCTGAAAGGGGAAAGAGGACAGTAAAAGCTGAAAGGCAAAAGCTGAAAGAAGGAAATAGAGGACAGAAATGAAGAGGAACAAGGAGATACCTAAGAAGGTATGGGGCATAACTTCACACTGAAAGGTTCCCTGTTGCCTGCAGGGATTTCACAAACATCAGCACGTACAAGAAGGAGCTGCTGCTGTCATCTGGAACACTGCAGGGGTTGTCTCAGGCCCAGCTGTGAGAAGTGAGGAGGAACAGCAGTTGTTTCTTCTGCTGAGCAAAGGCTGTCACTGGACTCTTCCTTCAGCCTTCAACGCAATAAATGGGTAAAATGCAGCCTTGTGAGTTAGGAACTGCACAAGAAATAGGAGACGGATGGTTCAATAACAAATTCGCTTTGCACATTCATCAGCATGTGCTGTTTGATCTTGCTCAGCAATAAAAGCCATTTTATCTAGGTAGAAAGTACCTCTGCCTTCAGTTTCTTGTCATGGTAATGTGGCCAGGAAATTTCCATTTAAAAGAATAATCTGACTTGGTTTAGTTTGCATTTGCATAATGCTGCTAGATAAATTAGCAATAAACCCACAACATAATTATCAGCAAACACAGACAAATTCCTCTCTAAATCAGTCCACACTTAATTGCAGCAAAAAGCAAGGAGTACTTGTTGAAAGTTAATGTTAAGGTACATCTGTAGAAGGAGTCTGCAACTTCAGATGAACAATGTCAATTTGTGTGGATTTTAATGGAGCCTAAACAAACATTTTTGAAAATCCAACCTGCAGGTCTCCTTCCCTGGAGTGAGTGCTAATATAAAAGAGCAAATAAGTGCCTTCAAGTCTTGTGTTTCAGGAGTCCAACCTCTCCCTCAAAACCATTTTAATTCTATCTGACTGTACTGAGCACATCAAGGAAAACAGTCCCTGACTGCTGGTAACACAGCATTACAGATCTTGTCACTTTCCTACATGATCTTGCACAGAAAGGTGATGTGGCCTTTCTTTCTGGTAGCCTTCGGAAGGTTTGCTGTTGTAAATATTATTATATCAGGAAGAAAAGAGCAGAGCCACTTAAGAGCAGCTTTATTCATTCAAGCTACAGTCAATAAATAATATCTCCTTATTGCTGGCAATATAATCACTTGTCAAGGAACATTACCAAGCAGTTTGTCTCGCTATTTTTCTTCCAGAGTCAGTGACTGGAAAATAAAGTATCTTAAGAAATGTTCCCTAATCTTTTTCCATTTGAGTGTTTCTCATTTTTGGCATATGCAGGAGGTGATCAAAATGCAATCTAAATCAGGGTCTTTTACTGTCCAGGACCTGTAATTGAAAAACAACCCAATCCTTTTGTTAGAAAGATACGACATCAGTGAGATGTAACAATCTTTGTCAAAAATGAGCAACTGAACTTGCCTCATATCAGACTCCAATTTGACGACTTCAACTGTAAGTCTTTGTACACAATCAATTTGGATACAAAAATGCCACCTTAGAAAGAGTGCTGTTACCCCCGTGTCTGACGGGAATCACAGGCACAAATCAGCCTAACTATTATGGCAGCAGCTTCCTTTTGCTTTGCTGCTCACAACATTACACTCATTGACAATCATTCTTATTTGTCCTCTTGGTAACATGGTGGGACGTAGAGCAGTGAAAATATATATCCACAGGGAAATAAAAGAAAACATTATTTCTCTAAGGATTTCTCAGTAAGTCTGAATCCAATTTAGCTTTCTGGGCTTGCTGCCTATGGGGTATGTGATTTACAAATCTCTCAAGCAGGAGCCTATTTGTTTCTTTATTTGACTATTTTACCTGCAATTGCATTCCTAAACTTGTCTGTTCCTTGTAAATGGGGTCTATTTCTCAACTCAAGCACTCAGATGTTTTTCCTGGTGCTTTGGTGCACTTTTATTACCTGCTTTGCACGGCTCTCTGAAGCCTTGCCTGCAATGGCATCATATACAGCTCTTCCTCACTTGGAGATGAACATGAGATGCTCCACTGCATCTGAAAGTATTGCCTGTGAGACTTTACACAGTTTTCAGTTTCACTAAATTACCCTGTGATTTGATTTGGTAAACTCACTGCAAATACAAGACACAGCTTTAAGGCTCAGCAGGGAGTTCTTTGCCTACTGTGTTTTCTACTTAGTTATGATCTGACAGCAAATGCAATTCTGTTTCTCTTTATGGACTTTTACACTCTAATTTTGAAACATTATGGGCCACAAAGATAATCGGCTCCTCAAATTGGGTGGAGGGCTTTTAGAAAACCCCCTCTGAAGTTTAGCCTTTCATACCTCTGTGGGCGTGGGCAGCACTAGGTATGGAGCATTGCATGCTGAATGCTCTCTATTCGTATGTACTCCTAAAGAGAGAGGGATTACCAGGAGGTGACTTCACTCTTCGCAACAGACCTTGGCATTTCAGCATTTCTAGGTACTGATACTGATTAAAGGTAGGAGAGGTGCTCCCTCTGTAAAGAGCCCGAGGAGGGTGGGTTTGCCCTGCTGGTGGAATTACCTCTCCTGGAGCTGTCTCAAGGGTTGCCATAAAAATTCTTCAACAAGCAGGGACAGAAGAAAGATGAGCTGATATTACTGAACAGTATGGATCTCCACAGAGATGCTCTCAGTGGAGGTGGCATACCCTGGAGGGTAAGTCTTGTGTGAAGACTGAAAAAGATGTCTCCAGAGGTGTCTTTGCTCCGTGTGTGTCCATGGAACAGGGTTCAGCGTTTGGCATGGATCATAGGCTAGGGGCTGGAGACATTTAGCAGCAGGCAAGATGAATCCATTCCTTAAAGACATTTTGAAGCTCAGCTTAGGATGAAGTAAGAATTGATGTTTAAGGATGGTTGAAAAAGTTGCCAAACATGGTCCTTTTTAATAAAAGAATCACTCTTCTTAAGGGAATTGTTGACACTGTCACCTGCTGTGGGCGCGCAGAGCTATTCCTGCCCAAGTGCTCTGCTGCCCAGAGACAGCACAACAGTGTTCCCAGCTCTCCTTATGTTACCACAAAGCTTGAATGGCATGCAGCATTTCTCCCAAAGTCCTATTTCACCCAGTTTCATGATTATGCAGTCAAACTGTGGACACATAATGAACTTTTCCACCTCCAAGATGTGACTGAGAGGAGTTATTAGATATGCAGTGGATTGCAGAGAACTGCTTAGTGTTTATATGTGCTGTGAAAGCTAAGAAGAGAGAGAAAAAGAACCAAATATTCTTGGAAATTTTTTTAAGGATTGCCTCCAATTTTGAGGGGTTTGGATTGCGTCTTGGAGCTGGCAATCTTCTCTGGAATTCTTGTAGATTTTTTCTACTCGGTCACTGTTAGCTCTCATTCTTGGTTCAAGAAATTATCTG
This sequence comes from Lophotriccus pileatus, assembly GCA_035583135.1. NCBI lineage: Eukaryota > Metazoa > Chordata > Aves > Passeriformes > Tyrannidae > Lophotriccus > Lophotriccus pileatus. Next base: position 79,708,626 of record JAWWES010000115.1, on the reverse strand, counting down.
CCTTGAGCATACAGGGATGCAGGTGAGCTGCAAAGTTCAAAAGGAATCCTTTGGGCCTTTCTTTTCTTCCAAGGACACTGCCATATTTGTCCTTCAGATCCTGATTTTCACATAGTGTTTCTTGAAAATTTGATGCAAGTGTATGAACATCCCAATTGCTCTTTGAAAATCATGCGGAAACAAGATGGAAAGGTAATGTTTCAAAGCTGGGGGTTCACATAGGGAAGGATGCCTTAGCACCACATACCAGGATCTGCAGATGTTGCTGAACCTTCTGGCAGGAGGCTCAGTTGCTCAGTTTTCTTCCCACCTGTATGTGTCTTTTCCCTACACAAAGTTTTACACTCCCACAGTTGTTATGTTGGCATCTGCTGCCTCATCTGTTACCCCTGGATGGTGGGAAACAAGAAAAGTTTTCTTGTCTTCTGCCGTGGCCTCTTGATGTTTAGAGCTTTTTATCTGATATTAGCAGAAGGATTTCATTGAGAGTTTTACCATAGCCCCATTTCCATCCCTGTTCCCTTAAATGCTGGTTTGTCAGATGATGATGCTTCAATAAGACTGGATAATTTTTATTTGACCAAGCACAGCTAATTCTTAAGCAGCCAGGGGAGGAGACGGAGGGTCCTTGAGCTACATCTGTGTCGTGGGTTTGTCTAGGTGGATTTCCAGGACAAAACCAATCAGAAGTTTTAGCAACGCCTTTTGCCAATTACATCTTTAAGAAAATCGGAAGAGAAGGCAGTTGTGCAGTTGGAAATCGAGGAACCATGTAGGAGGTGGTGGCAGGCCCCCAGGTGGGGGGCCAAGGCCTCCCTCCTCCCCCCGCCCTGGGCCGGGGGGCAGAGGCAGCGGTGCAGTTGGAAATTGGGAACCATGGGAGGGAGGATGCAGCGGGCCCCAGGTGGAGGCCAGGGCCTCCCTCCTCCCCGGCCTTGGGCCAGAGGAGAGGCAACACTGGAAGCCCCCTAATCCAGACATGTAGCAGAGTGAGGGAAAAAAAACTTAAAGGACTGTGCAAAAGAATTCCAGCCAGAGAGATAGCAGAGTCTTCAAGGTCAGACTTGGCAGCAGCTGGAGAGAGAAGCCTTGAAGGGGGGCAAAGAGACGATTCCTTCTTCCCCCTCCCTCTCTCTCTCTTCAGCAGGGAAAAAGACTGAAATTTATATCCCTGCTACCTGTGGAAGATTGTTGGGGAGCAGACAACCCCATCTGCAGCATGAGGAGCTGAGCTTACACTGGAACAGAGCTGAAACAGATAAGTGCATGTAGAAGATGGACTCCGTGGAAGGAGTTTTTGCTGACTTGTGGCCCACGCAGTCTTACACCAGAGCTAGGAGGCCTGGGAAAGATCTTAGGATCCCAGAGACGGATCTGTGAAGGTGCAGCTGAGGTGGACCTACGCTGGAGCAAAGTCGGCTCGGGTAGCGAGCCATGTGTGGTCCTAGTGAGGGATTGATGCTGGTGCAGCTGCTGACCCCGAAAGACAGCAGAGAATGGAAAAACTGTTGTCCAAGGGGGTAGTCCCACGTTGGAGAAGTCTGTCAAGGACTATATTCGTGGGTAGGGACCCCGCAGAAAACAGGGGTGGACTCAAAAGCCATTATCCCCTGTGACTACTTGGAGCAGACCATGGAAAAAAAAACAAGTGTCCCCTTGGGTAGTCCATGGAAGACTACAGGAGTCTGGGTAACCCTCAGCCTTCGGCCTTAGCTGAGGAGGGAGGTAAGCTCAGCCCTGTTCATCGACACAGAGGAGAAAAAGGGCCAGAGAGAGACTGTTCCAGCTGCAACGAGTCAGAGGAGTTGTCCAGAGATAACAGAGAAGAAACAACTGCGCAGAGTGCCTTAGAAGAATCTGCTTCTCCTCCTGGACTGATCCAAAAGGGGGGAGGAGTGTTTTTGTGGACTCAAACTGTAGATGTATAGTGCTTTTACTTAATTAGTATTGTAGTAGATATAGTTGTTTAGTTTTTATTGTGTAGTAATAAATCCTAATATTATTTTTTCCCCAGTCGGATTTGGTTTTGTCTGCACAAACCTTCTCTCAACTTAGAGCAATTTAGTTGGGGCGTGTGGTAAAAAAATTGCCATCTAGACAAACCCACGACAATCTGCAAGACACACATCTGCTTTCTCCACACAGTGGATTAAAAGCGGTGGCTTCCACTGTCCTGCTAGTTGCAGTGTTATTTTTCCTGCACAGCCAGATCACACAGAAAAGTTTGGAATTTCTCCCTATGGAAATTCTGAATTTTGACCAAATTAAAGGATCATAACTATAGGTTTTGTAGAAAAGCTATTGTGGGTTTCAGCTGAAATGTGGGGTTTCCACACTTTTCATATTTGTCTGTGACAAAAAGAGAACAATCAACCCTAATGCTTTTCAGGTTTCACTGTATTTCTCAAGAATGCTTATTCTGACATCATTCATAGAGGGGTTACTGTTAGCTTTTCCTGTATTTGCTTTGTTCCACATGAGCCTGGGGTCTTGCATCCCTTTGAACTACCAGAACTGTGAGCAGGTGTGGGGAGGACAAGAAGCAGCGATGTATGGAGTGGATGTTGCAGCCACAGGGACAACATGACAGAAGGCCGCATTTGCATCAGTCCAGATATCTCTTTGAGGTTGGGATGATAGATATAAGCCTGAAAAGGGACCTTAGTAATAACTGGAACCAAGCCTTACTTCCACAGTAGCCTGCTATGTGCAGTTTAATTTTGCATTTGAGGTTTTCATATGCCTTATGTAGGCTACAACCAGGTGAAAAGGAGGGTTGTGCTTTTTGTTGCCTGGCTGGACATGAATGATGAAATTGCTAAGTCAGGTCTGGCCTGACAGGAGAAATTTTCTGTTTTCTTAATGAGCTAAATTATGTTTTTTCTTCACAGTAGTTTGCATTATTACATGACTAGAGGTTCAACACTCTCCATAGCACATGGCCAGCATTGCACTGTGAGCAGGGAAAGTGGTCATATGCTCATTGTCCAATTTTATTTGGGAAGGAGACAAATTACAGTTTGGCAAACTGAAGTTATATGCAAATGTTGATAAGCACCTCTGTCCATAATGAAGACAAACAGAAGCCAGAAAACGTCTTGCAGGTCTTTCCATATATTTCAAAGCAGCTTTTATTCTTACAGACTTGCCCAGGCTGTCCACTGTCCCGACTTGCCATTCATGTAAACAATAGCCAGTATTTATGTCATTTCTGCAGAAGACTTTTGGTAGTGAAGGCTGCCTTCTGGAGACTCATGCATATCCAGAAGTTTCGTACATGCCCTGCAGAGTGAGCAAAGCAGCACTGCTTCCCTACTAGCACTCTGGATGAGGCCACCTTGATTCAGGGAAGCAAAGAGGCTCTGCTTTGATATATGCAAACTTGGAAGTGCCACTTGCCCTTTGGGATGTTTGACACTGACCTGTATTGCTTTTAAATAAAGAGGTAGTCCTGCTGCCCTCAAATCTAGGGGATTTACAGCAGAAAATGCTGCCCAAATCTGGTCCGGCTGACAAGTTCAAAACAACACCTTCTGTGGAGTGCATGGGCTCATGGGTGCAGCTTTTCTTCCATTAGCCTGAAAAAAACGTCAACATTCTTTTTGTTGGGCTAGTGAGCCATTGTGATCAGTCTGGGATATCCTTAGGGGATGACCAGGATGATTCAATGCAGGTGACATTAAATGTACTCCAGACTCAGCCCCCAGCAGGTCTGGTCCCCACTGAATTAGGGTACATTAGAACCAATCAAAGCCACAGATGTTAACAGTGCTTAAACATAGGTAAACAGGACAAAATAATGTCAGAAAAGGCTTTCCTTAGTCTTTGTGTGTGAGTGGGGGGGAATGCAACCCTTTCTCTTTGTTTATTTAAAAAGAACAAATTATACACATACTTATCTGTGAACAGATTTAGGTAATTTAAAGCAGATTCTCCCATTAAATGGACAGATGGTCCTTCTATTGCAGCAATAATTTAACAGGATGAACACACACAAATTCTGCTTGTTCCCTATGTAATTTCTGAGATGACTGTGAGTTGATGTCAAAGGTTGTAGATGGTAATGTGTAGCCCTTCAGACATTGCAATAAATTGCCAAGGAGCCTGCAATTTTTTCTTGGCAGAGCAGTCTCAATTATTAGAGAATTCAGCAACAGAAAGCATCAGGGAATGGCAGGCTTTTTTTTTTTTTTATGGAGAGTATTTATGCTTTTTATAGTAGCTAATCAATCAGGTTCATTTCATTGTTCAGGCAGGAAAGCAAGAAGCAGAATATTTCAGGAGAGCAAGCAGAAATCCTGTAGAACAGTATCTTGTAAGCCACAATTTTGCAGATAAGCTTTTAATTGCCTCCATGCTCATGCTGGATGTTCAAACCCCTTTAGCCTGTCATGCAGCCAAACCAAGTCCCGTGAAACCAAAAGAGAAGTTTCCCTTGATTTCAGTGAGCTTTGGATCAGGTTTTATGAGCCCCTACTTTTTCGTGAAAAGGACTGGTTGCCAAAATGAATGCCAGTGGGGTAGATGATAACATGCTATTCTGTGTCATGTACGAAGGGAAGCAGAATTTTGTAGCACTGATAATCAAAGTATCAGTGTCTGCCTAGCTTCACAGGGTGTTGTTTTACTCCTCACTGCCAGTGCTGGACTATTCCTATCCTAGTGCTTTGTTGCTGTGTTTGGTCTCATAAGGTGAGAACTAGAAAGCAGAAAACTTTTAACAATGTGTACCTGTTCCCAGAGAGAAAAAACTTTTAGAGCATCTTTATTTGTATGAGCTTCTTGACCTACTTAAATTTCATTCTGGCAAAATATTACAGGTGGTGCAATATAACTAATAATCTCTATGCACAGATGAATAGTATTTTTCACAGAATAACAGAACATGTCAATTTGGAAGGCACCCACAAGGATCATGGAGTCCAACTCCTAGCCCTGCACAGGGCCATCCCCAAGAGTCATATTACGTGCCTGAGAGTATCATCCAAATGTTTGTTGAACTCTGACAGGCTTGGTGCTGTGACCACTTCTCTGGGGAGCCTGTTCCAGTGCCCAGCTACTCTCTGGGTGATGAGCCTTTTTCTAATATCCAACTTAAATGTGTTCTTTGGCTACGAAAACCACAATAATCAATAACGGGGGAGAAGGAGCGAAATTAAAAAAAAAAAAAGAAGTCAATAGAGTATCCTTGAAAGGAAACATTGCAGACAGATGAACAGCTTCCTAAAAGCCTAAGGAAGTCATTCGCTGTTCACCCTGAATATTGTACCTTTCACCACAGATCCTACACCACTAACAGCTGTAAATTAACACTTGAACATTAAAAATAGATGAGTTTTTAATTAAGCACTGACTATCTGGTACTTTTGCTCTGATCAACAAGATCTCACTGTCAGGGGTTACAGCGTGGTGTAGTGCAGAGGTGGACACAGATAAAAGTGCTTTGGCAATGCTGGATGACACCTCAACGCTGGAAGTTTTGGTGGGAGAGAGACTCAGTGCAGCACCCTCACACCGCCTCAGTGGTGCTCTCATTCACCTCTAGTTCCTGTGAAAGCAGCACAATAATCCTTGAGGTTTTTAGCCCACTTTTACATGTATATTGGGGAGCCCCCGGTGGTCTAGTGGTTAAGACGCAGCGCTGTCACCGCCAAGGCCCAGGTTCGATTCCCGGTCAGGGACCTCCCCGGGCAGATGGAGCTCGTTAGCCCTTAAGGCAATCCATCTAAG
>JAWWES010000115.1:79677147-79697059 GCA_035583135.1 Lophotriccus pileatus | reverse complement strand
CCTGAACTTTACAGGGACCTTTTTGTGGGAAAAACTTTTCTGGCTATTAGTCTTCAGCAGCTCTAGTATCTGCAGTTGCTATTTGTGACATAGTTGACTTTTCAGAAATATTGCCATGTGAAAACTTTGTCTGGATGAAAGCAAGACCAAACCAGGTATCTGAGCCATTTTCCTTGCTACTGTTGTGCTGGCATGACTGAAATCTTGTGGTCCTGGGCCAAATCACTGCTGCCTATGGACGGATGCAGAAGGAGATGGATCTATGTGGCAGGTGCAGTCCAGAGCCAGTAGACCCACAGACTGCAAATTTTGGACTCACTGTAAGTGCTCTTCAAGGAGCACAGTCTTGTATTTCTATTTGTGATTTCCCAAAAATTCTTCTTAGCTGTCACATTTAGGAACATAATTCTGAATAAGAGTAGGAATGATCCATTACTGAAAAATTGGCTTAAGCCAATATGCAGGCAATTTCACTGGCCTTGACCTTTTCTAAAACACATGGCAAAAATTTCATTTCATTTCCCTCCTACCAGCCCTTTCTGGCTGGTTTTGTAGATTAAGAATGATCTGGGCTAACGATGCACTGTGTCTGCTCCCTGACTGTCAAGATACACAAATCGTGAGTCAAATAGTGTCTTCATTTGCATTCACACTTTGCTGTGGTCTCAGCAGCTTTGCTGGGTTGAAAATAGAAGCAGGATTTACTCCAGAGAGTACAGATTAGTGTGAATGTTTGAATATCCTGTAAGTCTGTGACTTTTGTCCAGTAATAGGTGCCTTGGGCACCCAAGGTTAGAAGAGAAATGAAAGACATACATAATGTATATGTATATGTATACATAATAAACACCCTGTAATATATACAGGCTGCCACTGAAGCAGATGGACACTGAGTGTTCAGCATTTAAACCCCTCCACAGTTCTGGATCTGTGTGACCTACATCCATTTCCCCAAAGGAGATTGGTTCAAGTGTTGCTGCTTTTAGGAAGAGTTCATGGCAAGTATGGTGTCCTAAAGTCCTCAGTGAAGCAAGGTGGATGAGTCCTCTCAAACTAGAACAGGGATGGGATGGTAATACAGGAACTTTAATAAAGAAAATCTCTGCACAATGTAAACCCAATGGAAGCTTCTCCAGAGAGATGAACTTACTGTAACTGCTCACGGAAGGGCTGGGCTGTGCCTTGCAGCAACTGGTACGTCTTCTCTTCTACTTGCCGCTTTCTGCACTTGACAGACAGGCAGTTGAGGAAAATAACTCTCATCCCAGTGCTGGGTCATTTGTCCCCTCTGGGTCTGTGAAATTCAAATTCCTTAGACACAAATCCTTTTCTGCTGTAAATGACAGGGAGCCGAGGTTACAGTGGTGGTTTAAGGGAGGAATATCTCACATTCCATATGGGGAGACACAGATAGCTTTCCATGCCATGGGGAGCCTCCTCTGTGCTTGGTAATTCTCTAGCTCCATTCTAGTTCAGAATTTATTTTCTTGCTTTATTCATAAAACATGGATTATTTCAGGCCCCTCTGATCTTGCCTGAATTCATGCCCATTCATGCTGCATAACCTCAGAAAACTTGGCTATTCTTTTCCCTGTTTTCACAGCTTGTTTAGTAAATATAGTGGATGTCCCTAGAAAATTTGTTTTTCTTATGCATTGATATGTAAGCATTTCCCTTATCAGTTTTATCTTTTCCTTCCAAATCTTATTTACTGCGGGCTGAGATCATTTCGATCATTCAGATTTGCAGTGACCATTCTGGAGGTGCAACAGGACTGGAGCAACAAGGAGAAATGAAGGATGTCTGGAGCTGGCTACTCTCCAGCAGCCCCCATTGAAATGACGCAGGATCCAGACCATTCCTGTCACCAGCATTGCTGCCAGCGTGTCTGGCCTTACTCAGAGTATGAAGGAGTTCCCACGGACAACAACACTGGGTACAGCGTAAAGCATGGGGAATAATTTCTATGCATGTCTCCTTGCCTTTGTTTATGTGCACCTGTTGGTGTAGCATCCTGGAGTGGAATCCCACAACATCCTCTCTGCCTGTTACAGATGCCTTTTGAGTGGCCACCTGTTTGGGCAGTCCCTCTTCATCTCCACAGGCAAGTGGGATGGGTGGAGGAAGGGAGTTAACGCTGGAGGCGGGTGTCCCAGTGCAACATGATGTGTGTCCAGCCCCTTTACGGTTCACGTGTTTGGGAGAGAGGAATATGGCTGTCTCTCGGTGAATCCCAGCCATTTGCAGTCCATGCATCAGCCTCTGAAAGGGCATAGCTTGGAATAGTGTTCATTCAGTTGTGCTGTGATGGGGAGGCGGTGTGAAGCAGAGGAAAAATAGTGGCTACTCAGTCTTAAAAGACAGCCTCAGCTGTAATCAAGTGGTTTCAGAAGACAATCAGGTGGGAGGCACTTGCAAGACCTGGAAAAGGGTATGCAGGGTACACCTGTGCCTGAGCAATGGCATGCCAAGGTGCCCCAGGGGCTGCAGCAATATGCAGGTTTCCAGCCTTGTGGGAAGAAGATCCCTCTGCATTGAACATGGGATGTTTTTTAATAATTGGACTGCAGATGCACACATGCCATGAGTACAACAGCATGAACACATTAAAACACGGATGGAGAATAAGGTGATACAAGTTCATAATGAATAGGACAGTGAGTGATATGTATAGCAGTACAGACATGAAGGAAGACAAGCCTTACTGTCATTGGGCTCAAGCTTTAATACTCTCTGGCCCTGCTGTGTCAGTAACCTTTTGGCACCTTTCACAGAGTTCAAAGGTGGCTGCTCCTGGCCTCTTTCACCAGCTCATTCTTAGTCTAATGCCCCGACTTCACCTTCCAGAGTATAATGAGCTTCAGCTGTCTGGGAGTTATGTTTTAATGTTGCAGTAACTGAACCCATAAATAACTGTCTTGTCTTTGATGGTACCTGAGACAGTGGGAGATATCCTGACCAGGGCACCCTGGACTTGATGGGGGGAAAAAACCTACCCTTGAACCATCTTTCTGGTGTGGACAAGTAAGGACCGAACACCCCTGAGCAAGGAGGCTGCAGGAACATGCACAACATGCACAGAACAAATGGATGAATTTTTTTTGTCACCAACACCAACATTCTTTTGAATGTTGTGCTTCTGCACATTCACAGCATGGCAAAGCTGCAGGTGAAGCAAGTGCTAAATCAAATTCATGGCTTTTCTCACACAGCCATGAGAAAAGGCACAGTTATACTGAAAAAACCAACATCGCCAGCCCGTTCAGATGTGAAGGGCTGATTTATGCCCCCTCTCACACTTATGTGGCCTCAGCAGCAGCACTGGGGCAACATAACTGTATTTGACCACACTCTGGTAGGTTATCAGTTATGGGCATAATTAGTAGCAATTCTTTGAAAGAGAGAATTATGAGAAGAAAGACATGAACAGAAGGAGGGTGTATTTAAAAACAAAACGTTGTGTTATCGGCTTCTGTAACAACAGCTTAGCGGAAAAATTGCCTTTGTATTTGGAGACTTTGCATTTACCAGATGTTTGATGTTTGAGACTCCTGCAGTTGGCTTTTGAAGAGGTGAATTAGACAGGATAAGTATTAGAGTTAATAATTTCTGTTTCATGTTTGAAACACAACCTGATATTTGCAGAATAATTAGTGATGTTATGATTCTTGCACAGTAGTTTTAAAGAGTCTTCAGCAATCTCTATCATTTGAATTCCTTAGGAAAGTTAATCTTATCTGCCCCCATAAAAGAAATGCTTTGTCTGTGCTTTTCATCATCCATTCACAAGCTCTCTCTGTTTTAGAATATCTTTGCAAGGAATCTGCCAGGGTGAAGCTGAAAAAAAGCACTTCAAGAGATGGGAATTGGAAACTTTTCAACAGATCTAAGATTAAATCATTTTACTATCCACTGCAAGCAAACAAATCCCCTACCAATACCTCTTACCTGAAGTGTGAAATTCACAGTAATATAACTCAGGTTGTGTCCAACAGCAGTGTAATATTTCCATAAGGCTGCTCTATCCAAGGTAAATATGTAACTATGGAGACTGATGAACACTTAGTTGTAATCAAGGAAGAAAGAGTGGGGAAATCAAAGTTTTCTTTTCTCATTTGCATGCTTAGGATATGCTTGTATGTGCCGATTTTTAACAGCTGTCTGCATCAGTTTAAGTGTGCACCTGAGCCAGGTCTAAAATCTGCAAATCCCACAGCAGGGGATTTTCGGGGAAAGAAATTAAAGTCAGTGTAATGTTAAAAGCTCCAGTAACCTGATCCAGAGAGAGACCTTAGAAGGAAGGAACTCTTCTTGAATGCATATATATTATATATGTATATATATATATATATATATATATATATATATATATATATTTCATGCTCATTATTCTCCAGTCTATACAGGAAGGGAAAAACATGTGGCTCATGAGCTCTACACTTGCTGCAGCAGTGCAAAATGCAGAGGCCGAGGAGAACAGCATATGAGGGTGGTTTCCACCACTTGCTGCTGCCGGACCTCCCCACTCGGAGTCCTGAGGGGGGAGGTTGTCAGTCAGTATATTTGCTTTTGTATTCACGAGTTGTTTCATATTTAATGGGAGCCCTGCTGCATCCATAGAGCCCCACTGACATCAGTGGGGTAAATATACAGAAATCAGCCTGACTAACATAATCCCTTTTGTACTGCTGTCATTAGTTGAGAACAAAAGCTCAAACAGACAGACCCTAAGCTGCCGAGTACAATCAATGCAGCCAAATACAAAACAAGTGAATTTATCAGCATCCAAAAAGTCACCTGCTGAGCAACACAGAAGGGCAGAGTTGCAGCAGTTGCCTGTTGTCTGCTCTGACTTGTGTGTGCAGTGGGTAGGTATGGCACTCTCACCCCATGGGTTTGTGCTGGTGGGTGCTCCAGCCAGGTCTTCAGGTGTTTCTGAGGGTAATTAACTAGCCATGCTTACCCATGACAATTAACGTGGAAGGGATTCAAGGGGAGCAGAATTTACCAATAATCCTGATAGTGGGCAGAGCTTATCAATAATCCTGAGAGCATCCCATCTAGTGATGGGATCCTAAAAGTGAGGTGGACATGTGGAAATGCCTCATCTTCTACCTGGAGATGATTATAACATTTTCCTTCAGCTTTTACCTCTGTACCTTCAAGTGAACACAAATATGATGACAGTGTGTGACAGCACTCCTGATGTGGGCCACCTCACTCCAGATAGGGATTTTTTCCTGTAGAAATTGTGCCTCTGAAATTCTGTGTCTTTTCCCTCATGTCAGTGAGCTCTGTGCTTGCAGCAGATTGGTGAAAGCAGTGTTGCCATAGGTGTTTCACTGGAAATTACTCATTCCGTTCACACTGAAGTTCACTTAACAGACACACAAGTCTGAGCTAGTATTCTAGGTCTGTTTTTCCCCATCCTTTGTAGCTGATGGGAAGAAACTGGCTCACATATGGGTGACTCATTGCTCTATGGGGTATACTGACCTGAGATAATCCAATTTCTGTTTTCCACTACTGAGATTTGAGTCAGAAAATGTAAGAATTTCAGTTGTGGGCATGCACAATTGCTCAGACAATTCCCAGCCTTTGGACCTGCTCAGGTCTCTTTTCTAAGGCTGTGTTTAACCTGCCTGTAGAGGCTGTTTCCGTGTTCATTTACACAGTAGGAGAAAATGAAAAAATAAGCCACAGGGTAAATTCTAAGGTTTTCTTCCTGAAATTCTCCTCATTATCAGGATCTGTTCCTCAGCCAGAAAAAGTTCTTAACCAAGTCATTTTCACTTGCATGATTCAATGTTCAAACTCTCAGTCCAGAGTTTCTGCAGCATGTATTTTTCACTAATAACATATATCCAGCCCCAACATCATCAGGAGTGGTATCTAGCTAGAGGTCATCCCAAATTCTTACTTTTATGAAACAGCTTCTCTTGGTGGGAACTCATTATGCCTATCTGTGTATCTCTGATATTAAATTTTTAATGGCTTCACCTATTTTTTCACAGAATCACAGAATCTGATGGAGTTGGAAAGGACCTCTGAGATCATCAAGTTCAACCCTTGATCCACTACCACTGTGGTTACCAGACTATGGCACTAAGTGCCACATCCAGTCTCATCTTAAAAACCTGCAGGGATGGAGAATCCACCACTTCCCTGGGCAGTCCATTCTAATGCCTGATTACCCTCTCTGTAAAGAATTTCTTCCTAATATCCAATGTAAACATCCCCTGGCAGAGCTTAACACCATGCCCTCTTGTCTTGCCGAGAGCTGCCTGGGAGAGGAGACCAACCCCCACCTGGCTACAACCTCCTCTCAGGTAGTTGTAGAGAGTGATGAGGTCTCCCCTGAGCCTTCTCTTCTCCGGGCTAAACAACCCCAGCTCCCTCAGCCTCTCCTCATAGGACTTGTGTTCGAGTCCCTTCACCAGCCTGGTTGCTCTTCTCCGGACCTGCTCCAGCACCTCAATATCCTTCCTTAAGTAATACAGGCACAAGGGTTAGTCTTGGCCTTTAGTTTCTGTATTTTCTTTTATATGTATTCAATATATAAGCAGTATTTATATAAATATATATACATATAAATATATTCATTATATATACTATATATATACACACACACTATATACACACACATATATATTACAATTTCAGTATGTGCATATAAATATAAGGGACCAGTTGTATCAGATGAATATTCATAAGTCCATGGTTCCTGATGGGGTTCATTCCATAGTACTGAAAGGCCTAGAGAATGTTATTGCAGAACCCTTCTCAACCATCTACCAAAGGTTTTGTGAGTCTGGGTAGGTCCCTGACTGGAAGTTGGCCAGCGTTATTCCAATTTACAAGTGCAAGAGAAGACCTAGGGAACTACTAAGCTAACCTCAGTTCCAGGAGAAATTATGGGGAAGATCACATTGGGTGCTACTGAAAGGCATTTAAAAAACCATGCAATGATCAGGCACAGTCAACAAAGGGTCACAAAGGGAAAGTTCTGTTTAACTAATTTGATAACTACGAGAAGATCACCAGCCTAGCAGATGAAGGGAAGGTGGTGGATGTAGTTTTTCTAGATTTTAGTAAGGCTTTTGATACTGTCCTTCACAGCATCCTTTTGGACAAATTGTCCAGCTGTGGGATGAGTGGGTTCTGGGCGAACTGGGTGAATGGCAGAGCCTCAAAGGCTTGTCGTGAATGGGGCTATATCTGGCTGATGAAAGTCACCAGGCTGTTCCTCAAGGTTCAGCTCTTAGGCCAGTTCTGTTCAATCTGTTTATCAATGATCTGGATGTGGGAGCTGAATGCACCATTAGCAATATTTTGACGATACCAAACTGGGAGGTGACCTTGACTCTCTTGAGGGACTAGAGACAGCTCAAAGCTGGATCAGGGAGGTTCAGACTTGACACTGGAAAGCATTTTTTTACCAAAAGTGAGGTCAAACACTGGAACAGGCTTCCTAGTGTGCTGGTTGATGCCTCAAGCCTGTTAGTGTTTAAGAGGCATTTGGATAACTCTCTTAATAATATGCTTTAACTTTTGGTCAGCTCTGAAGTGGCCAGGCAGTTGGATCAGAGGATTGTTGTAGGCCATTTTCACTTAATTTGTTCTATTCTATTCTATTCTATTCTATTCTATTCTATTCTATTCTATTCTATTCTATTCTATTCTATTCTATTCTTTTCTTTTCTTTTCTTTTCCATTTTAGAGGGGTTATAATATCTGCCTTACTGAGCATGACCTTGACAACAAACACACATAAATTTGTGTGACTTGATTATAATAGGCTTGACTATGCTTTGTTTTATTTACCTGCTCTCCCAGACAGCAAAATTTTCATGAACAGAGCATTGAGTCGTGCAACTTCATGTCTGCTGTCTGCTGGGGTGTGCAACTTGGTGAAGGAAGTAACTGTGCTTGCTCCGCATGGATCTCTGCTGAGTGACCACTCTGATGTCTTTATTTCTCCTTTCGTGTGTATTGTTAAGGAGGCTTATACCTTCTTTTTATAGATTACTGATGAGATTCTCTGCTCTCAAAATCGAGCTCTCAATACAAGCCAAGTGACATGCCATCAAGACTGTCTCTTACGTCCTATCTACCTCTGTGGCTGCTTTCTTATTTCTCAGCATAAATTGTGTTTCTCCTGTCACCTCTTTTTTCCAGGTTTGGCATTGCATTGATGTGTCTAAGACATGCAGCACAGCCTTTTTCCTTTCCTCCTCTTTATTTTTCAGACTTTACTTTGATGACTTGCTTCTTAATTTCTCTGTTCTCAGCTTACAATTTGGGACAACTTCTCTCATCCTTACACACATTTTCTCCTCACAAAATGTTTAGATCAGGAAAAAGCCCATTGCATTCATTAGTGTTTGCTGCCATGTAAGTCTGTTATAGCTGGGAAAAGGTAAATGCTATAAATGAGCCTTGAGTACTCGTCAAGAAAAGTAATTTAAAAAGTAATAACTAATAGCCTAGCAAGAAATATAATACAGTTTTCTTCTACTGTTTCACCTCAGACTTGTAAGTTGAATGCAACATACTCAAAAATCTATCCAGACTGCAAGATGCTGGAAAAAGAGGGAAAAGTTATTACAAAAAATAATTTTTATGGGCAGCCTGTTCTGGGGCTGCATTTCACACTTCTCTCCTGTGGGCCGTTAAAAAAAAAGGCACAGAAAAATGGTAGCATGAAGGTGTTGCTCTGTTCTTCGCTCTGAACTTTGCTGTCCTTTTTTTTAGAGGCATTTGGTATTTGAACTCATGCTTCTCTGATCTGCAGATACCAACATGCCCTTAACTTCTCCTATGTTTACCCCATCATGTACCCCTTGAAGCCCACCTTGCCCTGGCCACAGGGGATGCATCCATGGTGGAGGGGCTGGTGCAGGCAGCCAGGTGAAGGCAGGAGGAGGAGTTAAGAGTGCAAGGTAAGGCAGGTAAAAGTAAAAGGAGGCAGTAAAATGAAACACAGGAATTGGATGGGGAAGTCAGGTGGAGCTCTCTTATCCTCTGCTTGCCAAGCACTACAAGCTTATGTGCTGGCTGTCATAAAACATGAAATAAAGCAGAGCCTCTCAGTTTGCTCCTATAGGCTGTTGATGAAAGAGCAATTCACCTGTTTAAATAAGGATCTGGTGCACCTTCCCAGGCAGTGACAAATCAGATCCATGGTTTCATTGCATGAGCTGCAATGTGAAATGCAGGGGATGTCAGTCTGCAGACGTGGGGGCACAAGCAGTGTCACAGCTACTTCGGGAAGTAGCTTTCGTGTTCATCCCACTGTGGTGCTATTGGAGGACTGCATAACTATGGCCACCAGCTACTGCCCCATCTGGGCCTCCCGTGTTAGAAGCAGCCCAAACACCCAATGCCTCATGGCTCACAGCTTCTGCAGGAGAAGACACATAGTGCTGCACTGGGAAGGTGAGGAAACAGGCAAGTTAAGGCCAAAGGCAGCTGTTTTAAAGACAGGGTATAACACATCCCCTTCCTCCTCCATGGCCCAACTCTCTGGCACGTTTGCAAAACACCTGCACATGCCTGGTCAGGCTGCTAAGGAGCACAGGGGACACGGAGACAGGGGGCTGCCAGAGGCCACATGGGTGCTGCAGCAGCCCATGCCCCTCCTCGGTGAGCAGCCAGTACACAATGCAGGCACAGCTCTGAAAGGTCATCCTTGCAGAGCTCCAGAGCTTTGATTTGAGTAAAAAGGTGTTCCCAGAACTACTGGGATTATGTGGAAAAAGGAAATTTCACTGAGGCATCATAATGATGAATTTGGCAAATGCTACATGAAACGGAGTCTCTGCAGCTTGGACAAACAGCCTGTCACCAAAAACTGCAAGAGTGAGGCAAGTGCAAGTGCAGCTGGGGTGAGGCAGTGGAATTGCAATATTTCTTTTCAACACTGCATCAAACCAAGTTCCCATGCACAGGTTTGCTCTACCTAGAGCTGTGTTTAGATAAAAGCTGCTCCAAAGCAGCTGGGGAGGAGAGGAGCTGCCAAGGAGCCATTCACTGTGCACCAGCTCTCACAGATCAGCTTGGGTAATAACCACACTCTGCCTTACTTGACTGAGCCCTACTTAGCTCCCATGGCTTCTCCTCTCTGCCACATACACCCCTTGCCTTGAGCTGTAGCCAGAAGCGACCTCAGCCCAATGTCCAAATTCAAGTGGCAAATGCTCTTTTGCAGTTTGTGCTAGTGAGTGAATTGTTTTCCCAGTGGAGTTCATAATGGTTGGAGTAACGACATAAGCTCTCCTGGCAAACTGCCATGAACAAGATTTCTGTGTCTCTCCAAGGCCATCTCCTGGCATAGCTCTGTCAGCTGAACATGCAATTTCTTTAACCCTCAGGCTGACATAATTTTGTGGGTAAAACTCCTTAAAATGCGTTTGAGGTGTCCCTATGCCACCCTTCTCGGCCTGTGTCTGTCACAAGGTCTTGCCTGCTAGTCACCTGGCAAAAAGAGCTGTAAAAGCCAAACTTGTGCAGGAAATAACCTGCAAATGAAGCCTGAGCATGAGCTGATAGAGAGCCAGGATCACAAGGAGTAAGTTATTCTGTGGCTAAGTCAGTGGCTGCTAAACCATATGGATCAGAGGAGGCAGAAACGCAACTGCAGCAGTGAGAGGAACAACACAAAAGGTGTCTGGGGATGTGTGCTTGTTTAAGATTAGTCCACGGATTATGGGGTTTTGTGTCTAAAGCAGCAATTATTGACTGGCTCGCCACAGAGCAAAAGGCTTAAAAGTGTAACAAATTCAGATTTTAAAGTAGGGCATAACTTAGTTTGCAGATTTGCTAAGCATTGTATCATATCAGAGTAAGTTTTAACTCACTGCAGTCATACTGCTAATTCAAAGAACACCCTCTCTTTATCTTCACCAAGGGTTTTCACAGGATAAATTATTTTCACCAGTCTGCTAAATATCCTGTGCACAAAGGGCATTTTGATATTTGTTCCCTCTCCTAGCCATTGACCTTTAAATCTGACACCTACACTTTTGATCTTCCCATATTGCTACAATTTTATCTGTTCTAGTTTCCCTCTCCTTCAAAATAGTACAAAACTGTTCCACAGAGTTCCACAGTTAAGTTAGATATTACATAAAAAAGCACTTCAATTTGTTTATTCAAAGCCTACTGCCCAGTAATCATACTAGATGTTCACAGTCTTTGTATTGTGAAGAAAATCAATTGTTTTTCCTTATTATTAATTTTCACTGGAGAACCAGTTCTTGTCTGTGCAGAGTCCCACGTCTAATCTCTTTTCTCCATGCTGAAGAATCTAAAACTATATTTTTCTGCTCTCAAAAGAAGCTGTTCCATAGATCTTATCTCTGTATTTTTAAAATTTATCGTATTTTTAAGCTAGGGTGAATGACACTGCAAGTAACACTGAAGACATATTTATATGCTTTTATATGGTGGTATAATCATGCTTCCCATTTTACTCTCTGTTCTTGAGATGCAGAAAAGGATTTGCATGCCTGAACACTCATCTACTCCTTCTAACTACAATCTAATATACAAGTATTTTGTGCTCTACTGCAGCAATCATACTACTGACCACATGCCTAATAGTTTACTTGTCTTTCTGAATGTCTCTGAGCACTGAGTGACATTTCCAGGCAACTAGTCACACTGATATCAAGAGCTCTTCTCTGGCTCATAAGGGGTAATTCAGAGGATGTGGGTGGGTATGTGTGGTCAAGATAATTTTCTCTTTGAGCTTGACTATGCTTTTATTTGCACTCAATTTCACCTGCAAGCTTATTGCCTTCTTATTTAGTGTTCTGGTGACAATTTTTGCAGGCAGCTTTAGATTAGACGATCTTGATTTATTTTGTGTTATCTTCAGGCTGTGTAGCACACATGTGACCTCTTTTCCATCAGCACATTGAACCAAGTGTGCCACACTCATACACAATGGCCTGGGTAGGTACATGTAGAATGCATTGAATGTTCTCAGTATAGAACCTCATGCACCCAGCCAACAACCTGGTTTTTGATAGCTACTCTTTGTCTTCTTGCTATTAATCATGTAAAAACCTGAGAAGAGACTTCCCTTCTACCCACAGCAGCCCAATTTATTTTAGAACTGTTGGTAGGAACTTTTGTGCTAAATATCAACCTTTCGCACAATGTGTGTTGCCAGTACCTACACATTTGAAATCTCGGTTCTGAAAACGTCCCCTTGTAACCTTGTAATCTCCTTCTACGAAATAGAAGGGTTTAATGTGAGAGGCTGCCCTGTACAGCCAGAGGAGCAGCTACCCCTTCCATGCTGGGTCCTTGAAATGAGACCAATTTATGCAGCTGCCACTACATCAGAGCCTTCCTTATGAATTGCTGCTTGCAAGGCATTTGCAGGGCAGGCGGTGGCAAGATGGCTAAAGTGAAAGTGATGGGAAGGTTCAGCACAACCAGACTAATGATAGGTAGTGAAAATTCAGACAGCTGAAGACAATTATTGAATTTTAGATAGACTTTGAGAAATTAAATGAGTTTAATGGCTGTTCTACCATCCGGAAATCCATAATACATTACTGGGTGCACTGGAAGTAACGTTTGAGAGACTAAAAATAGGCTGCCTATACCACTCCTTCTGCTTCCCCTGGAGTGCTGAGAACATTCAGTACTTATTAAAGAAGGCATTAAAAATAAGTTGAAATTTGCATATTCCTTTATATTATTTCCTTTTTTGAAAAATACCAGAACAGCCATTTATAGCTGTTCTTTTTGTGAGGAGTCGGACAGTATCAGAAAATGAAAAGGAGAGGATA
The DNA here is from genome assembly GCA_035583135.1 of Lophotriccus pileatus. Classification (NCBI taxonomy): domain Eukaryota; kingdom Metazoa; phylum Chordata; class Aves; order Passeriformes; family Tyrannidae; genus Lophotriccus; species Lophotriccus pileatus. Next base: position 79,684,253 of record JAWWES010000115.1, on the reverse strand, counting down.
TACCCCTCACTCAGCTACATGACTGACTGTTGTGGGTTCCTTTTCATCGTAAAAGCTCATTCTCTGCCTGACTGTTTCTGAGCAGCTTTTCACCTACAAACCCAGGAACTGTCAAGCTTTTGAGGCAATGACTTGGAGAAGAGAAACAGAAGAAATCCCATTTTCCAGGCAAAAGTCCAAAAGGACAGTTACTGGGTGATATTTCTGTAAGACACAAGGAAGTAAGTCCCAAGGATTTTCTTTTGCATTTTGTTACAGGGGATCTAAACTGCACCAGCCAGCCCAGAGATTTTGGTCACCACAGAAAACTACTGTGATTAGTATGGGTCAAAACGTCCTCAGAGGCTTTTGGCCCCAAAAAGCTTCCAGGGAAATCACTTATAAAATCTGATTCACAAAAACATATAACCAATACACAAATATAAATAACCAATAACATGGATCTGCATGTTATCTAAAGCCTCGGGGCTTATGTTTGCCTTGTGTGTTCCCACATCCAACGTGGTGTTGTGCCGAGAAGGCCCAAGAATATATAAAGGACTTCCCACAAAGAATTTAACACAAATGAGAAGAGCAGATCTTTCATGAATTTGTGCTTTCAAGTCCTAGAAAATTTACTTGCATTTTACAGCAACAGCTTGCAATCTGTGTTTCAATGGATTTATATTTGTGGAATGGAGTAGCATTATTTTTGCTCTGGAAGTATTTTGAAGTCGAGTTCCCCATGGGACCTGAGGCTGGACGAGGGCTAAGGAGGGCACCTTTGACTTCATGTATGCTTCTCGCTCCCTTCCCTCTAAGGGGAATTTTGAGTTAGAAGAAGTGCAACCATGTGTCATCAAGGTACTGTTTTTAGGGTTGTTATTGGAGCTGTATTGTGTGTGACACTGCAGACTAGGTGAAGCAACAATAGAAATGGAAAAAAGCAGAAATTTTAACAAGAAAATTGCTCCAGATTCCTGCCCACTTTGTGGGATTTTTTTTGAATCAAGAATGACCTTCCCACAGAGTAAGGGCCTGCTAACTCTTTCAGCATGTTCATAGGAACACGTTAACTTGTATGCACAAAATCCTGCATTGCACAAACATTGGAGTATTTACACAGGTTCCTGCCTGTAAGTATTTTTTTAGATATAAAGCCACTGCTCTACTTGAAAGTGTGACACTGGATGTAAGAATAGAAACATAGAATCAACAAGGTTGGAAGAGACCTTTAAGATCATCAAGTTCAACTGTCAACCTAGCACTACCTAAATGCAATTCACAAAACAGGAGAAAGACTGATAAAAACCAAATTGCCAAAAAATTGCATTAATTTTGGGAACACTGAACTGTGGAGTTTGGTATTCTGACATTTCTGTTTTTGTGTTCAAGGACAGGATAAAATGAGGTTGATGAAAATTCCTGGTTTCCCCACCAAATGCCCTTGCCTACATGCTCATGATTCCCACAGCCCTTGACCAAGAAGTCTTGTGTTCACACAGCCTCTTGGGTTGAGGGTAGTGTCTAGGTACATAGAAATGGCTGTTTGAACCACCTCTGCTAAAGACAATCTCACTTCCCAGGCAAGATGCAAGGACATTACTGTTATCCTCCTTTAACCATCTTTCATAAGAAGACTAAGTAGCCTTGTACTTACCTGAGCCAGAGAGCCAAAGAAGCAAAAAGAGGGATATAATATAACCCTCCTTTGGGAACCAAGCAATGAAATTTAAGTCTGTGGTTGTGAAGTTCTTTACCACAGCTAGATATTAGCAGCTGATTCCTTTTATTTCAAAAGGAAAATGAGTTCAAATCTCCTGTAGCCTCTGCTTTCGGAGCTTTTAAAAATTAAATCAATAGCTAAATGGAAAGAGAAGGAGGAAATTCTAAATGTCCTGCATTCAGTAAAACTATGCCAGTTTTAAGTAGATTAGCAGTATTTCCCTTCAGAGCCTCTTTTTATTTTATTCTATATAAAATTCTGAGCAACATAAAAATTGCCCTGATCTTGTGAGATCTTTTGGCATTTGCAAAGGATTTTCAGGCAGCTGTTAAACAATGATAGTTTCCTTCATAATTGGTATTAAAAAGTCTTTCCCTTTATTTGTGTATCAGTGGCAGACTGAAAAGAAAACTTCTAGATCCAAAATTACAAGGAGCCTGGCAGTATGGATTAAACCCTAGCGTTGACATATGGGCACATTTGGGACTGATGGTAGACTTCACTAAAACAACTCTTCAAAGACTGAGTTTTCTGAATACAGGGGAAAGGGATTACTTAAATTGCAGGAAAACTTTCCATCCCTCCCTGTCATTCGCCTCATCTACTGTATATAATAGATAAGTTGGTACTCTCTTAGCAGCCACTAGTAAATACCATAGGTAGAAGATCAATGTATGTGTGACATGATGAATATTTACTTACTTAGACTTTCTATTTGTGGCGTAATAACTTTGCGTGCAGTGTCAAAAGTCACTTGATATTTGAGTGATGACTCCCTTAAGAGCTATTACTGCATATCCTGTATAACCCAAATACATGTGCTTGATGGAAAGACTTATAAGGTGTATCCGTAAAATAAAATGTTATTTATTTTCTGAAAGGTTTCAAGGCTGCAGAAAAACACTATTTATGCCACAAATTACATCAGTGGTTTCTAAAGTAGTTGAGCCTGTGGACCGCTGCCAGCCTTTAACGTGTCTCCCAGACAGTCCGCACCACACCAGCTGAAAATACCACTGATGTGGTTTCCAGCTCTCTCTGTGGGCTACTTACTGCAGCTTTGAAGGTCACTGCTGAAAACCATGTCTATAATGCTGGTGGCTACTACACTATTCTGAAATCCAGAAAATCACAGTTCCTGCTTTTCATTTGGTCCCCAGTCTCACAAGAAATCCTTGTAGTAATGATACTCTCCGTGAAAAAGTTAAACACATCCCATTGCAGTTTGTTAGACTACAAGTGTCAGAAATTTTTTTCCTTTCTGAGTTGAAGTACAAAGCTGACTCTGAATTATGCATGCCTAGAGTAATTCTGCATTGAATTAAATCACTAATCCTGGTGTAAGTGCTCCCTGTGAATTAATTTTTAAATTAATTTTCCCCCCTCAATATCTTTCTGTTTTGTTGATTGTGGTTTTAAGATTGGGTTTAGGACATGAAACAGTGAGAATCATTTTTGTCATGTACTCTGTGCCTAGTGCCATGCTATTAGGATAGAATCTTTCCTACATGGAAATAGGTGAATACTTTCTCATTGCAATTCAGAATTCAGCTTCAGCTGTCACAAATCCCAACAACAAACATGCAGATACAGTCTCTGTCGTAGACAATGTTGCAGGAGATATCAGCTGCAGGGGATAATGGCAGCAGGATGACCCTTCTCTTCATTCTCCACATGTCCAGCCAGCCTGACACTCTCGCTTTGACCTAATGGCACCACTCCGAACACACAGCATGCCTCGGGATGAGCCGTGTGTTACCTGAGCAGAAGTGCAGAAAATGGCACGGCCCTGCCAAAGCACCATCCCTGCCCCTGCTCACATCCATCCATCAGTCCAGTTATTACTCCTGTAGGATGCTGCAGCCCTGAGGACAAGGGCAGTCTGCCTGACATCAGCAAGTGCTGGGACAGGAGGATGAGTCTGCCCGTGACACAACACGCTATCTCTGCATGCCAAACATGTGGAAACACACAAAATTTCATTCAAATTTGGAGTCTTCCTCAGTGCTAAGAACTTTATCCCTCATCCCCAATTTGGCTGCCTTGTCTCATAGTGACTGTGGTGCCATCATCATTGCTGGGACTGGTCCCATACGGTGGTGTCCACAGAGGCCCCACTGGCTGTAGCTGTACCCCATACCTACCTCTCTGCAGCCACTGAGGAGGAGGATGTAGAGGTTGTCACCTCCACCCCAATGCTGCCAGTCTCAAGGGCAGCGCCCAGGGTGGGAACAGGATTGCATACAGTACGGGGACTGAAAGCACCTCTCTGCCAACACCAAGAAAAGGAAAGTGTGTGCTCCCTCTTACATCTGTGTGTTTGCTGTCTGCACAGAATTCCCACCAGTGCCACATTCAGGGGACTCTCTGCAGCACTGTTGTGTGAATGTTAATTAAACTGATCCCAGATTTTATGTGTCTAGCTGATAAGACAGGCTGGCAGTGATCTAAATTTAGACTTGCTGGGAGCTGTTTGAGAAGACAAACACAGACAGAGCTGCACTGATGTATCCTGCAGCAGCACCTTCACTCTCAAAATGGCATCAGTCCATGGTAAATGGGCTGAATAAATAATCCAGGACAGCCCTGCTAACGGCAGCAGTGCAGTTATATGTCAGTAATATCACCTGGTCGAGCCTAGAACAGGTTACGCTCCCGTCACCTGCGTGTGGACTGTGTTCAGGAAAGGGGGATGCAGAAAGTGGTAATGCTTTGACTTGGTAGACAATATGAAAATGGAAAACTCACCCTATATAAACAAACAAACAAACACACACCCTCATCAATTGAAAATCATGACTTTGGACTGCCATTGATATTTTTAATGTGTTTGACTGAGATTGACTGATTTTGACTTTTTTGCTGCTCTGTTGTGTCAATGATTTAAAATATTGACCCAAGAGTGGGGGTATTGTGTCTTGGGTTTGTTTTTTTTTCAAAAGTGGTCTCTGATATTGCACCCCCACCTTTGTGCTTGCATCAGTTTTGTGGAGCACCTGAGTCTGGGTGTCTTGGGTGGCTTATGGAGATTGAATTTCCCGAATGTGCCTCACATTGTACCCTGACTCAAACACCCAGTCTATGATCCTTGGAGAGGCTGTCTGCTGGAGAAGAGGGGTCTGGAAATACAAAGAAAGAGCAGTAGGAAAACAGAAGAACACAAAAGTTGTGACAGAGTCTTCAGCTTTCAGAAGGCTCGTGTTTACTCCTTTATATGCTTTATTGGAAAGATGAGTATCTTGATGTTTCCGGAGAGAGTCAGCAGGTAAGGCTGATAAATGTAGTCAGCTGCCCTTATAAATCTGGTCTTTGGCACTCAGGGATAATGAAGTTTCTGTAGGATTTGGATATCCAGACCTTTTTTCCTCCTCTTTCGCTTTGTTCTCAGAAGGACAGTATTAGTACCCATGGATTTCTACCAGTACTTTTTTAAGACTGTACCAAAATCCTGACCTTTCATGCTACCTACACTTTCCCTTCTGTTCAAAAATGACCTATTGCTTGGACGGAAAAGGTTATTTTTCAGTCTGGTCTGATCTTTAACACTATGCTAATCTTTTACAAACTGAGTTTTTCATATATTTTCACATTTCAGAATTTCTACTGAAACCTAAAATTATTACAGCTCTATTCTGTCATTTACACACTTTTATTTCCATTTTGGCATTATTGGCTACTTGATTGTAAAATGCTTTCTTTATGACACTGTTTTCCTTGATAGGGTCCTCTGACCCTCTACCAAGAAAAAGGTGTTTTTCCTTTCCTCATTACTATAATGACATCAGGAAACAGTAGCTTGTTGAATGATATACATATTAGTGAATATTCTCTAGAAAACCATTTCTCCCTTTTCCATCCACAAGCAAAAGTTATTGGTTTGCTTGAAGGTATTTGAATTTCACATCAGAGAAAACCCTCAGTTACAAATCATTCTTATGTGCAGGACTTGCCACCCAACTCTCACTGGAAAAGGGAACTGCTGTTGGATCGTGATATGTGGGCATCTGTGCAGACCATGACATGGAGCTATCCATGCAAATCACAAAATGGGGACATCTGTGTTACCAAGTCCATTCACAGCAGCTGAGGATCTGACCCACACTCACATGCATCAGTAGTGATGGGTCAACAAAAGGCCTGGGTTTTGTCAACTCTATATTTACTGACTGGAAAGCCATTTAGCTCTTCAGACAATTATGTTTTTCTGTTTGTTTTAAAACAGGCTGTGGGAAATAGTAAAGGTTTGAAGTATAAGTCAAAGGCTTGATAAACAGCCTGTGTGATTGACAGCTCTGCCTTCACGGGACCTACAATGCAGAACTCTCTTGCTCTTCATTGGAAAGGATCAAATCCTGACCCACTGTTTCTAAGACATTTTCCTGAAGTCTGTGAAGAAAGAAAGGACAAAGAGCTATTTGGGGGGAAAAAAATGGTCTGTAAAAGAAGGATAAGCCCTTTCCTCAGAGCCTTCTCCCACTGCGGCTGACAGAAGCACATTTTCCGAATGAGTAGACAGGATTCATTGCACCATGTCATCATAAAGAAACATTAAACTGACCATAGAAAGTGCACTCTGAAAATTGCCTGTTTCTCATCAGCGATTATAAAAGGCAGTATCCAGTTACTAGCACTAACTCACACCTCCTTGCCATAGACATCTCATGTTAGACAGTGAGAATCTCCCCTTGCTATGGACAATGTTGCCTGGTGACAGATATCCAAATGAGGACTACTGCTATGTTTTAGCCCTGCTCCTAAGGATCCCAGTATCTTTAGGTCACCTGTATTAGATTGTGATGTAGCACTGTTTTATTTTATAATGCTGGCTGGCATATACATTATTCATGGGAGCAGTAACATACAGTACATGATTTAAAGGTGGTAATTGCTCATCTGTATATTCCAGGGAATCACCCTGCTATTTAAAATACTCTGAAGCTCCCAAGCAAAATCTATTTTTTCTCTCAACAGGAAACAGATTTGGCTGATAAATGTATAATTGCTGTAGCATGCCAAGAGATGTTTTAGCACATAGGAATATTGTGATAGTAGAGGCAGGAATCTGACACTACATCTTGAATATAGGACACAAATTCCCATCTAATCCGAAGGCCAGAAATAAAAAGCATAAGATCTGAAATAGCACATATTTTTTTTCTCATATGAAATTGAATCACAGAATCATAGAATTATAGAATGGTTTGGGTTGGAAGGACCTTTAAAGGTCATCTACTTGCAATCTCTTTCAACTGGATCAGGTTGCTCAGAGCCCTCTGCTTACCTTCCTCTAAATACTGAAGGTGTTAAAAGCAATGTTATCACCTGCCTGAATAAAGCAAGCACCCACTGAGCTCTGGGAAATTCTGGTTGTGATGAGATTTCAGTCTTTCAAATGACAGGG
>JAWWES010000115.1:79646933-79669256 GCA_035583135.1 Lophotriccus pileatus | reverse complement strand
AGTGATTCTTCCCCTGTACTCAGCACTGGTGAGGCCACCCCTGGAGTGCTGTGTCCAGTTCTGGGCCCCTCAGTTCAAGAAAGACATTGAAGTGCTGGAACAGGTCCAGGGAAGAGCAACGAGGCTGCTGAATCAAACACAAGTCCTGTGAGGAGAGGCTGAGGGAGCTGGGGTTGTTTAGCCTGGAGAAGAGAAGGCTCAGGGGAGATCTCATCACTCTCTACAACTACGTGAGAGGAGGTTGTAGCCAGGTGGGGGTTGGTCTCTTCTCCCAGGCAAGCAGCAGTAGGACGAGAGGGCACAGTTTAAAGCTGTATCAGGGGAGGTTTAGGTTGAATATTAGGAAGAAACTTTTTGCAGAAGAGTAATCAGACATTGGAATGAGCTGCCCAGGGAGGTGGTGGATTCTCCGTCCCTGGAGGTTTTTAGATGAGACTAGATGTGGCACTGAGTGCCATGGTCTAGTAACCACAGCAGTGTTGCGTGAAGGGATGGACTTGATGATCTCAGAGGTCTTTTCCAACCTGGTTGATTCCATGATTCTAAAAAGAAGTAAACAAGGCTGGGAGGAGGCCATAGCCCACAGACTCATTTGCACATTCTTTCCCTCCCATGAGAGACTTGGCTGTTAATGCTAATGGCTCAAACAGTCAGCAGGGTGCTTTGATAACAATGTGTTCTTCTATTAGTAAAAACCAGTAACTTTTTCCTATTCATTTTACCCCTGCTATTGTTGATTTGCCTGAATTTTGAATTCCTAGTCAGCCTAAGGCTAGGAAACTTCTGGGTTCAGTGGAGTTACAATGGTCATAAGGAGGAAAGGACAAAACTGTGAACAAACACTTCCAAAGAGTTGTATTTGTCTTTTTTCTCTCCCATCATCCCTCTCTGCAAAAATAGAGAGTCCTCCTCTACCAAGCAGGACTGCCATTGCCCAGCCAGAGAGCAGAAACAGGGCTATGCAGTTTAAGCTGCCTTTACTCTTGCTAATTTAAAATGTCAAATGAAAAAAAATTGACCATTGATCTAAATTTGTTTCTGTAATGTATTTGGATAATTAGAAATTGTACTAGTAAATAAAAAGAAAAAGAAATTTCCAAATGGTCATTATTCATCTCCAGTTGGTCAAAGACAATCCTTTTTCACAAATGATACTTTCATTCTCATATTTAGCAATTTTGAAATTGAATTTATGGGGAATGCTTTAGTATATTTTCATTTCAAAAATTCAACATTTGATTTAAAGTTTTAGAGGTTTTTCCTATTTTAATGTTATTCTTTGTCACATAGTGATGCAGTATTTGTCATATAGGTGAAGCAGAGTATGACTTGAGAGACACTACAGTTTGTATTTACATCTAGGATTGAGCACAGCTTGCTAATGGCAATTATTGTAACATGGATTAAAAAACTTTTATCCCCTTTTCACAACTGTATTATACTGAAAATAATCCTACATTTGTCAATTTAAGAAAGTGTGCAAAGTAAGGAATGCTCTTTAATTAGAATACGATGCAGTGGTGGGCTTTGATACACTAATGGGTCTTGGCCTTCTCAAGTAATTACTTTTGTCTTTTGATATTTTTTCCCTTCTTTCTTTTTTTTCCGTGCTACTTTAAAGTAACAGATGAACTGCATGTTTTGTTCCTTTGCATCAGGAGTAATCTTTGCCTTATCTACTAATTTGCCAACATCTTTTAAAACCAATTTTCTTTCTGCTAATATTATTACTTAGTATTACTCTGTTTTTCAGCAGTCTTAATTAGAACTGAAAATTTTTTTGCAGGCAACCTCAAATGTAGAACTTCAATACTCAAAACATAGTTATTTTCAAGTGTAAAGTTCAGGATTTCTCTAGAAGACTTTGACATATATTTACAATCCAATCCAATCAGTTTATTTCAGCTGTCATGCAATTCTATAAATATAAACATGCAATTGTCTCAGTGTGCTCTAATGGACAAATTCTTGCTGACAGTATATTGAGTGTAGAGAATGTGCAAGGCACTCAAATCCTTCTGAAGGGTTATTTATGCTTTGCTTTGCTATGTTCTATTGATAGCACAACTGGGTAGAATTTGATTTTAATGATATGTGAAATCACTCTCCCTCTCAAGTCAAACACATTTTTAAGGACAATCATTTGCAAAAACAACACAGCTGGACTTCTGCACAGCTTGAGTCCCATGCTGATTCCTCTCACTGATCACGACTGAAGATACCTACTGAGAGGTCCAGCTCACTTACCTAGAAGTGAGATATCTAGTTCAGTCTAGTATCTAGACCCCGCCTGTAGTCAAAGGTGATGTTCCTGCTGGCAAGGACCTGACCATTTGCCTTAGATACCAGTTTTCAACAGCAATAAACTCCAGATTGGAACTGATGCAGGCAGTGTACCTAACATTCAGAGGCAGAGGTTAGAAGACACAACTCTGATCTTGTTTTTAATAACCTACTGCAGACTACATTAAAATCATGCCCAAGTATTCATACATAGGAATACGTATGTTGGAGTCTGTGGTTCTGCCTTCTGCCCCTCTTTGCTCAAAAGACTCAGAAAGGGACTTGGAATAAATACAATCTACATGTTTCAAACATGTAAGAAAGACACCTCCTTCTTCTGAGATTTAAGGTATAACTCCACTTTCCATAGTACTACTGATACAGAGAAACATAAACCCACTCTGTGTTTTAAGAAATGCTATTAGGATGGAAAATGTACCGTAAGCTGAGGAAAAGATAGAAAAAACACATTTCAACTTTACATTATTACCTAATGGGGTCACAAAAGGGAAAAAAATCCTGACAACCTAATTTGTGGGGCTGGATTAATCTCACTTGTGTTTGGCAGCTGAATGTAATTCAAGGTGCAGACACTGAATTCTAGTCTCTCCCCCATATAGGTATCGATAGACTTGCTGGTGGCTAAGATCATGCTGCAGTCAGCAGCTCAGCTGGGATGTCTTGAATGGAATTGTAAGGCTGCCACATATACCTGCTAAAAATAAACATCTATAGGTCCAGTTTTTGGAAGCTGTGACTTTTTGTCTTCTGTATTTACACCACTATTGTCAGTATTTGTTTCCGGTGTATCTGAAGTTAAAGAAGGGGGTCTGGGCGTTGTCTGATGTTATTCGACAGAGAGAATTTGATAAAGGGTTCTTTGTCTTAGATTTTAAATATCTTAGTGGTAGGTAGATGGGTGATCTGTGATTCTATGATCCTAACAACAGAGACAACATAAAGTGTGAAAAGAGAAAAAGGAAACAAATTTGTGGGTCATTCTATTTTAACTACACTAGTGCAGTGCCTGTGATTTCTCTTTTCCTATGACAATTAAGACATAAAGAGGTGTCTATTATATTTAATTTTGTTGCTAGTTATAGAGAAGAGAGCTTCCTTCCTCTGAGATGAGTATTTAGCAAAGACATGAAGCAGTTTCTTAGCAGAAAGGCACAGGTGGGCCATGTGCCCTGTGCTACAGTATTTGCAAGATAAACTTTCTTGTTTACTTTTTTGCTGTTATAACTCAACCATGACGGTGGTCATGCATGCAGGTTTAATAAAAATTAGCAATAACTTTTGTAACCTGAGGCCTGAAATGACAGCCCGTAATGAGATACCTTTATTTGTTTTCCATGAGTCATAGCATTTATGTGGGATTTAATTTGTTCTTCTCTTTTTCAATCAAAAAAAGCTTCCAGAAAGTAATCTTTTGCTAAGGTGTAAGATGAAAGAAGAGGACATTCTGCCCGAGCACAACTTCCCTGAAAAATAAAAGAGTTGTTTGCATTATGAGTGACAGCAGATGAGATTAGTTTAATCATGAGATAAATCTTTCAAGCTAAATACAACCTCAAGGCACTCATTCTCTGAGGGAGTGAAACACAGAAAGCCCTAGGGAATAAATGTAACTATTCTTTAAAACAGAATACCTTCTAGCAAGAGGTCATAGACTCATTTTTGTGGCTATCATACCGCATCTTCTCCTGAAATGTTTCATTTTTTTTCACCTGAAGGTCAGGTTTTAGTTTCCCTTGTCATCTTGCAGCTAAAAGCAGTAGTAGGAGCAGCAGTGATGAGTGTACAGCTTGTGACACAGCCCTGAGGGGTGTCAAATGTGAAATCCCACTGCCACCTTCTAGATTATGGAGCCAGCATGAAATATGGATGTCTCGGTCCAGCACCTCCCATGAACAACAAAGGGGAGCAAGATTTTGAACAGTCCTATCCAGCTCCGTCTTCCCATGCTGTCTGCTCACCTGCCTCAACACTGCTGGGATTGACATGCTGGCTGGAGAAGCTTATGGACTGATATTCCCATTACTCCTGCTCTGGACTTTGGTATGGAGCAGTAGGAGTAGAAGGTGCCATTTGTGATATAAGACCCTTCACCATATAATGTACAAGCAAAGACCTTTAAATCAAACAATGTTATGTCTTGCAATTTCTTCATGAGTCTCTGAAAGACTCCAGCAAGTGTACTAATCAACCAAAGTGTTTTTTTCATAAGGATAATTTTCAAACTCTTACTCAATGCTTTAACTTCTCTGTCTGTGGCTGCTTAATCATGACTGTGGTTCACCTGTCACAAGGTTTAACACAGATGTACTTCAGGCTATATGAAAAGTTCTTTGAGTAACAAGCTTTTTCGACCTAGAAAAAGCAAACCCAAACTTAAAGGACTTTGACCTATCATGCACCTAGTAAAATCACCAGCAAACCCCTTATTGGAGCAAAATCAGGACATTAGCTTTGTTACTCAGAGGGCAAATAGAAACTGAAACACAAATACGTCAAGCAGTGTAATCTAAGGGTCATATTCACAAACATTTCTCCATTCATATTCTGCCTAAATTATAAGCATCTGCTCCCCCCGACTAAATAACTCATTTTCTCTTAGTAGAAAAGTCTCTGTAATTTTAAAATCAACCTTTAAAAGAATCTCAGACCTCTATATTTAAGTGCAAGTACAGACAGAGCCAAAACTTCTTGTGAAGGAAAACAAGGAGTTAAGATGAAGTAGAGCAGACTCTGAAGTAAAGCAGATACAAGTTGGATGGTGTTGCATGACACATCCTACCTGCCACTCCTGCTGTGCAGGCTGGCAGATGTGCCAGCCTGCCACCAAATTAAATGCAGGAGGTGGCTGTGATGGGTCTATTCTCCCATGCAAAAGATACACAGATAACTTCCTTTTTTTTTTGCTCTTAATCTAGAAAACACTGCATTGTTGCCAGAAGATAGATCTACTTTGCTTATGAGATCAATTCAAGCAGCAAATTTTGGGCAGGTAGTACAGCTGCTGGAGGCTGTGAGAGCATCTGTTGGGTATCAGCAGGAATATAATCCCTTATCTCATGTCATCTGTATATGGAGTAAACATCATCCCTTCCCACTCTTATCATGCCAAAGCCCCAGAGGAAAGATACTTTACTGCAGGTTGTGCTGATGTGGATTTTTTCATTTCAATATCAAAAGTGAATAAAACCACAGCTGATAAAGGTCTCTGTGGTCTCCTACTAATTGACTCATATTGTCAGATGGACAACCATTTAGCAGAAATATCATCATGGGGATCACCAGGCAAGATTGGATGCCAGCCTTGCTGTTGACCTAGCCAGAGTTCAACTTTGTGGTAAGGCTGTGTCTATGGGCATAATGACGTTTAGCACTCTTCTGCTCAAATATGCTGGACCCACTCTCCTCACCAAATCTGCACAAAGGCGTCTTTAAGAGAGACAACATTGCATTTACAAAACAGAACACAGTCCCTTCCTCTCCTGACTAATTTTATGACAGCCCTGCTATTGCTGTCAGTGTTTAAAAAATCTTTTTGGTTACTTTGTGCAAAAGGGAAAAAAATTGAGAAAATAGTACAGTTACAGTGAAAATCTTTCCTGACTTCTTGAAGTATTTAAACAGTAAATAGTACAATTATTTCAATTGAGTTTTATAGTGAAAATCAGTTTTAGTTAATTTGGCATAAACTTCTGATTGCTGTTTTTCAGCCTAATGTAATTTGGCTAATTCTGTTTCAGATGCATTTTAAATTTGATTGTGAATAGACAAGGTCAAACGTCTGCTGATACTGCTACTGTTAAAAGAAGTGACTTTGAAATACATCTTATTTACAGAAATTATTACCTTGTGACCTTTTACTCAACTTTATTTTTTTCTTGTCTTTTTTGCTTGAGAATATTTTAACCAAAACATGTAATAAAATCAGAATATTGATCTTCATTTCCCAGAAAAAATGTCTTGCAGTAAAGAAAGATTTTTAAAAGTGTCTGCAATAAACTAGAAAACATTATGAGTTTTAATAAAGTCTTGAGAAATGTAAAAATAAATGTTCTGTTTTGAAATCCCGCAAAAGGGAAGCATACAGATAATTTCATGAAATATTTTATTTTTCAACAGTTACTTCCTGTAAATATTCTCCTCTGCAGTATTTTATTAAGCATTGAGAAGTTTCTAGCAGAAAACTTTATTGAAGTCAACTGTTTCTCCTTGAAAAATGAACAGGAAATTAATTTTAAAAGGAAAATAATACTGCTTTCTCTGATTTCGTGCCCAAGGCAGTGAAGACTGAGACTGGACGTGGCACTTATGCCACAGTCTAGTAACCATGGTGGTAGTGGATCAAGGACTGGACTTCATGATCTCAGAGATTCTTTCCAACCTGGTTGTTTCTATGATTCTATGACCAATTTTCTTTCTGTTCCTGCCCAAAGATTTAAATCTGAGAATTTGAAACTTCTGAGTCCTCTAAAAAGCCAGTAGATCCACTTAGACGAAGGCTTATAAATTACATTAGGCTCTTGTCCCCAGCTACAGAAAGGGATTAGGAGACCCCTCTTTCATCACAGTAGACAGATGCCAACAGTCCAGCCGTGGAAGTTGCCTGGAGGAAAATGGGACAATTCTTCATGCCTCCTTCTTCTCCTGCTGGAGGGCTCGGCAGTGACTTGTCATGACGAGCCATTGTTTCCTGTTGTTTTGGGGCCTATGGAAGAGGCAGATCCGTCCTCCATTAGTTATATTAACCATAGAACATAATTTTCCATAGACTTAAGATCACTTTGCCTAGGCAGAAAGTCTAAGTCATTAACTGTGTGAGAAATGTGGGCTGAAGCATGTGTTTTTTCCTCCTACAGTAGTTAAAGAAAGTAATTCTCTAATCTGATAGAGTGCTAAACATATTGAATTGCTGCAGACTTTTTATTTATTTCAAAAGAATTGTGAACAATTTTGCTTTAAGGTCAGACAAAACAAACAAATTAAAACAAGTATACAAAAACACACCTTCAAATTCTGCCTGTCTTCATTGATATAATGGTATGAAAATCTAGGGTGGGTGTTTTTCATTCCAGTGATTTAGTTTCTAGATTTAAAGTGTGTGTATTTAACCCAAAGCTCAAGGACAGCTTGATCAAATAAAACAGGACTATTTCTGCAGAAATGTGAACAAATGCCTGAATTCTAGAAGAACTGGAACAAAGTCTAGTTCCTACAAACTTGTGCATTTAAGATGTGGTTCTTGCATTAATTTTCATTACAAATTAGCATGCAAGAATAATTCCCTTCCAGAGGTTTGTTAAATTTGTATTTCATTGACTTCATGCTGTGTGAGCTCTCTCTGTACTTGCATAGCAATATGTTATACACATTGTGAATAAAGAAGACAGAATGCAGATTCAGTACATTCTTGATTTGATATAAACTCCATTTTAGAGCTTTAATTCAAAGATTTGTTAATATTTGACAAAAGGACCCCAAAGAATGCAAGCCTGAGCATCAAGACTAGGACCTGTCCTATGTCTTGTACAGGTGAGAAGGAGACAAAGACTGTCCTCAAATATTATTTCTTAAAACTTGTCCTTGAACAGCAGAATGAGAAGAAGCAACAGAAACTTAAGTGGAGGAAGGAGTGTACATGCAGTGAAGAGTCCAAAATTGTCCAAGTAAGCGATATGTGGGGCTGTATGAAACGATTCCCAGAGTAGCAGGGCTGAGGTGAAGTACCCGTCAGTGCATTAAGTCTGCATGTTATGGCGCTTGGAATTCAGTCCATCGATGACTGGCAGGAGCTGCCATCTGAGACTGTGGCCCTTGCTGTGTAACCAGGGACTGAGGACACTCTACCATACCAATGCCCGGGAACTGCCTGTGCAGAACACAGCTGAAGGAACTGCAGGGAGATTAAGCAGACCTAGGTGTGCTGACTTTTGATCGTCAGTTTGTAGTTCCCAAAATAAGCGAACCTCACAATGAGCTATTGCCACTGCCAGACAGAAGTGGAGACACAACACGGTGCTGCAGGACTGTATGGGTGTACCTACTTGTGAAAGGTGGGCAGAAGGAGATGTACCATAGGCCGGGACCAGCACTTTCTGATATGCCACGCAAGACTTCAGTCCTGAGAGGCCGGGAGGAAACTCATGGGACTACTTGCTAATTCTCAGTTCCTTACCGTGGCATTTACAGACAAAAGTAAAGCAAAACAGCCTACACCACCCTTTCTCTGGCTGATCTCTGCCCAGACACCCAGCCCCACTCCATCATCAGTGGATTTCTCTCTGTATGACTAGCTCTGCAGCATAAGCTCCTGCAGATTTTGGCCCCGTGTCTCTGAACAAGGAGTTCAACAGCTGACAGCTGACGCAGATTTCTTTTACCTTAGGCAATTTTCCAGCCTCCACATTCTGGAGCACAGCTTTAAGGGAGAGACTGAAGCGAACAAACAGTCTGTTCTTCTCATGTGTTCCTCAGAAGACATGACTTTCAAATTCTACAAATTTGTGCCAGTCTTGTCCTGTCAGTCCCATCAGCTGTAGAGTACCAGAACACTGCTGGGACCACCCCACAGCAAGGAGGATATACAAACATGCAGCAATGGACCAGCACCCTTATTTGTGAGGTACTTCTGGAGATGCTCTACCAAAGTCATTAATGTTATGTCTGTCTTTTGCAACAAAAGGGATGACACAACCTTGTACATATATCATATACGCAGTGTTAAGGACACATTACTGCCAAGGACTTTTGTCTAACTATAGCACCTGATGGGAGCTGCTGACAAAGCTGTGTGCTCCAAAGGCTGTATTTTTTGCCCCACGATTCATTGCAAGGAAGATCCCATCCATTTAAGGAGGTCATCAGGAAGGAAGAGCCGTTGGACCAAGGATGGCTGGCTGCGGTAGGTTTTTTGTGTGTCAGTTCGTGCCCTGCATCTCCATTCTGTCTCTAGTCGTGGACAGTGGGTACACAGGGTGCTTTCATACAAGACCAATAACTTGAAAGGAAAAGCCATAAATTGGATCACTAAAAGGATTTTTAAAGCCTGATTGTGAGTCAAAACAAGACTGACATTTTAGAACTTTTTGATGCAGTGGTTCAGTTTCTGTCACTGCTCTGCTACAGAGCTGTACAGATGTTTGTGATAGTCACAAAAAAGGAAATGAGGGCAGGCTGCACCACAACATTTTAGAAGCCATTAGTAAGATTTTATGTTGTTATTCTGAAGGAGATTTTCTGCTGCTCTCAGCACAATATTATGACTGGCCTTCCTGAGATGGAAAAAATGATGTATTCTTGCTTCATCCTGAATAACTGCACCCAGCATGAGAACAAATCCCAGGGAGGACAAGATGATTTGGAACTTCTGTGCATGTGAGGAAATTCTAATGTTAGGCCTACAAAAGAGCCCAAATGCCACCTAGCTTCAAAATGTCACCTGGCTTCAAAATAACAGCAGCCAATCTTTTTGCAGCACCCCAGAACTGAGGGACAAGCTGACCTTGAGCCTGCTGAGCAATGGCTCTAACCCTTGTGTGTCAGCTGAGGCAAGGAGGAGGGCTCCTACCCCTGCATGGATTAAAAGGAAGTGGCAGCTTTGACAATGGCAGCCCAGTCTCAAGGACTTGGCCCCAGGCTCAAGAGAGGGAGCAGTCACATTGCTTTCTCCAGTGCCTCCTGGGTGCAGCAGTCCCCAGTGTCTCCCATTTCAAAATGAAAGAAATAGTTTTTGTTTAGAGGAGCAGGGAGAACAAAAATTTTATTCCTTCCAGCAGAAAAAAAGAAAGTATTTTGTTTCCCATGGAATTCCTATATTGGCGCATTTACTTTCATCCCATTTACTTTTGTCCCAATGGGATAAAAGTACTACACAATGGCATATTCAGGAGAGACACTTTCCTGAAAGATATTTTAAAGAGCCATCATAAAGTAATTTCATTTTGGACTTTATAATTAAGACACAACACTGCCACACCTACGTCTGTTACTCATTTCCATGTCTGATGCTCAGCTTCTGGTAATCCTGCAAGAGAGAGTGTTTCTCTCTCGAGGATGGTATATCCTGGGGTGTGGGAACTGGTCCTCTCCAGGGCACTGGAGTGCCAGAGATGGGATAGTGCCTTTGCAGCTCCAGTGTATGTCTCCTAGGAGTTACCACACTGCTCCATCAGGGAATGGCTATATCTGTTACGGGACTTAGAGCTCTTTTAAGAAGCAGAGCTCTGAAAGTGCGGCTCCCACGAGGCAGTGCATCAAAACAGAGAAATTCATTATATAATGTTACATAGAATCATAGAATCATGACTTAAAATAATATGTTCCAGGTCAGTCAGACAACGCAAATCAGCTCAAAGTGATTGCTAAATAGAATATTTTATTCTGGAAAGGAAAGAATCATTTGAACAAAATAATTCCTGAACATTTTTTTTTCAGGTTTTCCTATTCTCTCTACTTTCCACATAAGTGTGTTTGTGTGTCTGCATGTTTGTATATATGTCAGCAGCACTGCAGCAAGAATCTACCTTGTGCAATCACGGATTTCTCTTCTTAATGCAAGCAACCCTGCTAGTTCCTGAACTTTGTCCATCTGCTAAAGCCTAAGGGGCAGCAATATTAAATTAATCATAGTCTGACATTTCTTTGATAACTGACATTTACACAAACAAGTCCTACATGCACATGTTCACATTAGGAAATTAAAGTGTAAAGTAAATAAGATTATCATTGTGTGTTTCTTCTCAAAAACATATTGCAAGTTATTATCTCTTCCTCTAATGACTGAAATTCTGTGTGCAAAATCAAGTAATTAAATTTACATATCTGAATGCATGCCATTTTGTTGTTGTTGCAGGGCCTGTACCAAATGCCTTGTGAATTAAATCATTTCATCGTCAAGAGTCAGCGGAGCTGCTGGCAGATAACTCCTCTTGACACATTGCGTGAGAGAACAGACATGTACCAGAAAGTTCTGCTCCTTCTGGCCCTCTGGAGCACTCCTGGTGATTTTGGGGGAAGGCTTCAGCAACTGTGCAGCTCTCCTCTTTCTCTGAAAGAAAACCCTGTTCCACATTGGGGTCAGTCACAGATCTCGTTGCATTCCCACCCAAAAAGCCAATGGGTTTTTTCTGTCTTTGGTGATGAGACCAAGATTAAACCCACAATAACTGGATGAATTCCAACTGCTTGGCTAGAAATCAGCTAGAGGCTGAGAAGTCCTGGTACTCTGTCCATTGACAGCTGGTATAAGGCTGTTGGGCTGGTAGCTACCCTAAAAACCCCTAGATTCAAACAGATAATATGAATTCAATTCATTGAATGAAGTAATAAACAGGAGGGTCACGGACAGATGCTTTGCAGTTGATGCAGGCATAACTGAGGATATCCACATGGGATGCCAGGGATGAGCAGGCCAATCTGACATGGTAATTCATTTAAATGCCACTATTCACAAAGTATGCAGATATGCGCTGGGAGAAAAACTAGGCACTTCTCACAGTTTTTCTACTCAGTGAATTGATCATAAGGAGTTTATTCTTTTTCCATGCATAATGGTATTGGGAAATAAAGTTCTAAGTACGGGGAGCAAAAAGTATTCAGTAAGCACTTACTACACTTTATTCCATCATAAACTCCAGCAGTAAAGAAAGAGAAATAGGTATTTTCTTTACTCATCTCACACACACAATCTTGAGATCAGAAAGGACTGTGTTGTCAAATGTCCTTATCATTAGGCATCATAAAGGTGGGAATTGAGAACTTCAAAAATGAATTTTTTAGTCTGGCCTAGTGGTCTCCAAGGAATCCCTCACTGGAGGATTTGTTTGTGGTTTCTTCCTGCATAAAGGAGAAAAGAATTTTTCTCTCTCTGCTGCAAGTTTCAATCCCTTCACTACTAACTGATAAATGATCTCAGATTCTATTATATTTTCTTCTTCTTTTTTTCCTGTTATCTCTGCCACCTGTGATTTCCCCGATCTTTGTAGAACCTTATATTTCCTCCAGATTTATTTCCAACTGACAAAGGTATACACTTATCTTTTCATCACCTGAGCCCATTAATCTCTGCTGAAACAGGAGCTTTTGCTGAAATGCAAGCACAGACATAGGCTGGGCAATGACTTGGGTTGAGAGCAAACCTGAGGAAAAGCTCAACAAGACCCAACAATGTGTACTTGCAGCCCAGAAACTCAGCCATATCCTGCATTAATCAAAAAAAAAGTATGACTGGCATGCTGGGTGAGGTGATTTTCCTCCTTTACTCCATTCTGCGGTCCCCAAAATAAGAAGGACATCAACCTGCTGGAGTGGGTCCAGAGGCAGGCCACAAAGATGATCAGAGGGCTGGAGCACCTCTCCTGTGAAGACAGGCTGAGAGAGATAGGTCTGAGAGAGCTGGGGTTGTTTAGCATGGAGAAGAGAAAGCTCTGGAGACACCTTATAGCACCTTCCACTACCTCAGGAGGATCCTACAAGAAAGCTGAAGGGGGGCTTTTTACAAGGATCTGTAGTGATAGGACAGCAGGGAATGGCTTTAAACTGAAAGTGGGCATGTTTATATTAGATATTAAGAAGGAATTCTTTACTGTAAGGTTGGTGAGGCACCGGAACAGATTGCTTAGAGAAATTCTGGATGACCCACCCCTAGAAGTGTTCAAGCCAGGTTGGATGAGGTTTGAGCATTCTGATCTTGTGGAAGGTGTCTATGCCCATGGTGGAGGGGTGGAGGGGTCCCTTCCAACCCAAAGCATTCTGTTATTCTATAAAACCTGCTTGGTTTGAGCGTCTTGCCAGAATTTTAGGCTTGTATTCTTTCTTCTGTCATCAGAGGGAGCTGCAGGTGCTCAGAATGTGGTTCTGGATTGTTTCAGACTGCTTGTCATATATGCTAGTAGGCAGAGAAAGGATTTTGCTTTCAAAAATCCAGGGGCCATTAGGATCATAACAATTCAGCACAGGGTTTTCAGGAGATGTGGGGTGCAGCAGCACCCATGACTTGAAGCAATCCAGTTCTTATGTTTCATTGTCTAGTGCATGTATTTCAGGGCATGCCATGTAGCAGAGCATAAGATACCCCTCACTTGCAGGGAAAGGTATTTAATGAGATACCTTGACTGTCAGCGTTTCTTGACCACTCCCATCACCTCTCTGCTCCCACCAGAGTGAACTCCCACCATGGGGCATCACTGTGAGTGGCAAGGAGTAGCTGAAGTGCACCTTGATTTTAGGGTCCCTTTTTTCAGGGAAAGATGCATCTGATCCTGTCAGAAAACTGAAGAACTCCTTAGATGGTAGCTGTCACGTCTGAGCCATACAGCTGCTGAAAACTCATGTTCTTGGACATAATAAAAATGTGTCAGAATTTACAATTGTGATACTAGAGCAAAATGGTTATTTTTCCATTATATATATTATTATTCCATTATATATATATATATTCCATTATATATATTTTTCCATTCTTTCATTATTTAATTGAATGAAAGAAAAGGGAAAACCTCATCATCTGAAGCCTGAACACTTAGTAGGGCTCTCATCTCTTTTCCCTGTTTTTTGAGAGGATGCTTGATTTGAGAGTTCTGAGTGTTCGTCTGGACTGGAAAAACAAGAACTTTGCTACAGTAGGTGTAAAAAAAATAATCAAAAATCATCATAAAGAAAGCTATGAGTAGATGGTCTGCGTAATGGATGATATGGAGAGTGACTGATAACTCTCTTCATGTTATGTGATTACAGCTTTTGCAAATGGCCCTTCCAAAATTGTGAGACTCTCAGGTTTCCAGCAGCATGTTCAGACATGGTGTCTCCTTCACTAACAGTGACAACAGAGCTGCCTCTGCTTAATGTTATAAAAAAACAGATTCAGATGAGATGCCTTAGCAGTATTTGATAAGTTTTTAGATGCCCTTTTTAACAGCTCCTCATAGTGTGAACAGGATTGGTTTCTTCAACCCTGCTCAGTAACATCAAATGCTGTTTTTTCTGGCATTTGAGGCATGTGGACGCTGGCAGGCATGCATCTAGCTGATGATTTTACTGGCCAGTATCTGTAAAATATTCATTATTATCAGATGTGTGGCTTCAGTGTTGTTTGGACTGACATTTGTATATTGAATTTTGTCTTCATTTTCACTATGAAATTTTAATTTACTGTACTTACTGTGTAAGCCCAGATACATAGTTTCATATTTTTGAACAAACAAGAATAGTATCATGGAAATGCTGAATTTTTCTCTCTATTCTTGCAATTCACAACTATTCCTGGGTAGACATGGTGAATAATATGCTCTTGCTTGGGCGACGTAAGACTGCCTTTGCCTAAACCATGCTGGAAGTAGCTCTTAACTGTGAAACTCTGACAGCTCTCTGCATGGTACAAGAGACTAATTCAGAGCC
Source organism: Lophotriccus pileatus (assembly GCA_035583135.1). Taxonomy (NCBI): domain Eukaryota; kingdom Metazoa; phylum Chordata; class Aves; order Passeriformes; family Tyrannidae; genus Lophotriccus; species Lophotriccus pileatus. The sequence continues at coordinate 79,654,565 of JAWWES010000115.1, read as the reverse complement.
AAGTGCAAAACAAAAATATCTGCTTATTCATCAGCCTGGTCTTACAGAAGTGATCATAATGTGTACTTCTGGGAGAGAATAGCCTCATTACAGAATCAAGCCACAGAATTTCCCGTAACCAGAAAGCCTTGATTCTCTCACAGCTTTTCGTTTCACCACTTCTTCTCCTACTGTGCTCATTAAACATTAAGGAAAATAAAAACATTCAAGAAACTAATATATAAGATCCTCTCTTTCATCTGGCCATCTGGTTCAGGTGGATAATTATCTTCTGACATCTGTTCAGTGAAACACACTATGTGGTAGTATTGTGATCTTAAGCCATTTTCCAGTGGACACAAATATCTGAAGCTGCAACAATGTTCTGGGGGTCTGCAGGGCCTCCTCTGGGAAGCACTCTGCACATTTGAATTCTAATACTGCTAAATGGTAATCAACACATCAAATCTGTTTACTGGCAGTCCAACTTATCGAAGGATGTGCTCTCTCCACCTCTAACATTGAAAGTTCACAGTGAGGATGATAGAAGGAAAGATTTTTGCATTTATATCTCCATCCTATTTTCTGCAACACTGTCACTGCCCCTCCAGGACCCCACAAGGCTTTCATTTCTTTTCCCGAGGAGCCTGGCAAAAAAAAATCCTGTGCAAAATCATGTTAGCATCTGCTTGGTTTTTCCAGCCTAATGCAATCAAACACACATCAGTTGAGAAATTGCAGTGCTGACCCCCATATGGTCTCCCGTTAACTCAGCTCCTGTCACTGTCAGGTGTTCCCTCCATTTGAAAAGGCTCTTTCTCTGTCATGAGTTTTATGATTAAATGCTTTCTGCTGAAAATGTTGGGTTATTGAGTGTGAAAGTGGGAACAGGAGAAGTTCTTCTTTTGATAAATAAAGCCATTTTAAAACATTTCAGAAAAGAAGTTTCAGGATGTTTTGCTTTAATAGTTTCTAATATTTCTTCTAGTCCAAATCAGCTTTCAAAATGCAGGTAATCCATATTAAACAGAGGTAAATATTATGAAAGGTAGAAATGAAAACCTAGACTCTTTGAATGAGCTGATCTGTAACGGATTTCAGAGACCCATTTCATCTCATTTTACAGCAGTGCAATAAGGAACTGCCTAAGCAATTTCTGCTCAGCAATTTGGAATGAGTTTCTAAAGTCATATGGGCTCTGCCTTGGTGCTGTTCCCTGAGAGTATTTTCCATAAATCCTCTGTAGGAATGTGCTCAGTGACGAGTGTAGCCTTTCCTTTTGACCAGCCCTGTCAGCACATCTGGGATCACCTTTCTCTGGAAAGCACAGAAAATGTCACCACCTCTTTCTTAGGTGTTTGACCAAACTCTCACCCCCATCTCACTTGAAAACCAATAATTGTATCCTGAGGACACAGGGGCAGAACACACCTCACAGACAAGATACGGGCAAATGCTGGGGATGTGGGTGCAGCCTGTCTCCCTGAGTGTGAGTGACAGTCACTGAGCCATGGAGTGGATCAAACTGACATGCACCTCTGGTCCATTCCCCTCTTCAGCAGGGTCAGCTAGACCTAGTTGTCCAGGACCACATTCATGTGGTTTTTGAGTATCTCCAAGGAAAGAAGCAGCACAACCTCTCCAGACAAGTGCATGATCTACCTCAGAGTAGCAACGTTTTTTTCATTTGTCCTTCAGTTTGGGACCATTGCCTCCAGTCACGTCACTGTGCACCACTGAAAATATCCTGGCTCCCTCATTTCTTCCAGTCAGGCATTTACACACATTGGTAAGATACCCCTGAGTCATACCAGGGCCATCTCTGCCCCAAGCTCTCCAGGCTCTGATCAACCTTCTTTCAGTGTTTTGCCCTCTGGCAAGTCCTCCAAGAGACAAGTGCTGCTTCCAGACAGTTACTGAGAAATGAGATACTCACTACATGTATAATCATTTCATTTTGTACACAATACCTCCTGAGATCATATTCATGACCTAGATTAAAGATTAATGAGGATTTTTAATCACCCTTCTCATATTATAATGCTTTAAGGCAGCCCCTGTTCATCATTCTTAGCAAGGTCTTATACGTGAATAGGAGAAGAAGGGTTTGTCTCAGTGAATCTAAAAACTGATATTCCCTTTGATATATTATTAGATACATCCCCTTTTCAGTTGTTTTGAACTAAAATCAAAAAGAAAAATCCATGGGTTGATGTTAGTGTAGAGAACAGGTTGATATTTCTGGAGAAAAAAGCTAAAAGAACTGTCTAGAAACTATATATATTATTCTTATTTTAGGTATGATATGACTCATATTCATGGAATCATAGAATGTCTGGGGTTGGAAGGGACCTTAAAGATCATCTAGTTCACGCCTCCCTGCCATAAGCAGGCACACTTTTCGCTAGACCATGATGCTCAGAGCCCCAGTCAACCTGGCTTTGAACACTCTCCCAGGGAAGGGGCATCCACAACTTCTCTGAACAACCCACTATCTCCTACTCTGTGTGCAACAGGTATTAAGAAAAGTTTCACAATATGTTCCCTTCTCAACTTTTCTAACCTTCTCACCTCCTCACCAGTGCATTTACCTCATAGGGGGAGGAGGGAGAAGACAAACAATTTTTAAGAAGATCTGTGCATGGTCATTAGAATCTAGAGTTCATATAAACCAGCTAAAACTTACGTACAACATTACATATAGAACTGCAAAACAGTGTTTATTAAAAGAAAATTAAACGTTTTTGTGAGAGACTTTTCTTTCTAGAACAATCTCTGAAACAGCTCTTCCTCCTTTTCTCCTTGACAATTTTATAAAGTGTATTTCATAAACAGAAGCTTTATTTGTCTTCAACAATTTGGAAAGATTTATATAAAACCAACAACTTATTTCTTTAAAGTTTATGGAAATCCAATTATTTTCACCAACTGAATAAAGTCTATCACACTAAGTCAGCATGACTCTTGACTTGGTTTACAGTGGCAGCTCGTTTTTCAGAGCTGTGAAGTATTGCATTTTAAGGACAGTAATCAAGCTATCCTAATGTAATTTCTGTTGACATTCTGCCCAGGGTCCATTTAAGCTTAGAGCTTGACCATATGATCTAGCAATATTACAGTACAACATTTAGCACAAATTACTTATCTGAAAGCAAAAAACCACATTAGTGCAACATGCAGGTGTCTCAATTATACTCCAGCATATGTTCTTTAACTTTTAATGCAGAGGTTTTGTAATCCAGTTATCTTCATAAATGTATTCATAACAGAATCTACAGGTAATTATTTGCTAAGGTAACTTTGACCCATTTTTACCATGTTATCTCAGATATCTATTGTCTTTTCAAATCAAGCCCACAAGGATTTAATGTTTCAAATCAGGTTGTATGCAATTAAACAAAATGGATGGTTAAGTAATCGTTATTTTTTGTTATATACGGTAAACCCATTATTTTTTTGTCTTGTAAATCCCAGGGAGTTTTGCACTTATTTCCTTATTGCAGGTTGAGAAGGTGTAGGTCATTTTCAAATGGCCAAACATAAACACATATATTTTCATCACAGTAATAACCTCCTGTCTGAACCTGGTTAAATGAAGCATTTGTCGATTGTGAGATGATGCTCTTCTATCCCCCTCTAATTGGAGGCAACTGTTCCAGCTGGACTGGCTGTCTTATACAGAAGATGATGACATTGTTAACAGGATACAGGTTCTTCCAACCATTTGTCTCTAACGGCAAGATTCTGGGATATCTTCAGTGTCTTCCTATTGGCTGGGATTTTCAAAGACGACAAAGAAGATAAAATTTCTGTTCATGTTTCCTTGGATCTGCTGATCAAACACAGACTCTGGTAATTCCAGCTTTCTTGCAGTGAAGTCTATTTAATGATCTAACTATTCTCAATCTATGGAGCCTGATTAGTACTGTATTTCCATAGAGGCCTGCAAAGGATGCAGAAGAGAAAGCTGTGGGAGTCAATAATTGTACCTCTGAACTCAGACCACTGGGTATTGAAGTCCTGCTTTCCATCTCCAGTGCATGTTTGTCTGAGGCCCTTCTGCAAACCTAACAAAAGCCTTAGAGCATCAACTCTCACAACTTCAAAAACCATAGGTCAGAAATCAAAGTAAGAGGAGATTAACCTAAAAAATAGAATTCAAACCAGTGGATGACATTGGGCAGCAATGTTCTACTTTCTCTCTTCTCCCCTTTTTTTTGTATATTTCACAATTTGGAAAGTTCATCTGAGTTTCTTGCAAAAAAATTAGGACACCAGCTTTTGTGGTGTTGTGCTGACTTCAGCATTTGTTGTTCTCTTCACACCCATGTTCCAGTGGACACCTCATGCCACCTTGCCCTAGCTACCAGCCTCCCTGCAGATGTCCTCCTCTGCCTTTCCATGCTGGCAATGTTCTGCATGTGGTGACTGGAGTAGGGTCTCTTCTGTCAGCCTCAGAAAGTCATTGCTTTGGGCTGCAAATGCTTCTTCCACCTGTTGCACTGACCATGCCAGTGTCACTGAGGGGACATTGCAAGTGACTGCAATAAATGCTCTGAGGTCGATGCTCTTTCTCCTCAGAGAAATGCTCCTCTAGCATAAGGCTGAATTTTTTAACAGTGCCTGACCACTGGCAATACTTTACCAGAACTAATATGAGACAGTTGTGATCTCTTGAAATATGTTTCTTTCTTGAGTATAGCAAATTTCATATCCCTAAAAAACGTGGAGAAACCCTCACAATTTTTTAGCCTTACTGTAACAAATTAAAACAGCTCAACTTTCTTTCAAAGTGAAAACTTACCACAGCTGTGGAAAGAGTAGCAGATTCCCTATTTCTTTCAGCCTATTCCCCAACCACTTCAAAATGACCCTTATGCATCCAGAGGGCACTGCATACAGTGGGATCTTACTTCATTTCCCCTAGAGGAGGCTTCCTCCATCAAACTCTCATGCTGGGCCAACAATGAGAGCCTTGGCAATGAGGAAAGCATGGGAAATTGGGGATTATGGGAACTCCTTAACTAATACGATAATCATGAGTCTTGAAGGAATGTAATATTTGCCAGTTTCTTTTGGAAAAAGATAACCCACCAACTGGGATTTTTATTAGCATATTTAATACATTGGCTCCTTCACTGGAGATAGAGAGGTGGATGCAATTAACATGCTCTTGATTGTTGTGTGTTTCTTTCTCTTTATGGTTGTCTCCCAGAACACTGGAATTAAGAATGAGAAATTGTTAAAATGCAAAGCTTCATAAGCTGTACGTAGTTCCAGTTTCCCTGCAGACTCCAAATGAAGTAAGGAAGAGTTCAAGAGGACAGCTGAGACTCAATTTCTGATACAAGATGTAATATGATTGTTACATTGCTAATGGATTAATGTTGTGTACAGACTCACCAAGAATCTATATTCTGCCTTTTCTCCTGAAGGAAACTTTATTGTGGAAGAGAAAATTTATTGTGAAAGAGACAATAATTAAAATAAAATAAAATATCGGTATAGCAGCCTAAGTGATAGGTCTGTGAAACCCAGCTATGTGGAAGCACCAGTACCAGGACTGGAGACTTGGCAGCAGGAATGACAAGCACTGGGGGGGAAAAAGATCGGTGGAGTTGGAATGAGGATGTGTATTGGATAAGGAGTGTGTATATCAGCAAAGGAGTTGCTTCACAAGGAAAGAGAGAGGAGCAAATGAGACACACACTGAGGCTGACTAGAAGGGAACTGGTGGAGTGGCAGTTTGGGTTAGGAGACGTGGGACAGGATGCCGCCAGGTGGGTGACAATGGGAATCTGACAAGGACATGGGCAGGTGACTCAGAGAGGCATGCAGAATGGGCTGAGCAAGGGCTACCAGCTTTCTGTGGGCTGGTGTAGACATGAAAACTTACCCCTAGGATGATGGTTATTTGAGAGTTAATGTCAGCCTTCTGGCAGAACTAGACATGTGTCCCTCTCCTTCTTTCATATGCTTTCTCTCCTTCCTTTATATGCTTTTAGTTTTAGACAGGATAAGATAAAAACTAAAAAGGCTTTTTACAGTTATTAACACCAGTGCAGAACCCTGACTTCTAGCCCCCAGAGAACATTTCATTATTAGAAATGAAATATTATTCTTTTTCTTATACAAAATATTAAAAGTGGTAATATGGAAAAGAGTATGATAACAAAGAAAGGAACAGATAAAATTCAGTGAACAAGAACACAGAAACATCTAGAAGACCCCCGAGGTGCAGCAGGACACTTGGGAGGTTCAAGGAAAAATGTGATCTTTCCCTGAAGGCAGGTGAGGGTGCAGGGGTGGATGGGAACAAAAAGAGAGTTGTATTTCTGAATGGCCAAGAGTCTGATTTAATCAACAGCCTACACTGAAGTGGAGAAGTCAGAGTGTTTTTGCACATTGGCTTTCTGAATTTGCTGTAGTAATTTGGAAAATACTGTACTCTTAGAAGGACATTTCATGCTGTTAAGATCAACTCAAATGACACTCTGGAGGTTATAATCACCCTTCTAAGAAATATGTTTTCCAACAAAGGCTGTTTTAGAGGCAGTGGGCATTTAAAGATGTTAGTGGCTAAAAAATATTGGACTTCCGTCCACATGCTTCTGAAAGTTTGGGAACACTTTGTGAAGCCCGGGGCAAGGAGAGGGAACATTAAAGGCTCGTGTTCCTTGCAAGGCTGCATAACTGTTTCCCATTGCATTTTCCAAGATTCTGATATCAATTCCTGCAGCTGGTGGATATGTGAGATACCTGAGAGCTGAAAGCTGTGCATGAGCAGCAGCTCAACCACAGCCATCACAAAAGCTTAGTAGAGAACATTGAGTCTCAGCAAAAGCTGAAAGTAAAAGAAGTTGGTATCACAGCAGAAATAAATAGTGAAAGGATAAAATGTTGTACTTATCTGTAGAAGCAGTTACTAAAATATTGTGGGGTTGTTTGTTGTTGTTGTTTTTGTTGTTTGTTTTTTTTAATAAATCATTGAGCTGTTTTCTTTCTAAACAAAAGAAAAACTTAAAGGCTTGATTATTTTTCAAAGGTATTGAAGTTGCAGGTGTGAGCACAATTTCTATCTCTGTGTGTATATGTTTTTAACAAAAGCACAATCTCACTGCTTTTGAAAGAAAACATGCAGCAATCAGACCATACCACCACTTTTTAATCCTGTGCAATCAGCTGAAGTAATGAACATGTGATTGTAAAAGCCAACCGGCTTGTGTCATTATTTTACCTAGAACGCTCTCTTCTGAAAGGTAAAAAAAAAAATATTAAGTACTTTAAAACTATATCAATTTAGTGTAATGTGGAAATGAGGGATGAAGGTTTGGAGCAATTTATTAGTTAAAATTGTTTTGAGATGGAGACCGTTCAGTTTACGCACAGTACTAAACAACTCATTTCCATGGGACTATCCCAGAGTGATCCCTCCAATGAATCCTGAATAATGATTTCTGTGTATTCACCTTTGAAAGGGATATAAAAACCCCATTAATTGTAATATTTGTTCTTAACATTATATCTGACCTCTGAGACTGTGTATATCAGATGCCAACATCTGCTGGGTTAAGAGCTGGCTGGATGGCCGGGCCCAGAGAGTGCTGGTGAACGGGGCTGCATCCAGCTGGTGGCCGGTCACCAGTGGTGTTC
>JAWWES010000115.1:79607428-79646833 GCA_035583135.1 Lophotriccus pileatus | reverse complement strand
AGGCTGGATGTGGCACTGAGTGCCATGATCTAGTAATCACAGTGGGGTTGGATCAAGGGTTGGACTTGATGATCTCGTAGGTCTCTTCCAACCCAGTTAATTCTATGATTCTATGAGTCTATGATTCTATGATTCTATGATTAGGAAAAAAAAAAGGAAAGAACGAGGCTGATGGACACCTTTTGTCAGAAAAAGGGTTCCCTGTTTGTCCTAGTCAGTCTTGTCAGAACATGGGCTGATTGGTTTGGAAGGGACCTTCAAACACCAGCTAGTCCAACTCCCACTCCCATGAGCAGATACTTGGCCAAAAAACGGTCGTAAGGCAGATTCTGATGCCAGGGGAGGATCTCAGTTTTTTAGTTGGTTCGGTTTAGCTTTGAGGGAGAGGAATTGAGAATAGATGAGGATTTCTTAAGAGTGGAAGATAATTTTCATGAAAGTGATTTTGCATAATAAAATTCATTAGTCTGAGGAACTGGCAGAGAAAAAGCAGCAGAATTAGTTATGGAGGGAAAAAAGCAAACTAAGAAACTAGGAAATTGGTGGGAAGAACTTCTAGACAAAGTCAACAGCTTTAAACACAGTGATGTGCCAAAGACTGACAGCTATTAAAGGAGATTATGTGAAAAGCAGAGTGGCAAGCTGAACCAGTGTAAAGGGAAAAACAGGAGAATTAGACCAATAGAATTTTCTCAGTAGTTCTTTAGGACTTTAAAATCAAAGAGATAGTCTGAAAAATATAGGAAAAAACCAGCAGACTTTAAATCCAAGAGGATAAGGTTAAAAGAGAGGTGAAGACTGCAGGGAAATTAAGGGAACCAAGAAAGAAATGTGCTAACTGAATCAAAAGAAACTCTAGATCTACCATCAAAAAAAAGGAGAAAAAGTAAATTAATTAATGCAAAAATGCAGACATATTGAATACTTTTTTGGCCTCAGCTTTGTGAAAAAAGGGTTAACTGCAATCATTGAATTTCTGACTTTCATCTAAGGTGGTGATAGAAGAACAGGAAAGAAAAGAAGAGTTTTGACAAGAGATGTATTCAAGCTGTCTGATGAAGAGGAGTGCTAGAGGGAAAATAACAGACTTACCTTTAAAAAGCAGAAAAAAATGAACCCACAAAATCACATACCCATCAGTTCAACTTCGATCCACTGAAAGAATGGATCTAGAGGATAAGAGGGAATGAAAACAGCCAGCACAGACTTGTAAATAAAGCATCCCACCAAACCAGCCTACTTCTTTTCTTTGGCAGGGTAGTCAGCCTTGTGACTGAAGAGGGTTGGTATGATTCATTATGATTTTAGTGAGGCTCTTGGTACTATTTCATTTGAGGTTCTTATAGCTGCAGCAGACAAATATCCTGTAGATGTAATCATAAAAGTGAATGCAAGGCAACATGATGAAGTCCTCTTCACAAGAGTTAATGAAGGATTCGCTGTCACTCTTCAAGGGCATTGAGGTGTGGTTGTATGGGGCTAAGAGTCATTAGCAGTTTCAAGGTTGTGTTTAATAGCTGAGGTGGTGGAATAGAGCATGTGAGCATCAGATTTGAGAATTACACCAACCTGAGTAAAGAGAAACTGCAAGGAAGGACAGGAATATAAAGTGGATTTTGATGAGATGAAACTCAATAAAATCCAGTAAAAAAAATTTAAGCAGATGACTTCCATGTATAATGGGACATATCTGGCTGAGTGTTAGTATTGCAGGAAGGATCCATACTCGGCTATGGGACAAAATGATAGGGAAAAAAAGAAATATTATTCAGGATTATATTTTAAAAAATTAGTAAGATTGTATCACATAACTGTAGAAGTCTACAGCGGAGGTCACTGTCTTCTGGGAGTCACGCATAGTACATGACAACTGAAGGGTGATATCTAGTAGAATGGTAGGCAAATGAGAAAGAGTCCAGAAGAGACCTGTAACAATGTGAAGAGGTTTACAGAGGCAATTTGTGTGGGAATGAAGAAAGAAATGTTTTTTCTGGAAAATGCGAATCTGAGCAGACAGATGATTGAGAAAACAGTACACAGTGATGTTACAATCCGCTGAAAAAGGAAAGGTGTGCTCAGGTGTTCTCCTTCCCAGCACAGCAGAATCTGCTCACTGTTCAGAAGAAAGATTTAGGATGGATATGAGGAAAAACCTTCAAGCAGGATGGTGAGGAATTGAGTACAAGCTAAGTAGAGAAGTTACAGAAAGTCCTGTTCCATAGTTTTTTAAGAAGGTATTAGCTAAAATATGTGCTCATATATGACTAGGGTAAATTCAATCCTGCCTCAAAGCGGGCTGTAGTCTGTTTTGCAGTAGGAGTCTTCTGATGACTGACTTTTCTACAACTGCCCTTCCCATCTGGTGCTTTCAACAGGCTCTCCCTCCAAACAAACTGTCTGCAGTGTGTCTCAATCCCTACTGTCCTCCCCAGGCTTCCTATTTCACTGCCTCCCATTGCTCCAGGAAACCAAGAAAGAAATTGTTGCCTGTTGATGAGAAAAATTATGAGAAGAGGTGCACACTGGCACCCCAGGTCTTGGACATCTTCAGATGTGTGCAGTTATCCACACCACCCCCAGGCCTGTAAAGGGTGCAGGATCCTCCCACACAACAGCTGAATTGATGCAAATACATGAATATTCATGCACATTCAATACCTTTGCTCGACTTTGTTTCTTCTAAGCTACTGGAAGGTACATGAATGATGCAGGTGGCAGGGGGAACTGTGAACGATGCAAGTCAAGGGGGAGAGGAGGTGCCTGCCTTTGCTATTCACCAGCCCTGAGGGCTGCACAACCTCAGAACCTCCTGTGCCTGCAGCCAGGGTGCTCTTTGACAGACCAGAAGGCACTGAAGTTGGAAAGTGGAAAAGCCTGAAACTTGTCTGTCAGTGCTGAAATTAAGGCCCCATCACAAACTTTTCAAATACCAGGTAATTTGAATCTACTTTTCCTGCAGTCAGTGGTTTTCTTTTTTAAATTATATAGATAACTGCAAAAACACGTATCCCCAGATGCTTTAAGGACTAGCTGAAAACTCAGTTTAATGTGTCAGTTAATATCACTGCCCCATTTCCTTCTGCTATTCATTTCACAACAACAAAGTGTAGGGGAAGACAGCTCACAGGTATCTTTCACAATTACCTTGCTAGTGTAGTGTCTCACATCGTTGCACTTGAATATCTGTGTATGTGCACATTAATTCCTACAGGAAAATATTTCTCTTGTGTTTAAAAAAATGGTCCTAAGGAACTCAACAACGAAATGCTGTTGTGCAGTGTGGGAACAAGTTAAGCCAGCAGCACCTGCATTCTGTTAATTAGAATCAAAAGGGAGTGTTTTGGCTTTGGAGCTGAAAAGGAGTGTGTGAATCAAAACACTACGTTTGCAAAAAGTCCTGGGAATTCTAGTTAACTAAATGACAACACCAGGTGCTGTTTACCAAAGAACCCTAATAAAGGGGAAACGCAGAGAGAGCTCTGTGGAGAATTCTGTCATGGTGTGTGCAGTCTCATTTCTTCATTGTCTATAATGCAGTCATAAGGTTGTGCTGTAATAGTGTATGTCTTTTTGTGGTGTTTTTTTAAGAACAACTCAAATATTTAGCATCTGAGAAATAAAAACACAGCCTTAACCATTGTTATAAGACTAACTCAGCCATTATACTGTTCCAGTATATCCATTTATGCTTTCTATTTCACAAGGTTGAGCAGGATTTACCTCTGCCTTATGTCCAACAATTTAGCCCTTCAAAAAAAGTCTGCCTGTGCTAAACTGCATTGTAAACCACCTTGTGCCTATTATGCCACACTGTAACTATATTTCCCATCAGTAAGTCATAAAGTGATTTCAAAATGTTGTCACTGGTTATAGCTGGCCTTAATGGGTCAGGAAGGAAGGGGAGTAAAGGCAGTGTGGCTGTGCACTGCAGTGCTATATTTCTCAGTTTTCCAATATTCTGAGTGTTGCTGAGCTCAGTATTCTGAAAAGACAAGACTTATCCCTGGGCACTGACTAGCTCAGAAAGGATTTATGAAAAAAATTAATTGCCTCTGAAATGACAGAAATTAAGTAGCATGGATCCAAAATGAATGCTTGCAGGGTCTGCACACTCTATGACGCACTGCAGCATTTCAGTGCCATGGCTAAGCTTTCTGTGTGCTTTATTTCTCAGTGATATGAGCATCTCATCTGCAACTGGCTTTGTATTATAGGTATTACTTGCAGACAGATATGTTGATGTCAGATATGTTGATGTCAGATATGTTGATGACACTGAGCTGAGTGGTACAGTCAACACACCTGAAGGACAGGATGCCATCCAGAAGGACCTGGACAAGCTTGAGAAGTAGGGCCATGGGAATGCCATGAGATTTAATAAAAGCAAGTGCAAGATGCTGTACCTACCTGGGTTTGGGGCAACCCCTGGTATCAACACAGACTGAGGGATGAAGCGATGGAGATCAGCTCTGCTGAGAAGGACTTGGGGATGAGAGACTGAACATGAGCCAGCAGCTCATGAGCTTGAAGCTCAGAAAGCCAATTGTATCTATCACCTCGCAAGGGCACAGGAGCAGGCTATTCCCAAATGTCAGAAGTCATACAGATGAGGCAGAAGGCTGGCTTGGCTGAGCAGGGATCTTCTCTTAGAAATATGAAAAAAAAGGAAGGTGTATGCCCAGTGGAAACAAAATCAAGTGACATGGGAAGAATTCAGAGATGCTGCTTGCTGCTGTAGGGAAAAAATTCATGTGGCCAAAGCTCAGCTGGAGTTGAAGCTGCTAGAAATGTGGGGGGCAATAAAAAGAGGTCTTTTCAAATACATTAATGTCAGTAGGCAGTATAGAAATATCATTGGCCCATTATAGGATCACCTCACAAAGAGGGACAGAGACAAGGCAGAGGTGTTTGATGCTTTCTTTGCCTCACTCTTCAACACAGACGACGGATCAAGGGAGCCTCAGTGCCCTGAGCTGGAGGACCATGACTGCGAGAATTATTAACTCCCAGTGAACCCTGGAACTGTGTGGGATCTGCTGCTCCAGCTGCATTCCTACAAATCTACAGGGCCTGATAGAATTCCTCTCAGAATCCTCAAAGAGCTAGCAGATGTCATCACAAAACCTGTCTCGATGATTTTTGAGCAGTCTTGGGAATCTGGAGAGGTCCCACCTGACTGGAAGCTGGTGAATGTTGTCCTGATTTTCAATAAGGGCAAGAAGGAACCCAGAAACAACAGGCCTGTCAGTCTCACTTCAGGGCTTGATAAAGTTATGGAGAAGATTATTCTGGGAGGTATTGAAAAACACCTCAGAGACAATGCAGTCACTGGTCACACCCAGCACAGATCCGTGAGAGGAAAGTCCTGCTTATCAAACCCAAAGTCCTTCTGTGAAAAGGTAACCCACCCAGTTGATCAAGGGAAGCCAGTTGATGTAATTTTTTGGATTTCAGTAAAGCTTTCCGTACTGCCTCTCATGGGATCCTTCTGGACAAAATGTCCAGCACAGCTGGATAAACACAACATGTGGTAAGTGAGCAATTGGCTCATGGGCTAAGCACAGAGAGTAATAGTGAATGGGGTAAAATCAGAGTGGTGACCTGTCACTAGTGGGTTCTTCAGGGTTCCATCTTGGGCCCTGTGTGCTTCAAGATCTTCATAAATGACTTGGATACAGCCCCCTTTGTGAGGGGAAGAGGAGAGGCAGACACTGATCTCTTCTCTGTGGTGACCAGTGACAGGACCTGAGGGAATGGCCTGAAGTTGTGTCAGAGGAGGTTTAGGTTGGATATTTGATATTTAGGTTGGATATTTGGATATTCTTCACCCAAAGGGTTGGTTGGGCACTGGAACAGGCTCCCCAGGGAAGTGGTCCCAGCACCAAGCCTATCTGAGTTAAAGAATCATTTGGACAATGCTCTCAGGCACATGGTGTGACACTTGGGGATGGTCCTGTGCAGGTCCAGGAGTTGGACTCGATGATCCTTGTGAATCCCTTCCAACTCAGAATATTCTGTGATTCTGTGAAAAGGACTGTGGACGGCAGGTTGAGGGAGGTGATTCTGACCCTCTTCTCTGCTCTGGTGAGATCCCACCTGGAGTAATGCATCCAGCTCTGAGGTCCCAGCACAAGAAGTACACTGACCTGTTGGAATGAGTCCAGAGGAGGGCTATCAAGTTGATCACAGGGATGGAATGTGTCTTCTATGAGAAAAGGCTGGGAGACTTAGGGTTGTTCTGTCTATAAAAGAGAAGGTTTAGGGGTGACCTAATTGCAGCCTTGCAGTACCTGAAGGGAGCCTCAAAGAAAGATGAAGTGGGACTTTTTACCAGAGCATATAGTGACAGGACAAGGGGGAATGGATTCAAACTGAAAGAAAGTAGGTTCATATTAGATTTTAGGAAAAAATTCTTTAATGTGAGGGTAGTGAGGCATTGGAACAAGTTGGCCAGAGAAATTGTAGATGCCCCATCCCTGGAAGTGTTCAAGGCCAGGCTGCATGGAGTTCTGGGGAGCTTGACCTAGTAAAAGTTGTCCCTGCCCATGGCAGGGGGTTGGAACTAGATGATTTTTAAGGCCCCTTCCAACTCAAGCCATTCTATGATTCTGTGTCATCTCGAGTGAAGAGTCAGAGTTGGACACACTCATCACACATACTGTAAGGCTTCTGCCACCTCCTTATAATAATACATCAGTGATTCTCTTCAGATGTATTTCAAAGCTGAATTTGCAATAACAAAAGCACTGCTCATAGGAGCACACTAAGACTCCCCCTTTGTAATATATCCCAGAGCTAACTGCTGGTGTGGGCCTCGTAGGTCCCAGTAGGCAAGTGGGTCTTCGTCTCAGTATGGAAGCACAGGGTGCTTGGAAGTTCACATGGAAAGAAGATCTCAGAACATCCCTTTGACTTTCTGCTGTTTAATGAAAGAAAATAAAGTCCTACTTCCCTGAAGTTTAGAGGAAGGCTAGCTGATGGCACCCATGAAATGTGGGACTCAAACCCTACATTTTGGCAGAAGCAAAATGTAACACTTTCTTCAAAGGAAGACGTGTTCTGATTGAATTGAATTCTCTTTCTCTGAACCTCTGTTTCTAAAGTGCTCATTGCATGCACACACTTGTGCTGTCATATTTAACTTGCTGACACAATTGTAGAGCTAGGTTTAAGCTCAGACACATAAGCTGCCCTGCCAGAAGTGGTGCATTTGATGTGGGATGGAATAGTATTTGACAGCAGAAGGGCTGAATTCCCCAAATGATCAGCCAAGACTCGTTTAGAATGGCAATAAGATGAGACAAGGCGTGTACACCTTCTGCAAGGAGGGTGTCTGCAAGCATAATTGCTTTGTGTTGGTGTCTGCAGCTCTGACAAAAATTGTAGCTGAATATCCAGTTTTCCCTGGTGGATTTCATACAATATAAGACAGTGCTCAGCACAGTGAACAGAGACCTGATCTTTTTCAAAAGCTGGTGCTAAGAGCTCTCATAGGGTCCCAGCAAGGATGTAACAAGCAGCTTTAGGTGTGAGGAGTTTACATGCAAAAATTGAATGTGACAGCGATCTCCAAAATCCCATTTGCTTCCACTTCTATATAGGGAGTACATTTCCCTTGGAACAATACCTAAAAAGAAGCATAAGCATTTAGAAATATTATCCACAAAAGAAAAAGTTTAAGTGGTGTAGAAAACACCAAGGCTCTTATAAAACTACGGGGTCTGCTCAAAACCTGCCTTCTAAAACTGCTGAAGGTAATCGTTACCCAGTCTAGCAGAAGGAAACTGCAACAAAATTTATCTTGTGAATACAAGCATAGGATGTTGTTCATATTTCAAGCATTGGAAGCCTACAGTACAAAACAAAGCCTATGAACTAAACAAACAAAACCAAAACAAATAAACAGAAGAACAATTAAATCCCAGAAGAAAAAGCAAATGTTCTTATCTCAGCAACAACTAAATTATGCCAAATACATGGAACCTGTTCAGAAGTCTTTATATTTTTGTCTTTTCTAGGAAAGGTGATAGAAAATCATCGTGTTTGATTCCAGTATTGGAAAAGAAAACAAAAATAAGAATCAATTATCTGTGATGTGGACTTTAATTATGCACTTGCTCTGCATAAACAAGTAACTGTTGTGGTCCTGTCCATTCCAGCCATTTTTACACTGCCAGAGGATGCTCCGGCAGTCCAGCTCCTCATGCCCTCTCTCCTTCTCTGCCTTCTCACTGTGGTTTCAAGTTTAATTTATCACTCTTAACAGATGTTAGCTACATAAAGACCCATATTTCTCTTCTATGCTGAAGTCCCACTCCTTTCCTTCTTGCCTTGCTCTCCCTCTGATACTACTATTCTTATGCATCTGATTTGAACCCTTTTCAACCCAATAAGTCTTCATTCAGTCTTAGCATTTCCCTTAACAGAGGGAATTCCCACTATTTCCTCCACGTCCGTTTCTATGTCCACCCCAAATTTCCCTCATTGACAACTTCTATCAGCTTCTCCAGCATAGGTGACCCTATATTTCTTTGTCCTTCCATCCATGATTAGGTATAGCCCTGACCTTCTGCACTTTTCTCCATGCACGTGCTTGGGGTTTATGAGCTTGTAACTGAATAGAGTCTTTAGTGTAGTCCTTCAATATTTTAAGCAACAATCAAGTGCACAAAATTTTGTAAGGAAAACAAATGAATATTTTCTCTTCCCTCTGAGGAGAGAACAAGCAGTTTGAGAGGAGCATTCTCCCTGAATGACAAACAATATTCAACTTCATGAATATGTGTATGGGGAGTAACTTCCCAACCAGAGCACTCTTCAGGGTATTTTGGCTTGTGCTCACCCCTCATGGAAGAGCTCGGTGGAATTCCACCCACTAAAGAGCAAGCTTGGAGCACTGACACATCACAGTGAGGGAGGTTTCCAGGAATAATGTGCCTTTTGCTGGGATACAAGTGCACCACATGTTACAGAATACTTTTTTCCTCATTTCATTTGTCTTACTCTTTCATTTGGTGGTTTTAAAGACATTTAAATGTGTGCATTTTCCAGGATACAAATGTATTACTAGTAGATTAACTACTTGCATAATAATAACAAAAATAACAGCAGTATTTGTGTAGAAATCAGCATGTTGCCACAGCTTTGAGCATGTTGGACAGTCGGTTGCCTTACCTGTTTCTGTCCAGCTGCGTGACATCTTGAAAAGAGGAGAAAGTATGTGGGTTTCCTTGCTGATGTCCATTGCTGGCCTCATTGTGCCTAATACTGTGCATGATGTGCATGACAGATAGTCCTTTGAGAAAAAAAGAGGCTCCAGAGAGGCTCTGGAGAGGTGGAAGGTTTGGTTACAGTCACACAAGAAGTGCTGGATCATGTAGACAAGTTCCATCTCTCCACATAAAGGTGGAACTTATCCCACCTGACCATGCTACTGGAAAGTGAGATGTTTAGACAAGGTTAATAGAGAGAAGAAAATCTCGAGAAGGAGTTTTGCTTCATCCTGAGGTGGGTGGACAGGAAAAGCAAGATGACTCATCTTCTGTGATTCCCTTTCTGTCTTTACTCACTATGGAGGAAACTTAGTGGTGAGCTCACACAAGTTGTCTAGCCTTGGGAATTGCATGAGATGAGTCATTCTCAAAGTACCTGAAGCAAACCAGGTTGTTACTGGAGGGGTCGAGGCCCTGCAACAATTATGTTCAGAGAATTTTGGAGTGCAAAGCTCGGATTTCACCAGCTGCACTTGAAGACAGAAGGTCCTGACTCCCCCTGTATTCAGCATCCCTACCTGGGGCTCAAGTCAGCAAGAGCTGCCGGTGCTGGACATCTTCCAAAAAGTCATCTCCCAAACCATGATTTTGGATCAGTTAGGAGAAATTACTGGGCAGTCTGTAGCTCATTTATCTTTAAGATTCTGTTGTCTTAATGTTTACCTTGTTAGGATAGCTACTTGATAGCTACTTGATAGCTACTTAATAGCTATTCGGCATAAAAGCCAAGGAGAAGAAACAGGAAAATAAATAAATCAAACACGCAGACACAGAAACCTGAAAAAGCTGCCTAATGGGGCACTTAGTGAACCACTCAAGTACAACCTTGAAGAGTCAGATGTTCAGATGCAACGTTGTAAAGGTAAAGAGAAGGAAAGGAAGATTATTATGTACCTTATGGGAAAGAACAATCTTATTATGAGTTGAGGGAGAATGTGTGACTGTTTTAAACTTATTATACAGGATTTAGAGGAAGAACAAAAAGGAGGCATCCAGGTAGACATGGAAGAAACAAGTGTGGGGAAAAAAAAAAGTTATGGGAATAATCAGAGGACAATCATGTCTAATCAGGTGCTGGTCAGTATGCTTACCTGTCCACGCTCTGTATCTGAGCACCTCAGTCGCTACTATCTCCTTTTTAAACTTTGTTCCTAAACATGTGATGTGTGAGCCCTCAGTGCAGTGTGCCAGCAAGCTTCAAGCCAGACTAGCAAATGAGTAGGACAGGTCTGTGGCTGGATACTGGAGGGACCACAGCACCGGGATTGACTGAGCCTTTGGAGTGGCCAGCATGCTCGGATTGCAGGGTGCTTTGTGCTTCTTTGAATGGTTCAGCTTTCAGTTACCATCTCCAGTCTTTTCCTCCAACAGGACAGTCAGTAATATGTGCATGTGTTCCTCACTAGAACAGATGCCAGTTTCTCTTCAAATAATAATAATTTGGTCTCTCCCTAATGCTGGTGTGAGACTGCCTGTTCTTATTTCCAGTGCTCCCAGTTTTGTGGAAAAAAGACTATTTGGTCTGTGGCCGTCATGAGAACACCACTGTTTTGGATAATGGAATTAGATTAGAATTCAGCCTCCTCTGACCCAGACATCCATCTGCTTCTAACTGATTCTCCTCCTCCATTAATATTTCCATAAAAGCAATATATTGCTATCACACTGGGAGAATTTCACACATTTTTTAAGGAATATGTTGGACACATGTTCCCTTAAAAACTGGGATACTTTGGAAAACAAATAGAAAGAATATCTCCTACTGCACACAGGGCTTAAATCACTGACAAAAAAATTATTCACTCCAGATGAGTTCTCCCTCATGTTGTTCAAGTTTGCCGATGGTGGATCTGTAAGCAGGAACAACTCCATATGAAAGACTCCAAGGAGTGAAACTCAAGTTTTTAATTTTAATTTTAAAAGTTAGGCAAAACTTTCACATAAAGGGAGATTTATTTTATTATTATTATTATTAATCAGAGATTCAGTTAAGCTGTTTTGATTTTCTCTGTAGTCAGCAGGACTCTGCTCAATTAGTACTACAGACAACCTAATCTATGGCAGTAATAAAACACTCGAAGAGATTACTATTAGTTTTTGAATAATGCAAGGAACAAATAGCTCCTGCTTAATTTTCCATTTGGTTCCACAAGAGTTACCACAGGCCTTAAAAGACTGACAGAAATATTTACCAGAGTCAAGTGAAGTTCACGACTTTTGGGACTCATTGTGTTTTTCCTCTGCTTGTATTTCTCTCATTTACAGTCTGATTCTGGACTATAGTTAATATTGTTGATCTCATCTTCTAATGGGTTCTGTAACTAGTTTTTCTCCATTTGTTTTTTGCCTCTGACTTCAAGCTGGAGGATTATTACCTTGGAGTTGCTCTTCAAAACATAGTTTCCCAGGTGACTTCCCAAGCTTTGATCTATCCAGGAGACTCTGTATCATAAAGGACTTTTTCTCCATAAAATTTCAGATCCAATGCCTCATTTTCATTTGTATCTTTTGTCATTATCCAAGAAGTTTATTTCATAGTTTTAACAGCATCTTGAAGAAAGAGATATTGGGCATAAAAATATCTAAGTGAGGAACATAGAGAACACCGTTTTCTCTTGTCATGTATTTTGTGTAAATAATAGTTTTTGACTTGATAGTCTTATTGTGATAAGAGGCAACTGAACTAAAAAAAAAACCAAAAAACCAAAACAAAACACTGAAGTGTCATTTTAAATAACTGCCTAAGTTCCAGGAGCTTGCATTTGAAAAAAGACAAAGGAAGAACACTAAAACATATTTCCCCGAGAACAGAGCTGCAACTACAGCTACTGTCTATTTTTTTTCTCCTGTCAATAATTTTATATTATCAGTACCTTTCATAGCTAGATTGAGCAAGGAAATAAATTATATTCCTCTAATGTCTCTAGTAGATTTATTTTAAGAGATATATTGGATTGGGGTCTATAAGAAATATTTGAGTTGGAATTACATAGTAGAACCAATAGTTCAGTTTGGAAGGGACATTTGGGCATCATTTAGTCTAACTCCCTGCTCAAAGCATAGCTCACTTCAAAGTCAGAGCAGGCTGTTTGGCATCTGGTCTGTCTGAGTTTTGATTTCCTGAGGATGGAGATCCCACAGCTGTCTGGGCAGTCCAGACCTGTGTTTTACTGCCCTCAAAGGGGACATATTTTTCTTACATCTTCTTCTTACACGTTTGTAATTTCCCTTACTTCAACCTGAAACCATCACCTCTTGCCTTTCTCCTGTGCATATTGAGAAAACCTGGTTCTGTTTTCTTCAACCTTTCAGTGTTAGTAACTGATGACAGCAATCAGATGCCCCCTAAGCTTTCTCTTTTCAAGGCTAAATGCAAACTTCCCCCACCGATGAACTCGTTCAGTGTCTGTACCTCCTGGAGGTGGTGCAAGGGGTTGGAAGTGCAAAAGAAAAAAAAACATTTCTGCTGGAACAGTGCTGTTTATCTTACAATCCTAAATGTAATGGTTTGATTCTTAGCTGCTTGGCTTGCAAATGATTTGAGAAAATACTATGCCAAGTCACACACTGGTTTGAGAAACAAAAGGTTACTGTCATAACCAGAACAGACTATCTCTTCCCTTCATATAAGTTACTCTTTTTATTTCAGCTTTCCCTTTTTGATTTTATGATTTAAGTAAATTATACTCAGGAGAATGGATGTAATTTCTGTAATGCCCCAATGTCTGTAGTTTGAGGAATTCTCCCTTTACAGTTGAGGAAGGACACCCAGTTCCCAGCATAGCTCTTTACAGATGTGCCTCTCTTGTAATACATTTTGTTACCAATAAAGAACAATATCTCTCATCTACTTGTCATTTTACAAAGACATTAGCAGCCATACAAAAACAAGAATAGGTAGAGAACAATTAAAAAGCTTTATCCCCAAATAAAAACTCCTGCTGCAGAACTATCATTTAATTTTAAATAGTGACTGTGCAGAGCTGAGCTAGACCATGTTTGCGGGTAGCAATAATTTCTTTTATTAGATCATCTAGTACATTTTAAATCTGCAATATTGCTTTTAAACATGGCTCACGGAAGTTGGTATCTCACACAGACTGGCACATAGTGTCCAGCACAACTGTCACTTTAAAGGAGACAAAATGCTCTGCATTCAAATGAGAGCCTGTAGTTTTCTTAAACTCATCACATAGGACAAAATGGTTCACAGAATAGCTGAGGTTGTAAGGGACCCTTCTGGATATCATGTAGTCCAACATCAGTGCTAATGCAGGGTCAGCTAGAGGACTGTGTCCAGCCAGGGTCTAAATAGCTCTGGGGATGGAGACCCCACAACCTCTTTTTGTCAAACTGTGCCAGTGTTTGGTCACAGGTAACTATTCTTTTTCTTATGCTAAGATGAAATTTCATGGGTTTTAATTTGTGCTCATTGCCTGTCAGTGGGCACCACCAAGAAATGCCTTGCTCCTTCTTAATTCCTTCTCTTCTTCAGGCTGAACAATTCCAGCTCTGTGGTCCTGAAAGGTCCTCCAGTCCCCTCAACACTGTTTTGACTTTTTCCTGGGTTCACTCTGATGTGTTCCTATCTTCCATGTGCTGGGGAGCCCTGACCTGGACCCAGTATTTCAGATGTGTCTCTCCAGGGCTGAGAAGAGAGGAAGGACCACTTCCCTTAACCTGCTGGTAATGCTCTACCTCATGCAGCCCAGGATAGTGATGACCATTTTGGCTTAAGGACGCATTGCTGGCTCATGGTCAGCTTGGTGAACATTAGGACCCCTGGGTCCTTTTCTGTAGAGTTGGTTTCTGGTCAAACAGCCCTCTGGTTTTACTGGTTCGTGGGATTATTCTCCACATGGTGCAGGATTTTGCACTTCCCTCTGTTGAGTTTCGTGAGGTTTCTGTCAGTCCATTTTTCCAGTCTGTTGAGGTCCCTCTGGATGGCAACACAATCTCTGGTGTATCAGCAACTCCTCCTTTACTTTTTCTTTCTCTGCTCTTCCTCTATGATCTCTGTCTCTCTTTACAAGCTCCCATTCCTGATTGATTTCAAACTTTCAAACAGTTACCTAGGAATTTGACTGTTCAGACTATTATCCAAAGGGCTGCATTCTGCCCAGATGTTTTTAACCAGGCTGTGCTCCATCTGCCCTTGGCACCTTGGATGTTCTGTTTTGTTGAGTTTTTACCCCTACACCCACTTCCCAGCGCATTTCATAGGGGATTACATTTCTGAATGATTTGAGAGATGTTCTTTTCCTTAATTAATGTACCAGAAGAAAGCTACCAAGCACTCCCAAATGAAGTTACTCAATATTTGCAGTTTAAAGCAGTACTGCGAATTTTTGCTCTCTGAAATATCCATAGCTACTAATTTGTGGGTCTAACTAATTAAGCAAGCTTGGATCTCATCACGAACACATTAGAGTCACAGTTCCCACAGTATGCTCTTAATAGTTTCAGCCAAGATTTCTTACCCCTCTATGTGTTTTCCTGAATATCAACTTGCTTTGACTTTCTTACCTGAAGTCTAGAGGAAAGCATATGCCATGGTGCAAATACTTAACATCACAATAACTACAAAATGGCAGTATTTAATGTTGAGTTTATACATCAATACAGAAACTTATTTCTACAATAGCAATTTTTCCTCATTAACTGAGCTACTGACACTGGGTAACCACTCACACTGTTTTCTTATTTGCTCTAATTAGTTCCTTTGAAGTATTTACCTCTCTGTACTGACTAGATGGAAGACTTAGAACCTTAACACTTAGTAATTGGAATCATGCATTTAATCAGACAAAAATTGTTTTGAGTGATGGTGAGAACACTTTGCCTATTCAGACCTTCTGACTTTAATAGAAAGTGAAGATCTATGATATTCTGTCATCACTTGCGTTATTTTAGAGGCACAGAGAGAGAGTAACTGAACAAAAAATGCTATACAATAAAGCAGAGAACTCTGACTAATTATCTGGTAAACTACTGAAATCTACAGAATTCATAATCCACAGCCTGTGGAAGCAAAGTTTTTGTTCCAATATTTAGATAGTTATGAATCTGTATGAGAAATTTTAGTTATTACCAGGTTATTCTTTCTGTCTTGATGCCTAATCATCCCTGAGATGAAGAAATGGTAATACAGTTCTCTTTTGAGAAGAAAATATGAAAATATATACAAAGATGTTAATTTTTATGAAATACAGAGAGAATCCTAATATTTTGGAAAGACAAAAATGGAATTCAGTTATCAGATATTGCTTTTAAAATAGCCACAGATGGGTTGTTTTCTAAATGAATAGGATAACAAAGCTATAATTGTGGTCAGTGAATTTTACTCACAATTCTGCACCACATCTTTTGATATTCCTAGTTCTTTTAAATTTTTTAACTGCTGAAGTTTCTTGAATAATTATTCCTAGGGCTTACCTATGTGCAAGCTAAACACAGTATATAGGGCTAGTACATGCATTAAATGGCAGGTCACTGGGAAAAAGAGTTCTACTGTCAGGATGCATTTTTTGTCCCCTATTACTAAAGAAAAAAACACGAGTTAATAATCTTTTGATGAAGGAAAAACTTTTAGCTCTTCACACATAACTTTACTTTTCTGCTGGCAGTTCAAGAAAATCTCAGTTAAGGGTATTTTCTTCTCTATATTTCCATTACTGTTTGCCAGGCAACACCATCCCTGTTGCTGATGGATATCTGATTATGTTTCAGATTGCTCTGCATAGGAAATTACATTTTTTTAGCCTCTAAACTTTATGGAGTGTCTTCACTCCCCTTTCCCTGGGTAATAGCAACGGTGTGGAGCTCATCCACATCTTTGAAAGAGGATGGAGGGTTGAAACTATAAAAAATAGGGTGCCAATTTTCCTCCAGCTTCCTGTTGAAAGAGGACCAACTCTCTAACAACTTCTAGTGAAACTGTGTAGTTGAATTTTCAGCGAGATCTTGTTCTTTTATTTCTTTTTAGAGAATAGCAGTAATAGCAATAAACAATCTTGAGAATAGTGCTTTAGTCAGCTTCTATATTTACTTTCCCCAAAAATATTTCATAACAAAATACTAACAGATTTGGCTTTCATATGATGTCGTTCCTGAAAGAGGTAAACTCTGCAAGAAGATTACCTGAATTTGTGTACACAGCAGCTATTTAAAATTGTAATGTTAAGATTGATTTGTTCAAGGAAGGCCAAAAATAGTATTAAAACGAAAACAACAAGCTAATGAATCTGTGTGGGCTCTTTATTGTCAGTTATATGTTTTCCGTCAATAACCACAGAGAGAAAAATAATACCTTGCACTGCACTAATGTTTTCTGTCTCAGCACCACAAGAAAGCTTTACAAACTTTAAACAGCAGGAATGCTCAACACTCCTGGCTTTGGGTAACCCAAGAGGACACCAATCTCCATTTTCAGAGCTAACCTGTTGTCTCTGTTGGTAGTACTAAGACCAGGTCACAGAGCTGTTCTGGTTGCAAGAGGCCATGGTAATATGTCTGTAGCACAGAGCTTAGCTTGCTGCTTATGAGCTGCCCTCCTTTTCACCAGAGTCAAGAGAGGTGCTTGGACACCCTTGGCCTTGGGGCTGCTGCTGCCTGCTGTTGTGGTGCTGCTGGGAAGGAGATAATAAAGCTACTGCAGAATGTGCATAGCCAGTAGCAGGTGAATCAAGGGCAAATGCAAACCAACATGACATCCAGCAGCTTCTGTTGGGTGGGCATGGAGCGGTCAGTCATCCCAACAACTCTGAAGCCACAGAGACTGTGAAGCTGCCACCCTATTGGGAACAGATATTCACATCCAGCTTGATTTGCTTTCTTTGATTTCTTCAGTGGGTATTTGGAACAGATCCTCCCTTCCTTTTGCTTCGGACATCTCAAGGGACATTTGTGTCCTTGGCGCCTGCCATTTCCATCTGCTTCACAAGGCTAAAACACATACCACAGCCCCTTGAGAAACCAGCTGGATTACTAGAAAGGAGGATGAAAGATACAATAAATAAAGTACACAGGGCACTTCTCAGTAAGGGAAAGATATATCCAGAATAACAATGACTCAGAGAGAAGAGTTTCATAGGCAGCGGGGAAATGCCACATCTGGGGAAGAAAATGTTTACAATTATAAATGATTAATAACCATGCCAATTTTCTACCTTATAACTTTGATAAACTTCTCTAAAGCCAGCTTTCCCTCTAACATGTTCTCTGCAGTAACTAATAAGGCCAAGTTTGTTCCACTGCAGCCAAGATACTAGAAAGTTTCTGGATGTGCACATAGTAGCTCGTACATTGTCTCAAGAGAGATATTAGACCTGGTGTCCAGAACCTGCCCCTTGGTTGCTATTTATCACCCAGGTGTCACTCCTGGGTGATAAATAGATTCAACAGGTTTTTCTCTCTGTGGGGTCTCTGACAGCATCCAAAGCCTGGAGGCCCTGAAGGCAGAAGAAGAGACAGGGTATTGGTGCATGCTCAGCAGCTGCTGGAGCTCCCAAAAAACGGTGAATGAACTTTTTGGTCACCTGAGGGGCCCCCAGGGGTCCTCAGTTTTACGAAGCCTGAAGAAACCACTTCAGAGGGTAAGGAGCCCTCAACAACTCTGCTCCTTGGGGAAGATCCAAAGCTTTGGGGTTCCCTGGAGAGGACCTGCTTTAGCCAGAGTCTAAAAGCCTCTGTCCAAGTTCTCTTCAGCCTCTTCTGCTGGAAGACAAATAGGTACCAAAAACTATGAGGAGGTGCAGTTGGATGCACTACCTATGGCCCAGAAGGTGTGGAGCTACATCAGTCCCTTGTCTGGTTATAACAGCATTATTTATCTTGCAGGATCTATCCCACTGAGCTGAATGGCTTCCCTATTTGAGTGGAATCCCAGACATTTGTGTACAGTGTGAATGTGGGTGTCCTGTGCTACATTCATTTTTTCATCTGAAGATAGGCTGACAGACAGGCAAATAGATACATGCAGGTCCCAGTTTATACTTATGTGAGGCATAAGGAATATTAAACAACCATTACTTATGATGAACTCCATTTCTTCTTTTCTGATTAAAGAGCACCAAGTTTATATTTCTCTCTGCTTTTAAAATTGCAAGACATGAATTAACTAATCTGTAACCTAATCTCTTCTGGAACATCCCATACAGTTTTTCCAGTCAATTTAAGGCAGTTATAAATTTGATAATGCCTTCATTTTTACAGAAATAAAAGGAGAGAGAGCATGTATTTTCATTGTGTATTAATGGAAGACAAATTTTACCCCAAACAATTGAAATTATAAGTTTATAGAAAAAAAATCTGTTTGTCTGAAAAGTAGTTTCACTTGGATGATTGATATGAATTCAAGTGTATTTTAATAAACATAAGGAAGTTAATAGTGCAGCTGAAAAACATCGTTGCCTATTCCAAAAATGTTCTAAATAAATGCAGTTCATCAATTTCTGTGATTGAATTAATGACTTGCAATAAAAAGACTGATTAATTCATATGACATCTTGGAGAATATAACAGAGTGATAAGGCTCGAGCCTGACCCTTCATCCATCAACTGTGAGCTGCCTGTAACATTTTATGGTAGGATATGCTCCACCTGGATCTTAACACACTTTATAGATTTGTGAGAAAGTAATTCAAGCAGAAATTTTGTACATATATTTGCAAAAGGGGTGGTGATAGCTTCAGATTGCCCTCCTGCTTATTCATCCCAAAAGGGCAAACCAGAGAAAGAGCAAGGATCAAGTGTTGAGTTGTTGGGTGGCATAGTACCGACTGTCTCAATACTTTTGCCTCTAAGGAAAACCCAGTGCTAAGAGCTGCGTGAATTTGGGACAAATTAGACCTGTTTTGGGTAGTGGTCATAGGTCTTCAGAGCTTCTATGGGTTTAATTTTCTTCCCTCTTGCCTCCTTTCTTTCCGGTGCTCAGATGAAGCAATACTGGTCCCCTGATGTGATTGTTACCCATCACACTGGGCAACAACTACTCTAGGAGAGGAATAACAGTGAGATTGTATTTTTGTGGGTTCCCCAGTGTAATAGTACTCAAATGCTGGAATTTCATGACAAATTTTGTCTTTCTTAAACACAGTATTTTTCCAAAATGCTATTATGAGAGAAAATACTTATTTAAAAAAAGAAAAAAGAAGAAAACAAACAAACCCAAATGTTGTCTTCTCGTGCGGATCCAATGGAAGCCTCACATGACACCAATATGATGATTGTAGAAGCTCCAACTTTATTGAGTATTACACTGGTTTTTATATAGTTTAGTAACTGTTGAATATTCAAACACTTAGTCTGCCATTGGCTACACATACAAAACACACACTGTTCACACAATTATTATTGGTTAATTACATCATCTTATTTTCTACATTCCTCTATGTTTTTGTCTATCTACTCCCATACACTCTAGCAGGCCCAGCTCATCCTCCCAACTGCAGGTGCTGCTTGTCTCACTTCGTAGCTGTTCACTCTTTGTATTTTCCCAAAACACTCTATCCGTGAGACTCCTCACATTCGCACGAGCCCATCCACTCCGGCCTAAACCCAAAAGGTCTCTAATTCTCCCTACACCCAAACACCCCCCCCCAAAAAAAAACCAAAACAACCCAACACAAAATAGAAGACAAACAAAAAAAAATTACAGAAAACCCCACCCTAAAACAAAAAAACCTGACCCCAAACCTTACAAGAGCTCTAAAAGACACCGATGATAATTACTAAAATACCATGAGAACCAGCCTCAATTACAACAAGCACGACTAGAACAAATTATTTCAACACGTTCTCCAGTTTATTCTTTCCTTGAAACCTTGTGGAAGGATCTGTCCTCCTGGGAATAGCCAGTTCAGTTCGTGGCACATTTACTCGAGTTCCTTCAATGAAGTCAAAGGCTCCTCATGCTGTTTGCTGCACTGTGAGTTCGTCAGCCGAATCTTTTAATCTAGCCCACAAAGATGTTTAAAACGGAGTGGGATTTCTAACACAGCAGAGGTTATGTCTGTGTCCTTGGCTGAGCAACAAAACACCATGCCCAGCCCCTGTGCCGTGCCACTCTGCAGACTGGCTGAGAGTCCCTGCCACAGGAGGAGGTGCACTTCACTAGCCTTGTCTGTTTACAGTACACAGTATTTTGCCCAGAGGTTTAAGAAAATATATTGTATAAAATTTTTATGAATCCCATTCCTTACACGTGGGGCTTGCTGCATGTTGATAATGATCTCTGCTTATGGCCCAGTGCAGACATGGAAACACATCAGGAGCTGGCGCTGTAAGCTTTTAAAGGAAATATGGATCTGAATATAAACACCGTGCCTTGTTTTGTCTACAAGTAATATATAGTTTTTAATGAGCACTTTCCAGGCAATTAGAAAATGTGCATTTTTCTTCCTGCTGTGCACATGAAGTGAGAAATATAACTGGCAGCTGGAATGTGGACAGAAGGTACTTCTGGATGTTTGTGATGAAAGATACTGTATGGATGACTCTTAGTCACTTACTTTGATTACCCTGAATTTTTGCCTTGTCCATCCTCTCTCCTCTACTCCCATATCCCCTTTGTGCAAGATTCCTTTGGATCCAAGGTGTAGTTCTTCCAATTGCATCTCTATCAGTAACACATCAAGTAGGCTAAGAACATTAAAAACTACTCAGTGTTCTGGTTTTGGCTGGGATAAAGTAAATGTTATTCCTGATGAAGTTAATTTTTTTCCTTGTGGCACACACTGATACTTAGCTGTTGCTGAGGAGTGCTGACCAAGTCAAGTATATTTTCAGCTTGTCCTACTGCTAGAGACAAGGTTGGGGAGGAGAGGGGGGAACAAGAAGCTGAGAGGGGACACAGCCAAGACAACTGGTCCTAACTGACCAAAGGGACATTCTCTACCATGTAACGTCATGATGATCAATAAAACTGGGGGGAACTGGCTGAGAGGCACTGGTCCACTGCTCAAGGACTGACTTGGCATCAGTCAGTGAGTGGAGAGAAATTGCTTTATGCATCATTTGTTTTGCATATTATTTCATCATAGTTTTTATTACTTTCTCATCTTTTCTGTCATATTACACTTTTTTTATCTCAATCCATGACTTTTACCTTTTTTTCGATTTCCTTCCCCATCCCACTGAAGGGAAGCGAGTTAATGGTGGTGGTGGTGTTTTGCTGCCTGCAGGGTTAAACCACAACACCAAATCGGATAAATGGACTAGAGGTTTATTTCAGCCTAAATAATAATCTAGACCAGGAGAGAGAAATTGTCATCTGGACATTTCTTCTTTCCTATATGGCTTGGATGGTCTTAGAACGCACATCAGCCAGCTGGTGAGGTAGGTTAGGTCAGGTGATGGCCACTGTGCTGAGACACCCCACCCTCCAGATCTCTCCATCTGGTTGCATCACTGACATCTCATCTGTTCATTGGTAGTGCTTTTTTTTCTGGAACTATGCAGGGTGCAAGGGGACACGTGCCCTGGCTGGGGCCCCTAAGTCTGCTCCACCCCTTAGTGTGGGCTGAGCTTCTTTGCTCCCTTGCAGATGACCAATGACTTCTGAGGTTTAGTGTAGTGAGCTGAAGGGATACAAAGCTCTTTACCAATAAGGAGGGTGAGATGTTTTCTGATGAATTGTGAATACATAAAATACACAGAAATGAGATAGCAAAGGTCTTCCCATAGCAAGACACTTGACTGAACTGGGA
Organism: Lophotriccus pileatus; assembly: GCA_035583135.1. Lineage (NCBI taxonomy): Eukaryota > Metazoa > Chordata > Aves > Passeriformes > Tyrannidae > Lophotriccus > Lophotriccus pileatus. Next base: position 79,624,854 of record JAWWES010000115.1, on the reverse strand, counting down.
GGTAGAGGACATGCCAGCTGTGTCAAGAAAGTTGTTAGGCTTCTCAAAGTCTCAATGGTAAAAATAAGTGGGAGAAATGGATTCTCACTCCTTCTGTCCTTCAAAATCAATTTGACTATTAAAATATGTAAAAAGAAAATATCTGAAAATAAGAACTTGGCTCACCAGCATAGGTTTTAGCCTTATCCCTTTAAAAGAACTAATGAATTATTCATTTGCCTTTTCTTTCAGATATCTGTAGATCTTCAATTAAAGCAAGTAGATATATAATTGAGCTGCCTGTAACAACATTAATCTTTCATTAATTTGATTTCTCTGTGGATATTATATTTTTATGAGACATTACAGGGTGCCATGAGTAATTAGTCTTTCTTCACTTTACATCTTCTAAACCTTCAGGTGAAATTCTGTACTAAGGACTTAAAACAAAAACAATTATAAACTGAAAATTAATATTTGAAGTGATTCCCCAAACTGTCTGGTGACATTTTTCCTCTTTAGAGCTGAAGCTGATGCTAATAGTGAAGGTTGCAGTCAAGTATGGCCTGTGCTCCCATTCCAGGTATCTAAGCTCATTATCTGGGGCTTCACCTGAATCAAGCTACTGCAGAGTGCTCCAGCTGCTCCAGCAGCTCTGCTCTAGCTCTCATCTGAGCTTTCTTATAAGGCCTCCTGACTCTACTGCATGAAAGAGTTTTCCAACTGCCTCAGTTCAATCATAGGCTTACAAAAACTTTGTCATCAGAATAGTTCTCCTTCCAGTTATATCAATTCTTGGAGATAATAGGATGTAGGAGATAAACTACCACCATTTTATGATGCTGAGACTGAGAAAAGATTTTAATGCTGCAACAGTTGCAAGATGATTGTGATTTTGTTTGGGTTTGTTTGTAGTTGAAATTTCCTTCATCTAGAATGTTACATACATTTAAAGTTGTCGTGAGTGTAATAAGTAGCTAACATGCAAATATTTTGGTAGAACCATGGATACTTTTTTTTTTGCCAAGGGAGAAAATTGCAGTACATGAGTAAACTTGAGGAAGCATTTCTTTCCTATGGGGCTATCCTTGCGTTTTTCAAGACGTAGCTTTCCCAGCAGTATGTGCTGGGGGATCGCATGTTCCTTATGCGGGGGATTCATCTGTGTTTGATTTAATGTTGCACACGTCCAAAAACATGCTGCAACATACACATGCCAATCACAGAGTTTTCATCAACTTTGCCTTTCCTTTATCAATCATGAACAGATGTTTGAGTTCAGCAAGGGTGCTGTCAATAGCATGCTGTGTTAAAAGAAGTTGTACATTTTCAGTAAAAAAAAATCTTCTAGTTTTTAATAGCTTTTAGTTCAGTAGAGAATAATAAGATAAAAATCAACATGCAACTTCTGTGTATATCAAATTTGAAATCTTTAAGTACGCTGCTTTCCTGACCATGACTATCTCAAGCCTGCACAGTGTTTTTCCCTATACAAGTGTAGAAAAGGAAGATCAAATTCTATTTAACATACAGGAGAAAGGATGCTTTTGCACTCTGTTGGAGCAGGAATTTCTAAAGAAGCAGAAAGAGTTGTTATTAGGACAGTCTGAGGCAAGTCTTCCAAGAAGTTCAATGAGCTTTTTAAATTGAGGTTTATCCAAGTGTTGATCTAACTGATCTGTATGTCTTAACATTCACCAGTTATTTCCCCTACCATTATATTCTCTCTATTAATTTTAAGTTCTGGTCCCTATTATCCCCTATTTCTTTACTCTAACCTTGTTTCTTTCTGCTCATTTCTGTTCATCATGCTTTGCTTTCTTCCCTGAAGATAAAGGAATTGAAGAATTTGTCTATAATGACACACACAGAAAAAAGCATAACATGAAAATTTGCTTTCAGAAGATAGATATTGGAAGCTCATGGGCCAGATAAACATATCAGGAGCATTAAAGGAGCACAACTTTCCTAAGGCTGTTCTGCCTAGTAACAGGTTTTGCTGTTGGAAAAATATTTCCTTGGAGCCTAGGTATTCAGTCCATCTGTCTTTCTCTTCTTGTCTCTAACAGTGTCTTCCCATATGTCATGGGGAATTCTGTGGAAATAAACTTTAAAAAGTTAGTGAGTGGCAAATGATTCAAGCAAAAGTATTCAATCTAAGGTATGATATGAAACTGCCTTGCTGACACTGTATTCTTCCTGTATTGCTTCCACAGAATTTGAGGATATTAATCAACCTAAGTGGAAAAAGTGGTCCCTTCATCTTGCATCCTTGGCTAAACATGGCCAAATGTCACAGTCCATCTGGATCTTTCCATTTTACAGGACTTCATAAACTACACTTTCATGAGTTCATTAGGAAAGAAAACAAACACATCAAACAACAGCCAAATTTGTAAATTCAATAACTGATTGCTTAATTCATAAGGTTTCTGATTCTAATTCATAAATTTTAATTATATAATTATATGTATATAATTAATTATATATACCAGCAGGTAAGAGTGAAATGGTTACCTAGCTAATGGAGAGGGCACACATATTTACTCTTCCAGTATGGTATGGATATCCCCTGTGTCCTACCTGGAGGCATAAAAGCCTCAGCATTCTGGCTGCCCTTGGATCTGCTTCAGAATCTTCTTAAGTGAGCTGATGTATTCATCCCTTTCACCTTGCCCATTTGATCTACACCATTTCTGTAAGCTAGTGGATTCTGAAGAAACTGATGGGCAACTTATGGGCAAGGATGATGTCTGCAGGTGATAACAGCAGCATGGCCTTTGCCATGGCATGTCCTTTGCCTCTTCCTTTCCATTATGTCCCACGTGTTGCTCTTGCTTTGACAAGATGGCACTGATCCCAGCACACAACAGGTTAGGGAGTGAGCTGTGTGTTAGCTGAAACCAGAGGTGGACTTTAGTGAATTTTTTTCATTACTATCCCACTGCGTTAGTTACTGGGAACTAGTTAGTTGTAGGGAAAAGCTATTCTGTTATTCTCAGCCCAAAGTAATTTTCTTTTCACATGTTCTTTGGGTGAGTGCATAAAAGGTTTTGAAGTGTTATTTGCCCTTACCTGCCAAAACAAAGTGACTCAAACTAGTACTGTACCAGATGCTCTGTTTCACATTTCTTGGGTTTTCTACCACAAAAGAAGTCATATTGTGTGGTACTGTTACAGTGATGTATCATTTTATGCAATTGACTTTAATGTCTTCATAAAATGTTTATGTTTTATCTGTTTATTCAACCAACTCTGTTAGCTGTCTCCTAGTATGGTAGCAAGGCCCTAACACACTTTGCTGCAGCCTAAACATATGAAAAGTGCTTGAAAGTGAAATTCTGTGTGTGGTACTGGACCGTCAAACCCTTCAGACTCTCAAAAAAGAGGGCACAGTAATTTGGTTGGTCTTTAAGGGCTCTTATCGAGCCTTGACATAATCAGATCCAAGTGTAGCTGGACAGTTCCCAAAGTACATGCTAAAGACAGAAATGAATATGCTCTAGTGCCCATGTCCCCACCTTTGGCTACCATATCTCACCTTAACTTCAGCAAAACAAAGACACAGCCCAGCTCCATGTTTCCACACAGCCCAGGGGCTCTCCATCACTCTCTTGGACTCTCTACACCTCTGGACTCGGCAGAGTATTTTACAAACTAGGCATGTAAGTGCTAATATGTAAGTTAATACCCATTCGTGGTTGTCATCTTTCTGTTCTTTTATTCTAGATACAAACCTGGGAGAATCCCAAACATGGAGACTGACCCTAAGAGATTTCCCCTCCTACAGGTCTGATTCAGGCAATCAGAGTAGTTTGAAGCTGGATCCAAAGTATCAATTCATCTCCTTTCTACTGTAAGAACTCACTCTAACTCAGCTTTCTATGATGGTAAAAACACCCTAGTTATTGAAACACACTATTTATAGTGTATTTATAGTGTATATGGATTTATAGCTGTGGAAAAAAACCTGAATTTCTATAGGAAACATGGGAATCAGATATAGAGCTGCATGTATGAGGAAAATATGAAAATGTCTGGGTTTTTTATATCTCCCATTTCTGCTTTTCAGAATCTGTTGTGATGAATTTCAAGCACAAAGAAACATTAATTTCAATGTCATGCATTGTAAAGTATAAGATTCGAGCTTCATCTGAGTTACTCAAACACATCATGATTTTAGAAGATTTAGGGCTTCTTTCAGTTTTCAGCAGTGATGCTGTGACAGTTGTGATAGGGAGATGCTGTGGTATAAAGAAAAAGGACACCAGCAGCTTCAGCTGCCTAAGGTTATTTGAGAAACACGTTATTCTGAGAGGAGTTATCACATGCAGTTCATATGCACAGCTCTGAAGCTGATTTACAAATCTGTGAGAAGACACCAAGGTAAGGCACTACCACTTTCACTTTAATCAGTTCACCACAGATCAAACCCAACAACAGATCACCACATGCTCCCATGGGCTGCAAGAAAATAATCTTAAAGTACACTTTGCTGTGCAAGATAAACCATTCTACTTCTACTCTAGCAATAATACTAATGGCAAAACATGAGTCAAAACATGACTGAGAAGTCACTGTGACATGTCAATCCATTGTGACAGCAAGACTTACATTAAGACTTACAGATTGGTCAGATCACTGAAAAAATTGAAATAATTTTCCCATGTCTTTGATAATTCACCTTCAAATATGATACATTGGCCATATCTTGGGCACACCTTTAGACACAAAACTAACCCCACTGTTTTCTCAGCTCTTCGTGAGCAATGTGGAGGATGCTAAACGGATTAGTCTTTGGTACACAGATGGATTGAAAACATGAACTTCTGCAAAGAGAAGTTTGCAGAACACATGCTGAATAGTTGGCTGCCAAAAGTGCAAGCAGGACATGAAAAGCCAAATCAGCCCCAATCTGGCAGATTGCAGTACTTAAGCCAGGTTCTGTTCATCACCGGAGGCCTCATTGTATTGGAGCACCAAGGAAAGACAACCAACTGTGAATATATCTTAACCTGATGGTTTGGGGGCCAGAAGAAACTCTATCCAGCTTCACCCTTATGAAGAGGTAAACATGACAGGTCCACAGTTTATACCATGTTCACAGGCAGCAAAAAATAAGATTTCACCCTAAACTTTATGTAATCCCCCTCATTACTCCATTTACAGGCATCTTTCCTATTTTGTCTCTGTAGCACAAGCATATTAAATAGTAAATCCAACATCTCTGTCACATAAGAACTGAACAATTTGCAGTATATCCACTTTCAAGTAACAAAATTACAATGTAATACATTTATACCTCACATAAAAAAGATGAGAAAAACATAGAATCCTTGCTTTTGTCTGTCAGGTTAAATATGAAAAATGAAGCACAAACAAAACAACAAAAGCTGATTCCCAGCATTTTTCTTATGCAACTGGGATGTTTAGGCATAATGTGAATATCAACTTTTCTTTTTTTCTCATTCAATTAATCCAAAAGCTAAACTTTTATTTTATAGAGATGAATATAGATATATATCCATATCGATATAGGTATATAGATTTATATAGATATGTTTAGATATAGACAGAGATATAGAGATGGTAAAAGTAAATCACCCTTGCTAAAACCCTTCTGAATCTGAGGATAAGATGATGCAGTAGCACCTGCTTTAGGTGTTTAGATACCCTGATATCATGTCAATTTTGGACCTTAATGAGAGTGGAGGTACAAACATCTTTCATGAATTCCCTGGGGGCAAGACCTGTCACCAGGAGTGGGAGGCTGGGCTGCAACTTGCACCAAGGCCCTTGGTGCTCGTGCAGCACTCACAGTTTGACAGCATATCAGTACCACTCTTTCTTTCTATTTGATTTCTGATTATAATCTCTCTTTCACTCAGCAGATGAAGGAAGATGGTTTCTCACACTGTATCAGTGAGCCTGTACAGACAGATATGTCAGTCCTGGTTTGCAATTCACATTCACTTAACTTATAAAAGTAACTTAATTTTTAAAACTGCTTTAATATTTGCATAAACTTTGCCTTTTTCTTTTTGCCTTTTATTTCCTTTTCTTAATGATAAAAAAGAAAATACCTAAAAAAGAAAAAAAAAATCTTCAGAATTATAATGGTAAAAGAATGCTTTGCATTGAGAGCGTGTTTTTCTCTTTTCTGTGACTTGTTAACTGAATGTTTCAGCTGAAAGATGTTTCTCTTTCATTCTGTTCTTCATCCCGCTTCATGACTAACAAGAACTGCCAGCACTAATTCAAAAATTGGAGGGGAGTTGGAATGTTTCCTTCATGAGGAATTCACAGATTTAGGGAAAGTTATTCTGAACAATATAAAATGGAAAGATATTCTAAATGTCTTATGGCATTAAATTACCATAATATTTCTCAAGACCTGGAAAATATTCAATGTTTGTTTCAACTTCAAAACTTTTCAGCTAAGATCTTATAACAAAGTAAAACTAATTTTGAAATGAAACTCAAATGTTCACCTACAGCAAAATCAACAGACAACTCATTACCAAAAGCTTTGTATTTCATGTGTTTTCAGATGTATAATAACGTGCATAATAAAATTAGCTTGCTGTCGTAGAGAACTGCTCATTTCAGCAAACAACTCTTACCAGCTGAAACACACCTTGTGGGAAACTAGCAAATGAATTTACAAATTCTCCCCATCCCCCTGCAGGGACTGTGAGAACAGGTGGTGTGGGACCAGCCACTTACTAAAGGAAACGAGGACATTTACTATTGGATTAAGAATATATCAGAAAAATTCTGAAGGCTATAAAAAGGAAACTACTCTGTCTGAATTCCCGTGGTGCTGAAGTCGTTTGCACTGTAAGCAGTACACACCATGGGGTGGGTTGGCCTTGAGCGTGCTGGGATCTGCAGACTTTCCCTGGTGGACTGCCTCCCAGTCAGGCATCACCAAGGTGCTGGTTACTGATGGTCACCCTCCCTCCAGCTCTCCTGAGGTGTGTCCCTCTCCTGCAGCACTGTGTGAGAGATGGGCACTGGGACAGACTTGCTTTACTCTCTGCTGGGTGATGGGTTCTGACAGCAGAAGAAAGGTGGGATTGTACAACTTGCAGCTTTATGCAGGTTCCTGAGGTGTCACCTCAGGGAGTGAGGACAAACATTCCTGCATCTGTGACCTGTGTTTGACTCAAAGTTCAGTGGGATAGCAATGGCACCAACACTGAGCATTTCTGGGAAACCCTCCTTTGAATTTCAGCAGCCCCGCTTTCCCTTCAGGGGCCTGAGGACACTTATTGTCACAGAAAAAGTGTCAAATACTGTAAGCTATTTTCCCCAGGCAGCATCCTTAATTACTGCTAATGAGGCTTAGTAACTTTTGATATCTTCTGAAACAAAGAAGGTTACCAAAGGTTGGTTCTTGGTGGAGAGCTGGCTTATTGCTTTTTTTTTTGCCCCCAACATCTGGAGTCCATCAAACACTACAAGTGTGTGAAACTGATCTTTGTGGAATTGGAAACCCAATGCACGACAACAACAGCCGGGCATTCAGAGCAAGAAAAACTTCTCTTCTGTCTTCAACTCTCCATCCCATGATTTTGGACATTAAAACTTTAAATATAGCACACCCTTGTTAATTTTTAATAGTTTCCAGGAATGGAACTGACTTATCCAAATGCAGAGGGTGGTTTACAAATCCAGAAAGAATAGACCCTGCATCAAAATGGTGCCACCCAGTGAGACACACAGCCTAAAACCTCTATTTTTGCACACTGAACTTGCCAGACAAAGCTGCATACTCTTTTAATTGCACCTTCCTAAGCTTATAAACAGTGAAAATGATTAAGCAGTACAAGTGGCATTAAAACCAATGATGATCACCTGTTATGACTTAGTTCCCCCAGGACTCCTGGTGGGAGTTTCTGCAACATTGAAAAAACAGAGAAATGGCCTCACAGGCAGCAGCAACAGCCTCAGTATTAAATCACAGCCTTAATCAATGACTGTGTCCTACAGAGCCTTGTGAGGGTGTCCCAGGCAGTTATGGCCCGAGTTGCTGTAACCCTTCTGGAAAAAGAGAGTTGCTAATTGCTCTGTGTACTCTGTCAGCAGGCGCTTCCAGAAAATTTACAGTAATTTGCCAAATGGACTGTGGGATCCTTTTACTTCAAGCACATTAAGCAGAGGTTGGGCTGAAGTAGGGTTGGAGTGCGGGGTTTACAATGCATAGAGAGAGGTTCTTTTGGTTTGACTGAAAAAGGAGAGAAAGGTTTTTCAGTAGGGAGAACTGATGAACTCTGGAGCCTTTAACCTCCATGTCACAAACAGGCAGCTACCCCTCCCACATAGGGTGTATCACATATGCAATGGCATATAGGACACTTTAGGACCAAAATATCTAGGAGAAACTTTTTACTGTTATTTTGCTGCTGGGTTCCCAGGGAATTGTTGGTGGGTCTGCAGGGGTCACAGGCAGACCAGCAGATGAGAAACCACGGGCTGGAGGAAATATCTCTCACTGCCCACTCTCTCCCCTGACACCAGCTCATCAGCTGACTTAGAGCTGCTGTGTCTTGTCTGGACTGTACAAAGTTCCACTGTGGGCAAATCAGAGCTAGGGATTTGGAGTTCTAATGTGAAAAGATTTGAAATGTTTTAAAACATTAGAAAACCCCAATACCTCACACACAAAGGCCCTGTCTCCTGATCTGGGTAGTTTATTCAGCATAAAAGAAAACAAACAGTGAAGGATGGACAACTGAAAATATTTTTCTTTTTAAAGGTGGTGAGAGATATGGATGGTAATCTAATGATCTTCAGAGTGAGATGTTTCTTTTGAACCAAATAAAAGGAACCAACAAACTTTTTTGAAGGTGAAATTTCCATAAATTTGCTAATATATTAAGAAAAAAATATGGGGCCCTGACTTTGGAGCAAAATCCAGGTTGGGAATACTGCCCTCAAGAAGAGAAGTGGGAAACATTTTCTGGAAGTGGAATCACAGAGATAGTACTGTTTTTTCAGAGATTTATTATCTTTTCAGTACTATATGTTAGTGGAGTTATGTCAGACTTGCCATATGCACTTTATCTCCCTGTCTTATCTCCACACTGGTAGCACCCACAAAACTTCTTCATGTTCTTCTATCCAGCTCACACTTGGATTCTGCATTGAAATATAGGTGCGAAGTAAAAGATTCCAGCAAGGTGTAAGGTATAAGACTAATAGTGGAAGACAAAAATTAGAATTTGAATACAGAATACTATTATTATTTATACATTATTACTTATGGGTTATGTGAATCCATATAGCCAAGTTAAAAGTTTATGAAACAGAGGTAAATTCTGTACGGAATAGGTAAAAATAGCAAAGTTTTAGTTTCTACTCAGAAATGTCTTCAAGACTTAAAGAAATGTAAGCTTAGACAGAGGAATCAAAGTGAGGGTAGAGAGACAAAGATAAGCTCCTTGAGAGACATTCTAACAGGAAAAAAATGGGACCAGGACGTCTTCTCTAACCACTATAGAAAAGTATTTGGAAATATTTAGCAGGTGTGAAGTTAAGTGAGTAAAAAGGCCTGAAGATTTCTGAGCTGATCCAGGAGGATATTCTAATTTATGTCTATTATAAGAACTGTGAAGGGAAATAGGGGTCAAAGCAGAGAATATCATTCACCTAGAATTAATGGCACTTGCTGTACTGAAAGGAACTAGGATAACTATGAATTCTGAAGACTTTGAGACATTTATATGCTGTTGCATGCCTTTGCTTTCATTCTGCAGTTCCAGAGAACCAAAGGAAGATATTCTGGCATAAAATTTGTATAATGAGGTGATAAATGGGTCTGTTGTTTTGAAGAGGGGAAGGACTGTAAAGAAGTGACAGGTTTGATTCGTAGCCACTAGTTTATAGCCACCAGAAAATGCCAATGGATATTAAATGGCTAATTATCATACCTAGAGCTTAATTAATGCCTTAGACCCTTGCATAGATTTCCTTTGAAAAGAGAGTGATCAGCTGAGTGAAAATATCCTGGAATGATACCTTTACTTCAAATCATGACCTGAAAATATTAGTGATGTGGTCAAATTTTGTGAACGAAAATTCAAACTGCTTTATCAAATCATTAGTAAAGGTTGTCCTTAGACAATGATTTCCATCATTTAATCAGCCCTTTAGAGCAATACATCTGTTTGCTCTGCAGGGGTTGGATCTTAAGAAACTTGCAGAAATGTGGGTCTCTAAAAAGAAAAGTAGACAGGTGAAACAGTCAAAGGAGCTTCACATGGTATGAATACATCACAAAAATTATATGAATATGTAATATTCCTCAGCTACCATGCAGCAAGAGTCCCCCAGTACTGCTACTCTTTCTCCTATATCTCATTCTATGGGTGCCTGAGGCATCCTTTCCTACTTTTCTTGAATTCTATGGGATCAGGATAGTCTCTGATGATTAAATCCCTCCCAAACAGAGAGGAAGAATGACTTTTTGTTACTCAGTTCCCAGTGCTGGTTGCTGTTAATCTGCATGTAAATGGGTTTTTTTCCAGAGACATAATGTTTTCTGCAGACTGGTTTTAACATAAATCTGATTTAATCCTGATGGATAGGAGCGAAGCGTCATTTCTTGGAAGCCATTACACAGGGTGTATTATTTATTAAACTCTTCTGGAACCTCAAGATTTTTGACTGAACCCAAGGAATGACAGTATTCTTTTGCTTTCACTTTAAGAGTACTTTTTGCTCTGTTAACTAAAGCTGACATATTAAGACAATAAAAAAATACGGTATAAGAAAACCTGAGACATCTGTTTTTCTCTCCTATAGCAAGTGATGAGCTACTCAGTTTTGCTACTGAACTAAACTGAGAAACAACAGTTCTGTGAATTACTTTAATAAAAGCAAATCCAGTGAGACAATAAATGAAATTATCATGAAATACAGGAGGATTAGTGGAGGTGTGTACATACTGCTCCTCACAGGAAGACACCAAGGCTTTGCAATAGATACCAGTTACCCTTCCCTGCTTCTTGTCTGCCAGCCAAACACAAAGGGTTCTGCTGTTTCTGTCTGCAGAGTGCTACTCAGGGAAGATGTCTGGCAAATCCCCCAAAGGGTGCTAGGTCAACTTTAACAAGATCCCCCTGCATTTGCTTACTAACAGTCAGACTACTCAAACGTTTGATACACTCCAACAGTTCAGTAGAAATACCCTAAAACGTCAGAAAGAATGTTTGGACCAGTGTGGATGCAAAGAGGTTATTAAGTCACAAGTCTACAGCATGCCTTGCTTGCATGGACATAGATGCTGATAAACGAAAGGCTCCAGGGTACCATGGGTTCACTGGCATTTTGCCAGACAGGTATGTCACCCATTCATTCCTCCATCCAAGCCTGCCTGTACTCCCGGTCTTGCTTGTACTCTTCTCATGGTGGGAACACAGAGGTCTCATCCCTGTATCCTCGATCTTCTAGACGCGTAGTCTACACGTGGAAAAACACAGAGCATGCCTAAAAGCCATAACTCCTTTCCACTGCTTTTCTTCCTTTTGGAGGAGCAGGAGGTAAAGAAAATAAATATTGCAAAATATACACACACACACACACACATACACACACACACACTGTATGCACACACACTGAAAGACAGACTTACACTGCAGAGGATGACGGGCAACAAAGAGAACAAGAGTTTCAGCCTCACCAGATGGTGGTAGAGGCATCATGTTTGAAATAGAAGTGAAGAGGTGTTTCTTAATTCAAGAAAACAACCACAATCTGACCTAATACAAGAGTTCTGGGAGCCTTTTTTGGAAGAGTTATTCAAAGAGAATACTGCCTACATTTAGCCCTGTGTAGGGCTCCCTTCGAGTACACAACTGATTTCTGAGGTACCCATTTCAATATTTCAACAACAGCAAGAAAGGGAGGCAAAAGCAGTCGAACAATTTTCATACATTCTTCTGCTAACAGAGTATCTCTCTGCTTTCTGTTGCCAAATTATTCTCATCCTAATTACAAGGCCAGAGCTTCCCAAACATATCTCTTGAGAAATCCCTGGGTGATCTCACCAGAAGTAAATACTCAGTGTGAAACTTCATCAATTCACATCTTCGTCAAACCACGTTTCTGGGAAAAGTGATTAAGGAATATTCACAAATGAGAGTCAAATATCTGATATTGTTAACACAGACTCTGCAATCAGCTTTTTAATTTGTGGGAAGACAGCCAAGCCAACCATCTTTTCTTTAGCAACATTTAAGATTTAGATGCTTAGGACCAAACCAATCCACTGATGGCAAAGGCAGTTTTCTCCAGAGGTGAATTTGGCCAGTTGAGTTTTTTAAATGTTTTTGTTTTGTTTTGTTTTGTTTTGTTTTGTAAGTGCAATTTTTATTTTTGCCCTTTCTTGGGGCAAGAAGGGCTTCCACACAAGCAAAAGATGCCTTCACTATAGGAAACACACACAATGCAATGGAGTGAATTATAGCGGGGTTTATTAACTATTTGGTATCCAAGTAGTTTTTGTATATATTCTTTTGTTGCCATTTGCATCTCAGTTTTAATGTCTTTGGATGCTAAAAAATCTCTGCCTTAAGCACTGTTATTTACAGTGACAAAGTTAGCTTTCAGTCTTCTATTCAGCTGAAAAAAAAAAAAAAACAAAACCAACAAATTAATGCTGGCATCTTTGTCCAATAGAGAAAAGCAGCACATCTTTCTGTCTTCTTCTTGAGAAATTCAGTGCTTCCCTTTGCTCCACGTTCACTCAACAGCACAGGCTTCTTTTCTGCAGGCAGATGGGGAGGGGGTGTCACAGCACCACATTTCTTGCCTGAGGCTCACAGTTCATCTTCCTTGGAGGTGTAAAAAACCCTCAGTGCTGTTGTGGACTCTGTTCTGCCTCCTGAAACCTATAGCATTGGTTTGTGCTCTCTATGCAGAAGTCTCCTACTGAAGGCAGTTTATCCATTCAGCCTATAAAAGTAAAGGAACATAGGGAAACCTACCTACCATTTAGCTTTTGGTGGTTTGAGCTATGAAAAATCTGCTTTGGGGGAATGTTTCTCTAACTGAGGGAGGAATAAGGAAAATAAAGTTTTTCTGATATTTTATCAAATGTATATAGCCATCCCAGACAGTTTCAACGAAAGAGTGGAATTCACTCACTCTAATGTATCTGACAAAATTATGTATTTCAGCCAAAACTAGTGACCACTTTGTACCTAACAGGCAGCAAATGGCAATCCTAGATCATGGCCCAGAATGGCTCAGTTGTGTCACTTTACCAGAGACTGCTTCTCCCCATTGTTTATAAAATTAACCTCATTGGACCAGCTGCAATTTAAATACCTAATATTAAGTGACATTAAATCCCACACTCAGGGTTTGTGGGATAAGGGAATTCTGACAGTACAGTAGAAGTGCTCATCATCTGTGTTTCTGTTGCTCATGTCTTACCTCAGGGTCAAGTCCTACCTGCTCAGACTATAGAGGAGTACCTGGTCCGCCCATGTTTTCTAGTCTTGAATCTGGATGTGTGCAGCTGAGGGGAAAAAAAAACAAACAAGCAAACCAAGCGAAAAAAACCCCCAAGAAGCAGCTATCAAATTTCTAACACTACCTAGTAGAATCTATGGCTTAATAAGAGACTGTTTCAGGCAATAAAAAATCCCATGTTTATCTCTTTGCTTGACATCAGGATTTAGAAATTTCAGGTTCAACCACAGTTTCTCTGGGTCAGTATGCTGCTGTTACTGCAGTTATCATGGGGCTGAGATAAACTCAGCTGCAAGACTCCAGCAGCCTATCATGGATATCTTCAGACTAAAGACTCACAGTCTTTTTTAGCCCCTGGTCAGCCACACACCCTTGTCTCAAATGTGCTTGTGTAGGTGAGACCTACATGTTGTACTGCAGCACTTCAGCACTTATCTTCCCTCTTTCCCCTTTCCAAACATAGGCCCCTCCACACACCTTAATCCTTGACACAGCATGTTGGATACAGGATCTATACAGGAGGGTTAGGCAAATTTTCACCCCAAAATGAACTGTGAAAGGTGCCAAGACCCAAGCCTGTAAAGTCAAACTGGTCTATATGATGTGCTTAAGTGTGAAAGCAGAAACTATTGGTGAGAATATCTTAAAGATAAATTACTCTCTGGGCACAGCAAACTCTTTCACCTTCATTTCACTTTTGTTAGAGAGACTGCAGAGATGAAAAGAAATTAGGTAAAACGATCTATGTTAAGCTTTAGTTCACAAGCATGACACTGCATAAAATTTGCATTGATTCAGGTTGGAGAGTGACCCAAAAGGTTAAGATTTATTTGGATTCATTTAGACCCTTTTGAAAATGCTTACATTCAGGAAGTCATATGTGAAGCCAAATGAATCACACTGGCCTGCATTGGGAAAAAAAAAAAAAAAGAAAGAAAGAAAAAGGAGTATATTTGTATTTTTAGGTCTCTCTGATGTTACTCCTCTTGAGAGTTCATACTTGAGGACATAAGAAGAATGGCTAGCTTTTATTTTGTCTCAGTATTCAAATCTTCACAACTTTGAAAAATAAATCAGTTCTTGATTTTTTTTCCCTGGTCTTGAATTCAATGTAGGCATACGAAACAAACAGAGATGTAAAGTACATGTATTGTGATTGATTTGAAAATAATTCTGTACTTCTTATGAATTTCCATGAAGTTCTACTGAACAGGCAGACAAGATTAAATCTCAGAGCATCTTTGAAGAATTCTGTGTTCTTGTCCTACTTTACAGTGAATTTATTCAAAGCCAGTATAAGCCAATATGCTTACCAAGATAGGAAATACATTTACATACAGTTTTACAATAAATTAATCTCATGAAAACATCTGTCCAGCTTGCTAATTTAATCCACTGTGAGATTTCATTGAATTCACAGAGTTTTGATGGTGTGATGGAATTTGGCACAGTATTTTTCTTCAATAATAGTAGAACAGAAGATATTGGTTGTGAAACTGGAGTTGTGAAACACCTGGCATTTTTAGAAAACTAGACTTGTAAATAACTCAGAGGATAGATAGGATTCACCTTATCATAAAGCAAGCAGTTGATACAGGTCAAGTGAGTTAGATCCTGAACAAACCAATTCCTCTCAAGAGACTAGGAAGGGAGCCTTAGGTGTCTAGCTCACATTAAGAGGTTTGTGCATTGTAGACTCTCTAAGTCAGGTGAGACCAGAAGGATCTGTTGGATCAGCCATACCTGAAAATCCTAGGCCCTAATATTTCATTCTTATGCCTCTATATTCTGCATGGCTAAAACATGCCTTGACTAGAAGCACTGGAACATAGAGGCATGGAACACCTCAATGGATGGATTTGTTCCAATGGCTAATCCTCCTCCTAAGGCTCAGACTTTCAACATATCAGCTGATTTGGGGATAATATACCTCAAGCATAAGTCATTTAGCAGTACATGCAGACAGATGCTATACAGAAAAAAAAAATCTAATATTTCTGTTAACTTTTCTATACACATACAAATGCAAGTAACATATCTTGATCATCTTACTGCATCAAACAAAAGGTCCGTCTAGCCTGATATCAGGTCTCTCAGTGTGGCCAAAATGAATGCCTAGGGAAATAAGACCAGGACAAGTATGTAGGATGTTTCCCCAACATACTCTCCCCATTTCCTACTTCTTAATATTCAGGGACTTCATGAGTCAGACATTTTTCCTATGATGTTTCTAATCTGATTGGACTTGATGATATTTCTGATCTCAGACTCTTCCACTGAGCTTTCTTCATCTCTAGAACTTCATATTCTCTCAGAATTTTCAGCATCTATTATACCTTGTGCAGAGGAGTTCCAGAGCCAACCTACGTGCTGGTCAAAAAGTCAATTATTGCTTTGCTGTGGTGGAACCTGACACCTACCTCTTTCATTCAATGCATCCTTGTTCTTGTGCTGAGAAGTGAAAAGTGTGTCCTTATTCAACCAATCAGTTCTGCCCATGAGTTTAGAGACCTCCATCCTGTCCTCTGACAATTACCTACTTTTCTGCTGGAAAGACAGCCTTACTCAGTAGTTCTTTGTACGAAAGGTCCTCTGTAGCTCTGACTGCCTTTGCTCTCCCTGAACTTCTCCGATCTCTAACCCATCAAAGCACAGTCAGCAGTTCCTCTGTGGCAGCCCTCTCTACTCTGTCAATTATATTCTGCTCTGAGCAGTCAGTACTGCAAACTTCTCCCTTGGATGTGACCAAGAAGAGGAGAGAGGGAGAAAAATGCCTTTTAAAGCATCCCCCAAAGAAAAATACACCCACCACTCTCTGTGCATGCACTGATTTCAAAGATCCAATGTGGCCTGCTTAGCTTTGACTGCAGGTCTTGGTCAGAAAAATGTTCCATCTTTCTGGGTGTTAATTTTGCTATGGAATACACTTGGAATTGTTCTCCCCTTTTATTTCTTCAATGTAATTAATAGTCTCTTGGTTTGCACCATTGGTGCTGTACTGACATCCATATAATTTAGATGGACAGAATCACAGCTTATGTGCAATGTGTTCTGGTTCTGTTGCCAGCGACTAAAATCTTTCTTCATTTCTGTTTAAACTCTGGTGAACACACCTTTATATTTTTTGTTTTAATGGTGCTAAGGTCTGCTCTTTCAGCCAGTTGAATTTGGTCACACCATGACAGTAACTTTGGCTTTGGTGTCTTGTCAAAATAGCCACAAAATCTGTCCTGCAAATGTGGTGAAGATTACAGACTCAAAAAAATTTGGTGACATAATTGAGGGGTTAACTCTGAAATCGTAACATACTCTTCCTGGAGAAACTCTCTTACACTGGGATTTTAGATCTATCTGCTGCTCACTGCCTTTGCTGCAGGAATGATTATAAGCCCAAATATTCTTTTTGCTCTTTTGACACTGCCCAAGGAATTATTTAATAAAGTCTTCATGGGGCTGGTTGAATACGATAAGCAACTCTTCCATGGTTGCTTATTTGATTTCCCCTGCTTCACTGTTATTGCCATCTCTTTCTGCAAGTAGACTAATGTATTTGATGCCTTCTGGCATGAATACTCAGCGCAGCTGGGAATACAGGAACAGAAAGAAAATTCTGAATCCCTAATTGTTTTCATCACAAGAAAGGGGACTCCCGGAGTTTTTCATAAGTAGTTCTGGTCTATGTGGCCCGGTGAATGACATTAAACCATGGAGGCTAGAACCTCAGTCCTGAAGAGATAACAACTTAATCCAAGATAAGACTTGACATGTCACGGCAGCAAACCTCATGGGAGGAAGGATGTCAGGGCTGGCTGCGATAAGTGCTGTACAGTTTCAGAAGAAGTTTGTAAAGCCACAAATCATTCTAAGATTTGCTTGCTTGTTTTCAGATGTCAGTAAATGCAGGCTTGTTCCCCTGGCTATGAGCAACTGGTACTTTTCCTCAGGAAAGCAGTCAACATGGATCT
>JAWWES010000115.1:79594921-79606604 GCA_035583135.1 Lophotriccus pileatus | reverse complement strand
TAAACCTTCTCTCACAGCTTGAACCAATTTGGTTGGGGGGTGTGGGAAAAATTGTCACCTGGACAAACCCACGACAGTAATACAGAAAGCTGTCCCCATTGTGAGCAAGACACAGTCACAATGAAAATTATTCAGGGTGAGGGTGGGCTTTGGTTCAGACAGGATGCCTGGAAGTTAGCTGGAAAGAGACCTCATCATTAGCCATTTAAGCATTCTTCTGCCAGTTAATGTATTGCCTTTATATTAATATTTAGGAAAAGGCTAGTCAACACCAAAATACCTGATAGGTGAAACATGCCAAACAAATAACAGGTTATGTCAAATTTACAAGTAAAGTCTCTTTTTTTTTTTTTTTTTTTTAAGGCAGAGTGGGTTAGACAACGACTGAATAGGAGACTGACACTTTGATGGCACAGCAGAACTCAGGAAAAACAACTCATTTGAAAACCTGAGAGATGTGTGTGGTCCAGTGATGCCAAACACATGAGACCTGGTGAAGCTGCCATAAGGCAAGTTTTATAGTCTGAGGGGGGTTCTCTGCTTGCTATCCATTACTTTCTCACAAGCATCTCTGCATGTGCTAGTTTATTAGATCTCATGCTATAAAGCAACCACTACTGCTGTCAGGGTTTAGCAGCACAACAGCATCTTTCACTGTGTGACCTTTCAGAGTGATGGGGAGATTGGAAACATGACAAAGATTAAAAAACCAAACAAACTTATTTTCTTACTAAATCCATTATTTATATTTTCTCCCTCCCTTCCTAAAAATTTCCAGTAAAAAGTTAAGTAATGACTAACATTTGTGGGATTTTTCTTTTTCAAATAAATCCTTTCTTTGGGTACATCATTAAAGTACGTGTTACTGTCAGGTCTGGTGAAACTGTAATTACAGTGAGTGCCATAAATAAAAGTATAATGGCTCCACTGCATAAATAATGGTTCATTATCCCAGTTTTATTGGTATTTAGTTTGCTGAGCCAATAAGTCCTCCTGCATATTGAAAGAAATTGTTCTGATCTGAACAATTCTGCTATGTTAAGTGAAAGAAACAAGGGGTTTTGTATGAGAGAGGACATTTTGGTCATACTGGTAGTCCCCTTGTGTGGGCTTGCACTGCTGCTTCCCACCTGAAGAAATGTGTCGGTGACCCACCTAGTCATGGTGCTTACCATGTGTAGTACCAGCACAACAATCCACTGACTTGATGGGATGTGCCCAACCTGGGTAGCCCCCCAAAATTCCTGCTGGTGTCAGCTTGTGGAGATAATGCTTTGGGCCTGGTCACATTGTTTTGTTCCATGAGTAGTGATGGGACACTAGCTCCAGCCTGAGTCTCAATGCTCTCCCACTACTGTCCCTCCAGACCCTGCCCTCCCAGACTCTCTGGGACCCCTTTCATGTTTCCATTTGCTGAGTCTTTCCCTTCAAGTCTCTTGAACATCTGTTTGTGTACCCTTGAGTGAGATTATTAAGACATTAATGCTGGTTTGAGACCTGCCAGCATCCTCAGGGCACCTCCTTTCCATCTGTCTGCTGAGGGTAGGGTATTAGCTCCTGTCTTTGCACCTTCATATGCATTGACATGCACCAAACTAATAAGTGTCAATAAGGCCAACAGCAGTCTGCATGGAAGAAAGTGAAGGTGAAGTTTTCTCAAGCCTCCTACTCATTTGCCCTGCTCTCCAGAGTAGATATAATTTAGCCTTGTGAGGCAAGTTCTAAATGTTGGTCTCACTGTCCTCATGGCATGGCATTAGACTCTGGAAGGCTGGAGGTCACTCTGCCTTTTTTACACTTGAATAATAACAACAAATGATGTAGAAATCCCCAGCTCATTGGAAAGTTTCAGCATTCAAGTAAGGAAGAATCATGAAATGTCAGTCCTCGATCAGAGATACACCTGGATGATCGGAACTGGTGGTCATACAGACTGTTCCTGACATCCCAGTTCATGCCAAGTGTTTCTTCCCTGCTACAAATCCACCCATGGAACTGCTTACACCAACAGGGGGACAAAACTGTGCTCCAGATGATTATTTATTACTCATTCATCTCATCATAAATGCAAGGCACTGAGTGGTAATAGGTACATCTTCAGGCCAGACATATAACCAAATTACCAAGGCATAATGAGTTATTGGATATCACCAGAGTCACAACAACAGCCTGTGCCTGTGCTCCTTCCCCATGGTGAATGGAGCACTTCGCATTTGCCATAAGCCAGAGGTGCCTGTGGATATTTTCCCTAGCCCAGCTGAACACAGTGGCCCAGTAGCTGCAGCGTTGAGCTCCAGGCTGAGCCACCTGCTTTCAGAAGGAGGTTTTAGCCTCACTGCCAAGGGTTGGAGCTCCCACAGGTTAGACACTGGCCCTCACAATGTCAGAATCTTCTTTGTCAACTAACACTTTCCTAGAGTTTGTGTCTCTCTTTCTACCAACGCACTCTCTTCTCTCAATGACCCTTGCTCAACTGGGTCTGCCCCAGGGTGTTCTGAAACCGACTCATCAGCAGGATAACCCAGCCTGACACAGAAATGGGTGAATAATATGAAAATTTCGACCATTATTATGAACTTCAGGTTTGTTTGGTTGGTTGGTTGGTTTGGTTTGGTTTGGTTTTTTTTGGGGGTCAGTTTAAATAATGTTCAATAGTGCTATAAAAGTGGCACAAAGCCCTTTCTGGCTCCCTTTTGGGTCCTACCTGATGGCTTGCGTCTTGGAGAAGCTGCATAGGAACCGACACACTTCTTTTCTTCCATGGCATCAAGTTTCTTTTATTTTCATCCTACCTTTCTAACTGCGGATTCACTTTCCAGACCTGACTTAAGCTCAGTGGTTCTCGTTTTCCCTCATAACTGATGTTTTGCACTGAGGATGTGCCAGCTCTTCCTCAGTGCAAAACAACTGGGTTTAATACATTGCATTAATTTGCTTTCCAAGTGGTTAGATTTGCTGTAATTGCCTAAATCCCCTCTACATGACCTGCATTTGGGGCCTTAATGAAGAATTGCTGAAATGCTCTCCTGAACTCTGTGTACTTTCTTTCACATATGCTCCCATATTTACAGAGTCCCTTCATCAGCAGGGACTGAAGTCTTCATCAATATTTTACAGGGAAGTGAAAACAAGAAATGGCTCTAAAACTGTTACTTGGAACATTTATTTGTGCTATCACATATCTTGGTGAATTTTTCACCGAAGGCTGTAAATTATGGTGCAGGGAAAACATAATCCCTGTCTTTCAATTATAGTCTACCTCAGAGCTAGAAACCCCCTTTTCAACAGTCTGGACTGTGCCTGGCAAGTCATGAGCACACTGCAAATAATATATAAACAAGTAATAAACATTAGGCTTCAATAACCTCTGCTCTTGGGAGTGAATGCAGTCTTGGGCAATTGCTGTATTTCACTGGGGTATTCAGTGTTATTCATCTACAGAACTGTTTCCAAAAGAATTGTAGGTCTTGTCTTCAACATACATTTCTGCTGTACGTTTTTCCTAGACTGCAGCTGGAGTGCCAATTTCTTATGCCTTTTTTTTTTTTTTTTTTTTAACAGAAATACATGTAGGGAAAGAATGGAACTTCTGTTATTATTAAAGATTTTAAAAATCAGTGTTTATTTTACTGCTATTATATAGTCCCATTATCATTTTTTGAATAGCGCATTACCGGTAATTGGTTTAAACTTTACAGCCATATCTATCTCACATCCATTATCTAAGCTGACTCAAAGAGTGCTGGCTGTGTGCAAAGACAAACAGAACTAATTGAACACATACAGTGTCACGAACCAAGTTTTCAAGAAATTTACCTAGTGGAAAAGCCATTTTGGCTCTGTCAATTACTCTTCTACTGAACCACCTTTTTGGGACTTACGTGCCCTGTTATTGCAGCACAAGAAGCTTGCTTCATGGTAGTTTGCATGACTGAGCATTTGCTCAAAACTAAATAAAAAATGAGCAAGGGCTCAAGCATTCTATGTAATGAGTTAATATTTCCTACTGTACAAAGTTGTAATGACTGATAATATTCTCCTCAAATGTATTTAAGTTCAGATTGTTGTCTTATTGGGAGAAATATAGGTGGAGATTGAGATAAGCTCAGGAGTAACAATCAAATCTTAAAATCTAATGCAGGCTGGCAGTGACCAGGAGACACAAACAAATCATCTTTTTTTTTTTTTTTTTCCAGAAATAAGCATCAGACGATAACTAGATTCCCTTATGAAGATGTCATTGTATGCAAATATTAGTCATGGCTACCTCTGGAGCTTTGTTGCTGCAGCAGACCCAGCAGCTGTGAGCTTTCTTCTCAGGATGTGACTTTAATTGCAATAGACTTTAAACCAGTTCCATAAAACTAAGGTTTAATTTTAATTATTTTTAATTAGGTTTTAATTATTAATTTTTCCCTTTACAGGGAAGTGTTTTCCCTTTCTAACTGAGCATTCTACATATGACCCTGCTGCATCCTTGACTGATAGAATAGACACAGGTCCCTGCATTTGAAGTTTCTGTTCTGCAGCACTAGGGCTTCGACACTCTCCATGGGTACAGTAATATCAGTGGCAGATCCCATGCATCTTGTGTGCAAGCCACACATTATTCAGTTAAAAATCACCATTAACACTGTCCCCACTGCAAGCTAGCTGAATCAGATAACGTGTAGTAGAGGTTTGTACACACCACAAGCTTCTTTCAACACAGATTTTGGAGTCAGGGATGAAGTTTCTTTAAATCGCAGACAAAGTGCCACTCCTGAGGCAGGGATGTAGCAAGTAAGGCTTGGGGGATGAGCACTGCTGTTTTTTTCCTCCACTGCATCTTGCAGGACTGAACACTACTCCCACTGAAGTAAGAAAACACACCCCTTGTCTGGTTTCCATAGCTCATTCTGGCTACCAGTCACAGCATAAACTTCTAACCATTTCACAGGTGTGCATTGCCTCTAACATGCGGATGTAGAGTCACAGAACTTCCTGAGTCAGAGGAGACCCAGGAGGATCATCGAGTCCAACTCCTGACTCCACACAAAGCAACCTAGAAATTATACCATATATCTAAGACCATTGTGCAAACCCTTCTTGAATACCAACAGGCTTGGGATCATGACCTTTTCCCTGGAGATCTTGTTGCAGTGCTTGACCACCCTCTCAGTGAAGATCTTTTTTCCTAATACCCAGTCTGAACTTCCTCTGACATGGCTTTAAGCCATTCCCTTGCATCAGAAAGAAGAGATCAGCACCTCCCTCTTTTGAGAAAGTTGTAGAGAGCACTCAGGTGATTCCTCCACTTCCTCTCCTCTGAGCTGAACAAACCGAGTATACTCAGCCTTTAAGTCATGCCCTCTAGTCATTTCACTGTATTTTTCACCCTCCTTTGGACACATTCTAATATTTTATATCCTTCTTTTATTGTGGTGCCCAAAACTGCACACAGTACTTGAGGTGGGGCTACATCAATGTTAAGTATAGTAGGACAATCACTTCTTTCATCCAGAGGGCTGTTCTGAACTTAATGCACTCCAAGATAGTAAAAAACCAGGGACTGATTTATGCCCAAATAAAGATGCCCCTTGGTACCATTGAAAGTAGGAAAGAGGAACTGAAACCCATCCTGACTTGTTATTTCATGGTATTATTACCAGGTATAAGAGGTGACAAACACATTGAAAAAAAAAATCACCTATGACAATGATATAGCAACTGAAAAAGAAGAAACAAGAGCTACACAGCTTCCCACCCTCCTCTGCTATTTCCACATGATATCTCCAGCTTTCCTCATCATCTCTGCACCTTTACTGGTTTTTATACCAGGAGATAGCAGAGAGGTGAAGAAGATGACAAAAGCTGCTGGTAGGACTGCCATGGCCACTGGATGCCCAGGCACTATCTCATGCTGGAGATACATTCACTCATAGAGCAAGGAGAAGCTACTCAAATGCAACAATGATGACAAAACTGGAGTCTGTCCTTCCTGGGTCCCTCCAGGATAAACTTACACTTCATAACATCATTTGTAGAAAGGCAGCTCCAAGTTCTAAAAATTATGCTCTATTAAATAATTGCAGAGTCATTTATAAAAGGGAAAAGATTTTAAAAGAACATTAAAAATGCTTCTTCTTCTGCTGAAGTCACCTGAATGTTACCAGGGTTATAACTCATTACTCTAGAGTACTCCCAGCATTATATATATATCCCTCTGGAATATGTATTGCCTTTATTTTTAACTAAAATGAGAAGTAAAGCTAGATATTTTTAGCAGAAATACTCTACACTGATTCATAGAGCTGAGCTGATATTAGAGTTTTTTTCTTTACTCATTTCTCCTTGATTCCAGGGAAATATGATCCTTTCTTGAGAACGAGGTTTTACTCATGGCATTTTTTTCCTATGATTGATGAAGCTGATTGTGCTTTTTTATGGGTGAGGAGCACTTACCTGAAATCAGTCACTTGTGAAACTCTATGTTAGAGATATTCTTCACCTCAGGTAAACTTCCTGGAGGAGAGCATGAGTAATCTTTTGAAAGATTAAGAAATGGGAGGGGAGAGAGAGAAAATTAATAAAAGGCTAAAATCACACTTAGTTTTTTCATGAAGCCCACAATAAAGCAGGCTCAGAAAGGGATTAATTTTGGGCTGCTCATCACAACAGTAGAAAAAGAGTTGATTCAGTGCATACTAGTGCAAAAGGTAAAATTGATGTCTTGAAAGCAGTATACATTTCTACTGCCTCAAAGAAAACTTTACATAAATCCAGAGCTTTAGTAATGCTTTGCATGTAATCAGAGCTGTTTAATCTTGTCAAACAATTGCCCTCTGGGAAACAGGCATTTCCAAGGAGAGCATCTGACAGGCATCTCCATTTCAGAGAATGGCAGCAGAAACACCAGTAAGAGTTGCGCCGGGAGCTTCCTTCCAGCAACACTGACATTTAAGCAATTTTTGATCCTCAGGCAATTTTAACTTCCAAGCTTAAGGTTGAGTTTTTTTCCCTTCTATTGTGAACAGTAATAATTTTTACCCCTGTAAGTTCTCTAAAGCCCAAGCCACGTTCATGTTCCACTGTGCAAGGTCTTCTAAAACCGCAGGAGAAAGAAAGCAGTGCAGAGTTTGCTGTGAATATTCAGACGTTTTTTTTTTCCAGTGGGGATCAGTTTTGGTCCATGAAATGAGTGTGGCTTTTCTGGCCACTGGTAGGTACGGGCTCTGCAGTTTTTCTTCAATTCCAACCTGTGACAGGTTCCATGGGTGTACTGAATCATGATTTCTCCTTTGAAGACTGTCCTATATGTCTTCCTGCCAATGCAAGAAGGAGAACAGTGGTGATGGCAGCTGTATCGAAACCACTGTATCCATATTATTCATGGAGACAGTCAAAACTTCCTCACCAGCTGCAATGTCTTTTAACCACTGGCCTGTGTTAGTAGAGCAGGGTGTTTAAATGCAGATAGGTAGGTAGGTATGTGAGTAACAGTGCATCTCTGTGTTGCAGGTGGTTGAAAATTGTCCAGTTAAGCTCTTTCAAAGGGGGCTATTGTGAGATCTGTGTTTCTTTGAAAATTGCCTCCAGATGCCTATATACACCTTTAGACCCCTAATTACTTTGCATTCATCACCATGAGGGACATGGATTAAGGACATTTTCAGGCACATGTGATCCAGAGATACCTTAGCCAGTATAGCCTAGGTAAGATGCTGGCAGGAGAGAGTCAGTATTTGAAAATCATCCTCTTCTTCTCCCTTATGTTTTTGTCTCATGTCTTTTAGTGATTTGGGAATTTTTTTCCTTCTCTGAATAACCAATGTGGACTTATTCTTCTGTGAGGCATTTTCTTTGCAGTTTCCAAAACTTATCTCACCTTAATGAGCTGCAGTTCTTGTCCCCCATGTCACATGGGTCTTCCATTTACCCTTCAGGCAGTTCTCTCTGCTGAGGAATGGAAAGCTCTGCAGCAAAAATGAGAGCAGCCAGAGAAAATGGAGGCATTTTATATATCACAGGAGGAAAAGTTATATACCTTTTGCTTATCCCAGTGTGTGCAGATGTTAAAATACACCACGGAAGTTAGAGGAAAGCAAATCCTCAGTGAGCCATATGAAGTTCAGTTCAGACTTTGTCCATTCTTTTCTGCCTATGCATCTCCCAATGGCATTGGGGGGACTTACTACCCCGTCATTGCTCAGCTGTCAGGAGAGGACCTGGCCAGAGAGGCAGTACAAGTTTTGTGGTGTCTGTCGCATCCTATGAGAAGAAAGCTCTGTAGGCCAGCAGCCACCAGTAATGTCCAGGGTGGGAACTTTTTTAAAGTCTGTGACTTCCCCCACTATGGAAATGAGACTTGGATGACAAAGTCTACAGAAAATAGTGTGCAAATGGCCTGGAGGAAAAAAAAGTAATTCCAAAACCAACATTTACTTTTTCACTTCAGTGTTTTTATGGTATTTTCCCACTCTCCCAGTGATCCATCAACAAATACAAGTGCTTCTCTCTGTCATAGTGTTTTGTGGATTAAGCCTGGAAGGTCTTCAAAATCCCACTTCACTCAAACACCCCTGAGGTGAAAGTCAGCTACTGAAGGAGGATGCTTCTCTGCATCTAATAGCATCAGCCCTAGTCCGCTAGCCAGTTTTTCCACCATCACTGGCTTCATCCTCTCCAGGAGACTCCTGAACATCATTGGTGGTCCCCAAACAACACCGACTCTGATATTTCAGTCCATTTGTCTTCCCAGGGTCCACTAGAGAGGCAAAGTTGTTGGGAATGAGGAGCAGCATCCCACTGGGAGATGCAGAGACATGCCTCCTTCCTCTCACTCCAGAGTCTGCTGGGTTGGAAGGAGTGGAGCCATGGTCTTAGCATTTTCCTTCATTGTACGCTGAGACTTGGAGAAATACCTTACCTGGCTTGTACACAGAAGCAGGGGAGACAAGGGTGTAAATGTGTAGGTTTTGAGCACCATGGTGGTCACAGGATGGTTTGCAGTCCAACACTGTACTGAGACTTCCTGTCACATCCAGAAGCACAGCAGCCTATCCTACTGAGAAAGATCTGTGTGGTTTCGTCCCTGCCCATGCAGCATTCAGACTGGCAACAGGTAGAGCCAGCCAGGAATGTGGGAGGTGGTGGGTGGTAGGACAGACTGAGAAGACTTCAGACATTTGACTGTTCCAAGTGTCCTCTACTGAAATGTCCACAGGCTAATCCAGGATGGGTGTCCCTCTTCCTGACCAGCAACAGGGCACAGGACTCCTCACCTCCTCCCCAGAGGTATTTATTGTCACCGGCTTGGTCATGCAACCTCACTTCTGACCTCCTCTCACATACTCCTGGCCTGCCTTCCCCATTCCATCTTCACCACCAGCCCTCATCCCTGATGTCCAGCTGCCGGTGTAAGGAGCTGTAAACCTCCCTTTCCTGAGTTTTTGTTAGAGCTGGGACTAATATCCCAGGCTGGTCCACAGCCCAGAAATTCCTCTCCCAGAGCCCATCACTCCTTTTGAGCTGCCGGGAAAACTGCCAATTGCTAATGGGCAGACAGCGGGACCGACAGGAATAGAGGCATCATTAAACTAGCACTTGCTGACTTGCAGCCTCAAAAGGAAAATCTGAGCTCTGCATATTCTCTACACTCCACAGGCACAGTTTTCCATCGCTGTGGACCTTCTTTTCTCTCCTATGCTTTTGCTATTTGCTCTGACAGCTGCTTGCCTTGTCCCAGGGATCCTGTGGACAGGGACCATTCCAGCCCTGTGGCTGGAAGAGGCACAGATCAGAGTGCAGCCTTCCCACCCCAGCCCCGTGGACTCACAATGTGGGAGGTAAATAATACAGTGTCACAACTGTTGCCTTTGAATAACACAAAACATTGCCTGCACTTGATGCCCGCAGGTTATTATTTCTGTGTCAAAGCTGAAAACACGGGGCAGATAAAAGAGAGGTGCACTTCTAAAAATTGATGGTGCTTTTCTTTACAAATTTTCTACAAAATTTTTTATTTTGTGGCCAGCTGTAGAAAAGCCATAGGAAAGAGGTCAAAGGAGGGCACGGTTGGGTGAATTGCTGTTCTGGTCCCTGTCCTTCCCATGCCTCATAAAATGAAATAATGATACAGTAAAGTGCAGTTGCACCCTCACTAGGAGATGTCATAGCTGTGATAGCCTAATGAGCTTGAAATGACTAAAGAGTGTCAATAGATAAAATCTATTGTGGGAAGATTTCTAATGCTCAGCACAGCAGGGAAACACTTTCTGAAATCCCAAAACATTCATCAGTGACAGTTTAGACTGTAAATTCATGCAGTATAAAGACATATCCAGTACTTTAATAAAACACATTTTCACTTTTATGAATCCAGAATATTGACAAAGTAAAATCAGTACTAAACAAAATCTGAATGTAGAGTGTTGTAAAGTAAAATACACTTTGGACACTTGAATTTTTGAATGTTTGGGATTTTTCTAGAATTTTTCTGTTTAACACAGAATATTAGAGTAATTAAGACCTGAGAAGAGCATCAAACATCTTCCTCTGCTTCAAAGACACACTGCCAGGCTTTATATGTTAAAACAAACTGTCTCAAATCAATTAAATTACCTCTTGCCTCTCAGTACCCATCCTTGTGAATAGGGGTGAAGGAGGAGATGTCACAATTCTATTAAAGTTTCTTGGTGTTGTTTCAATTACTTTCTTGTAAAGAATCTAAGGGAAGAAACATGTAAGACTGTT
The DNA here is from genome assembly GCA_035583135.1 of Lophotriccus pileatus. Lineage (NCBI taxonomy): Eukaryota > Metazoa > Chordata > Aves > Passeriformes > Tyrannidae > Lophotriccus > Lophotriccus pileatus. The sequence goes on along the minus strand of JAWWES010000115.1, from coordinate 79,595,870 downwards.
AAAGGATGGATGCAAAACTGGGTGCACACCCTGATCCAGAGGGCTTGCTATCCAAAATTTGCCATCAAAATGAAGTGTTAGGAATTTACTGTTCCAGGTCTACCACAGCTGAATTTACTGAGCTGGTGGGAGGCAGGCAGGAGACAAGAAACAGACAGACAACCAATCACACGCTCCATGTGACTTTTGTTACCAAAAAAGGCAACTGCATTACTGAAAGCAGAGACCCAAGTTCAGCACATGAGGTGTCCTTCAGCTCTGCTTGGCACTGGTATGGCCCCGCCTGAAGTACCAGACCTAGTATGGAACCCTATGGCCAGGAAATGGGTGACATAGAGAAAGCCTAACATATACCAGTGAGTGTGGCAGAAGGTCCTGAAACTATGTTTGTAAATATTTAGAACAAAGAACTGAAGAAAGATGGGAATTGCACTGTTCAAATTTCAGTGAGGCCAAGAGGAGGATAGGCAAGCATCATCAGGGATTGACATGTGGGTGGGTGAACCAGAGTGGAGGCAAGAGAAAGGACCAAGAGGTCCCGAAGATGCTTCCAGTCTTCTCCTTCTGAGATAGCACAAAAGTGGAGCACAACAGAGGGCAGAATATCTGCTTGTTCACAAATCTGCTGGCCAAAAGGCCAGACAAAACCTTGGTCAGACCACTCCTGTGAGCAGGCTGTCTCTGATGAGTGGATATGAAACAATGGCACTGTCCAAAGATCAGAGCAGAACCATATCTGGTTATACCACCCATAGTCTCAACACAGAAAAGCCCATGTTGACTGCCTGGGAGCTGGTACTCAGGCTTTGCAACTTGACTTTATTGAAACTGAGAGCACAATACAGAGGTACTAAGAAATTACTAAAAACCCATTTGTAGTTTAAGTCTCGTCTCGTGCGGTCCCAAAGGAAGTCTCATCACATCAGTATGATGAATGGAGAAGCTTCGA
>JAWWES010000115.1:79569302-79594821 GCA_035583135.1 Lophotriccus pileatus | reverse complement strand
CATCTCTGAGGCCCTCTTTTAGATTCCCACAGCCTGCTCCACTTCGGCCTCTACCCAGAAAGTCTCTAATTCCCCTACACCCATTATTGTTGTTTTGGTATAAGCACGGAGGAGAAATTAAATTCTTCTAGAGTTTAAGAAGTGTGGTTTTTTAAATATCACAAGTACACACAATTTTCCTTCATATGACTGCTTCACTTTCAAAGCTGCATCTGACAAAAGAGCCAGTCTCCTTGACAACAACATGAAGCCTTTTACACAGGGGGATTGTGTTGTATGGCTCATCACAACTTCCAAGACATTGCTACTGGACAAAGAGTACTTAAAATGGGTGAACTCCTGTTTCATCAATCATGGTAACAAATTCCTTTGTGGCTTTTCATGGGCAGAAACCAGGGGAATGTCAGGACAGTGAGTTAAATATTTTTTTTTCAGGATCAAATAGAGCACAATGGTGCACTGATGTTGGTTTGTTCTTTTTTTTAATCTGATGTCCTTACCTGTTTCTTGTTCTAACTAAGTCCTATAAATATGTTGGAAGAGTTCCTTCATATTCAGCTGTTACTAGCAATGATCTGTGTGACACAGAGAATCTTACGACACCGAGGTTCCAGCTCTTGGCTTTTTTTCCAGGCAGTTAACTCTTTCCTGCTTTTTAGTCTGATGTAAAGAACAAACATAAACATTGGCAATTGGAAATTCAGAAAACTACTGAGAGCTCTAATCTGAGTCCTTTAATTTCTCTCACTCAGTTTTGGTATATGTGTGCTACAATAATATTTGTATGCAGCTGTGGAGTTGGGATAATTTAATTAACACTTTAACAGTGGAAACAGAATAAATTAATTAACACTTTTCTCATTTTTGAATGAGAAAAGCCCTGGAAAGGAATATTGTCATTTTTGAGTCTAATCACATTATTCAATTTTAACAATGTGACAGAGTACTTAGACCCAGAAAACTAACTAGGTATTCAACTGTTTCCTTATTTTCCAGCTTTTTCTGAAATGTCATTTTATCAGAGTAAAACAGAGCAGAATTTTTAAAAAAATCTATTTTTTGCTAGGTTTTCTCTGAGATGAAATCAGCCTTATACACCATAAGCAATTAGAGCTCATTTTTAATAACTTGCTAACTTCACTATAGTCATCAGCATTTTTGGAAACTAGCAGTCCCAAGTAGCCACAATTGGGCTGGCACTGGCCAGCAGTGTATTCAATCTCTACCTCCAAGGCATATTCAGAAGGACACAGAATTGCTGTCCTTATTTTCTCAACCTCGTGTTGCTGCTCAGGTCCTTCTTCTGTCATCTCTGGTCACTCAGGGAATAAAACAGATCTGCAGAAAGAAAACTTGATATTAAAACAAGTGTGTCACACACCCTTGTTGTACCAATTCCATCAAGACCTAACAGATTGCATGCTGCTTAGAACAAGGATTGGGGCGACCATTCTTCTTCAGTTACTCTGTGATCTGGACATTGTTACTGAAACAGAACTTGGGTTAATGAAACACAAGAATAGCCAGTAGAATAAGTCAATGTACTGGGATATATATGTAAATAAAGATGCAAATTAAATGGTTTGTGCAGGAAACAGCATGTTTAAGAAATTATACCTGAAATCTGCTCAAGGTTAACATCTGCTACGTCAACTGGTCGTTTCCTTCTCCCAGACCAAGAAGGTGATCAGTACAAAGAGGATAAGAAACCATTTGCAAGATTTACTTTCAAAAGGGATTGTCTTTCATGGCAGCAAAAAAATAATTCAAATCCCATCTCTCATTTCTGCTTTGGTGAGCCTTGGATATGCAAGTTATTAACAATAACTAGTCAAATCCAGCAGAAGTAACAATTAAGCATTATCTGACCTCAACCTGATCTCACAGTCAACTGGAAAGAACTAGCTCCTGACAACACAAAGTCCTTCCTGGGTTTCCGTGCCCAGCACAGAGCCTGAAGCAGCCCAGCCTAGCCAAATATCCAGCACATATCCAAGGAGATCCATGAAATACAAATTGGCAAACAAGTTCCCTGCCTCTGGTTCAGTCACTGCTGTCTGCTGCCTTCCCTGCACCCTGAGGATCTGTCCTGCAGATCTGGTCTCTGCTTCTTTTCTCTGCAGAGGTGCGTGCATGCCTTCAGGTCTTCTATGACTAGCAAAGGATTCTTTGGGCAACAAAGCAGTGCAACGTGCTTGAAAGTGGGGTGGCTGAAAGGTCATTTGCTTCAGATAACTGTGAAGGTGCATTTAAATGTGGTTCAAAGACAGCAGGACAAAATCTTGTAATCCAAACCAGAGGGAGAAATAGCATGATGCAGGGGAGACAATGAAAGACTCCAGTACGTGCATCCAAAACACACAGTCCTACCCTGCCCCTCCTCTCACGCGTGGGGAGTGATTTGCCTGTACTTCTTCCTTTGGTCTGAAGAGCACAGATATGATAAGGAGCATTTCCATCCTTGCTGCATCCCACTGTTTCTGCTGTCACATCTGTTCCTCTGTCATCGTCCTGAAACTGATGCCATGCTGAATTCACTGCAGCAATCACAACTGTTATATCTTACTCTGAAAGCTGCACTCATCATAAAAAGTTAAGAAGTTTCAGAGACAAATGTTCAGCTTGGCATAGGCAAATAAACCAACTGGTTTGTTTCCGTGCTTTTAGATACAGCTTTTGTTAATGAGCATGCAGAAGCATTGCTGTGATTTTCTCAACATCATTTAATTGCTAAAGAAGTTGGGTCTTTTTTCCAGCATCTCTCCTCCCTCGCTTCCTAGAGAAGAACAAACTTGAAGATTCCACATATTCCCTATGGGTTGGGGACCCTCCAAGTAGAGACCTGGAGGCGTCAATGACAGCAGTTTCCAGACACAGATGTGAAGCTGGACAGTTTCCCATAGAGCTCTCCACTCTTACACTATTTATTCTGCAAGAGAAAAAAATAGTCAAAATGGTCCTGAGGCTTATTGCCTGTCCTCCTCTCTGCAACATAAATCAGAGCTTGGAAAGCATCATCTGAAGGATAAAAGAAAAAGCCTGAAGTGCTAGAGAGCACATGTCTAAGTACACCTTCTCCATGTATTTGATACGAGGACTTCAGCAAACCAGTCAAGCTTTTCTTTTATTTTTCATTTCTCAGCACTGAAGCAGACTTATACATGAGACATCAGACATATGGGATATGGATATGGGCCAGAGAGACACTTGAGAAGGTGGGAGGTGAAAGAAAATGGGAACACTGGATGCACCAGGACAAAGACACAAAAAGAATGACCAACTGTCTAGAAGAACAGGAACTGACTCCTGTAGGGGGAGGATACAGGAACAGATGTGATGATGGAGACAGATGGATGTCTCCCTGTGTTTTCCATCTGCATATGCTAGAGTCCTTCCTTTCCACTAAATCATTCTGTTCCTCCCAGTGACTTGAAGTATTTCTACTCACTGTTACTATTTTCTGGCACCTTTCTCATCTTCCAATTTTTTCTGTTCTACATGGTATGGATTTTCTTTGTTCCATCAGTTTTTCTCATTTTTTTGCCCAGCTTGGTTCCCTGTCTGTTCCTGCATAAATTTATCCTGTTGGCTGGCCATCACATAAAATATTGTAGGAACAGGATGTTCCTTTGTAACATAATGAAGGATAGAGTGTGAACAGCTGATCTTCTGACATTTTCACCAGGGAAAAAAGGGGGGAAAAGGCTCTTCCATTGCATATCTATTTTAGATGAAAATTGCACTGGGCAGAAGCCAGGTGGTGCAGTAACCCCAGGTATCCCTCGAAGCCTTCATTCTTCTCAGGACAAGGAACATTCTCAAAGTCACCTTCACACACTGATGTTTTCACAGTTCCCTCCAAATCAAGATATACAAATAAAAGGAATGAGTGAAGGCAGAAATCAGACCGTTTTGGTAAGGTCTTTCAGTCTTCCAGTGAAAAATAATATGCAGTGGTGGGTCCGTTGCAGAGACCTGGCTTCTTATGGGATTTCAACTCCTTCTACCACCAATATTATAGCCCTCAGGACAACTATGGTGTGCAGAGGGCAACGTGTAAATACAGAGAAAATTTCCTGTGAGCATGATTTCAAGAAAGACGTATAGATGGTGGTGTGACCAGCTAGCTGAACACGGAGTCTCAGGACTAGGCAAAAACAAATGTGCAACCTTTAGGTCTAAAGACAGCATAGAAAGATGAAAAATTGGACCAGATCCACAATAAAGTATGAGTATCAGCACTTTGGAAAATGTTAAGGCATCCTGGGATTTCCCAGGTTATTAAACAGAAGTTAAGCACTATGTCATGAGCTAATCTTGCCTACACAGAGACGAGACAGTCACAAAAAGCCTAATTTTAGCCTAATTATTTTTTATTGTAAGCCTGACTAAGGTCAAATAGAAAATAAATATTTACAAGTCTGCTGCAGAGAGGAGCCGAGCACTGCAACATGTTACTAGTGGTGATGGTGGTTGCTCCAGGACCAGACTTTTAAAAGAAGAAATTAAATCCCTTTCCAAGTGCTGCTGAATGTTACAGTGTTTCATCTACGATTGTTCTCCAGCCTGTGCTGAGCAGCGTGATGGTAGAGATGGTCACTGCAATCCTTTTAGGCTTGTACCCTACCACATGTAAGCTTAATGAAAGTGCATTATCAGGCTGCCTGACACAGGGCTGTGCGTGGTGGACGTGTCCTGACTCTGTACGCAAGATGTGTCCGCTTTTCAGTGGGTGGGATCTAAGCTAGAAACAATCTGCCTTGAACTTCCTAGGGCTAAGGAACAATCTGAAAGCCCATACAGGCATGAACGTAGAAACTAGGAGAAGAGGCAGGAGGCACAAGGGCCGTGGGCACAGTGCTCAGATGTTTCCTCAAGTGGAGTAGAGAGGGCTGCTGAGCACCACACTCGGTGCACTGGCATTTTGGATCCTTGCAGACTGAAGCCACACTGCAAGTCACCAGCACTGCTTTGCACAAACATCATGTGAGCAACCTCCTGAGCTGAATGAATGTCAAAAAGCAATTGTCTAAGAGGTAAATAAGTCTTTAGTCTTTATCAGAGAATTCACACTCTTTGCTGTGTTTTCCCTGATTTGTTAAATAATTCAGACACTGTATGTTAAACAGGGATATCAGCAACCAGAAGTGCTCAAGTCTATCTTTATAGAAAATGTACTAGTCATGAGGAACACAAGCAATTGTCATCATCCACTCCATTCTTGCAAGTTCAACCATTGTGAAAATGTCAGGGTAGGCTAATTTTATGCTGCATAATGTATTTGACCTACCCCTTTCACTCAGATGCACTAGAAACTATTCAGCTGATCCTAAGCAAATCTTGAAATGAGCACTAATTCGCAATGTTATTGATTTATGGGTTTATTGCTCCCTATATGATTATAACTGTTCAATAGGTCAAGCACTCTCTTTACTTAATTAGTATGTGCCACAGCCAGTAATCTGAAGGCATCTTGGTGGAAATGTTCTGGAAATATGCAGTCTGAAAGCTTCATAGAGCTAACAAGATATTTACACTTCCTTTACATTCTGCATTAATCATAGAATCATAGAATCAACTGGGTTGGAAAAGACCTCGGAGATCATCAGCTCCAACCCTTGATCCAACACTGATGTTGTTATTAGACCATGGCATTCAGTGCCATATCCAGCCTCATCTTAAAAACGTCCAGGGATGGTGAACCCACCACCTCCCTGGGCAGCCCATTCCAATGTCTGATTGCTTTCTCCATAAAAAATTTCTTCCTAATATCCCACCTATAACTCCCCTGGCACAGCTTAAGCTCATGCCCTCCTGTCCTCCTGCTGATTGCCTGGGAGAAGAGACCAACCCCCACCTGGCTACAACCTCCTCTCAGGTAGTTGTAGAGAGTGATGAGGTCTCCCCTGAGCCTTCTCTTCTCCAGGCTAAAATCTTCCCTGAGACACATACAGGACATGTTTTTCCTTTGGGCTGTTTGGAGAAATGCACAGGATTTGAATGTTACCAAAAAAAAATCTCTGCTTCTTTGTCACCTACAAATAGCTTATTCATAAAGACATGCACAGCTCATCGTGTCACCCCCTCATTGCAACCCTTCATCCTTCACCTTCAGGTTACTCTGTTTTGCTTGCCTGTGACACCAGTTAGTCATGCCATGTCAAGCCATGTGCATGCTTCCAAAATTGCAGCATCAGGCTTTAGTTTCCAGGAGAAAAATATGAGGGATTTTTCCCTATACCTAAATACACATCTGCGTTCCCTTTAACTTAATTTTGACAAATATTGTGGCTTTGACCCTGAGGACAATTGGCTGTGTCTCACTACCAGCAGGCCCCTGCATCCCAAACAGTGGTCCCACTCCTGAAGCATGGCACCTCTGGCAGGTTTCAGTATATGTCTATAACAGCTCCAGTAAGTCAACTAATGCACAGTGTGATGTCTCACCAAAACAGCAATACCTGGCCTTGTGGGCAGATATGGGTGAGTGTATTGCGCATACACAAGATTTTCAGTGCACTGGAGGATTTATTAGCATCCTGCTGTGGTCCAGTCCCATAAGCCAGGCTGTCTCTGTGCCAATAAAGTCACTCCATGATCGTGCAGACAGCGCACCATCAGCAGAAAAGCTGATCCATGTTGACTCTTCTACACCAAAAAGCAGCATATTGCTTGCCTCCCAGTGGAGACAGGACGATTTTCACATTGTAACAGCCCAACAGTCATACTAATTGTAAACTTACATGTCTCAGATCTTTTGGGAGACTCTCAAACACAGTTTTCAGATGTTTTGCTCTCCAAGGCTGCAGTGTTTTTATATGTGTTCAATTTCTCCATCAGTGAAAGCTGTAAAGGCATCTTTGTTACACCATGCAGCAGAACAGAGCTTCTTTTTATTTATTTTCACAGATAAATTATTGGATTTTTTATCTCTCAGGCACTATTCAACCTTTAACTCTTCATTCACATTTCCAGTCACCCAGCAAATTCCATTGCTTTCTTTTCTTATTTATTCTTACTCAGTGCTCCTTTGAATGAATGCCTTGCAGTTGGCCCTGAGGGAAATATCTGTTTTCTCTCAGATGGCAACAGAAAACCACGAGGGGAAGGAGAAAGTTGGAGATGTTCCCTTCTGCAGGCAGAAAGGTCACTGTGACATATTGAGATTTGCCTGTTGTTTTATACCCTCCTTGGATAGACAATGCTTGTAAATTCATAAGTCTTCACCAGTTGCTGATTCTTCCTGTGCTCTGTATGTGTTGTTTCAAGCAGATGCCACACTATCATTAAAAAAATATATTGGTGACTTTGAACTACAGGTATCTGACCAGGGATGGCAAATCCTACTGCAATTTCTGCAAGCCCCTCTAACCCTAATTCCAGTACATGTTTCCTCTGCCTGACATGGCCTGTCAACAGAGCTGCAACCAGAGGTGTATTTTTCTCCCCCTTCCTGACCTCCTTTCATTTTCTGATGCATCAATGCCAACCTCATATCCCAATGCCTCTTTTTCCCTTGTCCCAGCGTGTCCTCTCTCAACTCAGATCTCTAACCATCTTGGTTTTCTCTTATCCACTCTATTACTCTCCTAAAATGGTCAACCCTCCTAATTTTCCGTTCTCTCAAGAGGTGAATCACTTTTTTTTCCCTCTACCTGTGCCTGGGATATTTCTTCCCTCATGTAGGATCAACTCCTTTCTTCTTCCTTGCCCTTCTTCAGCTTGGTTCTGGTGGTTGCAGTAGTAAACCCCATGCTGGTCCTTTGCCTCTCCAGTCATTCTGCATCTTTTCATCCTAGTCAAGTGACATCTCTGCATTTTGAAGGCCCTCCACAGGTTGATTTTCAACAGATCCTACTCTTTAGTCAGTCAGCATTTTTCTGTAAATGCTCAGTGTTACTTCTGAATGTGTCTCTTTAAATCAACTTCATTCTGGCTAATTTCTTAAGAGAATTTCCTTTACGCAAATACTTAAAGCTTTGGGTTGTATCATGTTTGCTCCTGGACCATTGCTCAGACAATTTACCCAGTGAATTCGCTGGAATTCAGGAAATTGCATCTCTCAGCAGATCATCAGGCTTTCTTTTTCCTTCATATTTCTACTGAATTGAGTTGGATTTCTGAAGTACTGAATTTCTACTGAATTGAATAAAAAATTGATGTTGTTGATTGTGTTAATCCAAAAAGGGCATTAATAAAACCTCCTAGGGTAATTCTTCTTCAAGAGGCTCCTTCTTGCCATGAGGGTAGCTTGTTTTAACCCTGGTATCTTTCTCTGTCTGCTGTAAAATGCACATATTATGAAGATCCTGTAATTAACACAGGTTTGTTTTTTGTTTGGTTTTTTTTAACATCATGCCAAACACTTCTTTGTTCTGCAGTTCTTGTTCTTCTTTGTTCCTGTGAATGACTGTGAGCCTTCATCTACCACTAACTGCAATGGGCATGTTGTGAAAATATATCAGCATGTCCCTAATAAGGCTGAAAGCAGGAGGTGGCATTTATCCCTGTACTTTCTAACAAGCCCAGAACTCTAGCTACAAAAACAACATAATGTTAGGGAAAAATAAAATAACTCTCCTAGCTGTGTTGATTGTTAAAACTTTTCAGCAAAAGACACAGCTGTAAACAGCCAGATAATGATTTTGAAACACTCGTGAAAATAAACTTTCTGAAAGTCAAAGGAAATACCACTAATATTTTAAGACCTTGGAGTCAGTAATGCTGACAAGACCAAGACAGGTCTACTTTCAGAAAGAAAAAGGGTGTTAGCATCGTGGCTAAAATAAAGTTGTTTAATATACTGTTCAAAAGAATAGACAGTAAGTCACAAAAAAAAAAAAAAAAAAAGAAAAAAAAAAATCCACAAACGAAAAACCAAAACATCAAACTCAGTAAAATATTCAGAGAGAGCACTAGTTTTCCCATGGAAACAAAGTGTACACAGCAAGTCAGCAGAGCATGACCAAAACAGGTAGCTTTATTTTTACTTTACTACATTCAGGGGTAAAGCAAGTGGAAAATGATAATTCTTGGGAAATAAATTATATTACGAGAAGGAAGAAAAGAAGAACTCGATTACTTGAAGTTCTTTAGACTGACACTTTATTTTACTCTGGTTTTCTTTTGTTACGAGAAAGGGGTTCGATGCAGCCAGGTTGGATTCTCGAGCAAGAACCATTTATGTAGAAAAAGATAGAGATCGGGTGAAACTCTTGAGCCAGACCGTGAAGAACAAGAGTGCCTGGTCTATGGATATCATGAGCCTGCCTGAGTGCTGTCAAAAAGGGAGCACGGGAAGGTATGGTGAAATCTGAGCCCAAGTCTGCAACTTGGAGATTTTCTAATGCTATGATGTTGTGAAGGAAAAGCCTCCAATTTTCTGGGCAGTGATTTGCTGGGAGACCTTGTTTGATAGAAGGAATGACAAAGCGTCTTTCCTCAAGTCACAATCAAGACTTTTCAAGGTAGGCAAGCAGAACTATTTTTTGCTGAGAATAAGAACCTCTTGGCCACAGAGAATGCCAAACCTTGGCCACTTTGTCTTAAGCCTTTGAAACTCTGATTTCACTTTTCCTGAATAAGCTTTGTTTTACCCTGGAGGAACTGCAGCTCATGACGGGATGGAACACCACCCATAAAACTTTTCCAGTCCCCTTGGTCACAGCTCCAGGCAGATTTTAGGAGATGATGGCTAGAAATGGGGCTTCAGGAGGCCAATTGGGCCATGTCCCATTGAAGAAGGATGTCCAGGAGTTATCTCCAGGAGGCTGCCCTGCCCCTCGATGCCGCCCAGCCACCCAGCACCATGCAGAGTAATCTCCACACAGGTGATGGCAAGTACCACCCTGGCAGTGTGCTGCCCTGGGGTGATGGAGGACTGCAATGTCTGTGAGCCTGTGAAAATCAGACATCCCTTTGATCAAGACTAATGCAGAGAGCACAGCTGCACCAAAGGCTCTCAATCATTAGCATCAAGGTACTGCTGTGATAGGCTTGCGCAAGAAGCATATGCCATCTTCCCCAGTCCGCTGTTAAAATCTTGAGGACTTATTTGTCTACTAATTTAAAATGCTTTAATCCTTCACCCCTTTTAACAATCAGTAATTCACACTGACTGGTTTTCTCTTGGAGCACTTGGAAACACCAGATGCTGCGTGTCCCAAGCAGCAAGTGATGCTTTGCTTCTTAGCAGTATTAGCAGCTGAGGAAGGATGGTACTTTGCTGGCATGGGAATTCTACAAAAAAATCACCAGAATATTAAACATAGTAAGAGGAAGAGCTATGAAGACTGAAATATTTTTTTTCTATTCCATTTCTCCAGAAATATCACAGAAAACCCCAAGTGACAATGGGAACTTGTATCCCATTGCAAATCCATGTGAAGTCCATATCTTCCCTCCACTGACAGGAAAGCTGAGCAGGATGGCTAGCACAAACCCAGCAGTGGCTACAGACCTGGAAGCAATGAGAAAGCTTTGGCCTCAGGTTTCCAGTAGTTCCTTCATTTGATATTTTTTTCACCATTTTCCTTCAACTAGCCTCTTATTTGCTCTTCAGTTAGACCCAAGATGACCTCTGATTTCGAGGCTACAAAGACAAAAAAATGTATACTGCTAATCACACTTGTAAATGCACATTGTCACTTTGCTGAATTGCATACACTCAAGATGTCTCGCTGTTGTAGCTAATCCCCTGCAGAGCACAAACAGCTCAGGCCAGCTGGCCAATGCCTATAACTACCTAACATTTATTCCATCCAATTCCCAAAGTGAAAGCAACTTTGCTTTGTGTAGATCTCTACCAGTTCATTTATGGCAGAATAGCTCATCTAAGTGCTAATAGAAGAAATCTTTGATCACCAGTATATTCATGGAGATTTAGATTCCAATTCAAATAATTATTTCCTTGACCACTATAGACAAAATGAAATGGTGCTGAAGATTGGAAACACATGGAACACTATTTTCATTAAAAACTGAATATAACCATTTACCAATTTTAATTAGAGTGGCATCATTTGTGGTGCTACAGTTAAAGGCCTACTGGTATTTCTGGCATAGACTGCCATTTATCATAACATCTCTATATGTATTTGCACTGAGATAAAACTTGACAGGATGTAATAGCTTGGTTTTAAAATGTTTTTTTAAAATGTTAATTTGGTACATTTTCACTGTAAGCACAAATTTAAACACAGCTTTGTGAGGAATTAAATGTCCTTACTCTAGAACAATGTTGTATTAGAAAATCTTTTAAGCATTAACCAGACAAGTTTCCTGCCCTGAAAAATATTTTCTGAGTTTTCAGGGTTTTTTTCTACTTTCTATATTAGGATGAGGTCAAGACCCTGTCGAAGTTATTGACCGCAATAAATGCCAGCAGAAAAAGAAGCATTGCCTTAAACCACCTTAGGAATGCCAGCATTTGATGTCTATCTTTTGGTGGTGGCAAAAAACTTATCTCTGATCTTCCTCACCCACAATCCATGGCTCGAGTATTTGGGACTCACTTCTCAGAACTTCTTGAATTGGTGCATCCCTGGGTTACCCTTGATGATTTCCACAACAATCCTCCTAGAATCTCTTCTCTAGATTTGAACACAAATTCTGCCTGTAAACTGAAATGTTTTCCTGGTCCATGGGCATTTGCCACCAGCTGTAGTCCCAGCTCCTCTCTACTTCATCACACTACTCTGCACACCCTTGCATGTGATCACATGCACTTATTGGGGAAACACCTCTCTGCAAGTGACCTTCCGAAGGGAAAATAAATCCTATGACACTGTCAGTTCTCCATTTTGTCCACTCTCACATGCTACCTGGGCATCTATTTTCATCTGTACAAGCCTAACGAGAGGCCATAACTATTTGTGAGCCCTGTTATGCCAGAGTCTGTGGGAGAGCATCCCAGCCCTCAGTGTGCTTGTGAGCAGAGGCCATGCTGCTTCACTTATAAATTAAACACTGAATTTTTGTGAAAGCATGTTGATGGGCATCCCCATCCCTCCTGCACAAAGGTATTGGGTGTACAGCTGCAGGTGAAGAGCAGAAACTGGTCTTCATGCAGTAAAACTGCACATGCTGTGTCTCTGCCAAGCTTCATGCAGAAAGAGAGGGAGAGAGCTGGCAGAGTAACTGCCTCAGTGTAGAAACATCTGAACTGAGGAAGGTGAAGTTCAGGAGAAGCAGCAGAGAGAGACCGAGGAATGAAAGGCTGGTCAGGAAAAGTATCTTTTCTTCCTGTCACACATCTTGGCAATCAGTGTCTTTTGACTTTTCATTTAAAGAACATACTGTTTGATATTTTTTTCTAAATATTTATTGGGAAAAGAAAAGCTTTGGTATTATGACAAAAGCTCTCTTTTTATCAGACAGCACAGAGCAAATGAAAACATTTTGCTCTGCTCTCCCTGTTTCCTTTCTTTGCAGGTAGCAATTAAATGACTCCCACAGGCTCAAACACGATGCCTATGCTCAACTGAGGATCTGAACCACTTCCTGCAATTCATTTAGGTTTTGTCTAGATCCTTCCTTTTTTCTTGCAGAAGAGCCAAAAGGGGATTAAATACAGGTCCTGTATGCACAGAACCCCAAAGGCAAAAAGAATTGACTACTGAGCTGTGTGCATCCCTTTCAGGCATAAGGAATAGAGTTCAAAGCTGACTCTGTACTTCTGAACCTTCAAATTTACTATTATCTTACACACTCAGACAAACCCATTATGATTTTTTCATTTCTATTCTTTCCACATGGTTGCAAAGACTAAACCTTGCCACTGCAAGAGGAAATTCAAGTAGTTCCTGGACGGCATTGCAGAAGAAGGAGGTGGAAGTTCACATTTTCACAGAAATATAGTTGTCTTTTAGAAAAAGAAATAGCAAACATCTCCATTTATTAAGTGATAAATACGTAAATTAAAGTTTGCTGCTACTTCTACCAGCTTGCTACAAGCTGTGAGTTACTTATCTCACTCCAGATACAGCTTTAACACTGCCAGTGCAAAGCAGCTTTCTTTTATCCATACTGACGGTCATACAGACACCAAGCCTTAATTATTATCCACACCCCTACTATGCTTACCAATTCCAGGTAGGTGCTGGGAGATGGTTGTGATATATCTTGGATTCCCTAAGCAATACTGCACAGATGACCCTGGGAAGTGTGTCCAATATATTATTGTGGGACAACTTCTATTTTAGTAGAAAGAAGACTTCAAGTAATTAAATTATTTCTGCCTGACAGTACTCCCAGACCTGACTAGCAACATATTGATAGGAAAGATGCCTTCTTTGCTTATAACTCTGGCTTCTAAATTATCAACAGTACCTTTGCAGCATCACATTAAGGCAAAGGCAAATGAGGGTCCTGCCCAAATACAGACAAATACATATACAGAGACATAGTTAAATAAGAGTTAATCACTGCACACATTCTATTAAACTTTTTTTCTTCTGACTATCATGTAGGCATCGGTAAAACACTAGTTGATACAGCTTTTAGCCTCCTGCTAGGCACCTAACTGTGAATGCTGCTAAGGCTGTTTATGCCTCTAACAACTTATCAGTATTTAGGTATGTGCATCAGCTAATACAGAAAGATTTGCATCATTAACTGTGCTAGGTAAAAGTGTTGGTTGTGGGTAAATTTTGGAGGTAATTTCAAAATAAAAAAAAATACCTCCGGACAAAAAAAAAAGAAAGAAGACTCCAATTTTGCTCACTTTGAACTCAAACAGATGTTCCAGATATATGTGGCCAAGACCCTTACATAGTCTGTCAGCAAGTAAACACAATCCCAAAGCTATTTCTCTATGAGGAGTGTAAGTCCTGTGCAGTGTGAGGATCCACGGCTTGGGCTCCTCCTGAGTGAGGGCACTCCCTGCCCACCAGCTTTGGCAGCTCCTCTTCCTCAGAGGGCTACTGCTTTCTGCTGTTCTCCCAGCCATCTCCCTGCACAACACACCTGCCCTCTTCCAAGACATTCTCCCCACTATTCATCCCTTTACCTTCATGGTACTGAACTTCATCCTTGGGTGGATATGGGGATGAAATGGGAGACCTCCACCAGCCATGTGAGCTGGGCTCAGGTGCTGCTCATGATGTGTGACATTCCTTTCTGCTTCCACACTGCAGAGAGACCAAGGCCGTCCCAAAATAGCATCTTAACCCACTGCTCACCAGTTCCCCAGAAGTGCTGTACCTGTTGAGATACGTACTGTTGAGGCAATAACAGCTAGACAAGAAACTCCCGTCTTTGTTGAAAAGTTCCCTCCTATGTGGCCACGGATATGATGACCTGTTTCTAAACTCTTTTTTTTTCCCCTCACAGTATATGATCTCTACATTTTGATCCATACTAAATATCATTTTTTAAAAAAATTACTGTTCTGTTTTTATCTTGTAATCACCAAACTACCCTGCAATATAGTCACTTTTGATTCACCTTCTGCCAGTTTTTCCAATCAAGTCAACATCTCAAAGGCAAGGAGATGGAATTGGCTGAGGGAGTTTTTTGCTTGTTTCTTGTTTCTTTGAAGGATGTTTTGTGCCACAACAACAGAGCTGAAATTGATGTGTTGAAAATAATTAATTTTTAACAACATTCCCACATACAAACTCAAGAGATTCAGAACTTCAGCAGCAATGCTAGAGAAAGCTATCCATGTTAACTCTGCAACTTATTTATTCATCACCTGTGCTTGTTTACATGATATATGAAAGGAACAAATTCTGAGAATAATAAAAAACACATTCAGGTAAAAAAATGAAGCCAGAATTCCAAGTATCTAAGAAGAAGTCATTGTGTGAGGGGCTTATTTCTAATTTTTTTTTGCTGTCTCTGGTGGGTATGCACGCCCAAACTTCCTTCACAGAACTCTTCTTGGCCTGAAAATGTCACTTAAGAGCACTCTTCTCCCTCTGTGATTTGTTCTCGAGAGTCTCCTTTCTCTGACAACAGCTCCTTTTTGGGCATGAAAAGTAAAACATCTGTGGGTGGATCTGAAGGTCAAACACATCTGTATTAGTGTCAGAATGACCAAGGACAACTGCAAAGTCACACTCACTTCTTCCTCTCTTCTGCAACAGTGGGGCTTGAAATGTTCTGTTTTGCTTTCATCCAAGGATTCAGTTTCAAGTTCTGCCTTTAAGATACACCACAGCCACTGTGGCATACACCTTTGCCTATGATGTAAGAAGTAACTTGTTCACCATTTTTCTAGAAAGGAGGTTTAAGCTAGACTCTGTACTGTTCCTACCTGGTTGAGCAGGGAGAGAAAATAAACATGGGCTTTCAACACCTCTGTCAGCAACAGAGAAGATGAGGACAGGTGAATTTTATTTCAGAAATAGTTTGTGGCTTTGTAGCCCAGCCACTGTCACCCATTCCCTCTGGGCTTTGACACCACAAGGCAGTACCCCAGTGGGGCAGCCTTGTTGCTCTCCATGCAGGAGAGAGCATCCAGGGGATACCCATCAGGAAAGGAACTGCATGGCTGGTGGGGATCTTTTGGCTCCACACCAGCACCCAGCATGTGGGAAGTCTGAACTGAGTTGTCTGTACCTTTAGGAAATTGGAACCCCTAAGCTGGTTTTAAAGGGAGCTACCCCGATGCGTGGCTGTGGGCAGTGCTGAGCTGAGACCTCCTCTGGGACCATCTTTCTAAGCAAAGCTGTTCCTATACAGCATGACTGAAGGCACTGCAGGGACAGCGGAGTACAAGTAAGCAAGGTCTGTACCTCTCATTCAGTGAGGCAGCTGGTTCCACCAGAATGAGCCACACTCAGGGCTTTTACACTTCTCACTTAAGTGTCATCAAACCAGAATACAAAAACAGAGCAGACGGATTGAACCTGTTTGGATCCTGGCTAACAAATCCTGAAAAAATAGTGGGTGATATCAAAGATAAGGACTGTAGATTTGGTTTAGTTGTCATGCAAAATGAAGATGACTGAAATTGGTGTTTATATAACAAAAATCTGAACAAAGAGCAGAATCAAGGTCTTTTTTTTTTTTTTTTTTTAAGTTTAAAATGCTGTTATAATTTAAAAGGAAGCAACTGGTTACTGTACTTCATGCAGTGCTATTTGTGGCACTGTTAAGCCTCTCCTGAAACCTTGCTATTGGAAACTAGATTTAGCCAGGGTCCATTATGAGTCCAGACAACTGTACAAAATTGCCTACAAAAACTGCTTTTTCATACAATAATACCTAAAATGTTTAGACTTGTGTCAGGTGCCTGTGCCTGACACATCCAGCAGGTTCTCATGTCAGGACCAGCAGTGTCCCCAGTGTCGTTGACTCAGTCCGTCCTCTGGCCAGGACTGGGCTGGAGCCCCATGGCTCCCTGCAGTCCCAGGAAAGGGACAGAACAGTTCCTCCTTACAGCCAGGGCAGGGCAGCAAAGCTTGGGGTGGGAAGGAGTAAAGAGGTCACGTAAACCCAGAAAAACAATGCTGCTCCATAAAATGAATGACACATTCCCTTCACTTGCAAAAGCTGCCAACAGCACTTATGCACATCAGAAGCAACTTTAGGATGTAGCAACAACCAGGACCAGTCGTTTCTCTTCTTGGTTTAGAAGGTGTTACCCTTCACAAGCTACTGGGTGCCCCACAGAGGCACTGCTAGAGGAAGAGGCTTGCTCTTCCTTCTTTGCGGCTGCACACCACTGAAACAGAAAGTATGAGCTTATAAATATTGTGTAATTGAATCTTACTCTGTGTACTGTATCCCGTCAGTGGCACTGCCTTTTCTCCCAGACACATATCTTTCAGCACTTGCTGCTGTGATTCCACATTAATATCTCTGCCTGGTGCTGGAATGTGCACTCACATCAGCAGCTCCTTCCAGCAATAGCACTATTAAAAATAATGAAATGTCAGGTTGTGCTACTGTGCATCTAGATCCATTATGGAAATGTGCTGCAGGACGATAGCAGCCTGAGTCAGTCCTGCATTTGGCTTTCAGAGGGAAAAAAGGCAGAGAAAGACATTTATGGTTTTAAAGAGCACCTGGATTCCTGTCCACGGCTACGCTTTGTCTGAGCAGTGCTTTTCCAGAAGGATGTACAGGGCAACACTTTAGTGAAAGAGGCACTGAAAAAATCTTGCTTTTTTGACCATCTTTCTTTCAGTGGACAGAACCTCTGCTATTTTTATCCACCAGAAGTGTGTGAATTAAAATGAAATGAAAAGACCTAGGCTCTAGAAGGAGCAGACTGGCACAAGATTTCAGAAGATTGGCACAAACAGATCTAATAACATAGGAAATAAAAAAGTAGCGGACACTGTGCAGTCAGTTTCAAATACTGCTTACTATCTGTCAGAGAGATCGATATTGTTCTGTCATTACTGATTTCCACTGGGGATATACAGAGTGTTGGAGAGTGAGCAAGTATATTATGCAGAAGATGCAAGCAATGTGAAGAGTCAGGTGGAAGATACTGGTAATTGGAATTTCTCATGCAAAAAATGTGTTTGAATTCTCTCAAAACAGGCAGCCTCATTGCATAGACAAGTTCATTTCCATCTATGTTATTCCTCTCACTGGGAATTCTCCACCTGCTTCCTCTAAATAATCACAGGCCAAATGAGATGAGCCTAAGGGAATACAGATTAGGCAAAGAAAACACAGCTCAGTAGTGTCAAGGTGTGCACTAACTCCAGAATTACATGCAGAAATGTCCTACCCACCTTATTTGATTTGAGCCTGTGCTGGTGTTACAAAGAAAACAAACCTGCCTCTCCTTCTGTGAATCGACAGAACCTCTTATCACAAAGATGCCCAGATTGTATCACTCACCTGTGCTTGGATTGAGCATTCACAAGTACACATACACAAATGGACAGTATGGCCAAGCAACAGCACATAAGAGTTTGGGTTATAAATGGCATATAAAGTGGCACATAAAGTTGTTTCTGAGCAACCTGGGATTCCGGGGGAACCACCTCCAGATGCTTTTGTGGCTGTAGGACCCCAGCTCCCTTACTGAGTGGGGCAGATCCACTGCCCATTTGCTCTTTCTGTGTGTACACGAGCAAAGAATCAGAGTTAGCAGTCCTGCACATACACTCCCTGTATTGCCAAGCAACAGCAACAAGTAAAACAGAGTGGTCACACGAGGGCCATGAGAAGGAAGCAAAGCTGTCAATTTGCCCGGGATTTTAACTGAGCAAAAACTCTCAGCAGATGGGATGTACCTGGTAGCCCATGCAGATAATCAGGCAACGATCAGCAACAAATACAGTGCAAAGGAAATGCATCACGCACGCTTGAGAAACACATGATCCATAAAAAGCATTGTTCCTAACAGTGATGTATCTAAGCTGGGGTTTGTCATGTCAGAAAGTTTATAGAGAGAGTGTCAGCTCAGCTGGAGAGGGCAGTGCCATCAAGAGGAACAACAGAATCGCAGCATGTAAGTGGCTTCTTGCCTTATCTGGTGGTGGTGAGAATACTTATGTGACCAACCACAGCTGTAAGAATGGGAAGGATTTAATTGTTTGATTGCTTGCAGTCATTGTTCTAAAACATATTCTCAAGAGCTCTGGATACCTCCTTGGCCCATAAATTTTTCTGCTTTCTTAGGTCCTAATATATTTTCAGTTGTTGGTGATAAAAACCTGCAATTTAGTGTCCCTCTGACTGGGCACTGCCAACTTTGCTGTGCTTTAGGTGTGTTACTTAATAGGCAAATAGGTATCAATTTCAACAGGCTTTGGGTGCAATTAAAACTCTTGTTTATGGAAGTGTCTGAAAATACTTAAAATTACTCCAATACATGCAACTACATCAAATATCAGACTGAAACAAAATTGCAGCCATTAAAGGCCACCTTAATTTCGTCTTTTAAACCCATACTGAGATACATCCCTATTAAGGGATATTATCCCATATTATCCCCACCTCTATTTATCACCCAGTTCAACATCACCAGTTAACTATTTGATATTGGCAGTGGCAGTGTTTTCAAACAACATCCCGAATCAGTGATCCATCCCCTTTACAGTCAGGCTAAGAACGACACAACATCCCCAGCTAACAGCTAAAGTTACAGCAACAATACCAAAACATGCTGTGTAGTAAAATTTACAGTCATCACTGGCACACCCCCAATAGGTGGGACAGATATATTAAAGAACTGCTGTGGGATATAGCGAAAATGAGTCAAAGTTTGGGGTGGTTCTTTGGGAAAAAAAAAAAAAAGAAAAGAAAAAAAAGTTACAGAAGGCCTTTATTCTTCAGGATTTTATCAGCTACAGCTATTGCCTACAAACAGATTTAGATGTGCACTGCTTTGGGTGTTCAGAGTGAAACTGATTTTGCTCTTCACCACTACAACCACATTTTTTCCTTTTCTGTGCAACCTCTGTGTGTTCACATTTCGAATCATAACAGAACACTACCATTTGCTTGATGTCTCCACAGATGTTTTTTATTAAGCTGAGAAGATACAGATTTCTAAGGTTTTAAGATAGAGTTTTGCTTATTTCTTATCTAGAAATATGAAAGTAATTTATAAGTATTTCTTAGTGATTTGTCAGAATAACACTAAATTACAGAAAAATGAAAGCAGGGAAAAGAATCCTCCCATCACTGTACAATAAGGGACTAAATTGCATACTTCAGCACACTCCTGTTTTAGCAGAGAAATTCTGAGCGTGCTCAGATATTCTGACTGCTGTACTAGACTCTCCTCATACCTACAGAGTCATGGAATAAATTTGATATGAAATTTGACTGAATTTTTTTAATGAACTTGTAGTTTAAAGATTGAATAGTCATCCTAAGGCAAAGTGTAAGAGACACTCAGTCCACTTTATTGTGAGTAACTAAAGCAATTCAAGACTTAATTTCAGGTGCCATCTAAATAAGAAGTATATAGTCCTCTGTGAAGAGTACTCTATGTTGCGTATTTGATCACAATTTAATCAACAGTAGGGGCTTTTATCAATTCCAGAAAGGGGCCCACAACAACTCCTGCAGCAATAAGTGAGTATGTCATTGAAAATCAGAACCAGAAGTGCATTTTTGTGGAGTTTTTAAGTCCCTCAATTGTATTTAAACACTTTTTACATCTTTTGACACGAAAACTTGTATAATGGTTCATCAGCTTCCCATCTCTTCCAGAAAGTCTGCAAAATAAGAGAGAATGACGGAGTAAGGGTGACATTTGCTGAACACTTACCAGTGCCACTGATAGAGATGGAAAGAAAACACACCAAGTACACACATAACCTAATACTTAATTATTTTGTCCACTATACAAATGAAGAAGTCACAAACAGGCTTTGCCCCAGCAGAGCAGAGCCAGAAGGCACTGTGCCCGTACCATACCACAGTCATTTCATCTGCCAGATGCAAGCGGGCTGGGGCTGTGTCCTCTGGGCCATGCTCCCAGACAGACTTTTGCTGCTAAGCAGACACTGAGATTGCTCTGTTCAAAGCAAGACAGAGCTGATGGCATCAAGTGGCACATCACAGCTCCTGGGCATCTGAGGCTGCAGTACTGACATGTAGACACAGAAGGACCAGAGAACAACAGCAAACTAATGACCAATTGACTCCTTGCTGAGGAGTATGATCCTGCCAAGTTTTGAATTTCAGTAGATTTATTCGGACAGCATTTTGAAAAAGGGCAGCCCTCCTTTTTCCCTGCAGAAGCATCTGTTTATACCTCAGAGTCCTAGAACTACTAATGACCAGAGACCACCCATGAAAAACATAAGCCTGAGAGTATTTCTGAGAAGACCAAACATAAAAATACACAGTATTTACATTGGTCTTTTTGGTATCATCTGTCAAGTCTTAACGGCAGAAGTTAATCCAAATAAAATGAGGATGCTGTCTTGTTAATTTGCTTAAGACGAGTAATTGCAATGCAGTATGACAGCAAAATAGATTACTTTTTCATAGAAGACAAAAAAGAACTATCTCCTCAGGAAGGTAACAGGGTGTCATCCAGAGCTCAGGAAGAGGCAACTTTGAAGAAAGGTCTACGGTGAGTCTGGTGAGTGTCTCTTACAGCATCTCATCATAGCCAGAACAAGATGCTTTAGAGAGAGCTGCAGGAGCCCTTAAAATGAGTTTTGAATCACTCTAATGCTGAACAAAAACCTGGTTTAGTACAGGCAAGAGTGGTTCTGGAGTCACCTGTTTCTAAGCAGCCAGCTACCACACAGAAATGGATAGGTGGGTGGAAGCAGCCACCTACCAGTCAAAATGGCACCTCTGGAATCTGCTTGAACAACATTTCTCTGTCCCCTCCTAGATTTGCATCATCCTACCGCACTAGAATTAATCTGTCTGATCAGCGCTGCTTTTATTTGCCAGAAAGCTGCAAAACAGCTCAGATTTGCCCCTAGCCAGCCTTTTATAGAATATGCAGAAAGTCTCAAGGGTTCTCAATCTCCACTAGGCCATGACTACTAGAATTACTCAAAAGAAGTGAAATCATTTCACTTCACTGTACATATCTAAACTCCGTCTAAGCGAGTCACCCTGGGCCCCTTTAAGACTTGGTGGAAAGAAATGAGCATCTCCAAAAGGCAGCTCGTTTCATCTTCACATAGATGCCTAAGATCGATGAGAGGAGTTGCTTTCTGGAGGTGTCTATTTCTCTCTATTAACTATACAGAGAGCCTGAGGTGATGAGCTTGCACTCTGATGATTAACTCACAATGTCAGAAGCTAAAGGCATATGAATCCCATGTGCAGTGCATTAGCATTTGAGCAGCCAGCCCTGCAGACAGAAGGGAGGGGGTTACAGAGCACACTGTTGACAGCCGCTCTGGTGGATTCTTCTTGCGCTGCAGAGACGAGCCTGGTGACATATCCTATGACTTCCTAGGGAAGAAGTAGCAACCTAGATGCAAAGAACGGATTAGGAAAGGAGAAGGGCAATACATTAAAGAAAGAGAAAAAGAAATGTATAGATAGCAACCAGCCAACAATTATGTGCTGGATGTTTCCTGCCCAACACAGCATGGCTCAGTGTGACCAGTTATATCTGAATTATCCAGAACTGCAATAAGGGAGACTGTAGCTAGCCCACAAGATGGTCTCACACTACCTTTCCCCCTACATCTGCAGTTGTGACATGATGGAAATTTGGCAGACTGAGCAGGTGCATGCACACATATCTGAAAGCATATGAAATCTTGTCTGAAAGGCATGTTCCTTTTCGCAGCAAGACATCCGTGCCCATCTGAAAGGAAGCAACTCAGCAGGCTCTACATCATCTACCTATAAATATGCCCAGGATATCACAGATCAGGTCTGAAGGAGTATTGCTGGGATGCAGTAAGAGATGATCCAGTTATAGTGATACCTCCCCACTATGCAAGCTGAGTGCTTTTCCCCAGCACTACTTTGCGGGAATTGAAGAGTCCTCTTATCACCACTCAGAGTTGGAAATATAAGACGCAAAACTCTCTTGAGCACCAGCCTGGTGCCACAATTACTGACTAATCCTGTCTCTGCAGCCTGTCACAAGAATATTTTTGGCAGTCATTTCAGCTCCTTTCACAGTCACATGAAATTAATTTAATTATTTTTTAAAAAATCTAAATAATAATGGGATTTAATTGACTTAATGTGAAGCTTTCTGGGCTGTCACTCCACTCAGCTTCTGATCAACTTGTAATCATTCAGCTGTGAGTGACTGACGTTTGTGCCTTTCATTAAGCGTCCATTGTCTCAGTTAAAATCCTTCCTTCCATGCTTAGTTTTGCGTCATATTGCTTTTATTTTTCAAATCTGTATTTTCATTGTCAGGCGCCCTGGACAAAGGGCTCTCCATGTGTATGGGATTGACACAGCTGCCTCCTGTTCCTAGAAGCTGGTTTCACCTGTAGCTGCAGTGTGTTAGGTGAGGATGAGTGAGATGCAGAGTCACTGCCTGGGACACATGCCAGAATGGCATTGTTTTATACAATCATGCACATGTCTAAATAAATACTAATCAGTTTTTATTTGTCTGACCGGCATGATGACGGCCCCACTGAAGGTTATGGCCCTGTTATGGCTGATGTCATATGAACACATATCAGCCTTATCATCCTCCTCTAACCCCCAAACAAAAGTAAGAGATGTCAGAAACTCTATAGAAAGTCCAAGACAAAAATTCTCTTCAGCACTGATGACCATAAAAAATGCTTGGGAATCTCATTCCTCTGTTGTTCAAAATTTGGGGAAAATATTAGCACATCATTAATGAGATCCAGAGGTTTTTGCCCTTCTTGGTCTGTGCCATCTTCCACTCCCATTTTAAACCATAGAACTCTCCAGCAGTCTTGAACACACTTCACCAGAAAGCACCAGGACAGAATCACAGAATATACCAAACTGGAAGGGACCCACATGGATCATTGAGTTCAAGCCTCAGCCCTGCACAGGAGCATCCACAAGAGCCACACCATGTGCCTGAGAGTACCATCCAAATGCTTCTTGAACTCAGACAGGCATGGTGTTGTGACCATGTCCCTGGGGAGCCTGTTCCAGTACCCAACCACCCTCTGGGTGAAGAAACTTTTTCTAATATCAAACCTAAACCTCTCTGACACAACTTCAAGCCATTCCTTCAGGACCTGTCATGGGTCACCAGAAGAGATCAGTGCCTGCTCTCCTTCTTCCCCTCAGGAGGAAGTTGTAGACTGCAATGAGGTCTCCCCTCAGTCTCCTCCAGACTGAACAGACCAAGTGACCTCAGCTGTTCCTCACATGGCTTCCCCTCAAGGCCCTTCACCATCTTCATTGCCCTCCTTTGGACACTCTCTAACAGCTTAATATCTTTCTTACATTGTGGTGCCCAGAACTGCACACAATATTCAAGGTGAGGCCTCCCCAGTACAGAGCAAAGGGGACAATCCCCTCCCTCAACTGGTTGGTGATGCCCCCCAGGACACGGTTGGCCCTCCTGACTGCCAGGGCACTGCTGACTCATATTCAACTTGTTGTTGACGAGGACCCCAAGGTCCCTTTCCATGACTCTGCTTTCCAGCATCTCATTCCCCAGTCTGTGTGAACATCCAGGGTTATGCCATTCCAGGGACAGAATCCGTCACTTTCCCTTTTTAAACTTCATATTGTTGGTGACTGCCAGTCCTCTAATTTGTCAAGGTCTCTCTGGAGGCCCTCCCTGCCTTCGAAGGAGTCAGCAGCTCCTCCAAGTTTTGTGTCTTGCTTAGTAAACTTGCTTAGTATTCCTTCCAATTCTATGTCCAAGTAATTTATGAAGATGTTGAAGAGCACAGGGCCCAAGACGGAGCCCTGTGGAACCCCACTAGTGACAGGTCACCGTGCTGATGTCACCCCATTCACTATTACTCTCTGTGCTCAACCCATGAGCCAGCTGCTCACTCACCACATGATGTGTTTATCCAGCTGTGTGCTGGACATTTTGTCCATCAGGATTCTGTGAGAGTATCCTTTGGTAAAGTAGAAGAGACAGGAACAGAGACTTAGTGGAGGGATTTTTAAACCAAGGACATTCCACATTAAGCCACAAGCATTTACAGCTGTGCAAAATAATATGATTATTATCATATTAGTGACAACTTAATTAGTGACAACTTCTTTAGATAAAGCAGAGGTTCTTTTACTTGTGTTCTTCACTTCTTGTTTTCCTTGTATCCCATGCGTCCATCCTTCCTTAGAAAAGCAAAAACCTTTTAAGACTGTCCTGTGGCATTTTTATCCAAATTGTTTGATGTGTGGAGAAGCTTCCATCCTACCTGTTCTGGCAGAAAATGTAGCATCAAATTTGCACTTGACAAGGTAAACACTGCGGGTAGAAATTATGTCATTCTCGGAGGGAACAGCTACTTGATTTTGAGTCATTGATGGCCTCTAAACTCTCTCTGTGGTACTTCCATAGGGTATCTATGTACAGGGTATACTATGCCGAACTGAGCAACTTCATTTCGCTGTGCTAAGGCAGCGTGGATGCAACGTTATAATCACAAAACATGCTCGCAACCCCACATGGCTCACACCACAGCCCCGCCTGGTCCAGGAGCGCATCTCCGGACCGGTCAGCACGGGGTGCTGACGGACGGGCTGCGAGGAGCGGGCAAGCCCCAAGCGGGCTCCAGGTGCCCAGACATTCCCCGCAGCAGGTTCCAGCCCTCGGAAGCGCTCTGGCAGCCCACACACCTACTCTCCGCGCCGCTGCCCGCACCAGGGCGGGCTGAGCTCCAGCCGGCAGCGGGGCGACCCAGCTCCGCAGCCGGGCTCCAGGCAGGGTGGCAGCCGCCCGCCGACCATCGACAGCGCATCCACAGGGCATCCCTCGACAGAGCAACGACAGCGCCCCCGGCAGGGGCCCAGCCCCCGCGCATCGCTGGCACGGACAGCGGCGAGAGTCGTGCCTGAGCAGCGGCAGCGATCACGCCGGGGAGCGGGGAGAGGCGGCGGCTCGGGGCCGGGCCGGGCCGGGCCGGGCCGGGCGCCCCCGCTGCGCCTCCGGCGGTGCCGGACCGGCGGCGGGCGGGCGGCGGTGCCCCCTGGCGGGCGC
>JAWWES010000115.1:79519499-79569202 GCA_035583135.1 Lophotriccus pileatus | reverse complement strand
CGGTGCCCCCTGGCGGGCGCGGCGGGCCGGGGGCGGTGCCGGCGCCGCGTCCCCGCCGGCGCGGAGCGGAGCTGAGGGGAGCGGAGCCGCCGCATCCTCATCCTCGCCTTGGCCCGGCCCCGCCGGCTCCCCCCGCCCAGGGGGGCGGGAAGGCAGCGGGCGCTGCCCGCAGTCCCGGCGCGCCCCGAAGTGGCTCCGCACGGCGATTCCCCCCCACCCCGTCGCCACCGATAAATCCCAGTGCCGGGGGGCAGCGCAGCACTTGGCGGCCGCCGCGCTGCGGGGAGGCGACTGAGCTCGGATCACCCCACACACCTTCCCCGGGTGGCGATCCCCGCCCAGGGGCAGCAGGAGCCGCTACCGCCGGAGCCCAGGTGAGTGCCTGAGGCTGGACTGCTGCAGGAGGAGGGACCAGACAGTGCGGGGGTCGCAGGGAGCTGCAGGAATGTGCAGGGTGCCTCGTCTGGCATCCCCCGCTGCTGCCCTGAGGGGACGGGCTGCAAGGGGAAACCCCGCTGGCACAGCAGCGGGCGGGCAGCAGGCTGCCGCCCTGTAGTTACTCCGGAGTTTTCCTTCGTGAGCTTGAGGAGGCTCCCGAAGGTGTCTTTGAAGGTTGCGTGGCTCCAGTGTCCGTGGGAAGCTCGGAGCGGGGGGCTGAGTAGCGGGGGGTATCCCGACCAGCGCGTCTTCCCCTCGGCGCCCCGCGCTCCCCCGGTCGCGGTAAGCAGCGTGCTCTCCGGGGTTGTCCAGGTATCCCCAGTCGCTACTCGTGAGGTCGCTTGCTGTGAGGTCGTCCTTAAAGTACCTGGCCCCTTCTCTCAACAGGTAGAAAGGGCAGTGCTCTGCCCTCTGCTTTCCCACGTCTGGGTGGGGTCTGAGTGGTGGAATGATGCTCAGGATGTGAAAATAGTTATTCTCAGTACCGTACGAGGTAGACTGTACTTCTCACTTCAGGACTGGACCTCCGGGGGCATGAAATACAGCTGTTGGACTGTCGGGCTACCCGTTAGTCTTTGTGACCCAAAACGAGCATCAGGTGGAATAGAGACCTTCCTTTGGTCACAGTTTGGGGTCTCCTTCAACAGACGTGTAGAGAGATAGAGGGCAGAGAACAGGGCTAGTTCATTTTATTGTTTGTAACCAACCTTACACTTAAAGTCCATTATTTGGGTCCATGCTGACTCTAAATAATGGGCTATTAGAAGATGGGCTATTAAAAGCAAAAAGAAATTAATTTGTGTTTATTTCCTGGTGGCTGGGATTCTTACTGAAAAAATCCTGAAATGTTCAGCTTCAAAAGTATGGAATTGGCATATGATCTGGGTGTAATGGGACTCTAAGTTTAAAAACAAAACTAAACATCAAAACAGAAAAAAATCCACACCAATCTGTAACTCAACTGATACAGAAGCAGCACTACCTTGCCACAGAGAAATATGTAAGTATGGCATCCACACAGCAAAGTGCTTGTTAAATCCAAGTGAGGGCTTAGGTGTCATGAGCTTCGGTGGAATTACTCAGCAGCAGAAGGCAAGGCTGAAGGCAAACGTGCTTCTGTGCTTCCCAAAACCAGGGCTTAAGTACTGCTCATTGAAGCATTCAGTCACATGAATCACAGTCGTTCAAAAGTTCAAGGCAAACCAAATTAGGGAAAATGTGGACTGAACGGCATCACCAGTCTGTCTGCACAAGAACTAGGTAGTTACTGGTGCTGTGGATTTTTCCTGTGTTTTTTTTTTAGGAGGTCTGTAAGTATGGAGTGAGCAATTCTTGACTGTCTTGAAATGCAGATTACAACCTCATAAGAGCCAGGAGCCCTGGATAGTAGCCTACCTGTTAGTAGCTTCAGCTTACGTTTGCATTTCAGTCATCTCTCAGACTCTGGGACTTGGGAGGGTAGCTTTCATGTGCTCTACCCAATATTAAAAGTGCAAGCACACAAAGAATCTCTTATTTTGGAACACTATGATCTGCAATTATTTTAC
Source organism: Lophotriccus pileatus (assembly GCA_035583135.1). Lineage (NCBI taxonomy): Eukaryota > Metazoa > Chordata > Aves > Passeriformes > Tyrannidae > Lophotriccus > Lophotriccus pileatus. Next base: position 79,567,217 of record JAWWES010000115.1, on the reverse strand, counting down.
AAGCACCAAAACTAGATTATTGTCAGGTACCAGATACACAGATAGTTGTCAGGAACCAGAGCACTTTCCAACAGGAAGAAAGACAACATTATATAATTAAGATGTCCAAGGAGTAGCATTTATTTCTAAATACCTCTTCTGCAAGGTACTCTTTGATTCCTGTGAAACTAGAAAATATTGTACTTAACTGTTACCTGTTTTTTCTCTGTTGACAAAGTCCTGTACATGCTGAAATCATCTGTATCCTTGGGTATCTTCCCATTCTTTTCAGGACGCAGATAAGTACGCCTGCCTTATGAGCTCCAGTAAAGTTAAGATGCATTTTTGCTTGTACTGTTATTTAACAGCTTGAGGAGTGTATTGGCAGAAGCAGTGTTGGTTTCACAGTTCTGAGTGTTAGCCTGTTGCTTTTGATGATGTGCCTTGAGCTTTGTTGTTGTTTTTTTGGTTCTTTTCTTTTATTGTAAAACCCACCAGCTTCACCAAGTGGCCACCTAAAGACAGTGGATGTTGGCTTTAAAATTCATGTATCCCTGATCCTGGTATTTCTGCTGAAATCCAAGTGCCTCTTTCTGGCAATCACATTAATGAGTAGAAGGGGAGCCTGGCAGCAGCCTCTCTTCTGACTGAGGGGTTTGGATGTATCATAACCTTCCTGTAAGAATGATAAATTTAAGACGTAAGGATCTCTTCCAGGACACAAAGGGAGTAGTCATGTATAGTAAAAAGGAAGAAAAACGCTCAAAGTAACAGTGAGAAAAGTCTTAAATCAGTCCAAAGCTATTTGAAGAGTCATTGGTCAAACACTGGGAGGACACCATGAGAAAGGAAAAGGTCACCAGGCCAAACTCATCTCCATCTAATTACATTAAGTAGTACTAATCCCTGGCACAACTGGACTGAAAAAATATCAGTCTGATTCTCCTTAATAAAGTGACTAGTGTATTAAAAACACCAGCACCTATTTCTCCACAAGATCTGGTATGTAAATACAGCTGCTTATGAGCAGCCCTCATAAATTCAACAGGGTTTGACCTGTGTAAAATTAACTACCTGCCCAAGGTTTTACTTCTGCAAACAGATGGTGGGTTAGCCCTTCTGAACCTTTGTAAACAGATAATTTGGTGCTCTTGACAGTCCTGGCAGCAACAAATATGGGGTCTGTGGAGGTCTCTGCAGGAAGTTCTGCAGGTGCAGGTAAGGTCAGAATTTGAATGTAACTGAGGTGGAGATGGGATCTGCAGAAGTGAGTGGAGGAACGCCAGGTGGGAAGCATCATGCTGACCTGCGAATAATCTCCTGCACAAATGTAGTATGGAAAGCAGCTTGCCTGGTAGAAGTTCTGCAGAAATAAAAAGCAGTGCTGAGAGAAAGCCAAACATCTCGCAGGGCTGCACAAGGAGGATTGACCCTACAAAACATGTGGTGGGATTTTGTCCTGTGGGTCGTCATTGGTGAGGTCTTGGCTGGAGGACTCTGTCAACTGAGGACATGGCCTTTCAGTGTGTCAGCTACCTGGTGAGGGTGCAAGGAAGGGCTTAAAAACATGGTCTGAGGGAGATTCATCACGTTCTTTAACCTGAAGAGTGGACTGAAGCAGGACATGCTCATAGCCTCCAAATCTATAAAAGAGGAAGGGTGTTATCTTCTCTCTGTGAAGCCAGCATGGGCTCAAGCCCTAGAGCCACCAGTGTGCTGGACTTTCCCCCATGGGGAAAGTTTCTAAAGGCTCAGTCACATTCATAGCAGCAGCTGTGCTCCCATCCAGGCAAGGAGATACCCTGGAAGAGTGTCAGGGTGTCCCATCGATATGATGAGCTTGGGTAGGATTTGGCAAGGGTGCTGTTGTAACAAGGAGCTCCTACTGCAAAGGGATATCTTTCTTTGGTCCCACAGACAGCAAAGTTATCTTGGACATAACTGTTTGGGCCTGTAAATTACATAAAATTCCAGGAAGCACCCTGATGAGCCCCAACATCTAACTCCTCTGCTCACATGGAATGACCCTTTTGCTTACTGTTTTTTCACATCCTGAAACAAGAAGGCAAAATGCCAAAACAAAGGCCACCTTTTTAAAGACAAGGCTTAGTCTTACATGTGGCAGTTGCCAAGGCTGTAGCTGCTGACCTGGGCTTCCTAGATGCCAGTTTCCCTTTTGTTCCCTTTGCTGGCTGGATCCTTTTGCCCAGCTGGCAGCTTCTTGGGCTGTAGAGTCTGCCCACTCTCCCTGGACCCACAGAGAAAGCACCTCCTCATCCCACTGCTGTTCTGGATACCACTCCACACTGCCAGAGTTTCCTTCTTCATTACCCATAAGGGCTGGCTACTTCCCTTACCAAAGAGCCTGTGAGACATGGGGCACAGCCTTTCCCTGCCTCACTCTTGCGGAAAGACACAAAAGGACGTCTCCACTGGGAGCAGGCAAATCAAGTATTTGTCTGTTGCAGAAGCTCATAGCAAAATTGCCTCTAAGAGTCACCCATGTCCTCTCAGGGGTCTGTCTGGGATCCTAAAAATGAAAAAGGTTTTGGTAGCACCCAAATCACTATTCAATCTCTGCAGTACTCTCAAAAAGGCATGGTGGTACAATATCAGCAGCTCACCAGACATGATTTAAAAACTCGGGCAGCACATTGCTAGGCCCCAGCATTGCCTTGGTTTCTACCACTGGAAACCCTCCTCTTTCACACTTCTGGCCAAACACCGCAGCTTCAGGTTGGCAGGGAACAGGCTGCACTGAGACCTCCAGTACCGCCCTTATAGAATTATCCTTCTTTTCCTGAAATACTTTCCAAGTTTGGATATCCTGGGAGAATATCATGCTGATTAGTGTCTAATTATGCTGCTGGTTGATTTACCAATTTATGCCTATTGAAGATCTAGAAGTCATGGAAGGCCAGGATGGATCTGTTCCATGAACCTGCATCTCAGATGTAGCAGCATCTCTTCGGCAGAGCCTTCAGAGGAGTGCGACACATACCCAGCTCTCCAGGCTGGACAGTCCCAGTTCCCGGGTGGGCTACCTGAGCCCTTGGCTGTCTTCTGTCCCTCCAGACACCTTCCTGCTTCTAGGTATTTTCTGTGCTGTGACAGCATGTCACCACAGCAAAATGTTCTCTTGAACTGTGCCCCATGGGTTGGGCCCTGCTTCTGTCTCTGAGTGTCCTTCTTGTTAATTTGATTAATCTTGTTAATTTGATTAATCCTTCTTTGATTAATTTGAAGCCAAGCATATAAGCTGGAAAGTACCATTCAGAAAGAGATTTATGGTCCTGTTTCATCTGGGATGCATATGTGGAATTATTCCCTGCCTGAAAGCACTGACTTAGAGCTCACATGTAAATTGCCGGGATAATTCCACTATTCTGTGTTTCACAGAATTGGATGTTCTCTGCCATGCTTCAAATGTTTGGTTGATGAAAATCTTTCAGTTTTTCTCCTAGAGAGAGTTTTGTAGACTGTTGGGCTGTAACTATGTCTGTCTGACTTGCAAACACACAATGACTGCCAGTCAAATTAATATCTTAATTTTAAAATGGACAGCTTCCCATCAACATCACGTTCTTGCAGTAAGGTTTTTGAGTAGTAGCATTTCTCATATGTGTGAAGTTCTGCATGAGGGAAAATACTTGGAGCTTAGCAAAACTGTATCTCTACTGTGTCTTAACTTCACAGCCCAAAAAATCCAAAGGTGCAAAACTGAAGTTGGCTGCCCAGCAAGATCCTGTTATGGGAGTGGGTGAATGTACTACACAGGCATAAATCACAGGTTTATACAGCAAATAACTTAATTTTTATCCATTTACAATGACACTTCATTAAAGGGCTGAAATAATAAAACAAAGTCATCCTTAAACTGCTGAAATAGATTAGGTTCAGTAGTTATCACCCAGTTTGCAAACTGAGTGAGGTCTGAAGTGGGTTACAAAAGTGGGCACACTTTCATTTTCTTTACTAGATATTTTCCAGCTGATTCTGCCAAACTTCTCAGAGTCAGAACAGCATGTGCCTGCTCTGACCAAAGTGCAGCGGCCCAGCTGGGTACATGCATGCTCTCTGCTTGACGCTGCTTGCTGCAGTAGCTGTCACTGCTAAGGTATTTTTCTGTACAATTTGTGTTTCCCTGAGTTGTGACAGTCAAGTATCCACCTTTCTCTTTTTGATGAGCTGTTACATTTCATGAACTAGCATAAACTAACCAAGCAGTCTCACAGAGCTGTAAATATTTGATAAAAACTTTGCACGGTGTGAGTGTGAACTTCACAGTGTAAGAGACAGCTAAACATCAAATTATGCTGGGCATTATCTTCTTGAATTAAGAGCCCAGATTATCACTGGTTTTGTTTACTGGACTGAAGCAAAGATCTGAAATTCCTGAATAGTTGGACAAATTATGCATTAGGGGCTGGTATGAATAGAGCACTCACCTGGGTTAAAATTGCACTTTCCTGCTGTATGTGTATGAGCCTTTCTCTGGGCTGCCTTTCACGCAGCAGCTGCTTGCTGAGCCTTAGGAGGGCTCTTAGGGATATTAAAACACACAGTGTTCCTCTGAAAAACAGCAATCGTCTTGTCCATATTTGAATTCTTCCCATGGGTCCTCAAAGCAGCTAACCCATCAACACACAGGGAAGAGCGAGGGGAGGTCTCATTAGATATTTGAGCCTTTTGTTATTAGGAAGTCTGTGGTCTCCTTCTTTAGATATTTACCAATCGTGTCAGGTAATGCAAAAGAAGTCCCCCTCTTTTGTATCCCTGTAGACACAGTTACAGCCCAACAGTCTACAAAGCTCTCTCTAGGAGAAAATTGAAAGATTTTCATCAACCGAAGAAAAGAAAGTAAGAAATAGTAGTAAACTGTTAATCTAGTACTAGAAGTAGTAGTTATCCAAAATCATTACAGTTTGTGCTTGAAGGCCAGTGTAAGAAGACCTCCTATGATGGAACTGTGCTGCCTGGCTGAGCCTTGCTGGGGTCCAAAATGCTGTGTCTGATTTTTGGGGCAGGGACTACACTTCTAGTTGCTCCTACTTGTGGAGGAGTTCAGAAAAAGAAAGTAGGGAAATTTCTGCATAGAATTTTTCTTGTCATGATTGAAGAAGTGAAACTAGCCCTGCATTTAATCTGTTAAGTGTGATGATCTTTGTCCTGTAGAGTTTGAGGCAATCACAGACTTTCTTGTCCCTCTAGTAGATGCAGAGGTGTCTGTGAGAGAGAGAAATCTTCCATTAACAGCAATAATGCCAAATTTGCTCTGAAACCTTCTCATATTAAATGACAATTGACATTTTTTAATGACTTAGGGTAGTCCAATTGTCTGTTTGAAGAGGCTACACTATTTAGTGTCAAAATGCCAGTTTTCCATCACTATTGGTTTTAGGTGCTGAGTTATGATTTAACCTATATACTAAACGCCTAAAAGTAAATGCATGTCATACAAAAGTAAAGCTTGCTTATTTTCCTATGTATTTGATAATAGAAGGACTATTTTCAAACACAGGAGAAAAAAAACGTATCATAAAGAAAACTAGAGCCACAAGAGGTTTAGCCACAACTTGTTTTGAGGCAAGTTTGATATGTAGGTGGGTGATAAATATACTGGGATTCACTGGTGGAAGTACTTGCAATTTTTTCGACTGCTGTCAGAAAGCACATCATGGATATTTGGAAACTTATAATCGTGCTGTTTCTGTTAACAAGTGCTAGCAGAGAACCCTGCCCAGTGCTGCTGAAGGACAGCCAGAAGAACAAGTGAGAACATCGTCAGCAAGCCCTAGGGACATCCAAGATGAGGGTGGAAGCTGAGCTTGAGGTTCAAGTTAAGGTACCATTTTGCATTACCAAGAAAGCTTAAATCTAGAGTATGGGCAGGTCTAGACACCAGATCCAGAGGAGAAGTGAGGGCTTGGCCCAATCACAGCAGTATATTAGAAGAAAAAGATCCTGTCCATTTTCTTGAGTCCCTGCTATCTACAAATTCACTGCATGTGCTTTGGGGTTTTGTCCACATCCTTTAGGCATTGTAGATGCCCACTGGAGCCAACAGAGATTTGGGAACTGCTGAGAATGTAAATGAGTTATTAATATATTATCAGATAGGGGAGAAAATATTATTTGAGTGTCTTCCACACCATATTGAAATAATTAGCTTTTCCTAAGCCTATTTTCTTTAGTCTTTGGTTGCTGAGAGGATTTTCTAAGGTAAACTGCTATTATCCTGTCTCCTTTATAGTTTGGGGCATTCAGCAGATGTGAATGGAGCTGAGTGCAGGCTCTCTCCCAATCAAAACCTTCCCAATGTGAAGTTTTTGCATACGCTGTATATGAGATCCGTGCTGTGTCACACTTAAAATGATCCTGTAGCTTTCCCTCATGGACAGGGTGGGCTGGCATTCAGCACCATCTTCTGGCCACACTCAACCCCACTCTGTTAGACTTGAGGCCATGGAAGTATCTCATTGCTCCCTATGTCTCAATTCACTCTGGCTGTCCCTTGCAAGCGCTTCTGCCTGGGCATCAGAGGAGCACTGGAAAAACCCAGGGACTGAAAGGGTGGCTCCAGAGCAGCCAGAGACAAATGATGGAGAGAAACCTGACAGTTTGCACCCTTAACCAAAGCAATTTTCCAAAAGTGAATAACGTTGAGTTGCATCCACCTCCCACGCTTTATGAGTGTTCCAGGTATGACCAGCTCTTGTGTCACCGACCACCCTGGTACAGGTATGGAGAGCTCATGGGGCTCTTCCTGCTGAGCAGCTCTGTCCTGGGACCTCTGGGACCTCCAGGAGCACCACAGCCAGGAGCAAGCAGTAGGGCTGTTACCGTACGGGCTGTGGAGCTAGAACTTAGAACGTAAAATGTAAAAGTAGGTTAAAAATGCAGAGGTTAGCATTTATCTCATCTTGTGGTTTAATTTTTACAGTGCACTTTGATTTGATTTTCTCTTTTTCATGTATAGCACGTTCTAGTCAACCATTGAATAAGAAATTCACCTAATGGTAAGAGCCACAGTAAAATAGTCCTTATTTACTGATAGATTTATAGCTGAGAAGCTTGCAGACAGCACGCTCTGAGCTGTGTGAAGATTTTAATGTGAGGGCGGCATTTTCATGGATAAAATTTCCATTATTTCATAACCAAGCTATTGTTTTCTAACCAGGCACACAATGGGCATTATTCAGAAGGGGAGAAAAAAAATATATTTCTTTCAGAAATTATAATTTTGGGTGCATGTAACATCTATCTTCTCTGTGTATTTAATTCATGATACTGTTGATACCATGGTCTATTTTCAGAAAAATATGTTTTCTCTCTGAAATTGGCTTATAAAAGAATATTTTTTAAATGTTGTCTTCAGCAGGCAAAGCATGGTAGTAATTTTATTTTTAGTATTTTAAGTATAATGTTTTCACATTGTTGATTCAACAACATATATCTTAATGGAACTTTTAATGTAACAACCTTTAAACAATTTCACTATCTATTTCAGCAGTACCAACACTGATCTAATTTTGGGCCATTTTAGGCAGAATACTTTAAGCTGTTCCAAGAGGCATGAAATCCTGCATGAGTGGTTCAAACTGTGTGCAATATAAGGCTGAGCTGCGCGATCATGAAAATTATTCTGAACATCAGTCACTGAATTTTCACTTGTGCTAGAAGGTTTTTTGCCAGATACAGTTGCGGGGGCAGGGAAAAAATATGTTATGTGGTTAAAAGGAGCTTGAATGCATGTGAAAGTAGACTTTGGCCAGTGATTGCCAGACAGGTTATGGTAAGAAAATCATCAGCAAGCTATGCCTGTGGATAAATGTCACATCCTGGCTGTGCCTAACAAAATGGAGATAAATAGACAAAAATTCCCTGATGGCTCCTTGCATTCCTACAGTGTCAACATACAGAGATCTAGCTAGTCAGTGCTTCTTACAGAATCAACATTGCCTTTAGAAATGTCTTTGGAAAACTGACTATTAGTAGGCCTCCAAAATAGTGTCTCTCTACATAATTCCTTTTGTCCCTCAAAATTTGTATTCAGTTTCTATTGCCTGTTTGTCAGATGTGCACAAAATAGTGCCCCAAACTGCTGATTTGGTCAGCTTCTTAAGCATAAATTTCCCTTGAAGCCATCTCCAGGACATTTCTGATCCTTCATCATCAGTTTGGGCAGATATGTTGATGCATCGCCTACTTCCAGTTACCCTCCAGTGTTAACCTTTTTGTGTTAGCATTTATCCCCAGTTACACTATCGTTTGCACTGAATTCACATGTGGACGTGGATACAGTCAGCACCCTGGGAAGTAACTGGACTGCCTCTGATCATGTAGAGGTCGCTACACCTTCACCTGTAAACTCTTTTTCTAAATCAAAAATGTCATCCAGGCAAAAATAGATGCTTTCTATGACCCAAAAAAACCCTTGCATTTTTCTGACATTTCATGTTTCAAACATAACCTAGCTAAGGAGAAAACCATTTCTTAAGGTGTTGATGGGGATCAAATGTGAGCTCTGTTCTCCTACTGGCACTTGCCAACTCTGTTAATGTCCTCATAAGTAAGATATATTTAGCATCGGCTATTTAAAAAAAACCAAAACGGCTGCTACTTCATTAAGTAGAAAGTGCTGTTGTTATATATATTGATTCTGGAACTACACAAAGGAAAAGGTCTGGGTTTGGTTGAGGGAGGAGTCCTGCTGGTGAACTTCAGTTGGACCAGCCCACTGGTCCTTCTAAATTTGTGGTTTCCCAAAGCAATATCTTTCCAGGATGTTCAGATAGAGTGCAGGGAACTCAGCTATGATTTTCTTCAACCTTTCCAGAATTCTGACTTTGGTAAGACTTTCAACCACCCCAGTATTCCTCAAGTGGGGTTTTTTTTTTCAATTTTTCCCTTGTCCTGTGGCACCTGGTCACTACTTGCAGGCAAGCAGCAGGACCACTCATACCCAGGGGGAGGGAACTGGTCCTGAAAGTGCAGCCCTGGGTAAGAGGAAACACAGGCTGCACCCCCAGACTGGTGGTGCTCTGGCTAACCCTGCTTCACAGAGGAGCCAGGTCATACAATCTCTTAAGGTCCCTTCCAGCATGGCATTTCCAGTAGGACTTGGCTCCAGCATTTTTATAGCATCATGTAAGTGGCACCTTTGTGCTCTTCAGAGAGGCTGCCAAAACTTCCATTTTATTATGTAATAATAATAATAATAACCCAATAAAATGTGGTTCGATATCCCCCATCCCAGCTCTCAGTGATTAAACTTATCTTCTCTTTGCCAATGTTAAATCATCTGACAAAGTTCTTGCAGCATAGCATGTTGTCTACAAACTGTTCATCCCGCATCTCTCTCATTCTTTGCAATATGGGGAATATGCACACCACCATAAAGAAGCACTCAGGAACAGAATAAACATCGAGTTAGGGAATATGCTGAAACAATTCAGAGCTGCTGTAGTTGTGTAGACGATGTGCTAATCCCCTTTATTTCTGGCCAGTGCTTTCTCGTGAAACACTAGGTTATGCTTTCCCTTGATGTGCTCCCACTAACAGCCCGAGCATACACCTTTCTTACACTTAACAGGCTGACACTCAAGGGAAGTAGTTAACTGCTTCCCTTTAGTCTAGGAGCCAAGGAAACACAGGCTGCACCCCCAGACTGGTGGTGCTCTGGCTAACCCTGCTTCACAGAGGAGCCAGGTCATACAATCTCTTAAGGTCCCTTCCAGCATGGCATTTCCAGTAGGACTTGGCCAAGGAGGAGCCAAGACCAAACAGAAACCTCTACAGGAGCCACATGGAAGCTGGAGGAAGAACTCATCGCCCTTTTAAGAGCTAATGACTGTGAGACAGAAGGGGAGAGAAATTTCCCACTAACAAGCAGAGCCATCCTCCCTCCTAGCTCGTGGTTTTTAGCCCTGTGCGTGTTCCCAACACCCCACACAGGACTGTGGGGATAGGATCCCTCATTCCCTGTCCCAGCAGTGAATGGCCAAACCAGCACCCCCCATAAGACACCCTGCTTCCTGTATGCTTACTCTCTTCTATCTGCATGCTCCTTAAAAGGAGTTAATAATGACTGCCTGGAATGTTATAACATGTTCTTCTGATTTAAGGGCATCAAATTCAGCTACTGTAGTTCTGGCAGTGCTAGTTTTGCTATTTCCCTCAGTTCCCAGCAGAAATTAAGCAGAGGATCTGGGATTCAGATGTTTGAGATTAATGGGATTGCTCAGGTATGGAAGCAGTGACAAAATGGAAAGTTATTCCTAGTAGAAAATGTAATTATTCCCTTTCAGATCTTCAGTTTGACAGTACCACTAGCATCAATTATTCTCTGTTGGGAATATTCCATTTTAACAAGGTTCACTGTAATATCATCCTTTCCCACTAGTACTGGAGGAGAGAAGTCCTCTTCAAATCGTTGTCTTCCTACCTTGAGATTTTTAACATTTAAGCCTCCTACTTATCTAATACCTTGCATTGACTTCAGCACGTGAACAATTCCTGTACTCTGAAGTGTCTGGAAATTAATTCTTTTTTTTTTAATCCCTTTTCATTTCTGGAAAGAGTCTACAGAGAAAATCAACAATGTTACCAAGCTAAGAGGTGTTATTACAAGTAAAGCTAAAATCCTCAGTGTGGGGAAAACATGTCAAAATAATCTGGCAAAGCTATGAGGCTGGGTCTTGGGGAGAAAAGGTAGCTCTACTGTGTTGGTTTCAGCTTAGTCAAGAAACTGTGTCAGCTCTGGGTCTCAACTCCTGCTCCTGCAGGTCACAGCAATTCTTCCGAGCGTGCCATCCACAGCTTCTTCCAAAGGTATTAAGTTGTCAAACTCTGGATTCTTCAGGTGTAAAATATGCTGTATTTTTAAGAGTGGTGCTGCTGTCCTAGTGCACACTTCTTGGTGAGTTTAACAGAGCTGGATGCAGTCTGTTCTGTTAGGTTTTCCCAGACCAAGGAGATCCTTCCTCCCTTTGTGCCAGCATTGGTAAGGAAACCTCACGGCCCTATGCAGAAGTCACACTTTCACTTAGTTTCTCACCCTGCTGTTCCCACTCCCATTTTGCCATCTATAATCCAAAAATACCATCTCCAATTTAGATTTAGATGCACAGCTGTGTGACTCAATCCCCTAGATAGGTTTGATAATCAGCCTTTATGCACAGCTCCAAGTTATTTTCAGTAGAGGACTGCTGAAAATAACCAGGGAAAAAATTTAAAGAAATTGTAAGTGATCTCCTTTCCCACACCTCCATATTGGGGGACACTGTGGGTAAACATCTCTGAATACAGCTGTTCTAAATTAAATAAATCACTGGCTTTGGTGCGTAAAAAATGAGGCTGGCAATAAAGCCTACATAAAATCGCATCAAGATGTTGAAGTCCTGTCCAGGATGCAAAGGCACTGTTGTACACTGCTGCCAGCCACAGTAGCTGTCTCACAGTCCACTGTATCCTGATGTGGCCCATTTCTACCCATCTGGACTTGCTGTTCAGATGTCCAGGGCAAACTGCCTGCTCTTTGCTCAAGTGACACCTTGGGAGGTGGTGAGACAAAATTAAGTCACCGTTGTGACACAAAATGTAGGGAGGGTATGATGAAACTGGTGAAGGATCTGGAACACAGGTCTTATGAAAAGGAGCTGAGGGAGCTGGGGGTGTTCAGCCTGGAGAAAAGGAGGCTCAAGGGGAGGTGAAAAGGAGATTCAGGGGAGACCTATCACTCTCTACAACTTTCTGAATGAAGATTGTAGCCAGGTGGTGGGTTGGTCTCTAAGCTAGGGAACAGGAGGAATATGCCTCAAGCTGCACCAGGGGATATTTAGATTGGATATTGGGAACAATTTCTTCACTGAAAGGGTTGTCAAGCATTGTAATGGTCTGCCTGGGGAAGTGGTGGAATCACCGTCACTGGACGTATTTAAAAGACATGTAGATATGGCACTTAGAGACACGGTTTAGTGGTGGACTTGGCAGTGTTGGGTTAATGGTGGGAATCGATGATTTTGGAGAGCTTTTCCAGCTAAACTGTTCTGTGTTTCTATGATTGCCACAGCTGGACAACATCCAGCTTCAGCCCATGGGGCCTCCAGAAGGGTTACTAAGCTGGATGCTTTTTAAGGGCTCCAAAAATGTTTGGGTTCAGCAGGGAAGCTCTGCTGCCTCTTCAAAAGCAGAGGGCTCCCACAGAGATGTTTGCTACTGGCTGTTATGTTATACAGGCAGTCCAGTTGTCAGAGGACCTTAGATGAAAAAAAAAAAGGCATATTTGAATCTAGTTGTGCTGAATAACTTGATTAGTTGAAGGATTTATGATAATTCTATTGAAAACCCTCATTTTCCTTGATGGGCTTGTTTTTGCAAATTATTGACAATTACTGGTCGCCCTTGAAATGGAAGCATCTTAGACCTTGTTGTAAAAGCTTTTTAAAAGTAATTCATATCTTATTTACTCTGTCACCAGATCATTTAATGTGCTAATGCACTGGGAATGTCAAGCTGTGCTGATAAAGAGCAGAGTTTTCCTTCCATTCGTTGTTTTTCCTATGTAAATATAATTAAGGCAAGAAGTGTCTTAGGAGCGCCTGATCACAGGCATTAAGTTAGCTCCCTTTTTGCCTTGTAAGGCCAACACACTCAGAACTGCAAGGTTTCTGGGAAAGAGCCATGGGCAGCTTAGGGCAGCACCTTACGTACTTGGCCTCTGAGCCCTCACCTGTGCTGGCTTTATTCAGGCAATCCTCGAGGGTTATTCACTGGGAACTAAATACCTGTCTCATCTTCAGTGTGGCAGCACACCCAGCAAGTGCCTCTGGAATCACTGTCATATTTCATGTTAGGTTTGTGCTTAAGACTTTCTGAATTTAGGTTTGTATTTAGGTTTGTAGCAAGAAACATCGGGTCTTGGGAAAATTGGATTTGAGGAATTGTGGAGTGATTCTGTGGGAAAATGGAAATCTTTTCACTATTTGTCAAAAGCTTTGTATTAGACCTGGGAAAGAAGGTATGGAGTGATATCAAGAGCTCATGCATCTGCATATCTGAGAACTGGAGCCAACAGGCTCCATCAAAGCTTCCATGTAGCACAGGGAAGAATACACCAGGGCACAATGGAAATGTCCAAGACACAGGGGAGGACAATCTTTGGAAAGAGTTATATCTTAATGGTAAAGTTTGAAATTTGCTAATTATTCTCTAAAGCACCACAGGGAACTAGCAGTAGTCAACAGGGATGAAGTAAAGATAACTTCATCCATCTGCTGGAGGCTTCAGTGTCTCAGAGACCAGGCACTCTGATAAAGGGTGACTTGATCCCAGACTACCTAGCAAGCAATAATTTGAGTTACTCTCACCGTACAGACAGAGTAATTTAGGCTGTGGTCTATGCATGTTGATGGCCCCTACAAACCAGACTGGTTTTGATTAAGTGCCCAAGGGTGGTTTCAGATGCTTGAAATAAGACCTTTTCAGATAAGGAGCCTACTATGACTTGGTCAAACCACTCCATCACTACAGTATATAATTTGAAGCATATAATTTGACACTGTGTAATCCATCAGAGTTCATCTATCTCAACTGAAATGACTTTGTACATGAATATATGAAATTCTAATGCTGTCCCATTTTCCAGTTCCCATAAATTAAATGTGTTCAGTAGAAGACTGAGAATGCATAAGTGAAAGGATCAACTCTCTGCCCTTTTACACTGACAAAAGGTTGTAGCAGACTACAACTAAAAAGTAGTCATTACTTTTGTCACAAAAAACCCTACAGTGAACAAATTAGAAAAAGAGAATTAGTGGTATGTTGCCTCCTGCATGTGATGGGACTGCAGAAAGACACTGAAGTGTCAATAACTTGAAGTGAGAGTGGCTACTGTTGTTGCTGTTGTGTTTTTTTTTCTTCAAACTACTCCAACATCCTGTGCCAAATAATTTCAACAGCTTCCAGCTATGAGGAAACACGTAGGCAAATTTTACTGCAATAAACATATATCTAGGAGGAGGATGCAGTAATTCTCTGTGCTAATCACGGTGCTGTCAGTACACTGTTGAATTGTGAGCGTTTACTGCATGATGTACATAGTGTCTGAAACAACATTGTTTTTCTGTTTCTGTTTACATGGCTTTTTCTACACTAGTTTCACCATCTCAGCAAAACATCAAATACAGTTGTCTTTCCTGGTTTCAGCTGAGAGATCGACTGGAAAAGCCAGTCAACATAACAATGCTCACAAGGATGCAGGGATGAAGATAAGGCAAACCATAGTAAGATCTGTAGTATGGCAGCATCATTAACCTTTTTTTTTCCTGCACAAAATTTTTCACAGACAAGAGTGTTAGTAATTTTAACTTTGATTGAGAACTGCTATTATCCACTCACAGCATGTGGGAGCAAACAGGCACTTGGATAAATCACAAAAAAGAAAACCACTTAGCATGCTGCTTCCCTCAAAACCACTTTTTCTGAAGGTATAAGGCTGAGTGCTGCAGGGAGAGCATGTGAGAAGAGAGAAGCAAGGCTACAGCAGCCCCAGGAAGCATGCTCAAGGTCAGCCTCTCTCACAGAAGACTGGGAGGTCACGTTTGATTTAGAAGGTATCTGTTTAAAAAATTTAAGTAATTAAATAATTCAGTGAATGAAAGCCATCAGGATTCTAATGCAGTGTTAATGGGGTCTTTCAGAAATCGTGAAGATGATTTTCATGAGTGACATAACTGCAGCCGTTAGCAAACTGATCCAAGAGCAATCACCCATTAAAGGTGAGTGCCTGCACTTCCTCAATGCAGAGTAGCATGAGGAGCAGTGAAAGCATTCTTGCTTGCAACCACTGAAATGAGACACCTACAAATAACTTCTGAATTGCCTCATTTTCCTCCTGCAGGCACTCAGCCCTGGGGTATATTCGCCACCCTTCAGCACTGGATGAAGCAGGCAGTGACTCCACCAGCATGAGTATGCCAGAGGTCTCCTTCTCTACAACCAGTGCTGCTCCAGCAGATTGCTAGATGAGAAGTAAATCAGACTGATTGGAAACATGGAGTACTTCTCACAAGGCCATTGAAAAGAATAAGACTTGCTGGACAGTCTCCACAAAACCTCAACACTCTTTTGGACTGGTGTTTCCTACCAAGTGTGCCAGCAGTGTCAGCAGGACAAAAGACAACTAGAAGTGAGACAACTAAAGCTGATCCTTTAACAATTTTGGGATAGCCTTCAGAGTAAATTTCCCACTCCTACTGAATCTGACTGGATGTATCTTCTATGCCAATGCCCTTGCAAAAGACCAAAACCTTTTGGAGTATGTTTGGAACTTCATCTGGGCTGTGTAGAATCCAGCAATAAATTATTCCAACACAAAGGTCTAATATAGTTAATAGATCATATAAAAGTGTCTACTGTGTTTCATCATATTTAATTTGCTGCAACAACCTGCAGACACCCGAGCTGTTTCAGGTTCCCTTTTATAATCATTGGGTGCCCTGAGAGAAGCTCTCCCAGAAGAGTCCCTGTGTCACCAGCACCTCTGCATAGACAGGCGGTGCAGTGCCTCCAGAGCATTTGGCTGCTTCTAATCCTCCAGCATATCCCAAATGAAGCACATTCCCCACCACTGTGGGGAGAGCCACAAAGGGCCCCGTGGCCCGGTCATCCCACAAAGAGTGGGCAAGGAGGAGGGCAATGTCAGCCTTTGTTCACTTGTAGCTGCAGTCTCCTCTGGGGTTTGAGATTGCTCAGGCTGCTAAGCAGGTTGGTACATCTCTCCAGGGATTTATCTGGAGTTATTCTCCTGTAGTGTTTTGTGGTTTATGAGGGATACGATTCACTACCCCAGCAGCCTGTTCTGCTGCCTCCACCCCTGAGGTATTGCTTAGCACGAGAGCAGTCACTCACTGGTGTCCCCCAGCCCATGGGATGGTGGGACTTTGCTTCTCACAGGGGCTGGAGCATCACAGAGTCTAGTCCATGTCTTCCAGCCTTTGGTCAGATGGACTCACATGCCACAGTATGTAGCAAATGGCTGTGGCAAAACAGGGGTGTCGGGATAAAGGGAACAGACCTGCATACCTTAAGGTTACCTAAGAAAAGTCAGTTACTTTAGCTGCTGCCCAGACAAGGTGTGGTACTGCTGCTGCTGTCATTAATTTAACATTGTTCATTTTTTTTGCCTAAAAGAAACTTTCCTAGGCAGACATGGATTTTCTGTTTAAACTAGAATAAGCTGAGATGATGGTTCACTCATGTATTTTCTTGTAATACATGTGACAATGGTTTTAATCATAGAGGTATGTAGGTTGGGCCTCCAGAAGTCATCTAGTCCAAGCTCCTTCTCCAAATGCAAACAATACAGCTTAGTCACCTGCAAGCATATTGTGCTACATAAGGAATCTCATTAAATGATTTTTCAGGAGATTTACGATGTGTTGTGAAAGAAAGCAGCTGAGATATTACCTATCTCCCTGTTGCATGGGATGTTGATCTGCTGGAGGATCAGAAGGCTCTGAGCAGGATCTGGACAGGCTGGATCAGTGGACCGAGGCCAACTGTGCAAGGTTTGACAAGACCAAGTGCCGGGTCCTCTGTTTTGGCCACAAAACCCCCCTGCAGCATTATAGGCTGGGGGAAGAGTGCTCAGAAACTGACCCATTGGAAATGGACCTGGAGGTGCTGGCTGACAGCAGCTGAACATGAGCCAGCAGTGTGCCCAGGTGGCCAAGAAGACCAATGGCATCCTGGCTTGGATCAGCAATAGTGTGGCCAGCAGGACCAGGACAGTGATTGTCCCCCTGTACTTGGCTCTGGTGAGGCCACACCTTGAGTGCTGTGTCCACTTCTGGACATCTCAATTTAGGAGGGACATTGAGGTGCTGGAGCAGGTCCAGAGAAGGGGAAAGATGCTGATGAAGGATCTGGAGGGTAAGTCCTTCAAGGAGCAGCTGAGAGAGCTTCGGTTGTATGGAGAAAAGAAGGCTCAGGGTGACCTTATCACTCTCTACAACTACCTGAAAGGAGGTTGTAGTGAGGAGGGGATCATCCTCTTCTCCAAGGCAACTAGTGACAGGACAAGAGGAAAAGGCCTCAAGTGGTGCCAGAGGAGTTTCAGGCTGGACATTTGGTGGAATTTCTTCGCAGAAATGGTTGTGAAGCATTAGAATGGGATGCCCAGAAAGGTGGAGTCATCATCTCTGGAAGTGTTTAAGGGAAGACTGGACATGGTACTTCGCAATATGGTCTAGTAGACATGGTGGTGTCTGGTCAGAAGTTGGACTTGATGATTGCAGAGGTCTTTTCCAACCTAATTGATTCTGTAATTCAGTGCCACCAAGGGCACTACAGCTGGAGACAAAGGATAATGGAGTATGGCCAATACATAACAATCAGAGTCTACCTCTGACCCTCCCATCTCCTTTCTCAGTGTGTTCAGGTGCCAGAACAAGCTCCCAGCAGAAAGTGGCTGTGTCTTGGACCCACTGGGGAAGTCCTCAGCAGGACAGGAAAAACTCAATACCCCAAACTCTGGGGCAGGTGTGCTGATAGGATGTTCCAGCAGGGGCAGAGCACTCCTGTGAAGGCCAGTCAGGATTTCACATTCCATCAGATCTATTTTGTTTTGGTGATTTCTGAACTCTAAATTCTTCATCATAAGCGGTGATGAAGATAAGTCCAGAAATAAACTCATGTAGTGGTGACACAGAATCACAGCAGCTCCTTTTCTTACCCCAAGTTCTGCTGTGTTACACTGGAATAATGTCCTAGAGATTCCACTATGTGAAGGAAGAATATTTACCTTGCACAAGCTTTGACCATGGAAAATTTACTCAGTCTGGTAGGTTCTTCTGGATCATCCTGTTCAAAAATTAACTCTCCATACAATTAATGTCTCACACAGGTTGGTATATGTTTGCTTTGGAAACATAGAAGAAGTGTTGCCGGGTGAGCAATGTCCACATTTAATGAAGCAGGAGGGGTATCAAGCTTGGCAGCTTGTCCAAAAAGGATTAATATTGTTGTCTGAGTGGATGCTGCCTATCATCTCTCACTACAAGCAATGCTGGGCTGGGTATCAGCTGCAAAGCTGACAGCACCTAGAAAGTGAGACAGCAAGTCTTCCCACGTGGGATGAGGAAGCCTTAAATGCCATATAAGTGTTGTTCCAGGCATTGCTGGAGTGAACAGGGGTCCTGCAATGTCATCTCCTTTCCTTTTGTCACCTCAGGGGCAGGTGAATCAGCACAGTCACGACGTTCATGGTTAGAATGCAAATTTTCAAACTAGTGAGCATCTTCAGGTCCTTGGACTTTCACTAAATATTTAAGGAATAACATGATGGTTGTACAATTTCATACTAGTTTTGTATGTAAAAAACATAAATAATACACATATTTTTAGTCACTGAGAATGTATGCTCTTTTAATGTTATAGAACTGATGAATTTTAAAGCATTTTGCTTTGCTATGTTCACCCTTGGTCCCACAGTAAGTTCTACCCAAGCCCGTTAAAGCAAAAGAGACAGACACTCTCAGTTTTCTAGCCCTTCATCTTCCCCTTCATTTGTGTGTCAGAGTAAATCAAGGCTTTGTTTGTGCTGCTGATTAAAGTACTCTGGTTTAATCCAGAAATTAATATTGTTCTTAGTGAGAAAAATACATTTGAAATGCTCTCAGTAGTTGTGTAATGTATTATACCCTTAAAATCAGTCTTCTATCACTGAGACAGGCACCTGGGGAGCACTGCAGGGGTATTCTAGTTAATTTTTTTTTCCACGACCCTTTCCTTGTTAGCATGATATTAATATCTCTTAATTGTTATGAGTATTAACTGCTGCAGCAAAATGAAATGCAGGGCAAGACGTCACATAAGCATTTTTCTCTATAATAAAAGGCTATGTGAACAGGATGTTATCAGCATGAACCAGTCTTCTGTATTCAGTATAACCAATTTACTGCAAAAAGGGAAAATAAAAATTTGGTATATGTAGTTTGTAGCTGAAAAACATATGAATTCTAGTGGCATTCTGCTGAGAATTAGAGCCGAATACTGTCCTTTTTCTTTCTGCATCATACACACCAACTCCTGTACACTACTTCCAATGGAGTTTGATTCATCATGTTTTATTACACCTGCTAAAGGACAACTCAATCGTTACAGTGGGTGAAATTTTGTAATTATTCCATATTTATGTTGTATTTGTGGGTTAATTATATTGTGCTTTTGGGTTTTGACAGCTAATTATCACTAATTCATATAATGACATGCCTTAAATGGTTGATATTCAATTATTTTCATAATGATTTCTTGCTTATTCTGTATTTACATGGCACTCCAGACAAGTAGTTACAGTGCCAGTTGTGTGATCTTAGTCACAACTAAAAGTCTCCAAAAGCGGAGCTATCGTTTAATTGTTTCAGGCAGTGGACAAAATTAAACATTTTGGCTTGGTTGTGTGTATAGTAAGGGTTTCAGGGAAAAAGTATGTCTTCATATGGAAGCTACAGCTAGACGTAGTTATCACTAAGACCCTGAATAAGGTAACTGAGGTATCACACGTGGCTGTTTATATGGGTAACCAAAAAGTCATTTGTATGTGCTGTCAGCTCAGTGAGTGTCTGGCACTGATCTAATGGTTCCCATGGCTTCCTCTACCAACTGCGAAGTTCTGAAAATAAAAGCATTAAGTCTCTTTTTCATGTGATTTTTCAAGAGCGACTGACCAGGTTTAGCTTGAAAATTTTGTTCAAACCGTGGTCCAGGGCCCAAGTTTAGCAAGAGTTTGCCTTAAGACTGAGATGGTAGCATGAGTTCAATTCAAATACAAACTCACATTACCATAAATTTACTGCAGCAACTTTGGACCCTCTTCCCACATGGCAAACTGAGGGTGAATCAGGACAGTGTGGAGGTCAGATCTCAGCCAGTCTAATATCTGAATGCCTCTTCATCAGCAGGGTTTGCACCCAGGACTTATGCAGGAAGTGTTTTCTCATACTAAGCAGGAGTCTGTCCTTGGCCTTTAGGCTGTCGTACACCACGTGGGCTATCAGTACTCCATTTCTCCTGCCTTTGCAGCAAGCACACTGGCCAGATGGGAAATCCCACGCTCGCAGTCCCAGGCAGCAGGCTCATGCCACCAGCCCAGTGCTTCTCACCAATATGAGACATTTTTCTACATGATTAAGGACCCACAGCACCTTCTGCTACAGTAAAACTATTTGTTCAGTCACACAGAATTTTCCTTTCAAACCAAGTCTAGAGCCGTCATATGAGTCATCTGCTTTATTTTACCAGTGAGAATCGGGTGTATATTCACTAAGGCTTAATCTGAAACCTTTTTGCTCACAGTGGAAGTATTTCTATCGAATTCAAAGGATCTCGGATCAAGCTTCAAGGACTACTAAGTTTTAGCCTGTTAAATTTGCTCATTTGAGGCCTTTATGAATTGCAGAGCAGTTGTGTAGAGAACCAAGTCATGTGGAGATTAAATAAACCCCATTGACACAAGTCTCCTGATACATAATAGCAGCAAGAAACAAATATTGACTGGAAAAAGAATGCATGTACAGTGACATTTACCTTGTGTAAAGTGATAGTCTCCATATAAATGCAAATAGCACCATTTCCCCAGAGCTGAATATATGATATTCATCAGTAAATATTTGTGTGTCTTTGACATGTCTCTAAGCAGCAAGATGAGAAATTGAGATGGAAAATGCATTCTTTTTGCGGTTTTTCTCTCAATGCGTTTGGGAGACCTTGAAAAGCAGATGCTTCCTTTTCTGGTTTGTGGTTTAAATACAAAGCAACAAAACTATAACAGACCATGATGTATTAGGTTCCTGCCAGCAGTTTCCTAGCCCAGCCACTCATGCTGCGCTACGTGGCTGGGCTCCAAGCCTGAGAAACTCCTCAGAAAGAAAAACTAAAGCAGCTAATTAGTTTAGAAGCCTCATACCCATATTCAGAAGGGATTTATGCACCCAGGAGCTAATGTTTCACTGACTTTATATGAGAGAAGGGATTTTATAGGCCAGAGTTTCAGGGACTTAAGTGATCTAAGCAACTTTAATAATGCAGCACCTGTATAGCGTACATACAGAGGCTTTTTCCTCTGTATGAGGAACAACAGCATAGTTCAGCAATGCAAGGAATGAGTGCTCAGGCTCTTCACTTAGGAAAGAGAACATTGAGGTCCCAACTGATGAAAACAGAGGCCTTTAAAGCCACAGGTGACACAGGAAAGGTGGCTAGGTAGTAACTGTTCACCACGGGGATTGAGTCTTCCTTACTAGGTGCACTTTTAGAAGCATTTAGATTTCCTTTAAGCCATAAAACGGTGAAGGTTAAGTAGGATTTCAGGCATGTGCCTAGAGATAATAAGCCCAGTTCATTGGCAGGTTACAGCGCTGCTGAATTTCTAGAGCCAGCTCAGCATTCGGGCATCAGGAGCTGCAGGACAAGTCAATCCCATTGTCTTTACACAGTCTCCCAGTCACAAACTGCATTTTTCTCCCCTGAGGTGTTAATAAGTGAGGAACTGGACTGTGCCTCCCTTAGGGCCTGTGTGCTGTATGTGGGGTGTTAGGGTTGCAAACTGTGTTGGGATCTTCAACTCAAAGAGAGTAAAGATAAGGATTGCCAGCTGGGCAGAAAACCCAACTGTCCCCACAACAACTTTGTCTGCTTGTGTTAGATGTAATCCTCTTCAGAGGAATTTAAGATCTTCCAGTGAGATGTTTTAATAGTTAGCAAATGAAACAGATTTCTTTCTAATGAACAGTTTTTGGTTTAAAACAATTTTACAGGTTCTGCATGATTTCTGTTGTAAAAGACCATGAGAGGAGAGTCGCAACAAGGCAGTTTTGTTTCTATTTACAAAACAAACAAAACATTTTTATTTGAAAGGATACTAACCTTCAAAATAGTTCATATTGTATAAAAAGTTACCATTTCTGGAGCTCTATGGATAGTTCTTCCATTCTCCATGTAACTGCAACCTGAGGAGGTCAAAAATTTTTTTTACAAAGAGTAAACATTAGCCAAAATGAGTTTGAATAATGGATTTTCTTTTTGTAAGTCCATTCAAAAGGGGAAACAGATTTCTTACTTGAGAGAATAAATGTTAGTGACCAAGGGGACACTGAAACATTTTGTTGCTGGATACAGTTTTTAAAGCAAGAGATTTTTATTTTTTTTTTAGAAGATAACAGAGCTAACTCCTCTCTTTCCAAGTCCTTCAGTACTTTGTTGTGTGATTCTCTATGTCCTTCAAACACCAAGATTGTGTCTATGCTATTCCCAGCTGTGAAACAAGGGATCTCTTCAGCACCAGTCTTCCATTGTTGTGACAGCATGGCCTCTAGAGTCAGAATTACTGTCATTTTGGTTTAGCTTTAAGGCAAATGTGACTCTAGTTTATCTTGCTTTGGGAAAACATTTCTGGGACTTGTTATGGATGGATCTGCATCTTGACTGCTGTCTGGCAGACTGAGTGATGTGGCTGCAGGAAGAACTGTGGGTTTTGGAGATGGACTCACCTGCTCGTTCACACATTGTGTGCCTTCATTTTACAGTTTAACCTTACTGACCAGCTTCATGAACAGCTGTCCCTGGACCACCCATCAGTGAAACATCATCACAAGTGTTGCTCTTGTAAGGAGGGCTATAAGTGCTGACAGTGGCACACTTTTCTGTCCTTCCCTCTTACAAATTATAGGGAACGATCTTGCAGTTTAGCTGCCGATGTCTGGTAGGGTATCTCATTATCCAAGCTGTCCTCCCACCTGTATTTTACCTGATTGCAGGTCTTAGTCATACAGTCAATGAATAAATAGTCTGAATGAAGGTTGAGCTGTAGGAGGAAGGATTATGAAGGGCCCCAGGACCCAACAATACTGAGCATCAGCTCTCTTTTGTTTTGTACCTGTGTGTGTGCCTTGCTGAACCATTCAGTAAGACAAAAGGGACGTGCAGAGCAAAACAGCCAAGCCAAAAGCAGCAGTGGGTATTGCAGCAGCACAAAACCCAGGGCAAATGTCTTCCCTTGGGATAATCACGTCTTCCACAGCAAGAGATTTGAGTCTGTCACCAGGTCTTTGAAATTTTTATGGTTCTGTTATAGAAAACATCCATCGCAGGGATCACTGCCATAGTCAATCTTATAAAATAACATAGGTTAAAAAAAAAATAAAAGCTTTAAAAATTTAGATAAAAACAGAGGAAAGGGAATGTTGGTAACCCGGTTTCTTGTAAAGATGCTTGTACAAAGAAAAGTGGAACCAAAAACACAAAGAAAAGGTCTTCTTTAGTAGTGAAAAACATATAGAAATCTGAAGTTCAAGGAAGACAGTTTTAACCACAAGTCTTCAAAAAAAAAAAAAAATTAATCAGAGAATAATGTCTCTGTGTGAGAGTGACAGTTAAGCTGAAGGTTGCAAGGGTCAGTAACTCATGCAGACTGTATTTTTCTTTCAAGATGAAAGGTTAAGTGTGTAGGTTACATGTCTCCCGGGCCTGGCTGTCTATAAATTAGGAAATCCAGGGCTCAAGAGCACCATTGCACTGAGACAAGATCTGCTGACAAACACAGCTCTGGAGCAGCTACATGCTGCTGTGGGGAAATCAATCAATCTGTTAGCATAGATGTCATGCACGTATCAGGGGAGAGCACTTCAGCTGGCTTTAATCAGGCTAACTCATGTAACTCATGTAGCTGCAGTGACTGGGAACTCCATGGCTGAGAATCTACCATTTCCTGGCTGGATGAATTAACCCATTCAGCACTCCATGCTAATGAAACATGATGTTTCTGGTATCCAAGCCAGCTCATTTCAGCACTAATACAAATGCAGTCTGCAAAACAAATAGAGACAAATCAAAACATCTTTTTCTTTTCTGCACTGTCAGGCACAGATTTATAGTGAAAGAAGGTTTCTATCTCCATAAAGCATCTCTGTAGAAAGAAGAGGCATAGGAAGAAGGTCTTCCTGCCACAGCTTGGTGGGAAAGGCAGCAGTTACATGTTTTGACAGTGTAGGGTTATACTACAAATTCTACACCAAAATACTTTGCAAGATCCAGCTCCCCATGTCTCTTGGCTCCAAGGTATGGTAAAGTTAAACATCTCAGGATTTAAGGTAGGGCATGAAAAGGGTAAAGTCAAGTGAACTGCAAGGAATGAGCTGAACTTCACATGGGTATTTTGTGTAGTATAAAACAAAAGAGACTCTTTAAATGTACAGTGCAAAGGGTCTGAAGAGTTATGAGAAGTGATAATGAGTTTCAAAGTTATTTTTTCATTTGATAGTCTCTTTAAAGCAAATTATTATAAACTTAGAGTATTATTTATTACAAATAATTACAACTAGAGTATGCAGCTACTCTAGGTTTTTTTCGTGAGAAATCTGTATATTTTACCACCACAGTGAATTTTATTTATGTCTGACTAAAAACAGGACTAAATCTGCATTGAGTCTTAGTTTGTATCAGGTTGGGGCTCAGCAGCATCTTAGGAGCTTTCACTGCCTAAGATTTACTAATTTTTATACTGAAAGTAGATAAAAATGAGTAATCATCTGTGAATGATAATTAGGCCACTGCTTGTGGGAGGGAACATGGTTTGAAGATCATCACTAATTATTGTTTCTCATTTGCATGTGCCAAGATATGCACCAGAAAAGCTTACCTCCATCCTGGATGGATTTCTTTCAAAAAAATGCTCTGCAAAACTGTCAGCTAGTGGTCTTTCATTGACTCCAGATCAGATTGCACCAGGTTTTTTTGGGAGGCAGCACCTCCCCTTTCCAATCAGTATTTTCTCAGGCTTCTAACTTGGGAAGGAAATCCTCTGGGATGGCAGTGTCCACTGGGAAGGAAGGTTAAGCCTCCCTGACAAGCAAGGGGAGATCCACCTTACGATGTTGACAGAGTTAAAACATCATGGTTACCCTGGCATTTGTCCTGGGCTCTTCAGCAAAAGAGATGGAGAGCAATAAAAGATCAGATCCAGGGGCAGAAATAACAGTGCCTAAGCACCACTTCACAGCTTGCGGTTTTAGTAACCCCATAGACAGCATTTAGTTCTCAATGGAAAATAAGCAGAGTCATGAGGGTTACTGCACACACACACACACACACAGCTGGCCTGCAGGAGCGCTTAGTTTTGCTCTTGCACAGGCAAGAGGCCATGAACTCACCTCGTTGCCCTGAGGAGGTGATGGGCAGCTACCAAAGCCACCAGGCCTGGTGCAAGCATCGACACAACACCACCAGGGTGCTGCATCCCTCTGTCTCCTGGGTCCCTATGCCAGCCAGGATGGGGAAAAGCCCCATTCACCCCAGACTTCCCAACCGTGATCTCAGGTTTGACTGATGTGCTCTGCTCTGGACAACAGGTTGGATTATTGCCCTGATTTTGGCTGTGGGTGAGCAACGCATACTCCCTTTTTTACTTGTTACCCTGTTTCCACTTCTCATCCTTCTTTTCACCAGCCTTGACCCTCCCTTTCTCTGTCTCAGCCTCCTCCCCCAGATGGACAAACCTGACCAAATTACCTTCTCCCCATCAGTCACGGTTTAGCAACATCCATAGTGAAATCTGGAATTTCTGACACAGTTAATGTAGGCAAGCTCAGCTTTGTAGATGATGAAGAAATGAGGCTGCACATACCATGATTCAGTTTTCAGGGTTCTCCACAGAGCTTTCTCTGCATTTCACCTTTATGAGGGTTCTTTTGATAAACAGCACCTGAATTCCCAGGACTTTTTGCAAACTTAGTGTTTTGATTTACACACTCCTTCTCAGCTCCAAGGCCGAAACACTTCCTTTGGATTCTAATTAACTGAATGCAGGTGCTGCTGGCTTAACTTGTTCCCACAAGTTTTATATGCAATTATTGTTGCAGCAACCAAGGTGCTGTGGGTCTTGCGAAGCTGTGCTCCCAAAACGTCCCCAGTGCTCCCCTCCACTTCTCTGTGAATTTTGACCACTTCTCGTATAACTCCATCTCAACCACCTGCAAAACCCAACCGTGCCTACATAAATTGCAGCCACTTAAGACTACTGCCATAACATGACCTCTGCAGTAGCACTGAGATCCTCAGAACCCAAAGCAACACCAGCATGCCAGAGTGCAGTACAAAAGATTTGGAAACTTACAATCTTTGGTTAAAGTCAGCTCTGTCATTTGGCTACCAAGAAACCATGAAGACTGAGAAGATTTGTTGACTTTACAAAAGCAGGATGATCTAAAAAATTGCAAGACATTGCAAAATAAATTTGAAGTCAAAGGCCTGAATTTCAGTGCCTTGTATATAAACTTGGAAGAGACAACCTCTTTGAGATAACAAGGAAGAGCATTGGAAGTTTAGCATCTTTCCATAGTTTGAAATATTAGCATTATCATAAATGTGCTAAGTTATATTTTCCATAAACTGTCTCACAAATTATGCCACAGATTCCTGCCCTTTACAGCTACAATCATGCAAATACTGAAAGGGTAAAGCTCTCAGACCAATTCAAACTTTAACAAAGTCAAATTGGTTTACTGCTGTCAAGGGGACAAAGATGTAGCAGTTGTATAGTGCCATAATTGCTTAGAGGAAATGTAGAACTGTGGGTGTAAAGGGACTAACCTGTGCTGCACATACACAGGTGCAGTGCCAGTTCCACCTGTTCTCTTGCAAGTGATGTTATTCCATTTCTTATGAAGTGCTGGAAAGTTCAGTGGCCGAGGAGTGGGAGTCAGTCTGTCCAGCAGAAATGCAGGGTATTCTACACCGTGGTTCTCTGCTGAGAAGTGGGAGATATTTTTTGGCAGGAGCAGACATGGGCATTGCCATCTCCCGGCTTAAAATTGTCCAGTTGCTTTTAAGGGACAATTAATCAGCCTCTTTCCCCTCTTTTCCTCCTAGACAGCACTCAGTGCTACTAACAATAAACCTCTGATCACAGTGTCAGACATAGTAAGGGTGCAAACTCAGGAAATCAGGATCTGGCTTGGCAGAGAAGACTCCTATGAACAGTTTGTGAAAAGGTTTGAGCTGAAGTTTTGACTTTAGGCCTAAACAGTCAAATTGCCATTTCCTGTCCTGAAGACTGATGGATAGATTTCCATCTGACTTCTCCAGTCATTTTTTAATAAGAAGGCTTGATATTTTCTCCAAGGCTATTCATATTTTAAAGCCGTTTAAAGCAGTTTCTTAAGAGTGGAGTCTGCTTTGGGGGGAAGGTTCCTTGGGCAGAATTTAAAACTCACATTTTACTAACCCAGAGTTTATGACAATACAGATCTGCTTTCCTAGACAATACAGATCTGCTTTCCTAGACAATACAGATCTGCTTTCCTAGAGCCTATCCACAAATAGCAGTTTTTTTCTAAAGTTTCTATTTTCGATAGTTCCTCATTCAGCTCATTCTGAAGATGGCACAGTTTCTGAATAAGAGCATATGTACACAGAGCTAAGCAGTTGACTAGCTTTAAATTCATAATTTCTCATTCAGTTTCTTAATTCCTTATTAGCTTGCACATGCAAACTATCTCTCAGAGCCTAATCCAAATCCCAGTGGTGCCAGGGAGAATGGGTTTTACCTTTCAAATTTAGCCATCTAAAAATCAGGCATGTGTTCTAAATAAAACTGTGGAGGAGCCACTTGTAGTCAAAACAGAGAAAAATCACCATTTCCAGGACATGATTCATAACATCTGCCTTAAAGACTTGTCTTGAGGGGGGACAAGTGTATTTCTGTTAGCTGCTATCTTATTCCCCTGCCTGTTGAGGGAGCCTGTACAACCAGTGTAGAAGCCTCCTTACTCTTCAATAAATGAAGCCAGGGGAAGGAATCTTTCTGTTTCTATTAATGGGAAAAGATTCAGACTTTGAGTTTCCTATATCCTTTCTTCCAAAGTAAATGACAAATGAGTAAGCAAAGTCCCAGACCATATCCCAAGCTGCATCTCATGGACTGCTAACTCTGGCTTCAGTCATCATTTGGGACGTATGGAAAAGACATATGAACTCCTGGAACAACATTACACTTTTTTTTTTTTTAATTATTATTCATACCTTGCATCACACTGGACTCCTTGACAGGGAGCACAATTAGATAGAAATCTCAAAGCAATGGCAAAATCTTTTTGTCTGTCGTCTTTAAAGACGCTCACAGTAGGCTATGTGAAATGTCAGGAATAATTAGACAAAAGTATATAACCTCCTAGCAACACTGAAGTGATGTGTAAAACTAAGCATTCACCATAAAGTTTTAAACTTTGTTTGAAACCTGCATGATAAAGGTAACCTGAGAAATTTTCAAGCACAGTTTCAAATATATTAATACAGACATGGATATGAAAAAGCAGAATGGAAAACTATGAAATGCTGTCATGCCTCTGCTGCTCTTTTTAAAAGATGATATATAAAAGTAATTGATGATTCTCATACAGCAATTGAAATGAAAAGGCAAATTTCCTCAGCTCTTCATCTGCTGGAATGTATTTTAACAAGCAGAAAAAGGACTAGCTCCTGGTATCCATAATTCACAAAGATCACAGACATGTTTGTGAGAAGGGACCTCTGGAGGTCCCTTAGTCCAACCTCCCACTTTAAGTAAAATCTCCAAAACCAAAGAAGGAATAACCATTTCACATCAGCAGGAAATCTGGCCCAGAGGGCCTTTTGCAGAAGGAAAAAAGTGAACCATGAATGCAGAGAAAGGGGGGGAGAAAAGGCAAGAGAAGAGAAAAGAAGGAAAAACAGACCAACATTTTATTTGAGGTAGTAATATTAGAAATGTAGAACTCTGTACCAAACGGTGGGATTATCTTTGACTGACTAATAGATGTGATTTTATCTTCTAGGAAAACAATGAACAGGAGGAAACCTGGAAGCTTTTTGCTGCTCTGTTGAATATGGGATTATAAAAAAAATTGCACCTGGAACATCTCTCTAAATGGATGACTTCTGAACCTGCAACGTTTCATTACCTGAAGCAGCACCTTCTTGCATCCTCGAGGAGAAAATGAATTTCACAAATTGCACCACTGAAGCCAGTGTGGCTGCAAAGCCAAAAACAGTAACTGAAAAGATGCTTGTTACCCTGACCTTGGCCACAATCACGACCTTGACTATGCTGCTGAATTCTGCTGTAATTGCAGCAATCTCCACAACCAAGAAGCTCCACCAGCCGGCAAATTATCTCATATGCTCGCTAGCTGTGACAGATCTCCTTGTTGCTGTTCTCGTCATGCCCTTGAGCATCACTTACATAATGATAGATAAATGGACTTTGGGATACTTCATCTGTGAGATCTGGCTTAGCGTCGACATGACCTGTTGCACGTGTTCAATCCTTCATCTGTGTGTTATTGCCCTGGACAGGTACTGGGCAATCACAGACGCTATTGAATATGCCAGGAAAAGAACGGCAAAAAGGGCTGGGCTGATGATAGTCACCGTGTGGACTATCTCCATTTTCATATCAATGCCCCCTTTGTTTTGGAGAAATCACCACAGCATCAGTATTCCCAGCGAGTGTCGCATTCAGCACGATCATGTGATCTACACTATTTATTCCACTTTTGGGGCGTTTTACATACCCTTGACTTTGATCCTGATCCTGTACTACAGAATTTACCACGCTGCAAAGAGCCTTTACCAAAAGCGGGGCTCAAGCCGCCACCTCAGCAACAGGAGCACAGACAGCCAGAACTCTTTTGCCAGCTGCAAGCTCACACAGACATTCTGTGTCTCGGACTTCTCCACGTCTGACCCGACCACGGAGTTTGATAAGATCAACGCATCCGTGAGGATCCCGCCTTTCGAGAATGACTTGGACCTGGCTGGCGACCGGCAGCAGATCTCCACGACACGGGAACGAAAGGCTGCTCGCATTTTGGGGCTGATTTTAGGTGCTTTCATTTTGTCCTGGTTGCCCTTTTTCATCAAGGAACTTCTTGTGGGCCTCCACATTTGCACTGTCTCTCCAGAAGTAGCAGACTTCTTGACCTGGCTTGGATATGTCAACTCCCTCATCAACCCTTTGCTGTACACGAGCTTTAACGAGGATTTCAAGCTGGCCTTTAGAAAGCTTATCAGGTGTCGGGAACATACATAAAAATACTGGGAGATGATGATGCTGACGTGACTCCTAGCCTTAAAATTGAGCGAAATAATTTGACTTTGTTACCATTTCCCTTGATAAAGGGGATTTTTGTGTTTGCCTATTTGCTTGACTTATCTTCAGCCTGTAATTCATTATGTTGTTTTTTTAATCTCTAGTGTTATTCATGGTAAAGGGTTTGAAATAAATTTATTCTACAAAGGAAAAGATTTTTTAGAAATGAAACAGCAAAAAAAGATATTATTACTATTAGATACTGATGTTTAAGACATTTTGTGTAATTGATGATACAAGAAACAACAATATTCACTTTTATACTTCTTCCATTTAAGAATCAAACATCTAAATTGTCATGCACTGTATAAACTGAACCTCGTAAATACATATTCAAAAATTAATAAACACTTCATGGTCATGACAGCTAAACAACAAATCTTTATTTAAATGGCATTCTGTAACTGCCACTTAAAAGGAAAATTACCACCATTTCCAGCTTGGGCTGAAGCAGGATAAACTATTCCTTTCTTCAGGAATACACCCCCAAAACAGAAAGCAAAGTTCAGTTCATTACATCTGAAAATAAATCTCATTTTTTATTCCAAAGCAATTATTAAGGTGACTCTTTTCATATAATATTCCAGATTTATCTTTAAAGAGTTGGGCAGACACCTGTGCAGTTTGTTTGGGAATTGAGAGGATGCAGCTAGCAAGTGTCACACTTGTGAAACTAACTGCACATCTGACTGGTCAAACATGTAATAACCCTATTTCTTCAGGCCTTGTACTTTGGTCATTTCTGGAGTGATATTATTCACTTGTGGCACACTTCACCTGGGTCTTGTAGTGAACAACCCCATGCATTAATTGATCTTACCCCACTGACTTAAACAATTGGAAATCTTCTCAGCAGGCCAGCAATATACAGAAATTCAGAAACATCAACTAAAACCAAATTGTTTTCTGCTTGAACATCAGAAAAAAAAGTTAGGGAAAATAATTTATTTTTAATAGAAGTCTACACATCTACCTTGTCCTCATCTTACAATTTGCAATGGTATTCTCGCCCACTTAACTATGATCAGGTCCTCTAGCAGGACTTCTTGTTCTGGGAGTGCTGCACATACTTACCTCCCTTGTCTTGAGAGACAGACAAAGAGTCCTTTGTCCTGTCTTCTGTGCTTATGTAAGTAAAAGTGTCCTGATTCAAATAATGTGGAAATCAGGCTGGGAAGGGACAAAATCAGATCTGGTATTGTCCATTAGCAACTCCTACTGTTTAAATATTTATTGCTTACTTTGCACCATAATTTTCTTCCCTGTCCATTTTTCTGGACAAATTCTTTTTTAATTACACTGATATACCATATACAAAATATCACACACATCAACCTGACATGCAGTAAGAGTATGGCAGTTCTAAATCCATCAAAACAAATATTAGAGGTACCAAAAGTGTTGTAATGGCACTGGAAACTGTCTCTTAAAATTTTTTTGAAAACGTACAAGATGACAATAATTTTTCTTATCAAGAGTCACGGAAGTGTAAGTAACATGTGAGTAATAAACTACAGAGGGAACTGAGAAATTGCATCCTTATTGATGAGAGAAAGCACTTGGTTGGAAAGATGCAGTGCCACAAGCTGAGTGTAAATCAAGTCTGAATGTGACAAAACTGTGAGTTACTGCTTACCCACATGCAATGGGATTCTTCTTTCAGAACTCCAAATTTCCCTGCCTGACTTTGAAGGGTTTATCTCCAGCTGTCCTTCTGAAGCTACTGTCGCAGCTGCCTCCTCCAGATGTCTTTGGGTCCCCTACTAGCTAACATTAATACCTAAAAAGAAGCAAAAATTAATCTCAGCCACTGAAAATGTTTTTTAGTGAGGAAGCACAGAGATCCCTTATGGTTTTTCCTTTTTGCAGCTTGTTGGAGGTGGAAACTGTTGATTGAAACTTGGGAAGTGTGTTCTTATCCTGCCTATCTATAAACCTTACACAGCAGCTACCCAGAGTACATACGCTGTTCAGGAAAAAAAAGGTAGCTGGGAATTAAAATAAAATGTAGTATTTTTAAGAAGTGCTGCAGAATAAATTTATTTTTTCTTTCAGTGCAATAGAAATGATTATCAAAGAAAAGGATTGGACGTAATTTCCTGAAACAAGGTGAATATGACAGGGAAGACAGGACACACGAGAAGTTGTGGCTGGAAGAGAGTAGGTTTGGTGTGCCTTGAGTCATTTCCTGCTCTTCTACAAGGATGCCCAGCTACAATAATGGTCAGAAAGGGAAGAGTAAATGTGCAAGACTTCCCCAGCAGACAGTCTGAGACACCCCAAGGCACTCAGCTAAGATAAGGCAGAAGCTGTGCCCCAGCCAGCTTCCTCGGGCTGTCACTGGGGCTCAGGATCAGCCGTGGGTTGCACAAGGGTCTTTGCCAGAAGACAGGAAGAGGTGAGAGTGGCGACGCTGGTGAAAGGTGTTTCAGAGTGGAAATCCAACAAAATGAGATAGGCTGCCAGCTCTAACTGCTGCTCCTAAGGGCATATCAGCACACAGAATAATTTAGGTTGGAAGATATCTCTGGAGGCCAACTAGTCCAACGCCCCTACTAAAAACAAACCTCAAAGTGGCACCAACCCCACAGCTCGACACTGCTGCTGCTATGTGGTGTGCAGTCACATTTCTTGTGGAAAAGTAAGGGCTCAGTTAACTCTGCCGGCAAGGCTGGTGCTCATTTAAGGCCGTAAGTACGGCTGAAGGGCCAGAAATAGTGAACGTGACCTCCACAGCAGCTGTCCTGGGTAAGTAGAAGTGCTGCAGCAACACATACAAAAGCTGTAAAATACAGGTGCTGCATCATCTTCATTTCTGCTGATGTCTTCCTTTTAGTATCTGAACTCCACTATTACCACTCAAACTACCAATCAGGTTGAAGGCTGTATTCAATTTTAATATTTAGAGGTAATTAACAGGAAAAAACAGATGGATGGCTAATTTCCTGCTTCCCTGTTAAATAAAGACTCACCATTCACTGCCAGCTGACTACTGCTTTTCTAATTAAGTCATTAGCTAAACACAGAGCTGTTTTCCAACAAATGCCACTAGACTAATGAAGATATATGTTTTGCCCATGCTCAGAAACAAAATAAAGAACAATATAAAGAGTTGGTTACTTAAAACAGTTTAACTTGATCAAAAATCATGTATCTTCTCACGAGAATAAAAACTTCTGCTAGTCTGGCACCATTGTTTGACAACATTTTTTTCCTATGTTAAGTGTTTACTGCTTTTACAAAAGGTTTGGAGGCATTTCTTGACTTGTCCATGGCAACTCCCCATTCACACCTGGATCAGGCCCACCACACTATGTTCTGCTGTACAAGCTCTTCCCAGCAAGCTCTCAGTGATGTATCCAAGGTCATCAGACTACATCCATCTTCCTTAGCCTCTCTAAACCATCTTGCATCCTCAAGCCTTATTTTCTCTAATGGTCCCCTTGCAAAATTGTCTTTTGTTATAGGCCTGACTCCCTATCCTGCCTTTGGGTTTCTGACTCTGTCTAATCCGTAAATTTGTTGTGATCCCATTAGAGCAAGCCCCTGTTTTCTCCCCGTCTCAGCACTGTTACCAGAATTCCCCTGATTGTGGCTGTTCAAGTCTGTCAAATTTTACTCTGTCTTCTCTGTGTCCACGCCATACCCAGAAGCTTATTGCTCTGTGTAAGCAGCCAGCACTTTGGAGTGACTTCATACTAGCCTTGGAGACTGCATCCATCAACCAGTTTTCTTCCCCAAAAGACATACTCTTCAAATGCTGTTTTACCTACTATTTTTATCTTGTCGCCTTCCTTCTGTACCCTATCTTTTTGTTCCCTTTCTTCCATATTAAAATTGACCCTCAAATTACTATTTTATGGATCTGTATATTCACTTTTAGGCACCTGTACATGCACAGGTAACTCTGGTTGCATTCACCTCCTGCTCTTTTGCCAGTGCCAACCTAAACTCTCTTCTCTGCAAGCTTTGTCTTGACCACCTCCATGCACTTGCCACATCTCTCTTATTCTTTGCAGCTGTTTTTTTTTCCTTCTTAAAACCACTTCTGGTACAATTCCTGAAAGGAAAACAGTCAACATGGGCAGTGGAGGAATAACTATGCATGTATTGTCTGTGCTTTTTTCTCCATCTTTCCCACATAGATCACATCATCTCCCAAGGTGATCTACCTCTCCCTCTTGGGCACAGCACATCCTAAATACAGCAAAAACACGTTAAGAGCTGTGTATATCCTGAGCCACTTGTATTTGGTTCATGTACATCCCTTTAGAGCTGTGGGTTCCTCACCACAATGATGTACCTAGCTGCACAGCACATGAGATCAATTTCTTTGATCTCCCTGAGTGGAGATAGATGATGGGATCGAACTCTCTAAAAGGTTTAAAACAAAGCCCATGTCTCACCAAATTTACTTAAAAGGTTGTCACTATTCAGATTCACTGCCATGTACCTGAGCTGTCCAGTTTTCCGTAGTTATCACCTCTTATTTCTCTGTCCTTCGGAGATACAAGGAAGGAACAACAACAAGAACAAAAAATTGGCTTTATTCAGGAGACTGTGTCAAAAAAATAAAGGAATCTTTTCTAAGGACTCTATTTCCACTTCTCTATTTTCAATTCCAGTTATCAAAGAGTAAAGAGCATTGCAGTGTTGAGGCTTCCAGGCTTCCAGCTCAAGTGGAGAGATTGTCCTTATGCCTGTGTGTTGTTTAACCATTGCAAATATCAATAACAGACAAGCTGGTTTATGTTCACCCTTTACACATACAAATGATTACTATGAAGAATTCTAGATAAATGCCAGGTTTGTGAGCTGTAAAATTGTTCTTTAACGTTCTCTACTTTATGTACATCGTATTGCAAGCATTGTTCCCTTACCCTCTTACACTGCTAGGGGATCTTCTTCATTAATCCCATCTAGGTGATCACATGTAGATGATGTTACATGATTAAATTACTCCTTCCCACTCAGCTAATTTCTATGCTTCTATGAATCAGGCCTTAAATGTAAACTTTTAGTGTTGCTGATGTAAGTAGAAGATGTAACCATGAATGAGCTGTGGGAAAAAAACATGATTAGAAAATTATATGAACATCTTCTCAAAGACCTAAGGGACAAGGATTCATTTCAACTTTTTTCCTTCCTAATCACTTTTCTTTCCTTCTCATCTCACTATTTCCTGGTCCGTGAATACTGTTCATTAATTTTTCCCCTTGTTTCTTGTCTCTCTCTCTCCTTCCTTTCTTTTGCATCCTTCCTCTCCTTTGCAGCCTTCCTAAGCACCACAGCAGCATCTAGTAACCTATAGCAAGAAGCAAGGCCGCCTTTGTGCTGTGTTGATACACATTACCTAAGCATCACTCTGCTCTTGATTTTCGGAAATCAGGTTGCAGGCTTTGTTCCATGGCACTGCTCTGCACAGTCTCTGCTTCAGTGTTGTTGTAGTTTTCCTACAAATCAGATTTTTAATGTACATTGAGATTCTTCCGAATGAAAGGTGCTGTGTATTAAACAATGGTTTCTTCCCACGTGTCACAATTTTTGAAGATACCTTTTAATAATTCCCTCTCCTCTCCCATGGGGCTTCTATCAGAAGAAGCTAAAGTCGCAGCTAGCATGATTCCCAGAAGCAATAAGCAGTGTTGGAGATGCCCCCCTGCACCACTCCGCTCCTCCCACCACCCCTCACATTTCACACTCTTCCAATGGCTTGCGCTGCATTCTTAAAACGCATTAGCATATAGATCAGCTTTCCAAAGTTTTTGTGGGTTAATTTCCTGCATGACAAATTTCAAGCCTCATTTCTATCTGGTGCAAGATTCCATGTCATTGAGATACTCAAATCTTCCAAAGTACTACGCCTCCCGTACTCATTTTGTACACCACATGACTGCAAATGGCACATATTTCTATGAGGTGAGGCATAAAGCACTGCCTCCCTGCAAGTTTTGTCAATTAAGAAACAAAACATGACTTCTGTGAAGAGGGAGGACAGAATTTCTATTCCTTTGTAAATTGTTTTTTTGCACATAATTTTAAGTGACTCAACTTCTGAATATTAATTTTAAAGGAGCACTAAGAAACAAACCATGAACCATGTGCATGCCTGAACTCCCTGCAACACACAGAGTGACGTTCCAGTGGATTTTACAATAAAAAATTGTTTCTCTCCAAAGCTTTCTACAATGTCCTTTTCAGGGAATAGAAAGTTATACACAATTGGCTTTCACTTTCAGAATGCCACTAGAAATATTATCCCAGTCCTTTAAAAGAGGAACAGCCTGACAAGCTGCTAGAGTGCTGGGATAAGAATCAAGGAGTTTATTTCTTCAATTAATAAAAAATGAGGCCAACACCTCCAGCTTGAGATGTTTTAAATTAAACTGACCACAAAAATAAAGTCTATCAGCTAGAGTTTTACTTTTATCCACACATATTCCAGTGCAGTTCCTCATTCTTTTATTGCTAAGTCTTTGTATGAAAAATAAAAACAATCACTTTTTAAATTCAGATTAGCAAGAAAATACTCTCTTATTTTTGCAACTTCAGAACATTTTTATATTATGACTGGATAGTCATTTTGAAGCAGGCAGAAAAAAAAATTAATCCAATTAGGTCACAGAAGTTAATCTAGGATTGTAAAATTAAGCATGGTTGTCTTGGTCTGATGCTTGCATATACACACAAGTCACAGATCAAAATCCTTTAATTTTTCACTACAGCAGTTTGACTACTTGCTCAAGAGCAGGTTATCTGTGGTTTTAATTAAGATTGGTAGGAGGCTGTATCCTTTCCTACGATGTATGCAGAGCACGTGGGCAGGAAGGGAATTGAGATTGGCACTGCATGGCTGGCAGAGACCACATCTTGTCTTCCCCTGAGCACTGAGGACATGGTGTCACTACTATCACCTGCCTTCCTCAGAGCCCACTCTGTCCCCAGCCAAACCATGGCTTCCACCCTCACCCAGGGAACTCAGGGCACCTCTGACCAAATAAAAGTGAGGGGTGTGAAGAACAGGACCACTCTTCTGCCTGGACTGTGCACTGAGCAAGTGACTGGAGTTGTGTCCCGCAACCCCACTGAACCAGCAGGCACAGGACAGAGCAGGACAGGCATCTGGACAGGAGACAGACTGCAAGCAAGCTGTGTGCATAGTCACCACACCCTGAGCACCTCTCAGCAAGGCGCAGTCCCCAAGGCAGGCACTGTCCCTCTCTCTCCAACGTGTCCCAGCACACCAAGCCTGCTCCATGTCAGCAGCCTCACTCAGATCTGTAGGAGAGACCCCCAGGAAAGCAGACCTGCCTGGACAGAGCACATGCTGCCACATCCTTGCTACATTCATGAAGTCCTTACGGCACATTACAGCAAGGCAAGCAGCAGCCAGGGCTGAGCGTTGCCCCTCAATGGGGTTGTGCTGTGTCAACCTATGTAAAAGCCTGGGCTGCAGCATCCTGACCAGCAGTACCCCGGTTAATGTAGAAAGGACACATCAGCCCATGTTACAGGAATGTTTTTGCTTCACTCAGCTGGCCTGCTTTCCTCTGCCAAACTCTTTTTTTTTATGGCAGGGAGGCACATACCCCCAGGGCAATACCAGGTCAACTCAGGGTGTAAAACAGCCACACCAGAAACAATTTCTAAACCTCCCCACTCCCAAAACAGACTGAAAAGTTCTGTCATTCTACAGATCAAAACACAAGCAGGAGATTCAAACCCACTGTAAAAGAAAGCACTATTATCCTCCAGATTCACCAATCCTGGCTGGAAATAGCCATGTGTCTCCTACAGATACTGCAGCGACTGTTCAGGCTGACAGGTACTGAGAGTGCATACCTGTTACTGAGACCAAACCAGCTCCCACACAAAGACAGACAAAGCACACAAAGACAGGCAATACTTATCACCAAGGCAACTGAAAGGTTCTCTTGGCAAAACCTCTGGAACGGCTGAAAAACCCACCACACAGTGACACCATCAACCCCCAAGCACTGCATCTGGGATTCCCGACACCTCGCACAGGAGTCACCGATGTTCACAAAAGCATCCATTCCTGAGGCCTTATCAGCTGAGGTGAGAGCCTGTTGGGATGGCAGCAACTTCTCAGCTTAGTGCCCAGCTTGAATAGCTGAGGAAATGTAATGGAAGAGACCAAATGCCTTTTTTTTTCCCCCCAGACCACAAGCTGATGTCACTGCAGCCCCAGAGCAACCACAAACTGGTGGTCTTACTTCTCCCCACCCTCCAGGTGGGCACAAGTATGGAATAAGGGAGTTTTGGCCACAGCTGATAGCTTGGTTCACACTTAAATGTGCTGTGTGGCAACCACCAAGAGCAGCCATGGCACTGAGCAACAGTCAGGCATGTAAGAGCACACGAGAGAGCTCATGGGGCACAGAGAGCACCAAGCAGCTCTCACTGACTCTCCTGGCTATTTGACATTCTCTCACCTCCTTCCACATCCATGTTTGTTGCTTTTCCTCTTGCTCTTTGGAAAATCAGTCATTATTGATGGAATCAGCACAGTGGGACATTGACACCCAAGTCTGACTGTCTTGGTATCAAACCACTCAAGATTTGAACTCCTCAAGATTTGAATCAAACTTTACCATTTTTTTCAAGTAGCTATAGCTTGACAGGTATGATTAAGTAACTGCATTGTGAACATTGTATGCTTGGCTAATCTTTTGTTTTAAGGAAGAAATAAGACAATCCGAAGATGAATAGGCTGTCTGGATGGTAGCCACCAGGAGTAAAGTCAGCAGAACTGAGCAGTAACTGGGGGAATGGTAGTTCCAGCAGTGGGAGATTACAATCACCAGCTCATTGACCACCTACTCAAGATGGAACCCAGACTCCAATGGAGGGAAAAAACTGTGCCTGGAGACCAACTAGCATGAGACATGAGAGATATAACTAGCAAATAGGGATTTGAGTACCAATTAATTAAAAAGTTATGTCATCAGTAACCAATGAACGCTGATGCCTTTGTTTATTAAAACGTAAAAGTGTGTAAATTTTTGATCAGGGAGCCAGCCTTTCCTGGGTTACCACCTAGCTCCCTACTTTGCACAAACTAGAATAAAAAATTGAAATACCTCACCTCAGTGTGTGATTTGGGTCTGCACACCGGGTAACAACCCTGCATTTAGGACAACAGTCTGACACTGACGCTCCAAGTCCATGGTAATGACAAAGGATGGAGGTCCTCTGGGCCGATTGCACTCCCTTTGGAGATTACAGTTGTTTCTATATTGTAGAAACAGCCTGTAGAGTGTCTTCTAAAGGAGAATGGTTTGGGAGAGGACAAAGATTTGAGAAGTTCTGGAGTGTAGTGATCTGTTCATCATGTTTATGGTTTATATATTGTACACCTATAAAATTTTAGAAATTGGATCTGAAGTTAAACAGCTCAGTGGTAAACCTAGTACTGTCTTCAACTACCTTTGAATTAGTCTCTTGATGTGCAAAATTTGGAGCAATTTTTGAAGGCTGTTTGAAAACTTGAATTATAATCTGACAATAATGTCTGAATGCTGATTACTTTAGATGTGTGATCATTTCCTGATTCTCTCTCTTTTCCCTCTCTTCCACACTTTCCCCCATAATCCTGTCAGACTAATATTCTCCTGTGAACCATTACCTTCAATCCAGTGGGTCAGTTTGACTTTAGCAGCAGCACATGGGTTAGAAGGTGCATTCCTCTGTCTGCTAACCAAAAGCCACAGCAAACACGAGAAGCAGGATGTTAAACACCAGCAGAGGTAGAGCATACCCAGAATGAGGGTTTATGTACCCTCCCAATTTGCTCCTTACATGTTCTCACTGTATTTCTTAGCAATTCTCTATCTCTGCAAGAGCACTCTGCACTTTGTGGTACTCTGAGATCAACCCTTCTGTCACCATAATGACAGGGAAAAAGCTAAGCAAGCTGAAGTACCAAGTGAAATGTATTATGCTTTTACATATATGTGTGCACCATTAAGGACAGAACTACTGTCAGCAGCATGAAAACTGCAGGCTGCTGTCATCTGAGCTGAAAGGAATACTTTGATAATAAGAAGTCTTGCCTCCTTGGCAGTCCAGAAGCTGCAGGTAGTGGGAGTTTCACACCCCCACACAGACCTCTAGTGCAGAAGGCGGGAGAGGGCTGCCTGACCCCAGCCCCAGCCCTGATATTAGGCTGTCAGAGAGCAGACACGCACCTCACTGCCACCCCCACAGCACTTGTCACAGATGCTCTGCTTGAACACTGACACAGCTCAAGTCTGGATTTAATTCACAGTTGTTGAATGTTGTCTTACTCTGCATAGGAGTGTGACTGCAGGGTGGAAATTATATATTCCAGGGAAAACAGAGTGGAAGTGAACCTCCTGCCACAGACTGTTCCTTATTTGTCCATTGCAGCTGGTTGGGGCTCGGGATCCCAAGGAAGTTGGATACCAGATCTATGCATCCTGCTCTCTCATGTGCTATAAGCTAGAGAAAAAGCATTTTTACCTATATTGAGCTTGTCTTTGTTTTCCCCGTTGCTACTGATATCACATACTTTTAATAAGATCACTGAAGACTTTGATTCAAAGTGGCAGCCGGTGACCAACCCCACCAGGCACACCCTGCTGGGTTCAAAGGCACAGCCGAGCACACCGGTGTCGTGGATGTCACTGAGCACCAGCGCAGGCAGTGGGAAGACAGCAGCTGCATGCCCGGCACCCATGCCTGAAATTTCTATTTCTCGGGATGGCCATGAGACAGTCACCTTCAGAAATACTCCTAAACACCCAGCTTGCTTTGTAGTGCAAACAAGTGCCTGGGTCAGACCTACAGTACCCTGAGGGGAGTTTGGGCTGAAAAAGGAAAGCTACTGCTCATTAAGTTAACTAGCAAGTTCTGCTTATTAGGAGGGTTTATTTCACAAACAGACTTCAAATATAATTTGTTAGATATGTAATTTACCAAAAGGTTATCAAAAACTAACATGCCTAAGCCTTAAAATCAAACATATCCCATGTAAAATGTTCATTGAAAGCAGCAGAAAATCAATATTTTCAAAGGGCATTTTGAGCTAAATAGAAGGAAGCAGACAGAGGTGCTCCACTGATGAATCTGCTCCTGTAGGCTTTCACTTAGGTTAATGAACTGCCTCTATGCTCTAATGTTCCCTGTTACTTTACATTGAATACTTTCCAGTGGTAGTTTTCTGGCTTTTAACCAACTTAGTACACACTTTGTTTCCACAGCTCATCAAATCTGCTAGTCTCACAGTTCTTCACATAAGTCTTTCCATTTCTCCTGGTAACCCACAATTTAATTATATTTTTAACTCCCTACCATTTTATGTAAGGTGACTGACAAGTCAGCATCTTGAGAAGCCATGTTAATTAAAAGCAAAAATGAAAACTTCCATAGCTATAAGACGTATCACTGGCTCTCAAGCAGCTTTGCCACTTCCTTTTCTAATGCTTGCCAATGTAATTGGTACATTATGCCTTATATGAAGCTCCTTTTCTTGCTAGTACAGGAAATGTAGCGCTTGGCTTTCTGGGGATTCGAAGCTTTTTGGTGCCCAGTTCATGAAAACTTTGTTTTCTACAGACAAAAATGAAAGTTCAGATTATTTCATGTAATCCCCTGCTTAAAAAGAAGAGAGTGAAGACCCTTCTCCAGCAGATGCAAAATGTATTGAAATACCAAACGGTCAAGGTTGCATCATATCCCCAGCCTAATGAGTCTGAGATTGGAAGCACAAGAGGGATATCAGAGAGTGTCTGGAATGGAAACAGATGGGACAGGATATGGCTGCATATGAAGACAAAACATTTAGATGTATAGAAGCACTTACATGCATGCTGTGTTTGTCTGCTCCCATTAGAGCCAAGAGAGACCTGTCCAATGCAGCCTTTGGAGTCAGTTTGTAATTCACTTCATCCTGAAGAGATACCTGCACCCAGGCATGACAAAGGCCTCACAGATCTGTACCTTTGCAAAGCAACAGCAGGATATTTTAGGGCACCTCAGGTATCTCTAGATGCCTACCCATGGGCAGCTCAGTTAAGCCCTAGATTTTCAATGGCTTCAGTGGGAGCTTGGACTCATGCAGGCAACTGTACATACACACTTGAATGCTGAAGCATGGTCATGCAAGAATAAGTTTTTTACTGTGACCTTTTAAAAATAAAGTCTTTTTAAAAGAACACACTCTCTGTGAATAGCCCTCTAGGGAGAGATAGTTTTTTTTCTTTTCCCCACTAAGCACTTGGTTTAGTCTTTGAATCACATAGAAGTATTTTCTGTACTTCTTCAAGTTAGTCATGTGAAGATCAACAGGGTGCTGGAAACAGCAAGGCTACCCAAAGAAATAAAGGTGAAAAAATATGTTCAGATGAAGGAAATAGCCACCTTTTTGTAGTTCCCCCTGGAAAAGGTATGCAAACAAAGCCAGTCTTATGGGTCACCTAATTCCAAGCAAAACCTGGAGATAAGAATAAGTTTCTGCACAAAAAGAAGAGGAGGGGGAAAAAGGCTTTAAAATAATTGTAGCAGATAAGACAGTACAACTTCTGTGCTCACCAGTTCATGTGCTACATGTGGCTGTGTTAACACAATTTTTATTGAGGGTATTTTTTTTAAGTGATAGTATGCCTGTGTTGTTGAAAGAGCTGCCCTCCAGGGCAGGCTGGTTTGCTCAGCTGCACGCGAGAAAAGCAGCTTGGGAGCAGCATGATTTGGGGATTAGTCTCCACGTCCGTGGCTTCACTGATCTGTCATGTTGTTATAACCACATCGACACTGCAGGACAGACAGGGTAAAATCAGTCACAGAAGCTACCCCACAGGCAGT
Source organism: Lophotriccus pileatus (assembly GCA_035583135.1). Taxonomy (NCBI): domain Eukaryota; kingdom Metazoa; phylum Chordata; class Aves; order Passeriformes; family Tyrannidae; genus Lophotriccus; species Lophotriccus pileatus. The sequence continues at coordinate 79,524,208 of JAWWES010000115.1, read as the reverse complement.
TTTAACACTCCAGCTAGCTTCCCTCCTTGTCTCATCTCCAGTCAGAGGCTCCTGCCCACCCGCAGGCCCTTGATCTTGCTGTGTCAGCCTTCCCCACCCATTCAAGAAGGGAGAGGAAAGGAGCAGGTGATCCTTGCACACCCCAGGCACATGAGGTCATGCCACAGTGCTCTCTGTCACCTGTACTTCAGATATCGCAGGAGTATCTTAGGGGTTGGAGTCCCAGCAGCAGCACCAGCCAGTCTTTCCCACACCAGAAGTGCAGCCCACTGCCGAGAGCTGTGGCCATCAGTGGTAGATTGGACCTGGTCGTGTCTTGACCATTATGGACATGACACAAGCACCCTGTTGGGACTACCTTGTACTCCTGATTCAGGAGAGTTCTAAGCCACTTGTGGTTTGATAAGCCTGGAGAAGAGGAGACTGAGGGGAGACCTCATTGCAGTCTTCGATGTTCTCGTGAGGGAAAGTGGAGGGGCAAGTACCGATCTCTTAACTCTCGTGACCAGTGACAGAACTTGAGGAAATGGCAGGAAGCTGAGTCAGGGGAGGTTTAGGTTGGATAGCAAGAAAATGCTTTTCACTCTGAGGGTGGTTGAGCACTGGAACAGGCTCTCTAGGGAAGGCATAGCAGGTCACAGCACCAAACCTGTCTGAGTTCAAAAAGCATTTGGACAACACTCTTGGGCACATGGCCAGGAGTTGGACTTGATATTCCTGATGGGTCCCTTCCAACTCCACATTTTCTATGATTCTATGATTTGAGGATGTGGATCTTCCAACTCCTGGGCCCAGAGCAGAGTGGTCACCAGCTTTGTAGTGACAGCTGACCAATGTCCAGCCCTCCATCTCCATACAGATACAGATAATTTGCTCTTCTCTTCTGAAAGCTGTCACATCAGTGTCCTATCCCTCCTGCCCCATGTTAGGAGCTGACCATCAGCAAAGTCATGGCATCCGATCTTGCCACAGAAGCCTACAAGTCATGCTGTCGTCCTCTGCCCCTCCAGCTCCTTCCCCTGTCCCAGCCCAGGCCTCAGCACCCCCTCCCATGTAAACAGTATGTTTATGTGTTTATTTTGCAGCTGTTAACTGGACATCCCTCAAAGTGAACAGTGGTTATTGCAATCACAATTTCCTCTTAGACTGAGGCCCCACCAGTCACTGCCACAATTCACGCACAACAACATCATTTGCAAATACGGTGCTGGCATACTCTGGAGCCCTGTTCTTCCCCCAACACATGTACCTATACTGACACCTAGGGTGTAATGATGATGACACTTGCTGATTTTACCATCATTTCTGCCGTCCCAGCAAACACAGTGTTCACTGGGATACTGACTATGTTGTCATTCCCCAGCTGATGCTGTCAAGCACAGATTTTAGTGGCCAAAGGCTATCTGGTACTAACTACAAAACCAGACAGAGCCAAGGAAGCTCCCTAGATCACCATGACCAAACTGTACATTTCACAGTGGGAAACTGTGAGGAACAGATGCTGAGTGGGTGGAAGCTGACTGGACATGGGGAATGGCCTTTGCCCATCCAGCTGACCACAGTGGACACAACTTTGGTGCAGGTGGCTCCCGTGAGGGACATACATCATGTCACCTGAAGCTCTGTTCAAAAGTCTCTCTCTGAGAGAGAGAGAGCCAGGAAGAGAAGCACGGGGTGCATGTGAGAAAGGGGCAACATGCACCAGCAGTATCAGGAAGATGCTGTAATTCACACATGTCTGTCTTACACCATTCAGGTAGGATGTGAATCAAGAGTAACTCACACTTGAAAAATAATCAACCATCTCCCTGCTCAGTTCTTTAAAAAGTGTAGTGCTGTATGAGCCAGTCTGCAACTTAGAAGCAGCAAGTGTTACACTCAGACTTTTTAGAATAGGCTTCCTGAACAGATTCCTCAATCCCTTGCTTCATTTTAGGAAATTACCTCCTATTAAACGTGAAGTGTTAACTTCATGTCTGTTAGGCTGACTGTATTCACAGTGGTCTAACAGTCTGACAAACACATTTATATTGTATTTATGCCAATACACTTGTCTGTAGTAGATAATCCATCTCAGAAAGCAGCAGATCATAAAGCTGGAGAGCCCTCATCCATTTGCTACCCTCAAGGCAGGGTCACCTATAGCTGTGTCACTTCTGACAAATATTTGTTCAATATGTTCTCAAAGTCCTTCAGTGATGGCAATGTCTCATCTTCCTCAGACTATTTTCCTGTTTCATTTCCTTCAGCAACAGAAAGCTTTATTCATTATCAAACCTGAATCTCCCTTGCTGCAATTGGCATATGCTGCTATTCATTCCATCTACCACAGACAAAGAGAAAAAAACAAATGCCCTATTCTTTGCAGCAGTCTCTTACCACTTACCACCTGACAAATTTTCCTTCCTATTCTGCTTATGTTTTGCCTATAAGCAGATTGCAGCTATTTTGACATAACAGTCAGAAAAGTTTCCCTCAAAATATAGTGTGTTTTAAAGGCTTACAATGTGATGACTGCTGCTTCACTGCACTTGCTTCACAGACCCCCAGAGACCCCTTCTGCTCAGTTCAGCCATGGAAGAAGGCACTAATACTTGTACTCCAACTTGTGCTGTGAGTGTTTGCTGACAGTAAATTTCAAATTTGCTTAACATTAATATTTGCCTAGTAAACTGAAGCTGCACAAAAGTATGTGGAAAGTGAAAAATATATAGAAAGCTTACAGCCAAAAAGGTTGGCTGTTCAGTGCGACAAACTGCACTCAAAAGAAGGTATTTAACACCAGTCTTCATCTCCACCTCCTGCCTGCACCCTTCCAGGATCTGCCTCCTCAGCTTCTCAGTGCTCTCTCTGCATCTCCTAACCCATCAGCCTCTTCCTGGAGGCACCATCAACCACATCTTCTTTCCTCAGTGTCCTCCTCTCTGTCTCAGGTCCCAAGCAGTGTCACTGCAGAGGCCAAACTAGCAAGCTGAGCATGGCTCAACAGGGTGGATGCTACTCTACCATCATGATGTATAACAGTGGCAGCGCTTTGAGGTTCATCTCATCAGTTAGTGGCTGGCGCTGTAAGAAACACTCAGGTGGGATTCATTTTACTAAGTTTTGACCATCCAGAAATGAGGCACCTGAGTTACTCATATAGCCTTCTTCACTACACAAGGACACAAATTACCCCCTGTCCAGGGACATGTCTCTCTGTACTTGCTATAGATGTAGCCCTAGTATCCAGGCAGTCTAACAATTCTGCTCTGAGTGAAAAGAAATAGTTTCCATCATCAATGCCTAAGTCTTTGGACTTCACACAGTTTCCAACAAAATTCAAACAAGAAGCAATTCTTGAACGAAATAGTACTGTCTCACACCTAACAATGGAGACGTCACGGTCAGTATCAAAGCCTCACTGCACAGATAATTACTTTTTCTCAAGATGCTTGTTTTTCTGCAGATCTCAGTGCACAAGGAGCCTGAGACCCATGAACTTGCAAGTGAAAAAGCTCATCAGCTCCCCCTCAAGTCAACAGGAATAGAAAACAAGAAACCAGCTCACATTCAATAAGCAGTTCAGAAGGACACGCTTTCTTTTTGTTCCTCTGTAGTTGAGTGCTTATTACCAGAAATACAAGTTCAAAATGCACCATACATATTACATTTATGTATCAGAGCACTCTTCAGCCACTCTTATTCCAGGAGAGAAGTATTACAGGAAGCATACAACTTAAACAAAAATGTATTTACCAGAAAAAGAAATTACCTTTATCAGCAAGATAAATCTCTTATGCAGATCTCTGAGCTTCAGGTTTTACAGCCTATTGCTTTTCATATGCTTCACACCTAAGCTTGAAAAAGTTGCTTTTTGGTGAAGTACATAAGCCCTGTACCTAAAATAACCACTTATCATCAGGTGGCATTCTCAAATAACCCTGGCAGGCACTGACTAGGGAAGGAGAGCACAAGTGCTCTCAGCGAGCAGAATGGGATGGCAATCCAGGAATCTAGCAGGTCTAGGACCAATTTTTACAATAATGACAGCCCTTCTCACTTGAGTCTTTTTTCCCTTCTCACTCCACATACACTGTTTAGCAGAGCCAGCCAGAGGTAAGAGAGAGTTTTTCTCCCCATGCTTAGGACACTATGGGGTGTCTGTGTCTCTGCCTTGATGTTGTCCCCCAAATGCCGTGTTGTAACATCTCTTTTACAAACATCACATGCCATCTTAGTCTAGTTTCTCTGTTTCTTTTCCCACTTCAGAACAGGATTTTCCTCCAAAATCCCAATGATTTGACAGTGTGAGCTGTTGGGAGCTTGAAGCCCAGTGCTCTTCAGCCCATGCACTGGGATGGGGCCACTTCTCTTCAAACAATTGGTGGCATTATGGGCTTACCTTTACATTACGAGTTTCTGTTCTATCCAAATATTACTGAATGGATAAACATGACAGCTTTCTATTCAATTTCTAGTTCTCCCAGGGGCTCCAAGTACACCAGTGCTTGCTTACACGCAGCCTGAACTATCACAAATGCATCACTAATGCCAGTGGGAAAGCTGGGAGACTGAGTTCGATGTGACACATCCTTCTTCCAAGAAGTTTGGGATAGTTCTCCCAAATCAGTTCCCAGAAGTTTGCAATCTGGCATATGAAGACATCCATTCTTCCAAAGCATCATTCCCTTAACCATCACACAAAGCAGCCACTTTTTCCTTCCAGC
>JAWWES010000115.1:79501226-79519399 GCA_035583135.1 Lophotriccus pileatus | reverse complement strand
GGCATATGAAGACATCCATTCTTCCAAAGCATCATTCCCTTAACCATCACACAAAGCAGCCACTTTTTCCTTCCAGCCCAGGTATAAGACAAGAACTGCTGCATGATGTCAGGGCACTGTGACTTTCATTGCACTGTGTTGACATACCCCTAGGCCCTCTCTCCTACCTCTGCCCCAAGGGAAGGTGAGATTCTGTTATGTATATATGTGTCCCAGTTACAGGGGCCAGGACCAGTTTATCACTATGTGGGTATAGCATTTGCACCCAGGGGGCCACGTGGTGCTCAGCACAGGGGCTAAGGAACACCACTCTGTTCTTGTCCCAGGGTGCCGTGTTATACATCTGGTTTTGTGGGTTTAAACCAGTTTTCTCTCTATCATTGTATTTGTTGTAATCTTTTTAGTAAACTGTAACTCTGACTTGTAATCTCTCTTGAGCTGGGTTCATTTCTCCCTCCGGTTTACTTTTAAACCAGCGCAATATGTGACAATGGAAAAGATCTAGGTTTGTCTCTCTCCATCCCCGAGTCACAGAACTGATATAGGGAGAAAACTCAGGTCCATTTACTAGCAACACAGAGGAAAGGTTTAGTTTTGTCACTTTTCTGAGCTTTTCTGCAAAGGTTTAAATAAAATCACAGCACATAAGGCAGCAAACAGTCACAACCTTCAGGTTCCCTCTCTTTGCAGAAGAGCAAGAATTTTTCCCCCACATGCCTGACATCTTTGTCTTGCAGTGATCAACACTTAAGTTAGCACAGGCTTCAAAATATTGTGAGTCTACCATGACTGACTGGGTTTCTCTGTAAATATAAACGTCCCACTTCTTCCTTCTGCACTCACACTGCTCCACTCCCTACCTCAGACACCAACAATAAATCCACTCTCAATTAACAGTGTACTGAGCTTTCTGAATGCAGACATCAACCACGTTCAAGGCCTCCGACCATTTTGCAAAAGTAATTCTTTTTCCTTCTGGCTATCAATCACGTGAAGAGAAAAGCTCTAGTTTCCTTTCCAGATCATGGGGCAGGCAATGCCTTTTCTTGTTCTTTACTACGGCACCCACGACACTTAGTTTATTACTGGTAGGAGGTGTAGTGTGTATTTTAGCTGATGTCTCTGATAACACCTACAATATTTCAATTTAAATGCATAAATATTGGCATGCCAATCCTTCTCAGTTGAATTGACAATTTGGACCTAGAATTTGAAGTCCTCTCTATCTTTTATCTCTATTATAAGATACCAGTGTGAGAATCAAACTCCCAACCAATCTTCTAATCTTCCGCCAGAGTTCATTGACTGATTTTGGGTGGTGAGTTCAGCAGGCACAGCTGTGGCTCCTATGTGTGTTTAGTATGTTACCCATCCTTCTTCCCCAGGTTACCATTCCTGATGCAGGGATGGCTTAGGAAGACAAATATCTTCTCTTGAGCAATGTACAGTTCAGTGATTTAATAAGGTATGTAGCATAGCATTAATGCATTCTCCTCTTCGTCCTACATGGCTTTACAGTGCAGCAGCAGCTGCAACTGGTGGAAATTTAAAAGGACAGCAGCTACAGATGTGAACAACTATGTTTCTTGAAGTCTATTTTCAAATATTTAATTCCTCCCTTGAAATAAAATTAGACAAAGGAATCTATTTCAGGAGATTTTCAACACAAAACAATAGTATGGCCATCAGCTACTCATGCTTAGAGCATCTTGAAACAGCAGTCTTCCCAATTAACCTCAGTGTTAAACCACTAATGTTTATTTGTCAGCTTTTAACAATTCCTTGAAAAGAGTTTCCATTAGCAAGTGGTAGAAACACTGTGAAAATGTGTTTTCAAAACTGGCAGAGTCCCCAGAAAATCAAAGTCCAAGTTTCATTTGTGGCTGTAGAAGCAACAGGAAAGCAAATGGCTTCATGAAGTGCCATCTAAACTTTCCCTTAATTTATATTGCAGTAGGACATTGACAGGCAGCATTTGTTGGAGAGGCTCTACAGGTGATTGCTAGACAAGAGTATTAATACACTTTCCAGTAAGGCAGCAGGAAAAGTTTCCTAGTTAAAAATGTAACAGGCAGCCACAAAACAGTAGCTTCTCATGCAAGTTTTCCAATCCATCCTTGATGAACTGAACTCCGCCAAACACACCTTCTACCCTGAACATATTTCAGCCCTGGATTCCTCATGGCAAAGAAATTTAGTGAAAAATGGTGCGGTCATCTTCTACAGTGTGGCCATCAATCTAAAGACCCTTCCAGAGTGCAATCTGATTAAGCTTATTGTCCTATGGAATTGTGTAAGTTCAGATCCACCTGGTTCTTGGGACCTCTGATGATGACTCTTTAACCTACTAACATTAAAAGCTCCTGTTTTCCAAAAGCATTCCCAAACCACCAGGATAGAGCCTCAGCTCAGCATTGACTAGAGTCAGACTTCTCTCTCCTGCTGGATTGGAATTACTTTTCAGTCCTTGTTTTTTATCTGCAGTCCATCCCCCCCCAGCCACTTACTCGGATCATACAACACAACAAGTGTTCAGAAGAAGAGCTGCATTGCATTTGCCATAAGGATGGAAAAGGTCAGCCAACAGAAGAGCAACAAAACCTCTTCAGATCACTTCAGACTGGGTAAGCTGGGTTCATGTGAATGGAACATAAACCAAACTAAGGTGCAACTGAAGGAAATTCAATGAATTCAGTCATCGCTCTTGGGAACACAGGTGGGATGGGGCTGTACAGCTCCGAGATAAGAGAGGATCTCCTCTACCCCCCATAACTGCTGCCCCAAGCCCCTTGGCCACTGGCAGGGTATGCTCAGTCTCCATCTCAGGGATGACTGAAGCAGGCTGTGCCAGCTACCTTTGTACCCAGAAGGTTTTTTCACCTTCCTCATTTTTTCACCTAAATCTTCCAAGCTGTACATTAAGCTGATTTTTTTCTTGTCCCATTCCATCACCCTATCTACTGATGTCTGTAGAAGAATTTCCTATCTACTAGGAAACTATCCTCTCAATCATCTCTTTCCTGGGTTAAATAAGCCCACATCCTCAGCTTTCCTTCACAGCATATGTGTCCTGCTCCACCGATGAGATACACTGCCCCCAAATACCTTCTCCCCAGAGCTGAACGGGGCCAAATAAACAGCTTTTTCTCTTACAGATACCTGTCCAGACAATTCAGTACAAGATGACATTTGGCTTGCCTTTTTTTTTTTTTTTTTGAGTTAGGAATGCCAGTTTTACTCCATGCAGTTTGTGACAACAGGCTTCTATTCTGTTGCTGAAATGCTTTTATATAGATGATCACTTTTAAATATGGGTTTTGCTTTAGACTTCCTAAACGTTATGCTTTCACTTGCCTTTTTTTTTAATTTCATTGACTTGACTTTTTCATTCCTTGACTTTGAAACATTTGCCCAATTTATCAAAATCAGTATGAATTCTTCTCCTCCAAGGTACATAAAACCACTGACTGCTTAATGCCATCCACAAAATTTGCAAACATCCCAACTAGTTTATGATCCAAGTCATCCAAAAAATAATGATTAAAGCTGCCCTCAGTTCTTGTCCTATAGGGTCACACTTATGAAGTCCTTCTTCTTTGACAGTGAGTCCTTGAAAATTAATTATAAACAGTTTTCCAGCTAGTTGTGCACTAGGAATTAAAAATTTTCTTTAGACCCAGACATGACATTAAAATAATGTATCCAATAGCTGTACCAGAAATCTGATTTAAATGCAAGGTAAATCACCCTTCTCACTTCCCTTCCTAAGCCATTATCCTGTCAAAGAATAAAACTAGGGTTTTTTTGACATGATTTATTTTCAGCAAATCTGTGCTGACTATTTCTTTTTACCTGAGGAGTTGTATACAGATTGATCACTTAAAAGCTTGTCCTACATCTTGTCAGATAATGCAGTTAGTTTGGCTGGGCCAGTAGAAGATTTTTCTTTCTTAGGAATTACATCATTCAAGACCTATTTGCACTTTTCTAAATGCAGGCACATTAGGTCTCCACTCTCTGCCACACCTTTAATTTTCTGTGATAATTGTTAACTATACAGAGGTGGCTTTGACTATTTCTTTCCATATGTATTTTATCAGATGTGTTCAGCCTGACATCAAACTTATATATTCATTAACCTGTTCTTTGAAATATTTTTACTTTATTCTTGACCATTCTTTCCCTTTCTGGCTGTGATTTGGAGAAGAGCAGAGAAAGCACAAAGGAAGGAGAGCTGTCTTTCCCCCATGAACAGCTAATTCCTCATGATGGGAATGGAGGGGTAGGCACTGACCTCTTCTTTCTGTGACCAGAGACAGGACCAGAGGGAATGGCAGGAAGTTGTGTCAGGGGAGATTTAAGTCAGATGTTAGGTTCTTCATCCAGAGGGTAGTTGGGCACTGGAACAGGCTCCCCAGGGAAGTGGTCACAGCACCAAACCTAGCAGAGCTCAAGAAGCATTTGGAGAATGTTCTCAGGCACATGCTGTGACCCTTGGAGCTGTCCAGTGCAGGGCCAGGAATTGGACTTCAATGATCCTTGTGGGTCCCTTCCAAATCAGGATATTCCATGATTCCATGTAGCTTCTCATGTTTGATTAGTCTTGATGGCATCTGCTGGCAGACACAGGATATGCCACTGCAAAGTAGAGAGGAGCCAGCAGACAGGCATGGACTGTCAACAGGGATATTTGCATCCCCATGACAGAAAACAAAGTGAGACAGAACTGTAAGGATAGGTTCTGGTGAAAAAATGGTGATGTTTTGTCAGGAAATTATCTCCACACAGCATCCAAGCCTGTTGTTTTGCTGCTGGAAACAAGACTAACTACACTACATGCAAATAGAGAGGAACATATCAAATAGCACAACCACCCAGACTCAGAAGTACGAGGAGAGGCTCCAGGCAGAAACCCTGTTGCAAGGCAGAAAGAGCACCTGTGTGGAACTAGAATAGTGTGGGTCTCGACATGGCTGCACAATGTACCTGTCAGCTTCTTCAGACATGAGAACCATGGCCTTCGATTGTGCAGGACTGACAAAAAACCATATGTATGGCACCAAAACTGGGCCCAGCTCTGCTGGAACTGGAGATCTGTCCTGCCTACTGGTATTGCCACCATCCTGAGAACCAGCAACACACGGCAATGGCTGCAGGGCATCACTCAGGCAAACAATACCTGTGTCAGGATTAACTCAGTGTGGAAGTGACATTCCCTCTCTGCTTCTTGAATCAGCTCACTTTGCCCTTCAACAGGAATTAGTGGCTAACACCAAAAACTAGAGGGAGACAGTGAACTCCCCGGACACCCTGAAGTGGAGAGCAGAGGCAGACGCTGGAGGGACCAGGCACCCTGGACGACCACCAGCCCTGCCTGCCTCTGCCTGTCTCTCTCCACTGGGTGCCTTCCTCCAAGGTGTGAGGGTACAAGAAAGGTAGGGGAGTTTGAAAGTATGGTACCACTGAAGGCTGTAAAACTAGCAGGCAAATAAACTTACAATCTATTACTGCTAATAATTTAATTACTTTTACACTAGGTTCTTCATTTTTGAGGCTTGTTCTGTGCTTATTTTTCAGCACTTGGAGAACTGCTACTAATTTTGATTTCTAAGAGCACTTTGTTCCTTGAGATATGTGGCAGATAAAAGAAGAGATGTGATTTGCCTCATCAAGAAAAGTGTATGCAAGATCTTAATGGAAAAGGCATTGGAAATATGCCTGTCAGAGCAGAGTAAAGAAAAGTAACACCAACAGAGCTGAACAATACGTCTTTCCTGGGATTAGTGTTCAGCGACAGGCAAACTTGGAGTGTTAATCCCAAAATGTATGTCACTGTTGTTGCAATAGCTTCCCTGAAAAATTTACCTAGGAAAGTCAGTGCCATTGCTGATCCCATAGTCCCCACTCCATAGCAGTCCCAAACATGCAAGGTGTTTAAAAACTCAGGATGAAATGAAAACAGGCGTAGGTACCATTTTGTGCCTTTCTACAACAGCTAAGGACTGAGTAGCCATTAATGCCAATGCCAAACATAATTATAAACAGTGTTAGGGATTCAGGAAATATTTGAGTGCTATATTCTAGAAGCCCAGGACCTGTGTGCAAGAGGTACAGACACTCAGCAAACTAACAGCACAAATCCTTGTTTCCTTCTCCTGGGGCCAGCTCAGGAGCTCCTTGTCCCTCTCCAGAAACCATATCAGAAGACTCCCAAGTGTTCTCTCTTGAACTAGATCTGGGATTTGTGCTATATGGCATAAACCAACACAATGTCCTGGGTGTGCCAACAGGTCATGAGTATGAATGTCCAGGTAGCTGGGATGTCCCCTGGCACTGTCCAGTAGTAGCCAGGGAGAAGGGAACTGTTAGGTGGAAAACCAGGGATATCCATTCATCTCTGCACTCCTTGAAAGGCAGTCTATGAGGAAAGTCCACATGGGAGCCTGAGGCTTCAGGACAAGGGTTGACACTCGTCATCAAAACAGTGATTTAGCACCAAGAAGCATAAGTGGTTGCAGCTCAGAGTGCAAGTGTTCTCCATCCTTCTGGAGGGCAAGAAATCCTAGCTTGACATGATTGTCACTGAAAAGCAGAGTGACTGGGCAGAAAATATTCTAAGTAAGAAAATTTTCGCCAAATGGCATGAGTTTTAAAAGACTGAAAATCAATTTTTTGCAGCGATATAAAAAGGAAGATCCTCTTCTTTATAAGAAGAAATAAGAAAATGAGGATTTAGTGGGATTTTGATGTTGTTTTGGGGTGGCTTTTTTAATTGTTTCCTTCTGTTTTCTGGCCATTTTCTCTTTTCTCATTCTATATTGCTATCATTAAATGGCAGGGATGGGGAAAAGCAGAAACGGTGTTAATGAAGCTGTTTCCCTCCATGGGAGCTCACTGTTTAGCTCTCTTGAGCAACAAATCCCAAGAGAAAATTCTGCCTTAAAAAATCTTGATGAAGATGAAAAAGTCAGCCCTTGCATTTGTTAAAGCTAGAGCTTTAAAGCCAGACAAAATCAAATTATAAATAGGGTCTATTTCTGTCTCACATTTTAAAGAACTGTGAAACACCAGATGGGTTTTCTGTCACTATGCCCTACCATATAAAATATATTTTTATGGTTTCTGATTTCACTACAAATAGGGCATGAGAATGATAAGCTGTTAATGTAAAAATAATTTTCCCTGTGAACTTCTCGTGTCTGGAGGCAGTTTCTCAGCAGGCTGGGAGATGCCGTGCTTTTCCACCACTGGATGGCATTCAAGGGCCATAAATACTCACACTGGGAACTGCAGCAAAAGAAAATTAAAACACAAAGCGTCCAAAGCCTTTGGATTCTTGGTAATGCTTCTGTAATATATTCATGCTTTCAAAGTTCCAACGAAATAAATCTGGAAAGATGAAAAAACAGTTTCTGAGAAGAAAGGAGTTTTCCTCGGAGACTCAACTGAATATGCATGTGGGATGTGGGACAGGAGATCTAAAAGCAGCATTCCAATTAGGAGAATCCAACAGTCCTATCTAGGCATCTCATTAATACGGGTTGGCAGGAAACAATTGGATAGGACTTGTGTTTTTCCTTCCCAATATGGAACCAACAGGGAGATAAAAAGTGAGATGCATTAACTTGACGGTGGGTCTACACAGACACAATGCCGTGTTTGTGCAACACCTGCACACACAAAAAAGCTCTTTAAAGCATTTCTGCCTTTGTATCCCCTCTTTAAAGCTCAGACACATCCTACTGCCAGGCAGCATCATTAAATCCACCCCATCTCACAGCTGAGCCGGCTGCGAGAGGAGGTTGGGCTGGAGACCCCCTGGCGTCCCTTCCCACCTGAGCCGCCCTGCACTTCCACTGCATCATTAAGAATAAAGACAGATTGACAGTTTTCACAGATAAGAAGAGCACTCCACAGCAGTAACAGTATTTGTGGGGGTGTAGCCATAAGGGTCTGGGAGCGCGAGTAGAGTCAGGTTTGCAGAGAGACAAACTGCTTTTACACGCCAACTGGTATAATTGGGAAAGGGGGGTGAGTTTTGGAGCAGATGAATATCCCCTCAGGTCTGAAAGAACAGAGCAAGCTTCAGGCAGGCAACATTTGCTGAGTTTCACCACTTAAAGCCTTTAAAGAAAAAGATAGCTTGCATCTCTGTGGTACAAAGGAAAGTTTGGAAGACGCGAAAGTTTGACAGAGCCACAGCCTCTGCTGTGTAAAGATGGAGTACAAGCAGCAGAAGACTTATCAGGGAAAGCTGTGATAATCTGGGAAACCAGTGTTCCTGCCAAATCCATAGTTTCTGCTATGAAGTCTAGCTATGACTTTTAGTTCCCTCTTTAATGTTTTAAGTCAGCCTTGGGAAGCCAGTGTTCCTGCCACATGCTGAGAGTGTGACTGCTGGTGGCGGTGGTCTGGGCTCGCTCACCCAAAGTTCACAGTTTGGTGAGCTGTGTTTCTCAGGCTGTGCTGCCTGTGAGTGCTTGTCACAGTGTTTCTGGTGATGTGCTCAGGACTCTTTGCTCTGCTGCAGTTTAGCTCCATTTGGGGTATGATGGCAACAGGGTATGTTTGCTTCTGGTGAGGATTTTGCCGTAGCTCAGGGGATAGATGCCTGCAGGTTAAAGAAGGGGGAATCTGAGAATACATCAGTTAAAATGTGATCTTCTCCTGTTATTATACAGGGTACTTCACAACAGAGAAGTGGAGGGTTGATGGGGATTCTTCTTTCCATTGCAGTGAATGTGTCTGTCATGTTCAAGTAGCTCATAAAAAATATATAATATATAGTATAACATATAATATATATAATAAACATATATAATAAATATATATAGTGTATTATATATTATTAAGAGAAGATCCCCAATGTACATGGGGTGCACTCCTCACAACAGGCTGGTGGTATCTTAAAACCCAGCTTCACACAGCTTTTCAGGGTTTTTGGTTGCTGGTTTTCTAGAGAGACTTGTGTTGGTCTCTGGGTCTTTGATATATGATAATGTGTAATTATCTCTCTAGTATAGCTTATGAGGCCTAGAAAAAAAGATAGTGGAGTGACAACAGTCCTGCACATACAGTCTTGTTCTCCCAGCCTGTGCATTGTTCTTCACATCAAGTCTTGAGGACAGGGAGAGGCTCTCAGGGAGCAATCTTCTGGTCTTCTTTTACACTGTCTGCTCAGAGGACTCATCAGATACAAACAAACCTTGTTCAAACCCTCTTCCCATAAGGCTTATTTTATGTTACCTGAAGAGGTGAAAGTGGGTGGAGTGATTTTCAATCTTAAAATACTATCTACTATGCACAAGATTTTCTGCCCAGCCTATTGAATTGAGGTTTTAAAATAACAAAAGCAGAAACCCTTTTTTTTTTTTTCCTGGAAGAAAACTTTAACAATTCTTTGATGCTTAATAGTACAGTGTAACATAAAACAGAAGAAATTGGAAACATCAAGGGCAGAGTTTTAACTGTAAGTATCAAAACAGTGACTGTGAATTGGGTTTTAGAAACTACAAAGCACAGTTGGAACACATAATCATTTCTCAACAGAGATTACGTATACAACAAAGGCATTATGTTCTATCACATTCCTCATGTACGATTCACAGCATTATCTTCACCCCCTAGCCCTTCTCTAATCAAACCACTCGAAAGGCAAAAACTCTTTGTCATTACATTATGCTCACAGCCACATGGGCACCCAGAATCACATCAGCTAATGAGAGATGTTGTTCCACAGTCTATGCCTGGACAGCCAGAGCCCTACTATCCAGATCAGCAGCTGGGAACTCAATTACTTCTTGTGTTGATCCACAATGCAACCACTGGGTGGATCCAGAGCATAGCCACTGGATTGATTCATTTTGTCAACACCCTTTCTCTTCCCAATCACTTCTCAGAAATCTATTGTACCCTTGGCACCAGGAAAAAGCCAGTGGGCTGATGCTGCCCAAGGATGGGGAAACTGAAGAGCGCAGAAAGGAAAGATGTTGTGGTAAATAGCTTCATTCTGTCTCCATGTTTATTATTCTGAACACTCCACTGTTTTTAAGTCTCCCCGCAGCTGGACCACAAATCCAAAGCAAGATTAGGTTTTCTCTTCTGCTTGGAACAGAAAATATTCAGTAATACTAAGACACTAGGAAAGATCCTTATTAGAAACACTGTTGCACTATGAACCCCTGTGTAATCGCCCCAGTAAGGTTAATGCCTCACACCCAAGGAAAGGCAAAAACAACAACAACAACAACAAAAAAGCCCTATCACAAACAGGTATTTGATCTGACCAAAAAGCAATTTAAAAAAAACATTGCTCCTAATGCCTACAGGGCCAACTTACTTCTTGAAGCACCAAATTTTTTTATGTTTCCCATTATCTTTGCATTCATGGCTGCAAATGTTACTAATGGCCATGCACTTACTCGTCTCTTTTAAATATTAACTTCAAACTGTTTCTGACTCCTACCTCCAGCCCCATGGTTGGAGGTCCCATCAGCTGGAGCTCTTTCCCCTGGGCACCTGGGCAACTGTGCACCCTCATGTTTTTCAGGAATACATGGCTCAATGTTTTGTGCTTTAATTTATTTGGTGACTTTTCAGAATCGCTTTGCTGTTGTATCCTCCTCTGGAGCATATTTGCATGAAAGGAACATTATGAACCACTTAGTATAAAGACATAAAACAAGTGAAATACATACACGTGTGAAAACATAGCTATTCCAAATCAAGTTAACTCAAAAACCTGAAGCAGGGGGGGGGAAATCTTTCTCCCTTTACGCTCTCATCTGGTCTCACCTCACCTGGCAAATTAATCAGCATGCACTAATGTTAAGGAGTGAGAACAAGTAATAACATCCTCCATCACTGTCTGCTGAGGATTAGGGCTGATGGGCCTTTGTACTCACTCGAGTATCGCTATGTAGAAGATGGGCAGAGAGGGAGAAGGAAACAGAAACCAAAAACACAAACAGAGAAATAGAGCATGTTTGCTTTTCTTCTTTTAACACTGGTTAACTTAGCTGTGACCACATGGTAGAAGTTATTGTGCTGATACAGGCTAGAGTGACTTACTATAGTAATTTCTGGAAGTAGGAGAAACAGGGATAGGAGCTATGGTTTGAGTGGTGGTTTCTTTCTGGACCAACTCTTCTCCAGGCTCTCTCCATGCAGAGGTCTAGGAATTTCAAACCTTGTTGTCTCTGAGCCTAACTGTAGCTAGACTTTCTCCAAAAGAAAATACCCAAACAAAATTTTCACGAAAAGGAAAACTGACTCAGCTACAAGGAAACCTCACTCCAAACCCCGCAGCAGGGTACAGGCAGTCCTAGAAGTTACTGGGTGATTGTTCAATCTCTATCAAGCAGCAGCTTGAGATAGCTTGAACTGCATGATAAAATTTGTGGTGTTTTATGCGGAAAATTGAGACATGCCAAAATAATGTTTAAAGAGTGTTTTTAAAGAAGCTGAAGTTGCCACAGGGTTGGAGGAAAGGATTCTTTGCAAAGTAAAAGCTAGCTAAAGAATAGGAAACAAAGAGTAAAGCTAAATCAGGCCTTTTACTTTCAAGGAGAAATGCTGGAATCAGTTTTACTCAACATGTTCATTAGAGACCTAGTGTATGAAATCCATGGTGAAATTTCCAAATTTATAGACTGTTCTAAACTCTTTCTCAGACAGCCGACTCTTATGCTGATGGTGAAGAACCCCAGAAAGACCTGACAAAATGAAGTGGGCAAAGAAGTGTCAGACAAACTTCAGAGTATATAAATGCAAGTTAATGCATTTGGGGACGGATAGGCCAAACCACACCTGCATGATGCTGAATACAGACCTGAAAGTGGCATGTCAGAAAAAATATCTTAAGAGTCGTCATTGACAATCCTCTGGTCAGCAATAAAAGCCAAAACTGTATCATGAAAAAAGGGTACTGAGAACAAGACAGAGGGCATCATTTTGCTGCTACCTGTAACTTTGGCACAACCACACTTGAGTGGTTATACACACTTGAGTACAGGTCACGGTCTGCTCTCTTCATCTCAGGAAGGATGCAGGAGAGTTACAGCAAGTATGGAGAAAACCAAACAAAATGATCAAACAGCTGCCCGATGAGGAAAAACCTAAAAATGCTGGGGTCTTTGCAAAAAACACTGAGAAGAGGAACAGTTGAATACTACATAATAATGAAGACAATATCCAGAAAACAGAGTAAGTAAATGTTAAAGTAAGTACTACGTACACTTCTATTAAAAAAAAAAAAAAAAGAAAAAATCCAGGTACTAAGAGCCTCAAAATTAGCCAAGAGACAGAGGAGCTAACTAAAACTTTTATTTGAATAAAAGGGAGAGTTCATTGGACAATCCCCAGTGAAGTGTCTCTACTTGATAGAGGTCGCAGCCTCTTTTATTCCCTTTGCCCGAAATACAAGTCCCTCCCTGTTTCTCCATTGGCTGAGATACTCCAGGGTTAGAGACTTCCCAACACATGTCCCACATTACATGTTCATTAGGGGCTTTGAGGGTCCCCAGCATTTCCCAAGTGGAGGTTACTGCATGTTTATCCCTTGCTGCTGATTGGTCTCCATGTTCTGGGCACTGTATTATCTTATGCTGGGCAACTACATAACTAAGAACTTTTCTATCCCTTACTACCAAGCTAACAGAGTCCTATAGACTTTACAAGAACATTCTACTTATTCCAAAATACTTCTCTAACTTATTGTGACAGGGAGTTGGAGGAAGATAATATCAGCAGATTCAAACCAGAACAGATAAATTAATACAAAAGAAGTGAGTGGGTAGATACAAAGAGAAGTAACCTCTAACCCTGCCTGGTAAACCAGTGTGGATACTGGCACATGTGGGAGTGACACTGTGATACTGTGGGAATGGCACAAAGGAAACTGACTGCAAGAAGCGGCCAGACTCTTGTGCTCCAATAAACAGCATCTGACACTTCCAGAGTCAGGAACCAAGCGCTTGGGCTAGAAGGATGATTGCTTTGACCTGAAAGACATTTCTTATGCTTTTAGACCATCCAAATAGTGGAGAAAGTCAGATCATTTTAAAAACAAATTATCAAATTAAAAAAAAAAACAAACACAAAATAACAAATTCTTACGAAATTACGCTGAGCTGAAATCCTCTCCCAAAGTAAATTTCCTGGCTTTTCTGTTTTCCTCAACCAAAAGAATACTGGTTTCTCTCATACCTCAACACCCAGAATGGTTTGGCAGGACAGTAACTGTTAGATTTACTGCTTACACAGGCACATATAATGAGATGGCATCTTATTCCAACCTGACTGCAGGCCAAGTGCTGGGTTAGCATGTGCCAGAGACATGGGAAGCTGCGGAGCAACAGGGAAATCCCTTAAATGGGGAAATCCTCCAGACTCCAAGGAAGTGATTAACTGTTAGTTTTATTCCATTACCAAATGTGTTTACATGTTTCCTGACATCATCTTCAAATCAATCATTTTTCACTGCAATCTTCTTTGACACAGCCAAATGCCCTTCCCCATGCTGCAAGAGACTCCTGCTATATACAAATACATTTTGGTGAATTCCAAATTGGTGAGGAGCTTTCACCCAGCTGTAAAGGGGAAACACATAGCCTGTGCTTATCTAACACAAACCTTCAGATAACCTCTTTCCCCCTCACCACTATGAAAAAACACTGTTTAGGTAGGGTGACAGGGAGACAAAAAGAAGGCTAGTGCTCACTTGGAGTTCTCAGGCTTGCTTGGATGAAAAGCCTGGTCTAAAATGTTAGTTCACTAAAATCCCTACATCTTGAGAGATTTGTCTTTGTGCCAATAAGACAGCCTTCCTGCACTCACCAGTTGTGGACTAAAAATCACAATACCTAAGAATCACTGAAAAGTTTTTTAGCCTGGCACCCTAAAACAGTGAGGTACTCACATTGTCAGTCTGTCCATACAGCTGCCTGCCAGCCACTCCTCAGCAACTGTTTAACCTTTTGGTCAGTTTTGAGCATTATTTGATGATGGGTAATGACCTCAGCCTTGGAAAGTCTTACCAGTTTTGTGAAAATCAACATCTGCTAATAGCAAAATATAAAAATTGGGGACTAACTGAAAAGAAGGTGGAAGCAGCCCTAAGAAAGCATGCTGGATGGACAAAGAGTGACCCTGGCTCTGGCTAATAGCTCTGCAGCAGCTCAGAAGGGCACATGATGGGACCAGCATGAAGGAGGAGCAGGGATTTGCTGAGGACATGGCAAAATGGATCTTCAGTGAGATGTGGCACAGATAGTCAGGAAATCAAGCTTCACTAGTCCCTCTGCTCATAGAATGAATTTTTTATTAGAACTGTGGTAATGTAGGTTTATATAGGTCATTGTGACAGTAAAAACATATCATTTTTATCTTCAGCCTGCTTGATCTTCAGCATTTTTAATCCACAGTATCAGTCTGACTGATTTATTGCTACTTATAAACCACACTGACAAAGACTTCATTTTACCTCCATGCACAAATACTCTGTTCCTAAAATATAGAAGATGCACATTGGCTATGTGTGTAAACAAGAGATTAGCCTTTCTTCTGATTTTGTGACATTTTCTCTCTATGCCCCCCTGAAGACAGATGATCAATCGAGCCTCTATTTCAGCCATTTTCTAATGCAAGGCAACTGCATCATACTTTTTTTGTTTTCTTTTTCTACTGCAAATACATTATTTAATCCTTACAAATATAAATCTATCTTGTCTTCCAGTATATATTCCCATTCATATTCCATTTATTATCTATTATAGTCAACTGTATTAGCTTCCCAGTGAAATGTAGCACTGTTTTTCCTAGTGCTGACTGACTCGCATAAACACCAACAACCCTCACTTAAATGTAAGTAAGCCCAGTCCTGCTCCTCTTCTCCGAATGATAAGCATTGAAGACATCTATGAAAACATATTTGCTCTCACTTTCTAGATTCACAAGTGCAGTTACCTCCACAGATCCTTGAATATCAGCCCTGCCTGTAAAGCCCTCTAATACCCATGCCTGGACTCCCTTGACCAGTAAGTGGGTGTCCTCCCACTCTCCCGGCAGTCCACCTTGAAGTTTGCTCACAGGCAGATGTGTGTGACACACACTCGTCTCACAAGAGTCCCCCACACTCATGGATTCCTTGAATATTAGCACAGCTTCTCAGTCCACCCATGCCCAGACCCTGTGACGCCCTACCCAGCATGGCCTAAAACCCTGAGTCCTTCCAGATGCAGGCTTCCTCCTTCCCACCAACTAGTCCAGCTTAAAATTTGCCATACAGTTATGCATACATGTGCATACAGGATTAAATTATCTAGGGGAAACATAAACACACTTTGGTATTTCCAGGTGCTGTTATTTAGACCTCTCCCACATAAACACACATCCTGGTCCCTCTAGTTGCTGACAACTTGACCTACCCGCTCTCTCTCCATTTGGGATCACCCATGTGTCTAGAAGAAATTAATTTCATTCCAGAATCATAGAATCATTTTGGATGGAAAAGACCTTTAAGATCATCAAGTCTACCATTAATGTAGCACTGCCAAGTCACTAGTAAATCATGTCCCTAAGTGCCACATCTTTTAAATACCTCCAGGGATGGTGACTCAACCAATCCCTGGGCAGCGTGTTCCAGTGCTTGACAACCCCTTCTGTGAAGAAATGTTCCCTAGTATCCAATCTAAACCTCCCCCGGTGAAACTAGAGGCTATTACCTCATGTCCCATCACTTGATACTTGGGAAAAGAGACAGACCCCCACCTCACTACAGCCTCCTTTCAGGTAGTTGTAGAGATTGATAACGTCTCCCCTGACCTTATCATACTGGTTTCCAGCATATTGGTCTCTTTAGTTGCTGTCAGCAAGATTTGTGGGTTCCTTCTCCAAGTTCCTAGCACGTAGGCCTTGCAGCACTCACACGTGGGACACAAAGCAAGATTACGTAGAAAAAGAAGGGGGAAAAAAAGTTAAGCAAAGGTTTTAATACCAATATGCTTGTCCTATCAGAGGCTCAGTCAGACAAGCATATTGATTGGCATCTTGCATGCACAACCAGCCCCTTTAACACCCCTCTCCTTTGTTTTTCCGGGCTTGCTCCTCCCCAGTCCGTTCTGGTCCCCACCATCACCTTTCTCCACCTTTGGCCGTTCCTCTAAACGTCCTATAATAAATTTTGCACAGTCTCAGGAGCACCTTCTGATGTTTTGCCCAGCCCCCAAGCATCCATCGCACTAAAGGCAGCCTTAGGCCCCCTTCCCACCGCTTAGGAAGCCCTGGCTGCACCCCCCCACCGGAGTGCCTGAGGACCATCCATAATGGCCCATCAGCCAGTGGCTGAAAGACTCTGATCTGTCTTTGTTTCTTCACCACCTGCTGTTAAGTTTGTGTATCTAGGTGTTTTTTCTATCACTTTCTTTGTTACTTTCGTACTTTTGTTACTCCTAAGCTGAAAAGTTAGGTAACTTAAAGAGGCTGATGCTGCCCCATTCCACATACCCTCACATACACACTTTTTGAGCTCTTGGGGCCTGAGGTTGCCTGAGAGGGGGGAGGGATCCATGAGTTGAAAAGTTCTGCACGAAATGGCTTTGTACAAGCAAAAGGGGGAAAAACGCCAGGCATCCTAGGAGGATGCAGTGCTAGAGCATCTCGCGTCTTTTTTAAAGCATGAGTTTCACTCTAATTGGTATTTCTATGGTTTTACAATGCAAAATATGGAATTTGGTTCAGAAGCTGCAAACAAAAGTTTATCATGTTGTCTATCACATGATAACAAGCAAGTACTCAATACTGCAGGAGGAGCTCACTTGAGTGAGAGGTCATCCAGGAAAGTTGGCAACACAAAAAGGCACATCGCTCCTGAAAGTGAACTCCAGAGAACGTGTTGCCCTGCTCTCCCTTCCAATCCTGTAAAAGTTATGAAAAAAGGCAATCCCCAAAGGCAATCATGCTGCAGCTTCAAATCACTCCTCTCTCGTTACCCAGAAATCCCAGGCAGGACCTGGCTCTCCTGTAAAAGTAGCCACATCAATCACATTTAATAAAATCATACAACAGCTTGGAATTGTGAGTCAGTTATAGCAGCTGCTTGACATGTGTTTCTGTAGTGTCTTGAGTGACGACCCAGAATGAGAAGTCACACTTCTCACGTGAAAACCTGTGCTGCTGATGTTATTAAACTATTCTTAAAGACCACCCTACTGAACTACCTCCCCTCTGACCAAAAGTAATGTTGAAGCAAATGAGACAGATTAAACACTAAGGATAAGGCTTTCCAGAATGTTGAAATTTTCCAGCATACTGAGAACATTGAAGCAACAAAATCAGTCTCTTTGGAAGTTTCTGGAATAACCACTGGAGGTTTTTTTCAATACCCAGGAATGACACACTGCACAGTGAAGCTAGGACATGGGATCAGTGTTTCCCAGGGGAGAGAGACTGAATCAGAGGGTTAAAGGCACAGAGATCAGGCTAACAGGGTTTACTGGACATACACTGAATAATGCTTCTCTAAGGACTTCATCTCCTCTAGCTATGAAAAGTCTTTTCTTCTACAGGAAATGCCATAATTGTATTCTTAGAAAATAGCACTGAATTTGCACTCCAATAGATAGAAAGGTGGATGAATGATGGATTTAAACAATCATTAGACCCTAACAATCGTTGGCTCCTCAAGCGCCCCATCACAGCTTAGCCCTGTGTGGCCTGTCTAAACTACTTCAGTCATGTGGCATTAGTGCAGACATCAGCCACGGCCATGGTCTGGGACAGACCAGCCACCCTCGAAGCCTCATCCCAGGAAACCTTCCCTATCCCATTAGAAGGTCTTACTGCTACCCTCACAGCTTCTTCTCCAGGGAAATCCCCCACAAATATATCTGAGCCTTTCGAGTCAGCATATTTAAACCCTTGTAGCCAGTGACCACAGCAAGGCTGAAATTAGGAAGAAGAGCAAGGGAATTAATCCACTTCAGTTCCCATGGGCAGTCTCCAGACCTGCAAGCAGTTCCTCCAGAGACCATCATCCAACCCCCTACAACTGAACAAGTTTATGATAGTAAGGTCATGTATTCCGAGTACGTATTCTGTGGTCTGCTTTGCACCTAACACATTCCCTACCTTTTCCATTTGTATACCTGGGTCTAGCACAGTGCATTTAGGAATTA
>JAWWES010000115.1:79461169-79493498 GCA_035583135.1 Lophotriccus pileatus | reverse complement strand
CAGTTACCATCAAAAAGACGGGCAATTGCCTGTATTTGCAAACAGGTCTTCTGCTCAGGTATGTGTGGGACTCTGTGGGTGCTTTACATTCACATGAAGCTCCACTGGATCAGAATCACTTGTCTAACTCTGTGGGCCATTCCTGGTACATGGTAGCAAGCTCTGTTCAAGGGCCATCCTTTGTATTGATTGTATGCAATAGCCTAATGAGTTCAGCACACACTTGAGATGCCGCTCTATATTTTTCCATAGGGTGACGGTGGTGCTGTCATACCTAACAGCAGTCAAACACTCTACACATTGTGCTCATTTCTTTCTGTGATGCTTGGCCATGAGGTACATGAGCTGTGTCACAGCAACAGTGAACTACAACTGCTAAAACTTCACCTGCAGCTCCATATCCTGCACAGAGTAACCTGCTTGTGAACTGTTGAAGGCTGAAAAATCTTCACTAACATCTTTTTTTCCCTTAACATATTTGATCATGACTGGAAATTTAAAGACTCTAAAAGATGTGCTGGTACCAAAGGTTGTGTAATATTTGGCAATTGAGAGCAACAACATTGAGCAGGAGAAAAACACAAAGTTACTAACAAAAAATTACTAGACCCAAACAGAAATTACACATTATTAACATTTAGCTACAAGCCAATTCTAGAACCTCGTTTTCTTCTACTTACAAAACTAGTTTAGACCCAAGCACTGATGTTTTAGTTCCAAAGCAACCTTTAAGTTAATTTTCAAAGTAAAATCTTTGACAGAATGGAAGGAGAAGGGAAAGAGAATGAAATGGAGAGAAGGGGAAATAAAGTGAAAAAATATGCAATCGTTTCCCTTTAACAGTAATAAAAAATTAAAAATATATTACTCACCTTGTTTAACAATGGGATGCAGGATGGTGTTTGAAGTTGAGCTGTCCTCGACTCTTGGATGTAAGTTCCCAAACTGATGTATGAAAAAGTTGCATCTTTCTTTTATACCAGTAAAAGCTAGATCATATTCCTCGCCCACACCTAAGCCATTGGATCAACTGTACATTTTCTCTAATGACTGAACATCACTTTATGTAATTACCAGCCCACCATGCTGATCTTATCTTCAACCTGACTTTCATAAAGATTATTTTTTTCTTATATAATGAAAGAAAGGTCAGACTGAGAGCACAAGCTCAGTGCTGTATGAGTTTCCTGGGGAACTCAAACACTGAACATCCTTTTTTTTTTGGGTGCAGTTTTCAGTTAATAGAATCTCACTTTTAAGAAAGGACAAATTACTAAGATTTCCTAGCACTGGAGACAAATACTAAAGCCCCCTCCCAAAAAAAACCCCAACATAAACTACTTCTATACCAATGGCATTTTTTTAGCAGAGAATAAAAAATAAAGAGCAGCAGTGACCTATACAAACATTTAGAAGAATAATCCTTATTTGAATTTAACGTCCAGAAAATGAATACATGGATAAACATAGTACGATCCCCTCTGTAAAGGTAAGATTTCTGGCAAGATCTTACCTTCTTTTTAGAATAAAGTTAATGCAATGGAGGCACTTCTGAAAACTGCACCAAGGTGAAATTTTTAAGGCTTAGGGACTTGGAAGTCCTCAATTTCAAGTGACAGAGTCTGTGTCAATTCTGGCTAAATAAGATGGGTTCTGCTTTGCCTTGAGGCACTGAGACCAAGAGGCACAGCAGGGCTTGCATCCATCCAGCATTTTCCTTTCTGTCCTCAAAGGTGAGACGAACATCCAAATGCCTATTGGGAATATCCCCTGGCAAAGCAGACAGCCCGGGGTTGGTGCTCAAGGCCCTGTTGTGTTTTCAAAGCCTGGAGACTTGAGGGAGATTCACTTCATATGTCAGAAGTTCACTGCAGAAGTTAACTGCCTAAACCCCAGTTACGCACTAGGGTGCACCTATTTTTCATCAATGAGAGCCCAGGGTAACTACCTTGGACTGCTCACTGTCCTACCCATAGAAATTTACAAATGTTTTATAGCTTAAAAAAATTCCTAAGCATCCAAAGCCCTAAAATTACCTTTCAAGCACCTGGTTTCTGTCACGCACTGTTGGAGATGCAATATTGAAAGAGGCCCCCTAGAGCTTCTTGTGTTCCTGCGAAAATGAGGCTTTGATTTGCAAAACAGTCTTCTTACAAAATGTTTATTGTATAGTTGGATTTGGTGAATCACACTTCTGCAGCTTTCTGCTGTTCAGTTTTCTTCTCCCTTGCCTCGATTTTCTTTTAAGTAACAGCAATACCCCCAGACTCTGTTAGCTATTTCAGATATATTTATCGGACCGTTATCACCTCTGTCTTCATTAACAACCTTATCTGCTTCAATGTGTCAGACACCTTTTACTCTTCCATTTGTTCAACTGATCACTGTAACAAAGTTAAACCCAAAACAATTGTCCCCAGCCTACGCTTGGCTTGAAATTAGCTTCTCTTTCACAACTGAAGGTGGATTTCTGCACCTGTAAGCTTGTCTGGTGTTTTGAACAATATGTACTGGTCCAATAAAAAGGGAAATAAAAAAAAAAAAGTCTCTCTCCTTACAAATCTTGCTTACTTTAAGAACAAAAGTGTACCACTGAAATTTGAAAGCTATTTGTAAACATAGTTTACTGAGAAATGTTCCCCTGGAACACAGAAGCTTAATGTTTGTCATTCAAAGAAAATGGCTGAAGTCTATAAAGTGCTACTGTCCTGCCCATTTCATATTCACCCCAGCTCACAGTCCTACAGGAAACCCAGGATGACTTCTGATGCTTCACAAAAACTAGAAGGCTATCTTCATAATTGGGAACACAGTAATTATTGTATTGTATATTCATATTTGCTACTCATTTACCTATATATTTCAGCATAACATCAACCAACAGAAAGCAAAAGCTATACAAAATATTTATTTCATCAGAAGGACTCCAGCACAGTGACAGCATTACCCACACAGTGAAGGAGGAAAATTAAAGACCCCACAACCCGATACTCTTTCTCTATCAGAATATATTAGGAATAAATCTTGTGAAGTCAATGGAATTACACTGGTATAAAAGATAGTTTAAAAAAAGCTCCTATTTTTATTAAGAGGATTTCTTACTTTAGCCGCTCCAAATCTCCAACTAAAAATACTTGGTCAAATCTGTCTTAATGTGTGACTGAATGAGAAATGAGAGAATGTGGCTCACTGTTTTGGCAGGGGACAGTTTATTAAAAAAGGTATTCTTAAATCACTTAGCGATACTCTCGCAGGTTTTTTTGACACACTGCTGTTATGATTTTATAAGTATAAATAAGACTGTACAAGTGTATGGATGAAAATATAGGTAAGTATATACACCGAAATGGACCATCAAATACGCTTTGTGAAGATTAGTATTTTGCCATTCTGGGTTGGAAAAATCAAGAAATTACTAACATTTTCTAGTTTCTAGGAGGCCACTATGTTCCAAAATTGGACTGGGACTCTATTAAGGAACATAAGTGGAACTATATATAGCACTTGTTAAGACTGAAATCATCATGAGCTCAGTACCTAAATATTATGGAGTTTCAGAACTTTCTGCACTTTCCTAGGAGATGGGTCCCTACAGTTCCTTCTCTGGCTTTCTCTGGAAAGGAGAGTTCCTGTCTCTTCCCTTGCTCTGCCAGATGCTGTCTCGGGGTATCTGTCCTACTTCCCTACTTAGCGATATCTACTTATCTGCAGGCTGCTTCTTGATGCTGCCTCTTCCTCGCCAAAGGAAAGCTTTTCTGCTTTGCCACTCAGCGCTGACACCCAGCACTGTCAGTGAAAGACTGGGAAAAGGCTCCCTTGCTACAGAAAACAAACACTTCTATTTAAAATAAGTCTACTCAATTAATAAGCAGAAAAACACCCTCCAAGTGTCGTCACAGATAAGCATTATTTAACAAAATCTACCTATTTTTAATAAGGGCAATACAAGGTTTGCTATAACTTACCCCAGCAGAAAAGACAGTAGAGAGCATACCTAATTTATTTTTTTTTTTAAATTACTGCTGTGTTCATCAGAGCCATGTCTACCTTCCTTATTGGTTTTCCTATTTTTTGTAGATAAGCAAATGAGAAGAAACAACCCTTAATATGAAGTTTTGATATAATTTTTTGCTTGGATGGATAAACAGGTTGAGTTTTGGAGGTTCTTTTCCAATAATAATTAAATTACATTTCAGAACTTCATCCAAATGCAGCCAAAATCCACCCTTCATAATTTGTTCAAAATGGGAAAACAGCAGCCCTCCATCCGAGAGAAAGGAATGCTCACCAAATGGCAGAAACTCCTCTTTCCTTCTCACTTGCAATATTTGAATACCTCCTTGGCATCTTTATCCAGCTCTGCCCTCCAGGCTGACATAACATAGCTCCCACAAGTCCGAGCCTGCACCAGACCCTACACCAGAAGGCATCCTGAAGCACTGGTACCATCTCTTGCATTATGGTGTCACTTCCTTCATTTCCCTGCTATCTTTCAGATGTTCCAGGAGGAGACTGGCTCCTGCATATCACAATCTGCTCCGAGGTGGTATAGACAAATTATCAGAGTTGCTGAACAGAGAGAACAACAAAAGGCCCCACCAGAATGAGTGAGTGAGAGCATATCTTGGAAAAAAAATTTTTTGGAGATTCAAGGAAAAAAAGAAGCAACTTCAGTGGCAAAAACAAGATAGATATTTCAATATTTCAGAGTCGGCCTACTCATTCCCACTTTGCTCCTAATTTTTCAGCTGCCATCCTGCTGTTCCCAGAGACAATAACACCAGCTCAGTATATATACATGTAAAAAAGGCTCCCCAAGGCAACAGAAAATACAGATACACATCATTAAGAACTCCTGTCTGCAGAAATACTTCATACTGTATTATGGCAAGAGTGAAAGTAAAATTTTCTGATCTTTTACAGATGTTTTCTACTGATTATCTAAAATTATCTCTCAAAACCATACTTTCTGGCCTCATCCTCCCTTGCTTAAAATCAATGGGAGTTCTGCCATTATTTCAAATGACACTGGATCAGGACTTTTAAGATTAGCTATTAGCATTCTCGAGCTTCAGCCAAACATTGATTATTCTGAGATAATAAGGCTTTCAGTACTTATTGCACATAAATAATTGACTGGAAAGCCTCTCGTATTCTAAAATCATAAAGAGGGTTCACTAATACATTTTTTTGTTTGTTTTTTAAAGGAATTAAAATTACAGATGATAGCACTTCAGAAATATGTGCAATAAACATTATTTCATGAGAGCTAAGCAAAAATTGTACCACTGAGAAAAACCAGAAAGATTATAAGGAATAGATATATTTGATTCTGCTTTCTTACTGTAACTTGTCAAGGTCAAAATGTTTAATCATTTCTCACTATTGGGCAACTTATGGTACTAATAGGATGATGGCTTCTGTTCAGCTCTGTTTTCATGCTTCTTTTTAGAATAGGTTTATTTGAAATCCAATTCCTTTGAGTAAATTTAGAATAGATAACATTACAATTCTCACAGCATTGCAGAACAGCAAACAAAATGTCATTAACATGTAGATTTAACCTCAAGGCCTTTAGAGACTGTATTTGAATATTCTTTTATTCTACTTTTAATTAATAAAAGTAACGACACCTCATATAATGACTAAATGAGCTCACAAGGTCAGGAAGGTCTACTCCTGTTACTTATAACATTACTTAGTTGAAGTAACCATGTTTGTTAGATTCCTGAAACATTAAGTGCTTATTATCAGGCAAAGCTAAAACACTGGACTATGTTAGTCTATTGATCAAACTGATTATGTTAATGAATATGTTCCTGCACTATAAGGGCAGCTCCATAAGGGTAGACCATGAGAAATAGATAATGCAGCCTTACTATAAACATATTTCAGCATTTATCTTTTTTTCATGAAAATAAAATTTAAAAAAAAACCCTACAAAAATACCACCCCAAAAAACATGAGTGGATCACTACATGTGAGGTTTAGACCTGATAAATAGCCATGTAAAAGTGAAATGTATACCTCTAGTGCAGCTAAAACAAAGAAGCTTGATCAATAATGCAGGATGTCTCATTTATACAACTAGCAATTTCAGCAATTCTCATTATCTTATACAGTAATAATTGTTCAGACAATTAGCTACTATCTTTCTCTAACCCCAAATCTGAATGCTTTCATATGCTCATTGTATCACCTATCAGCAGAGGTTTCTATCATTAATTGCTTTCACATTTCAAAGAAGTGTATTTCTTGCTTTTTACAATTTAAAGCAGAAAAAATGCCTAAGTTCCTCAAATTCCAATCAAATTGCAGCAAGCAAGAAGTAGTCTACAGTGCTGATAACAAAAAAAATGTACTGACATAGAAACTTAGCTGTAAAAAGGTTTCTGAAGAAAAGAGCTTATTTCTATCAAATTACCGAGAGGATCATTACCGGGTTGCTGTTACCCTCTCTGCTGTCACTGAACAGAGAAAACTGGCTGCCAGGTAATTTGGCTGAATAAAAAGTTCACCATATCTAAGTTCCATATTCCAGCAGCACCTAACAAACACACACAGAGAACAAGCAGAGATGGTCCCCTGCCCTGGAGAACTCACCATTTTATACTGGGTTTGGAGGAGTAAAGGCATTCTCCTTAACTCTTTCTATTCCACCCACTTGGGTATTTTTCTTAAGACGTCAGATGTCAAACTGATGTTCCGGGCTTCACCAAAATTTCCACATGAGTCCTCAGGTATGTGTAATGCAGCAGGTCTGGTCCCACACTCACAGTGACCTCTTCTGATCACATGTCTAAGCAGCCCCTTCCCACAGCCACCTGCCTCTTTGGAAGAACCGTGTGTAGCATTTGGTTCATGTTTGCCAGAGACTTTCAGAGCAACTAATAAAGGGAATTATACCTGTTATTTGGCTATCAGTGTGACTCAGCACATGGAAAATGGGCTAGAGCATTATCATTAATGCTGTATTGGAAAGTAAAGCAGTCCAGTGTTGCCCATCTCCACACAGTTGTCTACCAGAAATAAAAAAGGGCTTACATTACATAATAACACTTCAAAATAGATCTTACAGTGCTTTGAAAGGTGAATATTGAGAGCTGATTTCCTACATTGTTGAAATTTATCCACTCTCACAAGGCAGAACAGTAGTCATTTGCTGCCGGCAATATTACACGGCCGTGCTCAGGGGCCAACGATCCAGCAAATTTCCATCTCAAATTTGAGGTAAATGTCTATATAACTATACTGCAAAGGTCTGACCTGTAAATCTAGGGGGAGAGAAAGGGCAGGGAAGGTGGTCTGAAAACCAGTAAAAATTTAAAAGCTGCTATTTTATGTTATTTTGTGAACCGTGCTGTTTCTTAAGGTAAGTTTAGAATACCTGAGAAACCACTAAATAAAATCTCCTAGTTCAAATGGTCTAGACAGTGCATGTGTCCTCCTTCCAGACATGGAAATGCCATGGGAAACGCTTCAGGGGGTCACTCCCTCCTTCAACACTCGGGAATTATTTTGTTCATGCAACTTTCTGTGTCCACTTCCATAACAAGCTGTCAAGACGTTTAGATTATTGATATTTTCCCCTTGCAAAAGTGTGCAGAAGGAGAAAAGATACCACAGTGGGATTCAAACCCCCCCAACTTCACACATCTGCAGTATATGCGGCCAGCGTCGAAGCTGGTTGCTCTGGCTACCTCTACAGTCAGTGGAAAGTTAGAGGCATTTTCAGGGTGTCTACTCCATCTTAGCACTCTCATTAAAATGAAATGGGTGATGCCCTACAATTGCTTGTTTCTCTCCACTGGTTATACACAGGTCAAGAAAGCTGTCTCAGATAGTAATATCCATTTTTTACAGTATTCGCAATTGACCAGAAGAACCCAGTCCAAAGCATCTTTGATGTTTTGTCTATAATCATGCTTTTTCTTTTACATGTAGACAATCTGAGGTCCATGCTGTAACTGGAAGTTCTCTGTGACTTCCTTCAGCCCATCCAGGAGGCTAGAAAGGGGAGGAAAATGAGAATTTATATTATCTGTTAACTGCCTCTTAGATTCTGTCTCTCTGTCTGTGCTCTTTGTAATCTCTTGTCTTATTGGGTATTTAGCTTGAAAAATTCTCTGAAGCATAAGCAATCCTTTTATTCAAGTTATTTTTACCCATGATGAGGGCTCCTAGACAGTGCAACAACTACATCCCAACACTCTGCTTGCTTCATACTAAGAAGAGAATGGACTGCATCCTTTTAAAGGATGGTGCTACAAGTGCCGCAGACTTCAAGGAACATAATTGTCTTCTCAGAATTATTCACGGGTAGGAATAACATCACAAGGACCTAGAGTCTGATAGGCATACACAAGTCCACAGACTAACTCAAAATGCATTGAACAATTTTGGGTTTGATTTCATAGAAATACGTATTATGGTCCTTCAGCTTGGAGAGTCTTTGGTACAGGCAGGTACTCATAGACTGGCAAAAAATCATGCTGGTAAGTGCCACATAAGATCCTGAAAGCACACCATCAGCTCCAGTTTCAGGATGTTGGTGTCTCAGAGTGTCTCACACTACTCTAACAAGGCAGTCAGAACTGTTGGCTATTGAGTTAATGAAAACATCTCAATGTCCCCATTTGTTAATTGACTGCATTTTTTTTTCCTGGGGATATCCTTCACAGTTGTTTTGGCAGATTTTTAAAAAAATATTTAAAATGCCATATCTAAATGTTAGATGGAAAATTCAGAGATAGCACAACTTTGCTGCTTCTATTGGCTGGTACCAAATACTACCAAGTGAAGTACGACTAGAGAACAAATGTTAGCATTTTGATATGTCTTGTCAAACCGAATCACACATTTTTTATTTAAACAGAGCTTCACTGCAGCACTGAAGCAGGTAGAGTGCAATGGCCAGTGAAACCATATTTGCTGCTCTTTAATATGCTACAGAACATGGCAATTTAGCTGATTCATTACAGCAAATAAGGTCATGAGTTTACCACTGATTTATTGGTTTGTGTGAAATCAGCTCACTCTGACAGGGAAAAGTAAAGCTCAGTGCCAATATCTTTGTGCTTTAACAGTTTCCTGGCTGTCTTCTTTAGCTCTTCCACCAATGTTGCTTCAATGTGCAGTGAAACAGAGGAAACAACATCCTTGGGAAGTTTTTCAGACCTGATATCCATAGTAGCATGCCTTAAAAAGGTATATTAAGCAAACCATGAATTATTACTCACAAACATACTATTAGCAGTCCTCAGAGCACAACTTACAGAATTGCTCTGTGCAAACAGGCCGGACAGGGAACACAGTGAGTATGGGTTCAGATTCCTGGGGTGTAGAAAAGGGTCCTGTGGGACTATCTTCAGTTTATGTTAGAGTGCTGTTATGCTTTCTGTGAACCAGTGCTGGGTCACAAGGTGTCTGGGTGATGGTCTAGCAAATATTTGCAAGAAGCAATATGAATCCATGCACATGCTTTCCCTCCCACTCAGCCAATTCCTACATAAAAAATTGCAATCAGTACCAGCTACAAATGAGGTGTGAGCAACCCATAACCACAGAGAAAGTGATTCATCAGTCTAGCAAATTAAAGTCTAACAAAATAAGACTGCAGATGAAAGAGTGGGGAAGTGGAATGAGAAAAAAAAGCAGGCTTTTTATATGAGCTGATACTTTCATTATATACCTTATTTGGAATGTATCGCACTTTTAGATCTATTTTTGACAACTATCTCAGGCCAAGATAAAGTGACCACTCTCCTTGGTTATAAAGGGAACTCAGATATCTATCTCAGATGTAGGCATGTACAGCTGCACTTCAGATTCTTACATTTGGCCAGATATGGCTCATGGCAAGCTCCAAAACACCAAAGCCTCACTTTTCAGCAGCCCACCTAGATTTACTCTATCCATTCCATATTTCAACCACGACAGCTTTTGTCAGGGCATCACTACAGACACTGAGGTTCTGAAAGCAGGTTAAAAAAGGCCAAGGCAGGTATCA
Organism: Lophotriccus pileatus; assembly: GCA_035583135.1. Taxonomy (NCBI): domain Eukaryota; kingdom Metazoa; phylum Chordata; class Aves; order Passeriformes; family Tyrannidae; genus Lophotriccus; species Lophotriccus pileatus. Next base: position 79,483,489 of record JAWWES010000115.1, on the reverse strand, counting down.
ACACAGGACGTGGAGGCATTCTGCAGGTACCGAATGGCTCCAAGACATCCACTTCTGTGGAATGGCCCTGTATAAACACACCAGTTCAGTCCCAAAAGAAGTAGAGACACAGCAGTGTGCTGCCCCATCTGAATTAGTGAGTTCAGCTGAGAAGCAAGACTTGTCACTGCAGTCACAGAGACATCCTACTGCAAGTGGATTGCTTCTGTACTCAGGATCAGCGCAGCTTAGGCACTCTGCACATGTCTCTGCTCAGTGTGGAGCTCACAGGATCAACCTGCCTGCAGCCAAAGGCAAGACTCCGTGCTTGAGGCTATGCTGGAACACACCCTACTCTGACACCTTGGCGTGCAACGCCCAGCGCTGACTCTGCTCACCTCTGTTCTCCTGCCCCACGCACACACCCTTTCCTTCTATCCCGGTATGCAGAGAGCGAAAATTTCCAACAGCAAGCAGACATTCACATACAATTCAGGGCAGGGGATCGCACCAGGTCCCCAGCTGAGCAGTCTGCAGTTGTTTGCAGAGCAGCCACTGCTGTGAAGTCCCATTACCTTTGGTAATGTACCAAGTCCCAGTGATTTCAGAAGCATTTAATCATGTACTTACATGTTGGCAGAGCAGGGGTGTACGTAAGCACACACACTCTGCTGATTACAACAATTTTTTGACACTAAGCACACATGTAGCAGAATGGTATTGGGATTGTCAAGTACAAGCTTAAAGAGTCCAAACCCTTGATTCCACGACGCTTAGAGGGAAAAAATAAAAAAAAGTTAAAGGTGTTTAAGTTGGTGGGCTGTGACAAAATTCATCACAAATGTTCAAAGAACCAACTGAAGTAATGTTTGAATCATTAATGATAATTTTCAAGAAGTAACAGCATGTACAGAAGGTTCAAACTCTAGAAAAGTATAAATGCAATACTTATTTTTAAAAGAGAGTGTAGAGAACTTAGAGCATTTTATATTGTCAACCTAACTTTATCCCTTGAAATGGAACAAATTATTAAATAAAAAAATTGTAAATGGAAGCTTATGACAATTATTAAAAAACAGTTGGAATGGGTTAGTCATGAAAAGAATATATCAGTTGATGCTAATCTCCTTCTCTGACAGGATAATTGCTTTAACAAATAAGTGCAAATAGCAGATATGATGCATCTTGACAATGACAGGCTTTTGACACTGTCCCACACAGCATTTTCCTAAGTAAGCCACAACAGTGCATTCCAGAGGTGAGCAGCAACCCAGCAGATGCACAATATTTGCAAAATTGCTCTCAAAGTGCTCTCAAACCATCTAAAATTGATGGCTTGCTGTCATTCTGGGGAAGTTTTTCAGGGGGAATGCCACATGACGTCATCCTTTTATATTCCACATATATTAACAGCCTGGGCAGTGGCACATGTGTGCTCTGACACAGTTTGGCAGTGACATCAGCTTGGGTAAAGCGGCAAAGTGCTTTGAAGGATGGAAACAGCACTAAAAACAGGCTTCAGAAATTGAAGAAGCAGCCTAAAATCAATCAGACAAAATACAAAGCGAGCAATGCTTTGGGAAGAGAAATCTAATGAGGGCAGAAAGTTAAATATAGAATAGGAGACGACTGTGTGGGCAGAAAATAATGTGGGAGATCACAAACTAGAGTCAACAATGTAATAGGTGACACAAAGAGTAATTATTCCACTCAACTCAGCTCTGGCAAAATCCCAACAAGTGCAGTACTGGGTTTGACACTGGTCACTGTGCTCCAAGAAAGAAAAATTGCAATTCATTGCAGGGGGCAGGGGACACGTAATACAGCAAGGAGAGTCTAGGAAATACCAACTGTGAGGAAAGCTGAGGGAATGGGGTTTATGTGGCTTAGAAATAGGACAGTAAATTGAGAAATAAAGAGCTCAAGGTGGGATATTATAGCAGCACTCAAAAATGTAGTAAGCTGCCATAAAAGATTTGGTGGCTATTGTTCCACTGTGACAACTAGAGGAAGAACAAAGATCCAATGAATTTCCAGCAGAGACTTAAGTCGGGTATTATGAATCCATTCAAACAGTTCAGATTGCGAAGCACTGAAACAGGCTATTTTAGAGCCTGTGAAATCTTCCCCTCCAGAAAACCTGATCCTACTTCTTTTAAAATAGCACATAGCAACTTTGTTTGTATGATTAATAAAAATACTAAAGGTGTGCATGGTCACCAGTGAGTTTGAAAGGTCAGTTCGGTCCCTGTATGCCAAAAGTTACTCAGCTTCTGGTAACCCTACATTATGGCAACTCCACACTGTGATGATTCGATGTTTCTGTACGCATGGGCTTAAAAGGCATCAGGATCAGACCTACATCTTTCCCTGCACAATGGTGCCTAAGTAGTGGAATGCGTGTCTCAGATCTTTTAATGTAACATAATTTAATGCAGATTTTGTATTTGAATAGTATGCATAAATCACTGCAAAAGAACTGCTATCTCACTATAAGAAGAGAGCTACTAAACCATGTGTCCTAGACAAAGGAAATATTTTTCAAGAGGTTTGCCTGAGGGGGGATTTAACAGAGGAAGATAATGCATTCCAGCAAGTATCTCCATCACTATACCAGTGGATTAATTGTGAGTAAATCTACAGCTCTGAGTGAGGAAAATTTGTAGGATAAGGAATGTAGATGAAAAGTGCGGGATGGCTGTTGAAGACAAATACATAGTTTAAAACAAAATTTATTTTAAACTGGTTATATTTTTTGTTATTGCTATGGAAAACATTCAGCTATAAAAATGAGGGGTTTATTTTATTCTAAGAAATAATTTTTGAATCAAGAATTCATTACAATATCCATCTTTTCATTGTATTTCCATCTTTTCATTTTCACTGCAGTGGTTTCTTTCTCTGTGCAATGGTTTTATCATCTGATTGCAATCAATACTGCTGCAACAGGCAGTACATCCAGTTCATCATCAGCCAGAGAATGGTAAGGGATTACAGAATATTTATGCTACCCATGCCTAACATCCATCCCTCTACCTCCTGCTCCTGCCATTTGCAGGTTGTACTTCTATTTTTGCCTTCTATTGATACTGGAAACTGTTTTATACCAACAAGTTTCAGTATTACTTTGCTGAAAAATTCAATTAAATATGATTTTTAAAAATAAATATATTGCTGTAAAACATATTCTTGAGAAGCATTTTTATGCTTTATCACAGTGAAGAGCTGAGTGTCACTACTAAGTAACAAAATGATTATAAAACAGCTAAATCTCAAACAGTCAGGAATGGAGAATGCAGATCAACAAAAAAACCAAAAAGTTCTTTTAACTGACCTTCCACCTACAAGCAAATTCTTCCTTTACCTATCACAAGGATAGTCACAGTTGTTATTTCAAATAAACTCTTTCCTCTCCCTCCCCAAGTTGTTCAGAAGAACTGCCCTATTCTGATGCCCAATCCCTTTCTTCCGTGCTCATCAAAAAGATCCAGTTCTCAGACACAAAATTTAAACAACCACCAAAAAAAAGAAAAAGCGTTTCTGTGGAATCCTCCTAATTCAAGTGCCTATCTTTTCAAATGGGGAAGGGAATAAAGAAAAGAGTAAAATGATGGGAAAACAAATCCATCTCCAGGAGACCCTTTCTTTCTTTAAATAATTTTTTAAAGTATGGCTAGAACTCTTGTTAAATTCTCTCAATGAGAATAAAACTATTGTGGATTCAGGAAGCATGCACTGGGAAATGAACAAAGGAAAATGATAAACAGAAAAGACAATGGGAAAGGTAGAAAGGCACCAGTAATTACAGGTATTAGCATTGTGGTTTGTATCAAATTATGTAAAATGAGAGCTCCGCCACTCCCTTGCTTTTAAGATAGCTCTGAAAATACTTTGTAACATTCGCTTCTGAGAAAACACTTCAAGGCACAACCCAGGCTGTATGTTCCAATGCGCTGCAAAAACTTTCTCCTTTCCTCCTCCCAGTTTATGCAAAGACAACCTACAGACCACACTCTGAACAGTTGTGGGTTTTTTCTTGGTGTCAGACATGTAGGTCACGTTGATTACCGAGTAATGTATAGACCTACATCAGTGATTTTGAATATGGGTGAAAATCGTCCTAGCCTTGACAGAAGGCAGAAGTATCATTAAGAAAGGTGTGACTACACGAGATTTATTTTCTTCCCCTTTTGGAGTTTATGTTTCATTTGCAATTAATTTTCATTATCAAATTCCATTGCACAAATCTACTATTTTACTGTTTTCGTGAAGTTTCTATCGTAATCTTGTGAAGGAATACTTAAGTGCCTTAGAAACAGCACTATTTATTGTCTAATGTGATAGCTATGTCTGTTTCAACATATTCAGCAATCAGTTAACACCAGTTTTTCTTTAACACTACCATCCTTTAGCTTGAAAAGCTTTTGTCCTAACTGATGCTTACTTTTACTGTTTCTGGACTGAAATCACACTTCTTTTCACCTTTTTTTTCACTAAGCTAAATGAACCATTTTTATTCTCCTCTCAGGAAACAGATTCTCCATTTTACTGATCATCCTTTGAGTCCCTCTCTATACCTCCTGCAGTGCGATCTCATCTTTTCTGAATAATAGTGACCAGAATCGCATAAATTGTTTCAGATGAGATGAGACCAATGTTTTTATCTGCCGTATCTAATGGAAATAGCTGACCTGGCATGTCATGTGATTTTAGTAATTTTTTTTTGCAGCTGGATGATATCTATGACTTGGTCATCACCAACTAATAAAAGGAGCACTTTCTACCCACTGTCACTTCCAGCTTACGAGCGTCTTCCCCAGCAGAAAGTACTGCTCTCGGTCTCCTCGCGTGTTGTGTTGTTAAAATTAATCAGTTCTATTTTTTAGGTTCTGAAGGTCATCTAGTCTTGATCCTTCTCATATTGAAATTGTCTCACCATTTTGTGTCATCAGCACAATTCATTATTACGGCTCATATTTTTTTACCTGCATCATTAATGGAAATTTTTGGATGAATAAAGATCTTCTGATGTTTCAGATGGGCATGTGATAGGTTTTTTGCTTTCATTTCAAATGTTGAAACATTCATTTTCATATCTTCTTCCTCATTAGCCCCTGCTTTAATTTCCTTTGTAAGGAAACTCAGCTGAGCTTCTCAAAATTCTCACTTTCCTCTTACCCTTCTTAATCTTTTTCAAGTAATTTTGTTCCATTCCTTTCAAGATTTTGATTGTTCCCAATAACCTTTTTGAAGTAGCTATTTATCCAGCTGGGACTGAGTTGCTCCTTTTTGAGATATGTTTGAGATACGAATTACAGATACTTTTTTTTCAGAAGGATCTGACAGATGTCAAGCCTTCTCCACATGCAAGTCGCCAGCCAACTACATCCATTTAATTTCTCAAAGTTTGACCTTTGAAATTAAGAATCTTAGTTATCAACCTACTTTTACTCCAAGTAGTATTTTTCCTAATAATCTTAAAAAACCTCTTTCTGTCCAGACTTAAACCCAAATATCTCCAGTATATCTTCTTGCTCTCTAACTGAAGCTCTTTGCCACATTTCCCCAACACCAATTCAAACAAGTTTTACTTTATCTTTCCCGTCACTGTTTTGTTTCTTTAATGTCTATCACACAGCAAATTCTAATCCTCCGTTAATCCCCTTTGCTCCCATAAGTGTTTTAATATTTGTCTGATTCTGTCCTAATTTCTATTCTGTCCTACCTTCTGTTATCCCTAAAAGGTCTAGTCTTGTTGCCAGGGTTCCAGTGCTCTACAAACATGACAGTTGTTTCTTGCTAGCATGGTATCTCCCTGGAAGAGTTAGTAGTCCTCCTCTCAACTATTTTATAAATACAGTCTAAGCTACACTCTCAACACTGTTCCAGTCCTTTCTCCTTGCTGTTGTCATCCTTACTTCTGACACTTTTTTTGCTATTTGCTTGATTTCCCTCTTCCAGGGAGGATTTGTATCTAAAACAAATATTGGAACATTACATAAATTGTTGGTTTTTTTTAAAGCTACTGCAAACAACTGGTAGGTAAATAACTCACATAAGGGTGAGTGTAAGTCATGAAGTCTTCTTTATGTCTTATATATTTCTAACCAGGCCCTGCATCCCAAAACGTGGAGAGTATCTGATATATCTCTCTAAATGACGGTTTTACTAAGACATGAGAGTTGAAGTGTGGAGCTACAAAAACACCACACTGTGGAAATAATGAATCAGCCAAGGAAGTGGCAAGAATAAGAGAACGGGAAAGCATGTATCAGAACCCCAAAGAAAACGTGATGAATAATCTTTACTGCCACAAGCCTTTATCTTAAATCTTCATTTCTGGCACACCCAATAAGCATTTCAATTTCTCTTAGCATAAAATTTCATCTTTGAACAGGTGTGAAACTCGGGTCCTTCCCCTTCCAGTCTTCTATCCTTTTCCTGTTCCTTCTCACAATCTCCACTCTTTTTATTCCATGAACTGTTTTGGTTGGGTTCCTTTATTTCACCCCTCATGGGATTAATTGTCCTTGCCCATACATACATCTTCCTCATCTGCTTCTTTCTTCTCTGTCTTTTCCAGTACAGCAAATGGGTTCCTTGGTCATATTTCCACTGCAATAGTAATAAGTAAACCTCCTCTCTCTTAAATGCACATTCTTTCACAGTCACATAATCTGCCCCACAAGTCCATGGGAAAAACAGGTATCTGAAAAGAACATCTTCTCTTGTTCGTGTCACCACCAGCTCTTCTCCTCCATGGGCTCTATCTACCACAGTGTAGTTTTTGTCAGGATTCAAATACCAGATGAATAATACAGCTTTATATTCAGTCATGCTCTTCATTCTTTTCCTCCTTCTCAGGCCATCACCACGCTTGCCTCAGTAGCTGTCATCATATTCTCACTGTTGTCAAACAATAAAAAAAAAAAAGAACTCCTCCGTTATTCAACACTGTTTGTGGTTATTCCTTCCACTTACTAATTCCTTTCTTGGTCTCTTAGATGTAAGCTTAGCAATTAACTGCCTGTGAGTCATGATTAAAGGCAGGAATCCTCCCTTGCGCAAGGCCCCTGGAGGCTTAAGTGCAAGTCCTCTTCAGGGTAGCACAACTGAAGGACAGGCTACTTTCCACTTGACCCTGATAAGAACAAAACAAACAACATTACTCCACCATCTCCAAGTGCTAACCTTTTGCATGAGCAAGAAACTCACACTCCACGTTCTTCCTTCTTTCTTGGCCTGGGCTCAATTCAGAAAACCCTCTGGGCAAGGAAGAAACAACGCAGTTAGCTAAAACAAGGACAGACTATGAAAATTAATTTGGTTATTGTGGTTTACCCTAGATTGAAAAGAATTACAAATAGTGCAGTATAGGACAGAGTTATCCAGAGGAGAAGGTATTTTAGCTCCTGCAGATACACTGAGTGAATAAAAAGGTTTTTACACAATTGTTTCTAGTATTTGCATCACTGATTAGTACTGGTGTTATAGGCAGTTTGGTAGTGAGGGATACATGGAAACCAAATTTTTCTGACGCTACATTAAAGCTTAAATGGAAAAGCTGAAATTTTTCTCATCTTCTGCTTGTAACAGAATGATTTCATGTGCAGTAAAAATCAGAAACTTCATAAGTTTTAGGCTTACAAGTCGCAATTAAGATATCTACTTGGATACTTGTATGGAAAACTAGAAACATACCACTTTGGGTTCGCTGCTATGACCCAAAATGTGGTCATTTCTGGACCAGACCCCCAGGCCTGTCTCCAAAACATTGCATATTCAATGCTAGCACTGTGAATGTCTTGGCCTGTCTCCAACATGTTGCATATTCAATGCTATCATTGTGAATGTCTACACTTCCAGATTAACCTTTCTGCAGTCTTGGAGGAACCTCTTTTCTTTCCAGATCTAATTTAGTGTTCACTCCATCATACATCTCAGCTTTCAACTGTATGCAAGAAGTAGATAGTGCCACTTTTCCTTTGTGACCAAAAAAAAAAAACAAACCCAAAACCCAAAAGAGAACATAATCATCAATGGTAATATAAGATAAATTGGTGGGTGTGGGATATTTTGTTAAACTTTGTTTGGAGCAAGACTGATTGGCTTGAGAAGTCTGCAGCTAGTCTCTTCCAGACAAAAGACTGTTACACCTGATTTAAGTTTGTGCAATGCACCAGTGTTCCTTGTCTTCCAGATGATGTGAAATGCCCAGCTTAAGACACCTTCTCTCACTCCTGGCTGCCTCACAGAAATCCCAATCCAATCCTGACAGACAGTGCTCTCATTGCAGTAACACATTTACTTCTCACTTCCTCAATGAACACTGATACCATGAAGATTGTGTCAACCCATGCAGCCTAGAAGACTGTAAAACATGTATCCATGCCAATTCAGTGTCTGCCAGGTCCACATTTTCCTCATCAGAATCTACGCCTCAGGCCCATCTCCAGTATTTCCAATACCTGTGACAGATGAAGGAGTCTCCTCAGCATCTCGAGTAGATGCAGGGAAGGTCAATGTCCACCAGTGGCGCTTTCCACTGCTCTGAGGACTTCACCAGAGTGTGAGAGGGTGCTTGGCCCAGCACCAGGACCGACTGGACAACAAAGCCATAGTCCAGAACAAAGCCCAGAACCTCCAGATCTCAAGTGCTTTATTTGAAGAGCAAAGCCACACTTCCCACTTCCAACTATAATAAAAGCAGGATGATCCAGGTATGAGGAAGTCAACTCAGTGGCATTCTCGAGGCTTACACACCCCTTTACTTCCTGCAGAGGAAGAAAGGTGAGGAAACAACATGGCACCAAAGTCCAGTGGTGTCAGCCATGGCTGTCTCAGCGGTGGTTGGGGCCACGGGATGCTCTCACAGGCAAGAGGAAACGCTGCACGTGGCACTTACTGCCATGGTCCAGTTGACCTGGTGGTGTTCAGTCACTAGTTGGACTCGATGATCTCAGAAGTCTTTTCCAACCTAATTAATTCTGTGAAATAACCCACTCAGGCCCCTGGCAAGAGCTACAGCTTCGCTTACACAACAGGAGGTACAAGGGTGAAGGAGCTCCGGTACCACCAGGCCACACATACGCTGTCACCCAGCGACAGGACGAGACGACATGGACTCAAACTGCACCATGTGAGGTTTAGGTTTAATGGTTCTTCACAGAAAGGGTGACTAGACATTGGAACGGGCTGCCCAGGGAGGTGGTGCAGTCACTGCCCCTGGAGGTGTCTAAGGAAAGACCAGACACGGCACGCAGTGCCATGGTCTAGCTGACATGGCGGTGTTCAGTCGTAGGTTGGACTTGATGATCTCACAGGCCTCTTCCAGCCAAACTGATTCCGTGATTCCGAGCTCAAGGGACGGTGGCAAAGGCAGACCGGCCCGGCCCGCCCTCGCTCCCGCCGGGCCGCCGCCATTTGCCGCCGTTTTGCCGCCAAAACCCGTCGCCGGACGGGCGGGGGAGGGCCCCGTCACGTGGCCGCGCGGGGGCGCGCGTGGTGTCGCGTCACGTGACGCCCGGAAGCCCCGCCCCCTTCCCCGTCCCAGCAGTTGCGCCGCGGGGGGGGGGACGGCGGTGCGCGCGCGCGCGCGCCGCGCGCTCCCGCGCCTCTCCATCTCCTCCGCACGTGACCCCCCGTCCCTGGAACGTGGCATTGTGTAATCACGTGACCCGTCGCGGCGCGGGGGGGCCGGGCAGGCAGGGAAGGGGGGCGGGGGGGCTGCGTACGCGACGGAGCGGGGTGCGAAGATGGCGGACGAGGAGGCCGAGCGGGAGAGCGGCGGCCCGGGCGGAGACCTCCTGGAGCTGCGGCGCCTGCGGGAGCGGCTGCTGGAGCTGGAGACGGGGCTGCGGGAGAGCCGCGAGCCGGCCGTGCAGGCGGCCACCGAGTACTGCAAGCAGCTCTGCCAGGTCAGGCCGCCTCTTCCCTTCTCCCTTCCCTTCCTCCCGTGCCGTGCCCCCGCCCGCGCCCTCCCCTCCCCCGCGGGGTGTGTGCGGGGTGTGCGAGCCCGGCCTAGCCGGGGCGCGGGGGCCGGGCGGCACCAGCGCCGCCCCCGCCGCGGGGAACCCGGAGCCGCGGTGGTGGCCCGGGGGCAGCCGGGGCTGGGGCCGGGCCGGGCCGGGCGGTCGCCGCCGCTCGTTGTGGCTGAGGCGGAGCGGCCCCGCTCCCGCTGCCGCTCCGGCCCGGCCCGTAATCCCCATCCCCCGCCTCGCTCCCCCCGCCCCGGTTCTCGCGGTCTCCAGGCCCCTTTGTTGTGCTCTGCGGCTCGGCTTATCGAAGGGCCCTTTGTTCCTGGCGGTGGCGGACCGGGGGCCCCCCCGTCCCTCGAGCACCCCTCCTCCCCCGGGGCCGAGGGCAGGGAGGCGGCGGGCCAGGCGGTGGGGGCTCCGCCGAGGGGCCGGGCGGGAGCTGCAAGTCCGTCCCCGGTCCCTTAGCGCGGGGCTCCTACTCTGTGCTCCCTCCTCCCCTCGCCTCTTCCCTATCTCGTACCCCCGGGGGGATAGTGGAGTTTCTGCCAGCCTGGGAAAGAGGAGGCGGTGGAGTGGTGGTGGGCTGAACTAAGTCGCCGGTGGTGGTGGCAGGTCTGCGGTGCTGCTCCCCCTTTTCTCGCCCTGTCAAGGCGGCGCAATCCCGCCTCGGGAGAGGGCTCCCAAGCCGGCACTGTTGGAAGCACCATTGTGTATAATTACTCTGCCGTCGGGAAAAGGCCTGCTTCCAGAGGGCTGTGTCTGCTCCTGGAGCAGGGTTTGTTTGCAGGTGTTTCTTCTGAGCTGGTGACCCTGCTGAGTATCCCTTCCTGAACAAACTTTATGGTGCTGGCTCCACAGTTAAAGCAGACTGCTCCATTTTAGTTGTGTATGTGTCTGTACATGGCCCTGACTTCTCTTAGATATACTTTCTTGGCTGGCGTTAGGTGTGTCCCAACGTATAAAACAAGTTCTCAAATATTTTAGGCCAGTGAAGTTCACAGAAACCACTGCTTCTGTAGCTTTACTATGTTTAATAGGCTGTCTGATAAAAGTGATAATGTTTGTTTACACATTACTGTTGCCCATTCATGGAATGTAGGCACACTGTTAAAAGGTGGAAGAGTGAATTCACATGGTTGGTTTGAATTGTGTTTTATTTGTGATTTTGTGTCTGTTTTCTTACAGTTGATTCTTGGTAGCCATTGTAGCATGCTAATTTCGTGTCTGTCACTTCTGGATTGAACTAGGCTTTACTTCTTGCTAACCAGGAAAATTTACTACTAAATAGTTTAAGTATATTTTTATTCTGTTTCTTATATACAGGAGTTGTATTTCAGATTCTTTTTCTCTGGTCAAAATTTATGATATTGTACTTGGTTGGAATGTCTGTGTAGATGCACAGAAACAAGATTGGTTTGTGGTGGTTCAGATCAGTATGTTCTCAGTCCGGTTTATCTCTGTGCCTCCTTCCTTAAATTTGTACACTGGGAGGTGGAAATCTGCCGTTTCTGTCTCCAGCTTGTAGCTTGTGAATCAGGTGTTCCTTGAACTGAAATAGTTGGGTAGGTGGGAATGAAGACACCATCCTTGACACGTAGAGAGTAGGTTACTGATGTCTAAAGCAGATTCATCACTGAAGTTGTGGTTGTGTGTTCTTGGTGAGTGGCTTCAAGAGTTGATAGATGGGTTTAAAGTTTAACACATACAAATATTCTTATTACTCCAGTGATTGTTGTAAAGCCCAAGTTTACTATTTTCTTAACCATGCACCTTTTAAAAACAAGTCTCACTGAACAAATCAGATGTGTAGAAATTGACTTAGATGTAAATCTGTGCTGGTTTGAAATGAGTTACTGTTCCTTCCATAGCAAGATTTATAGGAAGGCCATATCTGGTTTTGGAGGCTGTAGGCTGATGTATAACACTGAGGGTTAAGACATGCCATTCAATGCTGAAAGTTCCTGCTTTTCAAATTTTAAACTGAGGTCTAAACAGTTGCTTAATGTATTAAAAAGTGTTGTTCTTGGGCAGGCATTTTTCATACTGGTTCAGTGGGCATTTTTTAAAACCTGTTCACCTGTGCTTGTGGTGCCAGAATATTCAGCCTCTCCTGCACTTTTTAATCCTTCATTTGGGCTAACACAAAATAGTATTCATGATTCAGATAGTAGGCTTAGCTGCTTAGTTTGTACTGCATCACACAGGCTAGAAAATAGAAAAATCATGTAATGTAAAAGCCACCTTGGAAATCTCTTTTAAATAATAGTTTAAAGGCATCTACCTTGGATTCCTGAATAAACTCTTTGAATGTATGTTCATGAGGGAGTAATTTGGTCAAACGTAAGAAACTCAGAGTTGTTATTATTATATAATATTTATAAAAAAAATGTGTAAATATAACTTATATCTTATCTCTGATAATGCAGTCCTGAAGAAATATTTTAGTATTTATCTCAATATGATTTCACCTGGCTTTTTTTTTTTATTTTTTTCTTGGTGCTTAGTTTCTAGGCATGCAGTAACTGTAAAGATCTTGCAAAATCTTGTGTCCCTGTTTTATTTTGCCAGGTAGTGACTCTGGAGCCCAGCAAACACAGAGCTTGTTGCCATAAATTAACTTTTAATTTATTTTTTTTAATGAAGTGGGTAACATAATGTTCTCGAAATCAGCGTATTTTCATACTGACGGAAGCTGAAGAATGTGCAGCAGAGCATGGAAAGATCCTTAGATTCGAAGGCAAATAAAGTATTTAAGTATTCTGTGCTCGTTAAATGAAGTGGGAGTTGTACAGCCAAATCCTTTATCTGGTTTTAAAAAAATCTCAATTTGAACTATTTTGTTGTTTATAACGCCATAGTGTAGAATTCCTGTTATAAACACAGGAATTGTGTTTATACAAGACCCCTTTTACCTTGACGGAAAATGTTATACAACTGTTTTCTTCTCTTGTAAGAATAAAGTTTGCTTTGATGTATTTTATATGCAGCATTTCATTAGCTACAAATATTTTTGTGTGTTGCTGCTGATTGCACTGTGAAATGATACAATTATTCTTAAAATTTAAGGGGATTATAGACTGGACTTTAATCCTGTACCATATCTGTGTGAACTCCATTGGCAGCATGCAATATTATTGTTATTAACTGAAATTCACATCCGTAGGGATATATGTAAAATTACTTTTTAATTGCAATTCATGCTCTTCTGTTGCAATTTGGTAATTAGCAAATCTGTGACAAATGATGTTGTCACAAACTGTATGTGTGCATAACGGGGCAGACAAAATGAGTATCTTCATCTGTAGTGACTAAAACTTGAAAGTGTGAATTTTGCAAGAATTCAGACTGGTCCAAAGAAAGGTTGCTGTTCTTGTCATCATGTGGTGGCTGATTACATTATTTTCAAACTTAGTTCTTAAAGGTGGTTTGTTGTGTTCGTTCAGTTGGAGAAGATCAAAATGTTTGGGGTTTTTCTACCTGAGAGCTAGGTGAATGTGATGCTGATGGGTATATGAGAATTCCTCACTATGGGCTGTGTTCCTTTCCAGTTGGTCATTACCCATTGTACCTCTTTTTTTTATATATACCAAATTTCATGCTGCTAACAGAATTTCTTTTGTCACTAGTTAGTTCTGAAATCTTTGTTACCTCCATCTATTGTAACTGTTTTTCTATGGTTGACATGTTTCATCTTTGAATCTTCCCTACTTTATTATTTTGACTTTTCATCTTTTTCCTGAATCTGATTCTAAGGGTTGTTTTTTCTCTCCTGCTGTACTTTGTGGTACAAATTCTCCAACACTGTGAGGTGATCAGATTTATTCTACTAATGTACAAGTTGACAACATATAGCGACCTATATTATAAACATAAGAAAGTATTGGGGCTGTTGTACAGTCTTTCCTCAATAACTTTGCCTGTACTTTTGGTTCATCTCTTGGTTATCTTGTAATGTCTGCCTGTTATGAGAAAAATTGTGTGTTAAAGTATGTAAGTGTGCTTAGCTGTTAGCAGACACATCAATATCTTTCTAGTGTAGAGAGTTTCCTCAGTAGAAACCTAGGAGCTTCTTAACACTTACAGAAAAGTGTAATGATGGAAAAATGGGGGTCATGGAAGTTTTTAGGTAGTTCAAAAGAAACTCTAAAACTTTTAAAGAAGCTTTGTTTTTAACTGCTCTGGATACATAGAGTTTGTTCCTACTGTTTTAAACTGTGTGCTGAGGTTCTAGTGAAGTATTAGGACCTTAAGGTCCTACCCTGTTTTTTTTTTTTCTGTATGCTGTCATGCTAGAGTAGATCTTGGTAATATTGGGGAATAAATACTGTACTAATCTAAGTTGTCCCTCCTAAAAGCAAACATGCATACCTCTACATAAAAAAGTTTATTTTTAATTTTTATTATTACATACCTGTAATCACTACTTTTTAGAGTACGATCCCTTGCCAAGAGTAATTCTGCATATAAAGACCTCACCAGCCTTTGAAAGGCTTTTTTTGCTATTTCATCAAGCACCTGCAGTTGCCATGTCCTTCTTCCTGATGTGACCATAAGATTAGTAGTCACTGATGGTGAAAAACACTACCAGCAAAATGTCAGGTGCCCTTTTAATATAAGCAGAAGACATTTCCTCTTTTTCCTAATATCACACCTGATCTCTTACTCCAGACAGCATTCACCAAACTCTTCATTGAGTGTTTAGATTGGTGTCCACCTTAGATTTTATTTGGCTCAACAGCTAATAGCGATATTTAAATAATATAGTCACAAGCTGCTGGAATGTGATTTTTAGTAAGGTACATGTTTTTTGAGCTTTCAGTTCAATGATTTCCTGTCTAACCAAGTCTCTATCTCTTCTTTTGAGCATACATGAATTCTTTAGCCTCTACTTCTTTAGATAAAAAGTGTTTTCTATTGAGTCCAGTGAGCCATATTTTACACTGAGCCTAAGACTTAAAAGTTTCTGTTTTGATGTTTGTCTTTACACATTTGCCTCTACCATTCTGTGTTTCTTCTGGTCTCACAGTTGCTATTTTTTGTACATACATTACCATGAATGCAAGATTCCCATTGTAACTTCTAATCCTTTTAATTTTGCTCTCATACCTGTGACCTCCAGATGTTCTGCTATTCAGGGAGAGATGTACAGCTGCTAGAAATCGCAAGGAATCTGCTAAAATATAGTACACCACACAGATTCCCCAGTGCATGAAGAGAAACAGCTGTCATCACTGTGTCATGTCATGCAAACTTTCAATTGCCTCAGGCATTTTTGTGCTCCTTCATCACTGTAAGACTTGCCCTGTCAAACAGTGATGTTATCTCTTTGAACAGGGAGCGGGGTAGAAACGACACCCCCAGATTGTTTTAAGTTAAACTATGAGGAGTCAGGGAAATTGTCTTGCTTTCAAATAAAATGGTATGTGAACATTTTATGCAGATATGTGTGTGGAAAATGTTTAGACAAAAACACCCTCACTGTTTAGGGCACATCCAACCAATGAGCATAATTGTTTTAATACTCCACTGTCCTCAATAATGGCATCAAGCCTCAGCATCATGCCAGATTGAAGCTGGTCTTCATTAGAACTTCTGAGCTCTGTACTGTAAGATTTTATTAATAAATTTTCCTATATCAAAGTAATTCAGCTAGACCATGATTGCAAAGGCAGATTGCTTATTGGTAAACAATAGCTACAAATGCTTGTTTAATCTGTTCTCAAAGATTTCTAGTAAGAAAGATTCAAAAAACCTTGCTGGATAATACATTGTAGTTAAGTTGTCTTTGCCTTCAGTCATTTCCCCCTCCTTGATCTCTAATCTCTTGTTGCAATTTGACACTACAGTGATTTATTGTATCCCATGTAGATAGGAAAAGTAGCGTATTGCCTTTCTCTTGGAAGCAGCTCTTAGATTTTCAAAACTATTTTCAGTCATTTTCCAGTTTTAGCTTTTGAGAACAGAGTTTTTGCAGTCCTTGATTTTGAAGTTTTCCTTTTTTTCTCTTATCTTTTTTGCTTTGCTTGTTGCTGTATCCTTGAAATGTGTGTCATTTTTAAGTCCTTACTTGCAGGGAAGGTAGCAATCTAATAATTCAGTAAGAAGGTGACAATCTATCTAAGACTTAGGATTTAAGTAATTTTCCCATAAAACATAGCCTTCCAAGTACAAATATTCATGAGAAGAGTGATAGTTCTATGGAGCATAACAAATTAAGGTAGTTAAGAGGATGACAGAAGTAGGTGGAGGGCTTAAAATTAATAAAATTTCAGCATCTTGACAAAAGCTCACCTTTCTATGTAGGTTCAGCAAATAGATACTTTTTTAGTTATCCTGATGCAGGTGTTTTGTTTGGTTAAAGTTATGTGATGTTTTCACTGCAGTTATTGAGAAAACACTTGTCAGCAAGCTACCATTTCTCTAAGAAATACTTGT
Source organism: Lophotriccus pileatus (assembly GCA_035583135.1). Taxonomy (NCBI): domain Eukaryota; kingdom Metazoa; phylum Chordata; class Aves; order Passeriformes; family Tyrannidae; genus Lophotriccus; species Lophotriccus pileatus. Next base: position 79,467,098 of record JAWWES010000115.1, on the reverse strand, counting down.
AGTTAAAAATTAATAATTACAGGTCATGATATGTGGATACAGTTCCTGTATAATATCCTTGATTGTTGTTGCCCATTCAGAGACTGAGAGCCATTCTGCTACATACAGTCCTTCAGCCCTTTAAAAAAACCTCTGAAGACCTCTTTGTAGATTTCAATTTACTTGTAGTATTTGGCTGTAAGCAGCAGATGCACATCTCTGCTGGCACAACTAAATATATTAGGTACTTTCTCTATTGGCACATGCATTCCTGCCTTTATCTTTTCCCACAAATCCAGACTTCATTCCCCACTTTTGAACAATGTGTATCAATAATGTCTAAGTTGCTTTCTCAAGCTGCAGTTATTTAAGATTCACTGTTTCAAAAACAGATACTAATTATGGAAAACACATTGTGCAGGACTGTATAAGATATGTATGTAGGTTAATATTAACATTCAGTAAAGCATCTCATTCTATCAAAATATCTACATTTGTGTGTCTCAGGTTTCTTGATGAGGATGTGAGATATCTATTTGAATGTCCAGTCCATTGTCTGTATATTTATTTTTTTAATTATAATTATTTTGATAGAGAATGAATACCACAGATTTGGGGGGAAGGTGGCTAAAAAGTGCTCCTCTGGGGAATCTTTGCTTCCATGGTGACTAAGAATCAGGGAATTTCATCTGGCCTTTTCCATTTACTCTGCCATTTAAATATCATAGTTTTTTTTACTCTTGGCTTTATGCAGACATATAATATATTGCAGGTTGTTTCTACGTAAGACTTCCCTAATTTACAGGTCAAACTAGAACAGTTAGAAGACATCAACATTTTATTTCTTCTATGCAGTGCATTACCTAAACTGACACACAAGGCAAAGAAAGTATCTCAAATTCATACATCTCTGGAGCGTATCTTCAAGAAATAGTGCTGCAGGCGATAATTAATATCTATAAAATTTTTTCATTAGTGTTTTTTAAAGGCCTCCATAGAAATCCTTGAGCAGTTGTAATGCAGTATGTATAATTCTGTAGTTTTCAGGAGGAAAAATAGCATGATGTTCTGATGCCATCAGTGTCTTTAAAATAATGAGGTACAGCAACTTGCAAATCTAAGTTTAAATAACAGGTAAACAAAATGGCTTGAACTATGTTTTGAAATAGCGTTCCGCATTTCATTAGTTCTGTGCTTTTGCATATGTTAAGAACTTAAAGTCTCATGTTTTAAGAAGTGTGCAGGTGGAATATTTTTTTCTGTTTATCTTTCCAAATATTCCAAAGACAACTCCGTGGTATTATTCCTCGTATCTTTCATCTCTAGGTATGAACTGCACTGCTTTCATTTGGGAAGAGTTAATCTAGTACCACTTAGTACTTAGCAGAACAAAGAAATTCGGAAAGAAGGTGTATCTAACATCAAAAAGGCAGTGGAGCTTTATAAAATTATTCTCTGAAAATAGACCTGCTCAAGTAGGAGATTGGACTAAACTTGCAAAAATGTGTGCCTGTAGTTTTTAGTAAGACTAGTTTAATCAAGTGTCTTCTCCATCTTCTCTTCTGTAACTGCTGTACAGTCTTCTTGTATACAATATTTCTGGCTTTGTGATTTCCTGTATAAAGATTAAGTAAATTAAACGTTCATCAGAGAAACAGGAAAATCCTATGCTAAGTAATGTAGTTCTCACTTTATTATTTTGTTAATTTTTCTGAGCTAGTCACACAATTCTTTGTCCTTATAGGGGCTCGTAACATGGACAACTTCTACCAAAACTCCATCCAGCTTTAGACGAGACTGCTGGACTAATGCATTTGTTGCTATGAGAACCTTGACTTCCTGGGGTAAAATTCTTTAGGCTAAAGACCAATCTTTATTTTGTAACCCTTTGTTATCTTTTGGGTTGAATATAAAAGTTTTCATTTGAACTGGTAGTGAATATGGTGTAGCATTCCTGGTCCTCCTGTATATGATAAAGAACAGAACAATGAAGAGAATGGATTCTGTTGGATAGGCAAATGCTACTTGATATTTGTGTACCTAATACCCTGAATACTCTTTTGATGAATCAGTAAAGTACATTCAGTGATCAGGCATTAAATCAAATTAGGAATAAGAAGTTCCTCAGGCTTGTGATTTACAGAATCATAGAACGTTAAAGATCACCTAGTCCCAACCCCCCTCCCCTGACATGGGCAGGGACACCTCCCACTAGACCAGATTGCTCAAGCCTTATGAACACTGTCAGGGTTGGGGCATCCACAGCTTCCCTGGGCAACCTATTCTGGTGTCTGATCGCCCTCACAGTGAAAAATTTCTTCCTAATACCTAACCTAAGTTTCTTCTCTTTCAGTTTGTACCCATTCCTCTTTGTCCTGTCACTACAATTCCTGACAAAGAGTCCCTCTCCAGTTTCCCTGTAGGTTCCCTTCAGGTACTGGGAGGTGGTATGAGGTCTCTTCTCCAGGCTGAACAGTCCCAACTTTCTCAGTCATTCTTCGTAAGGGAGATGTTCCAGTCCTTTTATCAACTTTGTGGCCCTCCTCTGGACTTGCTCCAGCAGTTCCATGTCCCCAGAGCTGGATGCTGTACTTCAGGTGGGGTCTCACAAGAACAGAGTAGAGGGGTGGAATCACTTCTTTTGACTTGCTGATTCCTTTTGATGCAGCTCAGGCTGTAGTTGGCTTTCTGGCCTGTGAGTGCACATCGCCGGCTGATGTTTAGTTTTTCATCAGCCGTCACCCCCAGGTCCTTCTCCGCAGGGCTGCTCTCCATCACTTCTCCACCCAACCCGTAGGTGTGTTTGGGATTGCCACTACCCAGGTGCAGGACCTTGCACTTCACTTTGTTGAACTTCATGAGGTTTGCATTGACCCACCTCCCAAGCCTGTCAAGGTCCGTCTGGATGGCATCCCTTCCCTCCAGCGTGTTGACTGCACCACACAGCTTGGTGTTGGCAGCAGATTTGCTGAGGTGAACTCGATCCCACTGTCCATGTCACCAGCAAAGACGTTGAACAGTATCGCCCCAGTACCAGCCCCTGAGAGACAACCCCACTCATAACTGGTCTCCACATGGAGAGCGAGCTGTTGACCACAGCTGTTTGTGTGCAGCCCTCCAGCCAGTTCTTTACCCACCAAGTGGTTCATTCATCAGATCTGTGTCTCTACGATTTAGAGACAAGGATGTCACGTGGGACAGTGTCAAACACTTCACGTACATCCAGGCAGACCGTGTCAGTTGCTCTGCCCCATCCACCAATGCTGTAGCCCTGTCATAGAATGCTTGTCTCAGGAGCTTGTGATAATACGCTGTTTTACAGCGGAATAAATGCAAGGATAAGTACAGAAAGAGATTAAATGTTCAGCACCACAAAAGACAGTCTGAACTTCATTGTTTCTTTAATCATGGAGGGTTGCTCTTATGAAGAGAATTGCAGAGATAAAAAGGAACTTCTGAATACATAACAGTGGAGATGATAAAACTTCAGTATCCAAATTCTACAGACCTGGAACTTGCATAATGTTTTAGTTGAAACTGGCGTGGCAGTTGAACCCTGCTTTTGGATACCCAGCCTGACTGGTGAACCACGTCAGGGTGATGGTGGGAACCTGGAGTTCTGCTCTGGTTTGCTAACATATTCAGGAGAAAGGATGGACTTGGCTCCTCTCCTTCCTTACACATGGACACAGTGGCAGTACTTTGACACTGATAAAAGGACACAGGTTGTTGGTTATTAGATACTGTGGTAGATGTTGCCTTGTTTTTTCACTGGAAATACAGATCAGATGGAAGCATCCGTTGGGATGCCAGTTTGACTGTGCTGAGTAGACAAGCTTAAAATGATGATTAAGTAACCTTTCTACTGAGGAAGAAGATTATCAATTAAGTTCTCATCAGAATTAAAAAGGTTTGAAGTAGCAGTGGGAGAAGCTGCATTCATCTGATAAATGCTAATACAAAAATGTAATGGAGTTGAACTATAGAAATATTGTAATGTCTCATTTCTCTTCATGAGAGAGCAGGTTCAAGTCACCTATGTTGCAGGAAATGCACGTTTCCAGATTAGACACAGTTATTTCTGGCTGTCTTCCTATTTTTAATCTGCCCATATGCCAGTCTGATAATTAAAAGAATAGGTAAATTAGATTTCCTGGCAATGGATAAAAGTTTACTGTAACGAACATCCCACCACATTCATGAAATGCTTGTTTAATAGCCAACTGCTGAATATTGTTTTTAACTAAACAGACTAAAATATGTATGTTGGGATGACAACATTGAACTGAGACCTGAATAAAAACCTGAATAGAAAGAAATGCAACCTAGGACTGTAATGACTTGACTTCTTATGTAAGGATGCAAGAGAGAAATTAGATACTAATGACCAGATCAGGAAGAGCATGTTGAATGAAAAGGTAGAAAGATTAGTGGCAGGCCTAAAGATGAGTAATTTCTATTACTTTATATGACAAAGCATGAGGCTTAATGAAGTTATTTACTGATGTTTTAAATAACTTACTTGTTTTAAAATAGTTTATGGATGTAACCATAAGCTATTAATTCATATTCTAGGTATTTTTCTAAAACTAGCTGGTTTTTTAATTCTAAGCAAAATAGTGCTTAAAAATAATGAGAGGAAAGTTCTCTTTTGTTTTGCCTCTTTCAGTTTAATAATTAGCAACCAGAGCTCATGCAGTATGTTCAGCATGCCCAGGTGAAAAACATAGAAATTGCTTGTGCCTTTTAACTTATAGTTGGGGAAAGAAACATACCTCTGTTAGGTAACAGAGGATTCTGTGTGTGGTAATTAACTTCCAGTTTTCTCTCTTTCTTCCTCTGTTTGTTTTTTTTCCCCAATTATTATTTTTGTGGTGATGGTAGATGACATAATTATTATGAGAGCTGTAGCAGAGCCCAACAAGCTGTTCTTCTGTTTTTGCTTCTGTATCTGCTGAGGTGCTTTTTTCCAAACTTTCTTTCAGTGTAGACTCTACCTTAAAAGATATAAATGTATTTTTCAACAGCATAGTTACGTCTGTCTTGGTTTTGTATCTCTATATCTTGGTTTTGTATCTATCTTTTGTATATCTATCTAAATAGTTTGATTAGAGTCATGGTTAACTTTTTATGCTTGTGTGCTGAAGGCTCGGGGTGCTAATGTCCATAAAAATAGAATTGTAACAATAGTTTAAAAAATCCTCAGAAAGTTAATCTTGAGGGTCTTTATGTAGTTGATCATCCTTATGTGGATTCTTCCTGCAATTAGGCTTAACTCTCTTTACTAGAGATGTGCAACTATGAGAGTGAGAGCTACAGTCAAGTAGTTGTAAAGAACCATCAAGGTCAGTAACACTTAGGTGGTGTAAATACATATAGGGAAAGGAGGGAGGAGTTCAAATAATCTATGCATTCTTGCATTTTCAGAGTTGTTGAAATCAATTGTTTCGTTATTGCATAGTCATAGAAACCAGAGCTGCAGGGAGTTTTACTGAAAAAATAAGAAAATCCACAAAGGAGACCTAAATAGATGTGGTTATTTCAAGAGAATCTTTTTAGGCAGGAGTTAAAAAGTAGCGCATGGTAATTCTTACTAATTTTCTATCTTTGCTCAACTTTTGTGTTTTCTGATTTTTGTGGAATGATATTAAACTTATTTTGCATAATAAACTACATAATATGTACACTATATAACCTACTGAATATATGTATGAACATGTAGTGGTTGAATAAATCGAGAAAATGAGTCACTAATTGCAGGGTAGGTTATATTTGCTGGATTTCAAATGTATTCTAATTCTTTCTAATAAATCAAAATTAGAAAGTAATATCAGTTCTTTAGGAAGTACCTTTTCTCAGTGTGTGTTCTGAACTTACTGTTGTCTCTAAAAAATCTCCAGGAGGATAGCTTTCCTCAAGTATGAACAGGAACATGAGTTAATGCAAGACT